>CM068388.1:37228024-37963060 GCA_034770075.1 Aralia elata
AAACGAGATGTAGAAAGAATTTGTGATAGATGCATTACATGTCGTCAAGCTAAATCTCGTGTTCAACCCCATGGGTTATACACACCATTGCCTATTTCGAGTGAACCTTGGATTGATTTGTCTATGGACTTTGTATTGGGTTTACCTAGATCTAAGCATGGTCATGATTCTATATTTGTGGTCGTGGATAGATTTTCAAAAATGGCACATTTTATCCCATGCCACAAAGCTGATGATGCATCCCATGTTGCTGATTTATTCTTTAGAGACATTGTACGTTTGCATGGCATGCCCCGAACAATTGTTTCGGATAGAGATGCTAAGTTCTTAAGCTATTTTTGGAAAACTTTGTGGTGTAAACTAGGAACTAAACTGCTGTTTTCAACTACTTGTCATCCACAAACTGACGGCCAAACGGAAGTAGTTAATAGAACTCTATCTGCTTTATTGAGGGCTATCATTAAAAAGAATATTAAGCTTTGGGAAGAGTGTCTACCACATGTTGAGTTTGCTTATAATAGGTCTGTTCACTCTGCTACTAAATTCTCACCTTTTGAAATTGTGTATGGCTTTAATCCTTTAACACCCTTGGATTTGTCACCATTACCTGTTTCCGAGTATACTAACATGGATGGCAAAAACAAAGCTGATTTTGTTAAGCAGATACATGAGAAGACAAGACTCAACATTGAGAAGAGGATGGATCAATATGCCAAACAGGCCAACAAGGGTCGGCGTCAAGTAATCTTCGAACCCGGGGATTGGGTATGGCTACACATGCGTAAGGAAAGATTTCCTGCTCAAAGGCGTTCGAAATTACTTCCAAGAGGAGATGGACCATTTCAAGTGCTTGAACGCATTAACAACAATGCTTACAAATTGGACTTACCCGGTGAGTATAATGTTAGTGCAACTTTCAATGTTTCTGATCTAAGCCCATTTGACGTAGGTGAAGATTTGAGGACAAATTCTTTTCAAGAGGAGAGGTATGATGAGGACATCCTTAGTTCACAAGCCCTTGACAAAACACAAGTGGATCCATTGCATATGCCACTTGGACCCATTACGAGGACACGAGCTAAACGCTTCAAAGAAGGACTTAACGGGATGATTCATAAATTATGGACCGAGGTTGGATCGAGCATAGAGGTTATAAAGACGGGTTACAAGCACGTGAAGTTCATAAACACATTGGAAGCAAGCATACCCGAACCGACACAAAAGAATCAGCATTTCCGCACTTTTGGACTAGTTTGACATCAGTTCGTATGTTGGCCATAACTTGAGTTTCCAAACTCCAAATGAGGTGATTCAAAAGCCTAAATTCATTAGAAACTCCGGGGCTACAATTTTCATTCTTGGCCCAAGTCCAAATTCGAAATTTATCAGGTGTGAAAATAGCTTGCAATGTGCTGATCAGTTTATAGTTGTCTGATTTGGACTTTTAACACATCACATGTTTTGGATTGTTAAATTCTTTGGGTGGCTGATACATGTGATGTAATTAGTTGTTAGATCTTGACTTATGATGATGGTTTAGCACACCATGAGTTCCTATAAATACCAAGTGATGCTAGGATGTAAAATCATTCATTCATATCAATTTTCAGATTATCAATACTATTGTGAGTTTGTTTCTCTACTTGTGGTTCTTTGAAGAATTCCTAAGTGTTCCTTAGTTCTTCTTTTTAGATTCATAATTGACTTATCATACAACCATTCATAGTTGTGTGTGGCGTCTTCTACCGCATCAATCGTCGATAGTACCGAGATTACCGCTTCAATATAAGCGAGGGGTCGAAGTGTCGTTGGTGTTCATCCTCCGCAAATTTTCTAAGCAAGCAATTGTACCAAGATTACCGTCTACATATAGGCGAGGGGTTAAGGTGTTGCAAGCTATCCATCCTATCAATTTGTTAGAAACGATCCGGGCGACGACCACCTCACGCAAGCGTGCCGTGGAGTCTATCAGTAGGTTATAAACTTTAGGAATGCGAAACCTAGGTTATAACCTTAGTATTAGACTCGTATAGAGTACGCTAGGAGATGGATCGAGGAGATTCATCGAGTTGTATATGTCGGAGGTGGATTGTGGAAATTCATCAAGCCGAGTTTGTACATAATGAAATATAAATTCATCCCATCAATGAATGTATTTTGTTATGGTACTATTTGTGTTGATTGTATGTGCTATCTTTGTTATGGTTGTAGGATGCCTAAGTTTAGCCAGTTGAGTTGGGGCATGGAGCTCCTATTTAGTTGAGTGCCCTCTCACATCACCTCTTGGCGAGAGATGTTGAGTGGAGTAGTAGACTTGAGCAGTCGGAGCAATGAGGAGCGAGTCTACAAGTAGGGGTGGAGGCTCGGCGAACCCAGTTAGAGAAGGATGAATAGAATGGGCTATGCGTTTAGCATGGTGAGTAGTAAGTGGATGGATGGTATGCACCATCATCCAGTTGAGGAGGAACAAACTCAGCTCACCTTGAGTCGAGAGTTGATGACCCAATTAGGGCATGAGGAGTATGTTAGCATTGTGGAGCGCAGTATGCTTGGTTAGACTATTTTGTTTGTATGCCTAACAGTATGTGATTTGTGTTTATAAACCCCAACCTTAGTTTATGTTAGGGGTGGTTGTTAGTAGTAAATCCCCACCTTTTTGTGGTGTGAAGGGATGGATGATGTCATTCATAGCGGTATGCTATAGAGTAATCATTTGTGATGTTTTAACTGTTAGCACATGAGTATAAACGTTTGTGTTACGCGTGTTGCTTTATTGTCGCTCTAGAATAGATGCGTACAAGGTGTGACGGGATTATAACGTTAAGTGTTCTCTATTGAACAGACAATGCCACCGAGAAGACAACCCCAATACACAAGGGTGGAAGAGTCGGTGAATAACGAAGAGGGTCAGGCATACCCTATGAGGACTTTTGTGAACTTATTAGTTGAAGCAATGCAGGGTAGACAAGCCACTGCGGTTGATCAGACAGGAAGTCACATGGCGAATTTTAAGGACTTCAAATTAGTAGGACCACCAGAGTTTCGCGGGACTACAGATCCGATAGAAGCCCAGACATGGGTGGAAGAAATAGAGAAAGTGTTCGAGGTCGCACGAATGGCCGAAGAACAGAAGACGTCGTTTGCCACTTTCATGATGAAAGGTGAGGCAAATTACTGGTAGAAGGCAAACAAAGGTCGAGCTGGGGAAGGCACGATTGCATGGGCTCGTTTCAAGGAGCTGTTTTTCGAAAATTACTTCCCAGCAAGCACACAGGAAAGTATGGAGATAAAGTTCTTGGAACTAAAGCAAGGAGGCATGTCAGTTGCTGAGTATGCCGCAAAATTTAACGAGTTAGCTAGGTTTGCTCCACATCAGGTGGACACCGAAGCTAGACGAGCGAAGAGATTTGAACAAGGGCTGAAACCTTGGGTGTATAGTAAGGTTGCGGTTTTGAAGATCAACACATTTTCTACGTTACTTGAGAAAGTAATCATTGCTGAGGGAGGAAATGAAGCATTGATAAAGCACAACCAAGATCAGAAAAAGAAGAAGAGCCATGATGGTCATAAGGAAGGTAGCAGTGGGGGAAGTAACCCAAATAAGAGAAAATGGAACGACAGTCAGATGTCCGGAAGCAAGTCCGGAGGGGATGCAAAGAAGGGCAATAAATGCGAGAAATGTGGAAGGAATCACTTTGGAGAATGCATGAAAGGAAAAGGAGTTTGTTTTAACTGTTGTCAACCGGGGCACTTTGCCCCACAATGCCCAAAGGCGAAGGCAGGAAGTTATTTTTCTTGTGGCGCTTCAGATCATCAGAAGAAGGATTGCCCAAAAAGAAAGAGTGATGCAGGCAGTGCTAACCAAGGGAACAACAGTAAGCCGACTATCGCAGGACCAGCACAGCAAAACAGACCAGTAGCACGCACCTTCAACATGACAGTACAGGATACGATGGAATCGAAGGACGTGGTGTCAAGTATTATTTCAATCAATAATATTAGTGCATATGTATTATTTAATTCGGGTGCTACCTGTTCCTTTGTTTCGGAAGATTTTGCTAAACGGTTAAATTTACCTCGTGAGAAATTAGAGAATCCTATGAATGTTGAAGTAGCTAATAAAGAAGTTATTCATGTGGAATACATCCATAGAAATTGCTGTGCTGAGATAAACAGGTATAAACTGAGCGTAAATTTAATTTCGATACGACTAGGAGAATTTGATGTAATTATTGGGATGGATTGGTTGTCTAATTAAGGGGCTGTGATTGACTGTCAGAAGAAATGTATACACCTGAAGACTCCGAATAAGTCGAAAGTCGTATTCTACGGCAGTAAATCACCGAGACAATCTTGTTGTCTGACGATGATGCAAGCGAAGAAATTGCTCAGAAAAGGTTGCATAGGTTATCTGGCTCATGTGGTTGATACTCAAAGTGTAGGGAGTGAAATGGGTCAGATACCTGTAGTAAGGGAATTCCCAGATGTTTTCCCAGATGAGTTACCGGGTTTGTCGCTGGATAGAGAAGTGGAATTTGTGATCGACTTGGTACCAGGAACCGCACCGATCTCAAAGGCACCGTACAGAATGGCACCAGTGGAAGTGAAAGAACTGATGGTTCACCTACAGGAGTTGCTAGATAAGGGGTATATTCGTCCAAGTGTATCTCCATGGGGAGCGCCAGTACTGTTCGTAAAGAAGAAAGACGGATCGCTTAGGCTTTGCACTGACTATCGGGAGTTGAACAAAGTCACGATTAAGAACAAGTACCCGTTGCCTAGAATTGATGATTTGTTCGATCAATTAAAGGGAGCGAAATACTTCTCGAAGATTGACTTGAGGACGGGATATCACCAACTGAAGGTGAGGCAGGAGGATATTCCAAGGACAGCATTCAGAACTCGATATGGACATTTTGAGTTTTTGGTGATGTCATTTGGGCTGACGAACGCGCCAGCAGCATTCATGGACATGATGAACAGAGTGTTCAAAGAATACTTAGATAAATTTGTTGTCGTTTTCATAGATGACATCCTAGTCTACTCGAAGACGGAGGAGGAACACGTCAAGCATTTGAGGATAGCCTTGGAGACGCTAAGAAGGGAGAAGCTATATGCCAAGATTTGTAAGTGTGAATTTTGGCTACGAAGGGTGCACTTTTTAGGGCACGTAATTCACAAGGATGGTGTTTCAATAGATCCTGCAAAAGTAGAAGCAGTAATAAACTGGGAACAGCCGAAGACGCCGACAGAAGTCCGAAGTTTCTTGGGATTAGCGGGTTACTATCGGAGATTTATTTAGAACTTTTCTAAGATAGCGACGCCGTTGACAAATTTGACAAGGAAAACTGTGAAGTTTCAGTGGACGGATAAGTGCGAAGAGAGTTTCTTGGAGTTGAAGAAGAAACTTAGTGAAGCTGTAATATTCCGAACCCTAATAAGATCTGTATATGTAAATTATGTGTTTAATAAATGAAATTTCATGTTCTAACTTTGTATTATGTGATTGTGTATTTTATTAAACAATTAGGTCAAATAAAAAATTTTCGCCAAGCAGCTGTGTCGTGCTTAATCGGACAAAATGATTTGTCGTGCTTCCAGCGAATTCACCGAGAAGCGTCTCAGCAAATTATTTTTGTAAGCTGCTGTGTTGTGCATGGAAATGACGAAGTGCTTTGTCGTGCTTCGGAGTTAATATAATATTATATTAACTGATAAAAATCTAAAATAAGGTAATTAGGGTTAGAATAATAAACTGAAACAAAAACCCTAATTTGAAAACCCTATTTGGTAATAAGTTGTCTGAATTGATCGATTAAAACCCTAATTGCAATATTAGAATCTTAATTGATATAATTAGATTCTAAATAATGAATCATAATATTAATTATGAATCATTACAATTAAATTAAATCCTAAACGAAAGATTAAAATCCTAATTGTGAAATTAGAAACCCTAAAACCTAATTATAAAACCCTAATTCTAATTAGGTTATCTAAACCCTAAATTATGAATTGATAAACCTTAATTATGATATATAACCCTAATTAAGGTATTACTAAACTTAAATTAACATCATAAACATGATTAGCAAAAATCTAATTTTAATTAGTAAGTAAATAACGGAAAAATAAAATCATAGCCAATGAAAATTAAGCTAGGAGTGTGCAAGCTTGTGCTTGACACACTCCAGCACAAGCATGACAACCTAGATCAGATTTGAGCAACACAAGTCCCAAGCTTAGATATTTTTGGAGGCAAGATTTGGAAAATAACCCTAGGAAACCCTAATTTCACATTGCTATAAATAGAATGAGATGCTGGTCAGCTAAGCCACGAAATTTCAAAGCTTATACACTTATAAACATACCTAAACAAGCCTCTGCAATCACAAGCCCAGAATCAAAAGCCAGAAATCAAAAATTTGAAGGAAAAGGTGCATAAACCCTAATTTATTGCTAGATCTTTAAGTTTGAATTTGATGTTATGTTTTAGTGTTTAGGAATACTTATTAACATGTAATTAAGTGATCTGGGCGGTTAAAACACGTTTACATAACATCTAGATATGAAAATTAAGCCAAAATAGCAAACTGTTTTTGGCAGTCAAGAACAGTCTGACAAGCTACTTTGTCAGAGCTTTTGATTGGCTTAAAATGTTTGTTTGATGTGTTTTAAAGCATGAATCAATAGTATGCCATGTTAGCTTTAAGATCCGACTTGTATAATGATTAAATTATCTCTAGGCTAGAAGTTATGGATGGTCAAAACCCATTGACCGACCATGATAGACTGATTTCTGGGTAACCCATAAATCATATGAATGTCTGACAGTTTGATGTCAGACTTTTGAACAACCCAGATCATGCCTAGATGATATTTAATATGTTGTTTCTTGTTTTAAACATGTTATTCGGTATGTAAACTACAATCTTGAAGCATCAAAACACATTTAGCAAGCACAGAATCAAAGTTATTAATGGTCAAACCACGTTGACCATTATGACTGACTGAGTTTCTAGGTTACCCAGAAACTCAAGAATAGTCTGAACCAGGTAGTTTGACCATGCTTTTTACAGCATGATATGATATAATTTGAAATGAAATTTGATATGTCGTTATACTCTGCCATGCTAGGTTTAACAACAAACAGAAATCAAACATAAACATCAAACCAGTTGGAATTAATTTGAGGTCAAAAGTCATTGTTGGACATTGACTAAGTGTTCTTCATGAAGAACACCTTTAGCGACGAAATTAATGTACAAACCCACAAAACTAAGAAACTAAGCAGACCGTCGCTAAAACCCTTTAGCGACGGATTTTTAATAAAAAACTTATTAAAAATTAATTAAATAAATTATAAAATAATAAATAAATATTAAATAAATATTAATAATTAATAATTATATTCAAAATTTCATTTTTAATTATAAAAAATTTATTTTTAATATTTTTACATAATTATGAATTTATTATTTAATTTAATTAAATAATAATAATAATTATAATAAATCATTTAATAATTGTTTTAATTATTTAAAAATGATATTAAATTATTAAATAATTATATTAATTATTTAAAAAATGATATTCAGGTAAATAAAATTATTATATATAAAAATTAAATAAAATATTAAATATTTAAATATTATTAATGATAAATAAATCATTTAAATAATATATTAAGTATTTAAAAATATTATAAATGATAATTAAATCATTTAAATATTAAATTAAGTTTTGAAAATTAATATTAGTAATAATTAAATTATTATAATGATAAAATAAATCCTGAAAATATTATTAATGATAAAATAAATCATTTAAATAATATTCTATCTTTCTAAAAATATTATAAATGATAAATAAATTATTTAAATAATATTTTAGGTGTCTAAAAATATTCTAAATGACAAATAAATTATTTAAATAACATATTAAATGTTTTAAAATTATTCTAAGTGATAATTAAATCATTTAAAAATATTCCTAAACTTGTAAAATTATTTGAAAATACTTTCAAGCTTATAAAAATTATTTAAAAATAATATTAAGCTTCTAAAAGTATTATAAATAATGATTAAATTATTTAGACTAATAATTAAGCTTCCAAATGAAGTTTTATCAAACAATCTATGTGGTTAGCCATTAAGGACGCGACCGAGATACCGAATCAACGTCGAACCTTAATGAAACTTGTCTAGATTAACGTAATACATGTTTATATACGTGCTAACGCTTATTATTGGTATACGTAGACTACGTACGTTAACCAACTGTCTTAAATTTTAACGAAACTACGCTAAGACAAGTGTCCTAACTTTTCTCAACTTATATTAAGCAATTCATTTATGTCTTGCTATCAATTATTGTGAAGTTATTGCTACTTGTTCAGCATAACTTAAGAAATGAAATCATTTATTGATTGTTTGAGCTTGAATTTATTGTGTCAAACCAAATTGTTTTGGTACGACATATATACTGAGTAAAAGGGACACCGTGGATGGAAGGTGGTCCGACAAACCTTCAAATAAGGTTTAAATTGGCAATTAAATGAATTGACCAAAATTGGCAATTAACTTAAATTGACCAAAAATGTGGTAGGATGATATGCATACTCCTAGGATATTGGTGAGGCTGATCACCTACCAGATATCCGAACTCAAAAGGTTCTAAGTCATTGAAGACTGACAGAACAAATTAAAATATATGGTTCCGGTACAGAACCCTCAATATCAATTATACATCACCTGACATCTTTCAAATCAAACACACTGTGTTTACATTTTCAAATGAACTTGCTGAGCATTTGTAGCTCATTCTTGCGCATACCTTCTTTTGCAGCTTTAAATGATATCCCTAGCACTTATGGGAGATAAAGGGAAAGGACATGTTTACTAGTTTTATTAACTGCTTTTGAATAATCTAAGTCTTTTAAAGGCTTTTGTTATAATAACTTAGTACGGAGAACAATGTAATCGAATCAAATGATATGTAATATATTATGATCCTCTATTTCATCGATTGCATTATACTTTGATCTTTATTTTATTTAGCATAGTTGTACTAAGTTATATACAGTATCTATATGAACTATACATCTGAATGAGGTATTTACATGATGTTGAAAGTCCTATAAGCTCTGGGGTTACACTTAATGAGCACCGGTAGGGTGCCATCTTTACCGGAATGCGCCCTTCAGTTCTATGGACAATCTTATCATTAATACTGTGAATGTCAGATAGATAGGGAATATAAATATGAAAGAGGTATTCATTAGATATGAATCTATACATCCAAGTGAGGGTATCCAAACACAGACAACGTTCTGGCCGGAACTAGTACCTGTTATGGGATACTGTGAACCTTGGATAGATAGAAGTCATATTTTATTGAATATTTATAGTTGTATAGTTTCATGTGAGCACCAGATCTGCTACAGGGTAGTGTAGAGATTTGGGGGCGTCACAGAAGCACCTGTGTTATCGCTACCGGATGATACAGGGGGATTTGTGGTGTACAGTGATGCGTCACACAAAGGCCTTGGGTGCGTATTGATGCAGCATGGGAGGGTCATTACGTACGCGTCACGACAGTTGAAGGACTATGAGAAGGGATATCCGACTCATGACCTGGAACTAGCGGTAGTAGTGTTTGCTCTGAAGATTTGGAGGATATATGGGGAGAAATGTGAGATATACACAAACCACAAAAGTCTGAAGTATATCTTCACTCAAAAGGAACTAAACATGAGGCAGAGGCGATGGTTGGAGTTGATCAAGGATTACGATTGTGAGATTCTATACCATCCCGGTAAAGCCAATGTAGTCGCTGATACTCTAAGTAGGAAGGGCAGAGAAAAGTTAATGATGCTGACAGCTCAAGATGAACTGATAAAGGACATGGAGAGACTGAAGTTGGAGGTCCAGTATCTGACAAATACAGACGAGAAACTGTTCGCAGTGGAGGCGAGTCCGACTTTATTAGACAAGGTAAAGGAGGCTCAAGGAAAGGATGATGAATGTGTTGCCATAAGGGATCGAATCTCGGAAGGAGAGGAATTTAAGTACAAAATTGATAGCACGGGACTGCTAAGGATTGAAGGAATGATTTGGGTACCGATGGTTCCGGAGTTAAGGGAAGAAATTCTACAAGAAGCTTATTCTACAAGATATTCGATACACCCTGGTAGTACTAAGATGTATCAGGACCTGCGCCAACACTTCTGGTGGCCGAACATGAAGAGGGAGGTCGCGGAATGTGTTGGTCGGTGTTTGACATGTTAGAGGGTAAAAGCAGAACATCAGAAACTAGGTGGACTGCTACAACCGCTGGAGATTCCGAAGTGGAAGTGGGAGCATATCACAATGGATTTTATGACAGGGCTTCCACCAACTCAGAAGGGTTACGACGCGATCTGGGTGATCATGGATCGCTTGACTAAATCTGCACATTTTCTACCAATCAAGATAAGGTACAAACTGGAGCAGCTAGCAAAGTTATATGTAAAAGAGATTGTGTCACGACATGGGGTACCGGTATCTATTATGCCTGACAGAGATCCGCGCTTCACGTTGAATTTTTGGAAGAGCTTACAAGAAAGGTTGGGAACTCAATTACGGTTGAGTACGACATATCATCCTCAAACAGATGGGTAAAGCGAACGAATGATCCAAACGCTCGAGGACATGCTTAGAGCATGTGTGATGGATTTGAAGGGCAGCTGGGATGATCACCTACCATTGGTGGAGTTTGCTTATAATAATAGCTATCATGCAAGTATTGGCATGCCGCTATACGAAGCATTATATGGAAGGAAGTGCCGAACACCTTTGTGTTGGGACGAAGTCGGTGAACGGAGACTGTTGGGACCTAAATTGGTGCAGCAGACCGTGGATGTCATCAAAATAATAAGAGCTCGATTGGTAGCGACCCAGGACCGACAGAAGAAATACGCCGATTTACATCGTCAGAAGCGGGACTTTGAAGTTGGCAGTTTTGTATTTTTGAAAGTATCTCCCTAGAAAGGGAAGATCAGAATTGGGAAGAAGGGAAAATTGAGTCCTCGGTTCATAGGACCTTTTGAAGTTTTAAAGAGGGTAGGTGAAGTGGTGTACGAGGTAGCTCTACCTCTTGAACTTGAGCATATTCACAATGTGTTTCACGTTTTTATGTTGCGGCCATATAAACCCGACTACAAGCATGTGATATCATATGAACCGATTCAAGTTGAGCGAGACTTGTCATATGAAGAGATTCCTGTCCAAATATTAGATAGAAAGGAGCAGACGTTAAGAAATAAGGTCATCCATTCGGTCAAAGTACTTTGGAGGAACCACACGGCTGAAGAAGCTACGTGGGAACTAGAAGAGAAGATGAGGAAGAATTATCCGCATCTTTTTAAGTGAACCCCGGGTTAAGTTTTCCATACCTAGATTGTAATTCTGGGGACAGGATTCTTATAAGTAGGGGAGGATGTAATGACCGTGAATTCTGGATAACCTTGTATTTTGAATTTTTGAATATTATTGAATATAATATATTTTATTAATATTATTCTGTGTTACGTGTTTAAAGGCTGTGTTACAACCTAAATTATGTGAATGCATGAAGTTTACGTGTTATAGTTTTGTGTGAGTGAATAAATTAATTTCGCGGAATATCGCTAAATTACTATTCACGGACATTATTCACGCCATAATATTGTTTTACGTATTTTTCAATTTCTATTATTTTCGTTAAGGCGTGTATGTGATGAGATAATTTTTTCAAGCGGTGGAATATTTATTTGAGCTCGTTAGTAATTTAATTTGTATCCAAAAGGTTATTATGGGTTATCCGAATAAATGGATAAACTCCGTAATTATTATTTTTACCCATTCTAATATTTTATGGTAATATCCATTTTAATTTTTGGGTAGAGTTATTAAGCAAATTGGGTACAAATAAGGAAGAATTTGGGTATGGGAGACCAAATGGGTGTATTAGTTTGTGTGTGTTGCTAATATGGGGAACCAATGAGGAGTGAGCAAGAAGGGAGTGGTCGGATGAGTGGCCTTGAGCCAAGTAATTTCCCAACATTCTTCTCTATTCCATTTCCAAGAGGAACTAGGGTGCTACATTTGTATTCACCCGAAGCTCTATCCATTCTCCCATTCAATCCTTCTCTCACCACTCCAACCATCAGCTCATCTTGGAAGTAAACCATCTACAGAAGAGAGAACATACAGAGAGAAAGAGAAGAAACAAAGAAGAAGAAGAAGTAGAGAGAGAGAAAGAGAGTTATTAGAGAGAGAAAGAAGTGGGTTTGTTCGGGAAGAAGCCAAGAAGAAGGAGAGGAAGCTTCAAGGTCTAACCAAGTCCCTGAGCATCAAGGAACAATAATCAAGAGGTAAACATTATCCATAACTCTTCTCTCTCAATATTTCAAGCTTTCATAGTTTTGAAGCTTATATGCTTGGTGGGTTTGATTTTCATCGTTTATAATTGTTGTTAGTTGCGTGTAAGTTGTTATGTAAGTTCTTAAGACTCTAAAAACCTTCCTAATAACAGTAATGTGGAACAATATAACGAGAAAATCCGAACCCATGCGTAAAGGATGAAGAACAATGAAGAACACGGACTTTCGGACTGTTTTAGAGAACTTGTAATTTTGATTCTGTGTTTGTTTGCTATATTTGTTATTGTGGTATTGTAGTTCCATGGGTTATCTTCATAACCCAGTTGGAACGGAGTAAAAAGCTTTTAAAACAAATTTGTGCCAAAGATTTTAGTAAACTATGTCAAGGAAACGATTAGTTTGTGTGAACAGTGACCTTGCGACCAAATCTGGTATTAATGTGTTGGTTGTAAAATTGTGAGCTTCTGGAGTAGTATAGTACACTGAATTAGGAATTCATAGGTTTGGAATGAACGCATTTCGACCTCAGATGAGGGAGATACAATGATTTTAAGAAAATGTGTCAAGGCTATCAAGAACACGAAAAATTAGTGCGACGGGGCTCTTTGGAGCCACAGTTTCGACTAGTTAGGGAACCTGGAAGGTTTTAATTTTTGGATATGTTGTAGTCAGGTTGCAAACTTTCCATAGCCTTAAGAATAGACTAATTCTGACTTAAAATGAAGAAGTTATGATGCTTGGTAGAAGGTGCTACGAACCTGTCATGCAGGAGGTCGTAGGGTGCAAGTCGTGGGGTAATATCTGACCATCGTAGAGTGCCAATGGTGGGATGGGCTTTGAGGGTCGTAGAGTGGCCTACGAAGGTAGTAGAATGTCTCTCGGAATTGTAGAATGCCTCTCGGAATCGTAGAGTGCAAATTTGGCTAAGTATGGGTAGGTCGTAGAGTGTAAGGTTCATAGAGACTCAAAATTTGGTTAAGTGTAAAATCGTAGGGACTGACTAGCCAGAACCTCACTTAGTAATTCGGGCATAACTTTCTCATACGAACTCGGATTGAGATGATCCAGGATGATTCGGAAAAAGAAAGAGTAGACCTACAACTTTCACTTACTCAACCTTGAGAGTTAAGGTCGGGAGAAATCTCAAAATTAAGCATCTTTATCACTGTTGGCGATCGTAGGGAGTAAGGGTCGTAGACTCGAAATTTGGCTAAGTATGAAATCGTAGAGCTGAAGGGTCGTAGAGTGCAAAATTTGGCTAAGTATAAAAACGTAGAGTAACTTTCAGCCTGAACATCACTTAGTAATTCGGGCATAACTTTCTCATACGAACTCAGATTGAGATGATCCAGGATGATTCGGAAAGAGGAAGAGTAGACCTACAACTTTCATTAATTAGGATGGAGATTTCATGCCTGGTTCAAATTCGAATTTGGGCAGTTTGGTGACGTTGTGCATGTCACTTAAATGTTTAAGTATGAATTTGGCGTATGGGTGTGCAAGCGTCTTAACGTTGTAACTAGTGTGCTTAGCCTTGCTTGGTATTATGTTTCTAATATGTACATAATGTTATGGGTAGTTTAAACCAATATTTGGTATTCATTATGTGACTAATTTATCGTATGTTTATGTGCACATATGTGTGTAGGATAATTGAAGAGCGTGTGTTGTATTATTGTAGCAGACGCATCAGGCAAGTTTCCTTTAACCCTACTCAATTTACATTCGAGCAGGATGCGGTGTATTGTGCAAGTTCTTCTTACTCAATTTATATTTGAGCAAGTTCCCTTACCTTACTCAAGATTATACTTGAGCAAGTACTATATATTATTGCAAGTTTCCTGACTCGTACTAGATTTATTACTTTCAAGTTATACTAGTGGATTAATTATTGCCAATTACTCCACATCAAAGACAATTATTGACATTCGCACGTTGTGCCTTTGAATTCATGAATTGTTGTCGGATTATAAAATGTTTAAGTTCTTCATTCATGAACTGTTTAATAAATAGTCTACGCCATTTGTTTCGGCTAGACATATGCAGGTTAATATCTTTTTAAAAGCTATCCAAACCAGTAGTTGGTACGGATTCTTAGACTGAGAGAGCAACCCTTATTAGGAGATTATAATGTGTCGATTATTCGATGCAGTCAGAGTTAAATGTTATGCATATACATGGTATACAAGAGGCTGATCCCCTTAAGTACAATTGACGGGGCCAGGTTTTAAAACAGTTAGTTGAATGATTGACTCTTTAGCCAAAAGTTCATGGTCGGTTGGACCACTCAGCAGTAAATAATCATTATTCACTGTTTCATTTGAACTTTAATTATGTCATTTCAGCTATTTCATCAATGTTCATAATTGTTGATCTATGCGGCTATTATTCTCATTCATTCATGATATATCTTCTTTATTCATTTTAAACTTGCTGAGCAAAATGTTGCTCACCCTTGCTATATCATGAAACTATTGCAGTTAAGCCGAGGAGTTCCAAAGCGGACAAAGGCAAAGGAAAACTTAAGGAATAGTTATATGTACTATCCCATCCCGTTATGTAATCGTGGAGTAGTTTTCTATTATTAATGTATTCTGCGATGTATTTATTTAAGGTTATAGACCTTGGGACCGTAGTAAACCTTTTGTAATGAACAATATATGTTTATTTTATTCCGCATTAGTTGATTTATGTTGTTTAGAGGTGTATGGATGTATTTTTTCGTGAGCACCAAATTCGAGGTATTGGTACCTGAATTTGGGGGTGTCACGGAAACTATCTCAATAACCTCTGAACTCGATCCAACATCATTCCAAACTTCTTGAATCAATTCCCATGGTCAACGCCTTGCCGTGTTGCTCGAATCCTTTTCCGCTATTCCGTACATTGCTTGATGGCTTAGCTTACGTTGACTCGGTCTTACTAAATAGATAACAACTAGTAATCCCAAATCATATGAATGTTCCTTAACTCGCGGTCCACTTGAATTAAGCCTCAAATTAAGTATCCTTGCGTAGTTTTCAGCCCAACCACTCACGATCATTTGATGAACCTCTCGGACTCGAGTTAATTGAATGTTGTTTGATGCGAACCTGGTTAGATCTCATCATTCCCCTCCTCTTGAAAAGGATTTGTCCTCAAATCTGACATCCCATCCTCTTGAAAAGGAATTACCCACAAATCTGATCCTACATAAAAACAAATTAAGTTAGTAGCATCAAATAATTCATAATCACAAATCTCAACTTGTAGAAGAAATATGAAAGCAACATCAACAATGCAAGTAAAAATATGAAAAGAATCAACAAAAATTTCAACTCCCGCAAAGAACACAACAACATCCGGCATGATCCTCGTAATGACATGAACAACCCTTAAATGTTTCCTTCCAAACGATGCTCGACACTGCAAACTCTCCATAATACCACCTGGAAACTTAATCTTTCAATCTTCCTTAATTAAGAACCTGTCCACATCAACACGATACTCTTCCGCACGTAGACCAAACTCTTCCAAAATATTAACTACACCAAAATAAGCTAATTTATTAACTATAACTAAAATGCAATAAAAATCTCTACCTAACAACACAAACATATAGGTAATAAAATAAACATAAATAAAAATATGAAAAGCTCTATCTCCTCCTGGATTAAATGTCAATATATAGAACCCTTCACACTTCATCAACTTCCATTCACGAATCCACGAATCAAAAACCAACGTGATGATCTCGACCATTTGTAAATACATCGAATGACGAATTCCTGGATCAAAAGTGATTCTTATGATCTCGATCATTCGCACTAACAACCATTCCATTGCATCTAGATCAAATAACCATCTTTGAAACTTTTCACATCGCAGATGCAAACACTCTTGAATTCCATGATTAAACACAAAGCAATACCAATAAACATGTTTCTTTTGTTTAATCTCCAAAAACTCATTAAACTCAAAATCATATACATAGTCTACTAGAATAACAATCAAAACACTTCCCTGTAGACTCTCAATGCACTGATCGAATCGATTTGCACAATGATTCATATCTTTCTCCTTGATGAGTACGATCCCATCCCGAATCTGCACAACACAATTAACCTTTCCCTTGCCATTGACTTTAGCAAATTCAAAATCAATCAATAGCATCAATGGAAATAAAAGGTTACAATTAAGTTCACAAGATGAAAACTCAATTGCATAATTATGATGAACACAGTAAAACACAATACATGTTACAGAATTTTTCCAAGTGTTGATAAAATTCAGAATATCATCAAAATAGATATTAACAAATTTTCCCAAACAGAATGCAAAATATGATTTAATTTGAAAACATTTATTGCACTAGCTAATCCGGGCGATTTAACAAGACACATATGTAAACCATATGTCATTCCAATCTGATGATAAATACTTTTCAACTCAACATCAAATGATAGCAAATCATGCAATGAAGATTGCTCTAATAGAAAGACATGATTACTACCATTGTCAACTAACGACGCGTCATGTAAAGATTGAATAGAATGAAAACCTAACTCAACATATGGATAAGAAAACCTAGAATGAATTTCATGCAAGTAAGAACAATGAAAACGAGAATAGACAACACGATCATAAACTAACTCAACAAATATCAAATATCCTCCATAGTTTATGATGAAGATGATTGTAACGCCTCTGAATCCAGACGATCACCACCCGAACAAGGGTCAACATTAAATCAACATCTTTTGTAACTTAACCAATGATCTCATAATCATATTGGTTGAATTAGTCTATTACAGACTAATTAAATTATAAATTTCCTTAACTTCATCTCTGGATCTTAACTTGATCTTGATCTCATTCTTTCTATAAGTATCAACTTGTAGTTCATTCATATATATGGATAACACCATATATATCAATCAAATTTTGACCTTAAGATTCAGACATTCTATAATTTTACATATCCAAGTTTCACAGTATTAATAACAAAGATTATTCTTGGCAATAGAGGGGCGCATTCTGATAATTTTGGTATCTTACCGATGCTCATTAGTGTAACCTCAATGCTTACAGAATTTCCAATATCCTTCAATACCCTCACTTAGACATATATCCTTATAGATATATCTCTTCATATCAATATTTCCTATTTACCTGAATTTCACAATATTAATAACACACTTATACTTGGAACAGAGGAACCCTGCGATGAATTTGGTTTCTTCATCGGTGTTAGATCTTTGGTCTTATAGTACTCACAATTTTATTCAATATCCTCATTTATATTTATAGTTCTTTATCAACATTGTATTAATGTTTTACTATCTATCTGAAGTTCAGAGTATCGGCATAATATGATATGTCCATATTACCAATACCCTCACTCAGATTTATAGTTCTTTAATAATTCTAAGTTATATCAAAGTAAAGACATAACAACATTCTGATAATAATAACATGGTATTATTAATATAATATTCGATTACAAGGTTTGCTTGTTCGTATAACAACAGTCATTATGACTAAATACAAATACAAGTAGTTAAAACATGAAACCTAGTCTATGCTTCTTCTTTACGTTCATTATCTTCTTATCATTCTCTCTTAACTGCAAATAAAGTTTTATTCGCAAGAATGAGCACTACGGCTTAGCAAGTCTAACTAATAACACATAAACAGTTTATACTTCATATAAACTTTAACATGCCTTGACATATCACATATATCAATTTGATATTACAAATAATTTTTCATTCAACAGTTTATATCACGTTGTCACACAAAGCGTATAAACCACATATATATAACTTATAAAAAATAACACATAAGAGTTAGAATACTTGCCTCGTATATCTTTTACAGTTAATATATCGTCTAAATGTTCGTCGTAAATCCTACATGATTATCGGTGTACATAACTAGTTAAACATTTAACGAGTAACTCTTTTAAGTTTTTATTTTAGTAACCGCTTATAAATAAAACTCCTTCTACTATATATGAAATAATTTCAACATTATAACTACTTATAAAATGAATAATCATCAAGTATATTTGAAATAAATTGCGCATTATAACTGCTTGTAAAATAAATATTCGTTTACTATGTTTGAAATAAATCAACATTATAACTACTTATAAAATGAATATTCGGCTATTATATTTGAGATATTTGGGATATTATATTCAACCTAACTTACAAGAATTTCGTCCTCGAAATTAACTTTACAAATAACTTTAGTCATTCAATATCATATTTATAGGTTCTATAAATATTTAGGATGTTACATTCTCTCCTCCTTATAAGAATTTCGTCCTCGAAATTAACTCTAGCTTAGTCTTCAATATGAATTTTCTGAATTCATCATTTCTCACATCAAATTCCTAATACTTAAATTAGGTCAACAATGTTCACTTATCTATACACATTTTTTTTCATAACTCTAGGTTTTAAACCTTCAATCATATTCTATTGTTTCTTCTTTTAGAGGATCACTCTAATTGATACTGAGGGTCCATAAGACTTTGAACTTTTTCGTATTCTATAGGTACTATGACCCACAAACGTTTGACAATCACAAGGACTGAAAAACTCTTAACTCTTGTCCATAACATTTCTATCATAATAATAACTGAGTGGTTATTTAAACCAAAACTTTTCTTTCAATACCCGTCGAAATTATATTGTTCGACATCAGGGAAACCCATCAGAATCATAGTGTCCGATCTCATGGTAACCCATCGAAATCAGACTATTTGATCTCAGGCTTAACTTTGACACCCATCGGAATCATATGTCCGATTTCTAGGCTCAAATTTTTAGACATATAGTGTCCAATACTTACGTCAGAATCATGTGACCTAAAGTATTCCCCTTTTCAGGGTTGTTCATTTCAGTTACTATTATGATCAAACTTAACCTCGTTCATCCTTAGTTTGTATTAATTTCTCACTACATACTTATCTAGGTCATTACCTTTTTGGTCTGACACTATCATTATCAATTCAATATATATATGAGAAAAGAATCACATTCTCAAGATATATATATATAAAGAATATTTTGACAATAGATTTCAATCATTTATCAATATAGTAAACTGAGTGTTTCCTCCACCCAAGAACTAATAAATCAGTTCCCTGTCTCATCAACACTGCCACAATTGTATCAACAGTGCGTACCGACTTTACGATACCTCAACACTGCACAACTGTGTCTTTAGTGAGTTAGATCGGTTGCCTAACACATATTAAACTCCTGCCATACAAGAGAGTCGTTCAATTATTTCCCCTACCTATACAAGAGTTTTTCATCTCAGACACTATCATGAGTTTTTAATTGAAATCCCTACTCATTTTTTAACTATCTTATGAATTTCTTTAATCCATATTACTAACATTTCTCTATGAGTTTACTCCTCTACTTACTCAGGTTTTTATGCAAAATAATATAATAATTACATATAATACCAAACACACCATTTCATTTTGATGAAACAGTTTCATACAAAAACATATTTAAGATTTTATCTTATTACTTGCTTGAGAACTCCTTATGAGTCCATTCATTTTCAAACATTCTCATAAAGAGTTTATCTTTCTTCAGTATATTTCTTTCACATAATATTTTTATGTATTAAGATTTAATAATATTTATTCATATCTTTTACTTATCTACGGACTCTTCATAAGTCCATTAATTCTTAATCCATCAGATTATACTTTAAGGTACTCGTTACCTCGAAACTATAACCTATTACTTTGATACCAACTGTAACGCCCCCGAATCCAGACGATCGTCACCCGAACAAGGGTCAACGTTAAATCAACATCTTTCGAAACTTAACCAATGATCCCATAATCATATTGGTTGAATTAGTCTATTACAGACTAATTAAATTATAAATTTCCTTAACTTAATCCCTGAATCTTAACTTGATCTTGATCTCATTCTTTTTACAAGTTTGAACTTGTAGTTCATTCGTATATATGGATAACACTATATATATATATATATATATATATATATATATATATATATATCGATCAAATTTTAACCTTAAGATTTAGACATTCTATAATTTTACATATCCAAGTTTCACAGTATTAATAACAAAGATTGTTCTTGGCAACAGAGGGGCGCATTTCGATAATTTTGGCATCTTACCGGCGCTTATTAGTGTAACCTTAGTGCTTACAGAATTTCCAATATCATTCAATACCCTCACTTAGACATATATCCTTATAGAGATATCTCTTCATATCGATATTTCCTGTTTATCTGAATTTCACAATATTAATAACACACTTGTACTTAGAACAGAGGAACCCTGCGATGAATTTGGTTTCTTCATCGGTGCTAGATCTCTGGTCTTACAATACTCACAATGTTATTCAATATCCTCATTCAGATTTATAGTTCTTTATCAACATTGTATTAATGTTTTACTATCTATCTGAAGTTCAGAGTATCGGCATAACATGATATGTCCATATTACCAATATCCTCACTTAGATTTATACTTCTTTAATAATTCTAAGTTATATCAAAGTAAAGACATAACAACATTCTAATAATAATAACATGGCATTATTAATATAATATTCGATTACAAGGTTTGCTTGTTCGTATTACAATAATCATAATGACTAAATACAAATACAAGTTGTTAAAATATGAAACCTAGTCTATGTTTCTTTTTTACGTTCATGATCTTCTTATCATTCTCTCTTAACTAAAATTAAAGTTGTATTCGCAAGAATGAGCACTACGACTCAACAAGTCTAACTAATAACAAATTAACAGTTTATGCTTTCATATAAACTTTAACATGCCTTGACATATCACATATATCAATTTGATATTACAAATAACTTTTCATTCAACAGTTTATATCACGTTGTCACACAAAGCGTATAAACCACATATATATAACTTATAAAAATAACACATAAGAGTTAGAATACTTGCCTCGTATATCTTTTACAGTTAATATATCGTCTAAACGTTCGTCGTAAATCCTACATGATTATCGGTGTACATAACTAGTTAAACATTTAACGAATAACTCTTTTAAGTTTTTATTTCTGGTATTATAACCGCTTATAAATAAAACTCCTTCTACTATATATGAAATAATTTCAACATTATAATTACTTATAAAATGAATATTCGTCAACTATATTTGAAATAAATTAAGCATTATAACTGTTTATAAAATGAATATTCATTTACTATGTTTGAAATAAATCAACATTATAACTGCTTATAAAATGAATATTCGACTATTATATTTGAGATAGTTGGGATATTACAATGATTCTACATCAAAATAGCTAACAATAAATTTATCAATGGACGCACGCAACACATGTTTTAATAAACACATAAAAGTACTAGATGCATTAGTTAACCTAACAGAGATAACTACCCACCTATACAAATCACATGTCAACACAATTTTCCATTTATCTTAATTTCTTAAGCTAACTTGAGTAGGCATTGTCATCACATAGTCATCAACAAATGTAGATAAAACATAAGTATTGTGTAACTTATCGAACATATTATCTAAGCAAAGAAAATAACAACGATACTTGTTTACCAATCGAAAATTAACGCGCAAGCTCGACGTCCTATCCTTCTTAGGGATTATGATCTCATCAATGGCACATGAACTCATATCTCCATCCATGATACCTCTCTCTATCAACTTTTCAACCTGTCTCGGTAACTCCTTCATCTCCTCAAGAACACCATAAGCTGATGGGTATGGAATGATAGCACTGGGTATGCATTCACTCACCTGTATAAGAAAAATAATAGAACTAGATAAAATAGAGTTAATCTGGTTAGTATTCAAAAGCGTCGTCTAATACAAACATACAGTAATTGGCTTTTCAAAATACAATTCTCTTTCACTCTCACTCTCTTTTTTATAGTCACTTATTTCTCTCTTTTCTTTTTGCTCACTCTCTCGTTTATTTTTAATCTCTCGAATATTTTCTCTCTCATTCTTATCAATCTCTCTATTCTTTTCATTCTCATTTTTCTCAATCTCTCTTTTGTTTTCATACTCATTTCTCTCTAATTCTTTTTTTCCACTTTCAATATTTTCACTCTTTTTATTTTGTTCATCCTCTTGTTTTTGATCACGATCTTTTTGTAAGTGCATTAGATCGTCATGAACTTGCTAGGACGTCATAGGACGAAGCGTGACTCTTTTTCGATTGTGTACCAACGAATACTCATCCGAACAACTATTATGCTTCACACGCCTGTTATGTCACCATGGCTTCCTAAGTAACAAATGGCAAGTATGTGTTGGAACTACATCACATAATATCTCATTTTCATATCTGCTAATGCGAAAAGAAACTGACACATGTCTAGTCACCATCACCTCTTCAAAATCAATGATCCCTTGCAACTTGTAAGGTCAAGGATGTGCAACTGTTGACAAACATAGTTTCTCCACCATTGTAGTGCTAACAATGTTAATACCAATATCACAATCAATTTTCACAATGTATACCTTTTCTTTTACTAGAAACCTAGTTTAAAATATGTCCTTTTGCTGCATTGTTTCTTTCTCGCTAACTTGCACACTTGTAGCTGTTTTAGTCTATAATGACTCTTCAAGAATCGCATGATCTTCTTTAACTTTTATTTCCCTCGGCTGAACTTGATCTTTATACGTCTTTGGAGTGTTTTGTGGCTTCCTCCAATGCGACTCTCCATGTCTATAATCCTTCCTTCCATCATCCCAAGTTGATTGCCTTGAAGGTTGCTCTACATATCTCGGAGTTGCATACACATTTCTCCTATTAAGCTATTCTGGAACAAATCGCTTTCTTATCACGGTTTTTAACTGTTCCTATGTCTCGATCGGATGCTCTCCACATCTTCTCCTGCTAAGCACAAATTGATCCCACCATAAAGCTACATAACCGAAAAAATCTTGAACTGCAAATTTGAACTTCCTCCGCTTAGAATAATCATGATAGTCAAACTCTCACTCCATATTTTCCTCCCATCGCAAATAAGCATTAGGATCAGCTCTGCCTCAGAAAGATTCCTTTTAACGTTCATAAACACCCATATAATTGTATTTATACATGTTTGCAGCAAAACAAATGTTAGTAGATAAAAATTTTCCTCACACACTCCCTTACGTGTTTCGCTTAACAATGTATCGCACAATTATGGAAAACGCTAGTGTTTCACTCTAATGGCTTTTAACCTCTAATAACCTCACTACTCTTGCCTTTTAGCACTCAATATTCCCTCTTATAGGTTCTTTTTGAATTCACCAAATAATACCACAATTTATCTATTCAATTCAAAAATAACTTATCAAGAACAAATATAAATGGTATGATTATTGATAACCAACAAGAATTCACGATCGCCAATTATACCCTTCTTGAATGAATTCTCAACAATCTCGAAACTTATGGGTACCAAGCAATTTACAATAATAATATTTTTCCCAACAATAGCAATCACGTGAAATAACTGAATTTATTTTTAATACTCTTTTTTTTGCTCTTCAACAAGAAAAATAAAGGATAAGTAACCTGCTAGGAACTTAGCTCTGATACCAAATGATAGACTCCACGGCATGCTTGCGTGAGATGGTCGTCGCCCGGATCGTTTGTAGAAAAGTTGTATGGTGAGTTGCTCACAACACCTTAACCCATCGCCTATATGTAGACGGTAATCTTGGTACAATTGCTCGCGTTCCGAAATCTGCGTTAAATGGACACCACCGACACCTTGACCCCTCGCTTATATGTAAGCGGTAATCTTAGTACAATCAATAATTGATGCGGTAGAAGACGCCACACACAACTATAAATTGTTGTATGATAAAGTCAATTAAACATTCATAGATAAACCATGAATAATTCAGGAGTTCTCAAAGAACCAAAAGGAGAATAATCTCACAATAATTTCATTAATCTGATTCATCCTTGAATTACATTCATAAAACCTATTTATAGTAGTTATGAAACCCTAGAATTCTTAAAAAGTAATAACAATTGATTTAGAATCAAATTCTAAGCTAAAAGCAACCTAATTAAAATAGAAATCTAAAAATATACTGAAAATAACTAAGTAACTAAGGAAATCCGCATCCAAATCTAGAAAAATACGTTTCCCAAAAACTGCCCAACTCACCGGGGCGAGTTCACCATGCTTAAGGAGCTTGCTAAGGCAAATTCGAGCCGGGGCGAATCCATTTGTACTACACGAGTTCTCCGGGGAGAATTCAACAGAGACGATTTGGCTGGGGTGGATTCAAAGCACGCTGAGGCCCGCTTGAACAAAGACGAACTTGTCGGGGCGAGTTCAATAGGCTTGCTGAGCTTGCCGGGGCGAGCTCCCTGAATTCCAAACTTCTGAAATTATTTTTCATGGTTTTGGTCTGGTATATCATTTGCAACATGTTCACGGTCTGCACGAGCTTGGCAACTATCTCAATAACCTCTGAACTCGATCCAACATCGTTCCAAACTTCGTGAATCAATTCCCACGATGAACGCCTTGTCGTGTAGCTCGAATCCCTCTCCGCTATTTTGTTCATTGCTTAATGGCTTGGCTGCGTTGACTCGATCTTACTAAATAGATAACAACTAGTAATCCCAAATCACATGAATGTTCCTTAACTCGCGGTCCCCTTGAATTGAGCCTCAAATTAAGTATCCTTAAGTAGTTTTCAGCCCAACCACTCACGATCATCTGATGAACCTCTTGAACTCGAGTTGATTGAATATTGTTCGATGCGAGCCTGGTCAGGATCTCATCACATTCCCATATACAAATTAGCATTCATGCGTAGGAAGAATTATTAATCACAAGTTATTATATCCAAATCTTAATTTAGACTTCATCGTCAAAATCCATCTAAATCCATCCAATAATTGTTGGCCACGCAATTATAACTTTAAACTCAAGATGTAATAAACAATTCAACCCATAATCAATTTAATGAAAAAAAGAATAAATATTAAATTAAACTATCATTGAGTTCCATTAAATCCTTAAATAGGAGTTTAGTTCATAATAATCAATAAAAACATCATCAAACTTTCAGGAAACATTGTAAGAATACAAGAATAAAGATGAAGATTAAAGAATAAACTTTGTCGATGTCGTTCTTCAAGCTTTCTCTAGAAATCCCTGCAAACATTCAGTGCTCTCTTTCTAGTTGATGAAACCATAGCCTCCTTTTCTCTCTATCTGATGTAACTCTAAGGCTCTATGTATATATGGTTAGTCCCCCTTCATCAGCCTTTTGATGTGTATTTATAGCCTCTATGTATCTTGGTAGACTTTTAATCCAATTAGGAATCAATATGGCAAGTCCCAAGTCAATTAGAAGTGCAAAACTCAGCAAAATCAGCTCTGCACGCGAACCAGCGCTACGGTTCACCTTCTTAACGTTGCGGCTTTCTCCCTAGCACCATAGCTCACTTGTAGAACTTTTCGCGAGCTTCGTTTTGACAGGTGACACATCCCGAAACTCCTCCCGGATCAAAAGTTATGACCTTTTTACCAACGGATGTCGAACCAACGAATATTCTAACATGGCGACACCTTTGCAACTCCAAATTGACTATAATGCAATCATTTTGCTCCCATTTCCTTTTCCTACACAAAAGCATAAAAACACATAAAAAGTAACATAAAATATCCAAGAACTCACAATTTTCTCAAGCTAAAAGTACTCAATTTATGGGTATAAAACTCACTCATCAACTACACATGGGTCAATCTCTATCAAGCATAAATATAATAAGCATGCATCTTAATAAAGGAAACTGAATAAGCCTGTGCAATAACATAAAGAAACATCTAACTGATCTGTACATAAATACTCCGAATCATACATCATTTTTTATACATACATCATCCCCTATATACGTACATGAGAAATAAAATATACAGGGAAAAGAGGCACAAGCACCCCGATAAATGAAGCAAACAACTATATAAAGTCTATATCATCTATGAAGGACCTGGCATCATCAAACCGGTCTACTCTGGCCAGATCCTCCTGGTTCAGGGCCTCTGTGATATCCCCAAATTCTTTACACTCCCTGTAGCAGATTTGGTACTCACGTGAAACTATACAAATATAAATGTTCAATAACCTATGACTTCTATCTATCCAAGGTTCACAGTATCCCATAACAGATACTAGTTCTTGCCAGAACGTTAACTGTGTTTGGATACCCTCACTTGGATGTATAGATTCATATTTTATGAATATCTCTTTCATATCGATATTCCCTATCTATCTGACATTCACAGTATTAATGATAAGATTGTTCCTGGAACTGAGAGGCGCATTCCGGTAAAGGTGGCACCTTACCGGCGCTCATTAAGTGTAACCTCAGCGCTTACAGAACTCCCAGTATCATTTAAATACCCTCATTCAGATGTATAGTTTATATAGATACTGTATTTACTTAGTACAACTATGCTAAACAATGTAAAGATCAGAGTATAACGCATTCGATGCAATAAAGGATGATAATATATATTTCATATCATTAAGTTCAGTTACATTGTTCTTAGTACTAAGTTATTACAACAAAGCCTATAAAAGACTTGAATTATTCAAAACAGTAATTAAAACTAATTAACATGACCTTTTCCTTTGTCTGTCCTAGAAGTGTCGGGATTATCATTTAAAACTGCAAAAGAAGATATATGCAAGAATGAGCTACAAATGCTCAGCAAGTTCATTTGAAAACGTAAACACAATGTGTTTTATTTGAAAGATGTTAACGATATATAACTGAGGGTTCAGTACATGAACCATGTGTTTCAATCAGTTCTATCAGTCTTCAATGACTTAGAAAAGCTTGATTTCGAATATCTGGTAGGGGATCAGCCTAACCAATACCCTAGGAGTATGCATATCGTCCTACAATTTTATGTCAATATATAATCGACGATTTTACAACCTTATATCAAGGTGTTTCATTTCTCAGTATAAGATGTCTTACCAAAACAATTTGGTTTGACACAACAATTTAAGCCCAATCAAACATTATATGAATAATGATTCATTTCTTAAGTTATGCTGAACAAGAAGCAATAACTTTGTAACAATTGATAGCAAGATGTATAATACTTGCTTAAATATAACAAGGTTAGAAGACTTGCCTTAGCGTAGTACATTAAGTTTCACGTTGTTTATCAACGTTGGGTAGTCTATTTATGTCTATTCATATCAATAATAAACATTAGAATCTATAATAATACTTATCTAATTAAACTAGAAAAGTTTCATGAAGGTTCGACGTCGATTCGGTATCTCGGTCGCGTCTTTAAAGAGCTAAACACATAGGTTGTTCAATAAAACTTCATTTCGAAGCTTAATTATTAGTCTAAATAATTTATTTATTATTTATAACACTTTTAGAAGCTTAATATTATTTTTAAATAAATTTTATAAGCTTGGTAATATTTTTTAATAATTTTACAAGCTTAGGAATATTTTTAAATGATTTAATTATCATTTAGAATATTTTTAAAACATTTAATATGTTATTTAAATGATTTATTTATCATTTAGAATAATTTTAGATACTTAAAATATTACTTAAATAATTTATTTATCATTTATAATATTTTTAGAAAGATAGACTATTATTTAAATGATTTATTTTATCGTTAATAATATTTTTAGAATGTATTTTATCATTTAAATGATGTAATTATTATTTATAATAATTTTTAAAACTTAGTTTAATATTTAAATGATTTAATTATCATTTATAATATTTTCAAATGTTTAGTATATTATTTAAAATAATTTATTTATTATTTATAATAATTTTGGAAAGTTAGTAATATTTTTAAATGATTTAATTACCATTTAAAATGATTTAAATACATTAAATAATTTAATATTAAATTAAATTAAATAATTATGAAAAATTATATCAGAATATTAAAAATTGTTAAATAAAATTAAAAATGAATTTTAAATATTTAATTATTAATTATTATGAATTTTAATATTTATTTATAATTTTATTAATTATTTATTAATTTTTTATTTAAAATCGTCGCAAAAGGGCTTTAGCGACGGATTGCATAGAATCTTAGTTTTCTAGGTTTTCTGGGAATCGAATGAAGACTGTCGCTAAAGGTGTTCTTCATTGAAGAACAACCGGTCATGGTTCAAGTGGGACTTTTGACCTTAAATTAATTCCAGCTGGTTAATGTTTTGGGTTTGATTTTTATTGCTTGTTGTAGCCAACATGGCAGAGTATAACGACATGTATCGAACTAACACTAATTATATCACATGTTGAAGATTTAATCAGTCATAGTCGGTCAAAGCCTTTTGACCGTTAATAACTTTGATTCTAGGTTAGCTTAATGTGTTTAATTGCTTTATTCTTGTAGATTACATGGCAAAGAACATATACAAACATTAAAACCTCATTAATTATATCATGTGTGCAAGATATAAGCGAAGCAAACCTTGTCAGTAAACTGTCAGAGTTGCTTGAAGGTTTATGGGTTGCCCAGAAACAGTTTAACATGGTCGGTCAATGGGTTTTGACCATTAATATCTTCCTACTGTGAGATAGTTTTAGCCTTCTACCAATTGGATATCATAGCTAACATGGCATACTACAAATTCATGCTTTAAAACATATCTAACAAATATTTTAAGTGGATCAAAAGCTCTGACAAAAAGCCTTGTCATACTGTTTTTGACTGCCAAGAACAGTTTCAGTTTTTCAACAAATTCGACCCTTTAGATGTTATGATTCCTTGTTTAACCAACCCAGATCATCAAATAACATGTTTACACATAATCCTAAACATCTAAAATATAAAATTATTGCAAGCTTGAAGATCTAGCATAAAAATTAGGGTTTTGCACCTTTTTCTCAAGTTTTTGATTTCTGGCTTTTGATTCTGATCTTTTGCTTGCAGAGGCTCAATATGGTATGATAATTAAGTGTTTTGGCTTTGTAAATTCGTAACTTAAAAGGTCAGCTTATTGTTCTATTTATAGGGCTTCAAAATTAGGGTTTCTTTAACTTTTTATCCAATTTTGCCCTCCAAAAATATCTAGCTATGAACTTGTGCTACTTCAAGTCTGATCTTGATGACATGCTTGTGCTGGAGTGTGTTGAGCACAAGCTTGCACACTCCTAGCTTAATTTCTATTGGTTTAAATTTTATTTTTGATTTATTTCCTTACTAATTAAAATTAGATTTTTGCTAATCATGATTAAGATGTTTAATTATGTTTAGTAATACCTTAATTAAGCTTATATATCATAATTAAGATTTAACATTCCATAATTTAAAGTTTAGATAACCTAATTAGAATTACGATTTCATAATTAGGGTTTAGGGTTTCCTAATTCATGAATTAGGGTTTAAACCTTCAATTAGGGTTTTAATCTAAGATAAATAATTCCTAATTAATATTATGATTTATTACTTAGAATCTAATTATTTCAATTAAGATTCTTATGGAATAATTAGGGTTTTGATTTACAAATTCGGACAACTTTTTGAAAGTAGTATGCACGCAAGCCAATCATATTTGATATGATGTAGCATATACTTTGTAATCTTATTCGGTTATTAAAGGCATTTTACTTTATCTACATGGTGTTGTTATATTAAATGTGATAAACACATAGTTTTGAGCAATGCTTTTAGAATCATGATGGTGATCATGCTAATGAGATCTAAATTCTAGATAGCTCATAAACTAAAATCGTTCCTAATCGATGGATTACTAAAAAGGGGATTAGTGAATCCGAATAGATTAGTACATACGTTGCTTGCTCTTATGAAGAGGATGATTGATCTCATAATCATTTGTGTGGAGACACTAAAGCAAGTATGTAGGTGCTTATTAGAGAATAAGTTCACTGAACGTGGCTCGCTAAGGAATACCTAATGGAGTTTTACTTGCCTGTCAATAGGAATTCCTCTAGTGATAGTAATACAAGTGATCCTTGGACTTAAGAACATCATAGTATCTTGTGTGTGATGAATTATACTTTGACATGTCCCTTAAGACCCTTAGGGCATATCAAAGGGTATGATTGGGTATAATAAGTTGCACATGGAGATAGGTGAAGGGTCAACAAAGAATCTACCACTTCTAGTAAAAGGAGTGGATGTCCTATGTGATTCGATAAATGACGACTCAGAAGTCTTTGGCCAAAGCAGAATGAAATTAGAAAAGAGTTTCTAATTTGCATTAATCAGAGTTGTGCATTTGAGAATCGAAATACATATAATTAAATAAAATAAGACTTGACAGTAATTCCATGTCTTATATTTAATTGGGACATTGTATGGTAGAAGGATTGAATTGTACGGTAACTATTCACTGAAAGGTTCTTTTGTGATTAGTGTTGAAATCTATATTATCTGGAAAGTCGTTGATCGCTAAGGGGACTTACGCTTATTGTAGAATAAATATTATTTATTTAAATGAATTAAATAGTTTAATTTATTTATTTAAATAAAATTAGAATTGTTCTAATTGATATATTCACAACTGGTTTAATATGGAGAACCTAAAGGGTCACACCGCAAAAGAAAAATATTTATTTAAGAAGTAAATAGCATAATCATAATAATAAGTTAAGTGTATTTAATTTAATCTAAGGAGATAGAATAAATTAAATAGCTTAATATTTATTATTTAATATTTTAGAAATATTAAATATAAATTAATAAGAGGAGTCTTATTATTATTATTACTATTATTATTATTTAGTTCCTAAAAGGGTTTGGAAATTAATTAATAAAAGAACTCTCATAAATTCCTAATTGGATTAGGAGTTTAATTAATTAAAGAAGTTTAATTAAAATAAAAACCCTAATCCTAAATAGTTTAGGAGGGTTCTCTATATCTATAAATAAGAAGAGACTTATCATGTTTGGGGTTAGACAGTTACACACTCTTCCATAAGAATTGGAGAGAGAGAGAGTACTTGCAATTTCTATAGAGATAGAAACTAGGGTTTTGCCAACACCCATCTTCTTGAACAACTATTATTCCTTGGTGGATCACCTCTAGAGGCCAAACACTTGGGTGGCTAACGTTAATCAAAGGAAAGAATTTAATCGGTGGAATCCAAGGAGAACGCGAAGGATTTGGAGGTGAACTCGTACCTGTGGAAGCATGGTTCTACAAGGCTATGATTCTCATACTTTATCGTTTTCGTATAATTGATAATTGAGCACATGGATGATCATGATGATGGTTTCTAAGAAAAATTTTAAAATCCTCGCGCTTCCGCACTATTTATGTAATTTGATTGCATGTTCGCGTTATATACAAACCTAACACTTTTACCAATTAGGGTTTTCAAATTAGGGTTTCTAATTCAGTTTGTCGTTTTAAACCCTATTTAACTTATTTTAGATTTTTATCAGTTAATATAATATTATATTAACTCCGAAGCACGACAAATCACTTCGTCATTTCCAAGCACGATACAGCAGCTTACCAAAATAATTTGCCGAGACGCTTCTCGGTGAAATCGTCAGAAGCACGACAAATCATTTTGTCCGTGTAAGCACGACTAAGCAGCTTCAAAAAAAATTTATTTGACCTAATTTTTTTATAAATTATACAATCACATAACACAAAGTCCGAACAAGAAATTTCTTTTAATAAACACATAATTTACATATACAAATCTTATTAGGGTTCGGAATATTACAGCCTCAGTGTGAAAATTCAAATTCGGGCAGTAAAATGTCGGAGTACCTCCCCTAAGGATGTTAGCAGCACCAGGACAGGCAGTCGAACTAGAACCCAATCCAGTCAGATCACATGAATATGCCTCCATTGGATCCCTACCCAACTGACGAACAAAGAAAGACAGCTGCTCCACCTGACAAGTCAAGCTGGCAATTTGGTCCGAGTGTTTCAGCTCCCAGACGCAGGCCATCTAGTCCGTCATATCACGGATCCGGGTACAAGATCTCCCAAGAAATGGGTAGCCCGTGTCTGGGCGCCAATAGTCCAGGGCCTCCACCAAGTAGTAAAAACATTTGAAGTGCTGGGATCATCTGACAATATGAAGCCATCTATGCCCTCCAATCGGATCACTGAAATATGAAGATCGATAGGCCAAGACCTCTAAGGGAGAGGATGGAAAGGGATACAGATCTCTCCTGAGACACATCTGAAAGCTCTCTCCCCGAGGTACAGCTCCCAGCCTCCGTACGACAACAAAGGAACTCTCCGGGTGGATAATGCAAACTCCGGACCTATCGGGAAGCCCTCTTTAAATCTAACTGTCAGGTGCTCGGAGGTATACGGAACCCAAGTCACATTAGCAGCGGTAATTAGCTCCAACTGAAGATGATAATGGGTGAAACTGTCAAAGACAGGGACCTCCTCCAAAGTAATCTAATGCCATCGACGCCCCCGAGGGTAAGTACCAAGGCCCAGAGTAGTGACAAGCCGAAGACATGGAAGCTGCTCATAGGCCCAAAACTGAAATGCAAACAACAACAACATCAACAAAAAGGACGAAAGGAAATGGACCGAAAAAGAAAGAGAATTGAAAAGTAGGCTTACCAGGAGAAATGGATAGAAGTCGAGCCAGGCATCAGTCTGACCCTCCGAACGGAGACGCGTGCCATGGAAGAAATATGCAAATGTGAACGACCCCCAATCATAGTCCCTAATGCGACCAACGTCTCGAAGAGCTCCCACGATGCTAAAATCAACTGTGGAGGAGTTGTTCGCAAGAAAACAACCCCCCATGATGGTCAAGAAGAGGCACCGCAGAAGTCGGTCTTGCTCCACCAAATCATCGGGAAATGGCTCAAACCAGATCCCTTTGAGGGAATCAGATCCCAAAGCACCAGAACGGATACTGCGGGCCTTAAAGACCCTATCCCACTAAGAAAATCCTAACAATGCCCGAACAGCAGTAGGGGAGATATCGGCCTCCAATGGCACTCGGGCCTCGTAAACTCAAAGCCCGTAATATACCGCTAATCCATAGGTGTCATCATTACCTCGCAGTCTAATAAATGAAGAGACTGGCTTTGGTGAAACCATCTCTCAGATAAAGCGTGAATATACCCCAGAGGCAGCGGCGTGGAGCTATGGTAAAGAACTGCTCGAAACCCCAAGAATCCACTCGTGCTCGATAGTTAGCATGAAGGGCCTGATAAAGAAAGTAGATGTTAAACTATTTACCTCGAGGCTGTGTCAACTCTGGGACCTGTGATACGAAAAAATAAGACGACCACCACCTAAAAGGGAGGATTGAAACAATAACTCAAATTTTCCTATACCTCGTTGGCGCACAAGTACGCCGGCAGATGACGGCTGAGATCCAAGCCTAAAAGGTCGGATATCGCCACACGAGCGCTAGGGAATGTCTGACCTCGAACAGGAGGTGCGGCAGCATCAGGGGTAGGAAGGTCACCATCAGCGTCAGCAGCATCACCTCTGTCAATATCAATCGGACGAATGCAGGCCTCTGTGAGCTGTCGAGCATACCACAAAACACGTAGGGACGGAGCTGATGAGGCCGATCTACAAGGTCGTACCCCAGAAGAAGCACGATGGGTGGTAGAACTACTCAATGCATCAGGGTCCATGTCTAATTGGGAATCAAAGCAATTCAAATGAGGTACGCGTCCCTTTTGTTCTACATATTTTTTTTATATATTTGTGTATATATATATATATATATATATATATATATATGTGTGTGTATATATATATATATATGTGTGTGTGTGTGTGTATGTGTCTGTGTGTGTGTGTGTCATGAGCATCATCCTAAGTAGGGGCAGGAAAAGTCAAAATTCGCAAAAAGCCTGAAAATAGGTTATTCCTAGGAGCCTAAGTGTGACGCCCCCAAATTCGGGTGTCCAACTACCCGGATTCGGTCATCACGATCCAATACAACATTCACCTCTAACAACATACATTGACTAAAATGCGGAATATAGCAAACATATGTTGTTCATTAGAAAGGTGTTACTAGTTCCAAGATACAATAACCTTAAATACTTAACACAAATCCATACCCCAAATAAATATTAGGGTTTAAATTACACTAATAGTAATTAACTACATAAGATCAAATCAGCTACGTGAAGCCTATCACTTCATCTTTTCTTTACCCTTGCTCTTTCCTGATGTCTCGGGTTTAGCTGCAATGAAAGTCATGATATCGCAAGGGTGAGTAACGAGTTTGCTCAGCAAGTTTAAAGTACAACAATAAAGGATATATCATGATGAATGGAATATAGAAAGAGATTTCAACAATATAATTATCAGAAGCAAGAATAATAATTGCTTTTAGAACAATTGATAGTCAAGTAGACTTTGAACAATAACTTCCAAAGGAGTCAATAGCTAGTTGACCCTCTGGTTACTGGCTACAGAATAAATACTTGAGGGGATCAGCCTCGCGTACGCTATGTATATGCATAACATTTAACTCTGCTGTTTGTACCTTATATACGGTACCTGGGGTACTCCCCTATAATAAAAGGGGTGTTCATTCAGTCTAAAGATCCTTACCGTTGATTGGTTCGGATAGCTTTTATAAATTTTCACATGCTTGCCTGACCGAACAAGGGTACAGACTCATTCTTAAATAATTCGTGAATTACCGAGCTTTAATAAATGTACGAATATAAGACTGTATGAATTCAAATGCAACGAGTGTGAATGCCAATAACATCGATGTGGATTAACTGTAAATTAATTAAACCACTTAAGCATTCTTGGAATAAAATTTCAAGCTATAATGCAATAGTAGCTGTCGACGCCGGGTTTTCGTCTTTTTTAATTTTTGCCTTTGGATTGAATGATTTTTTGGAAAAGGTCGGCATTAATGTCGACGGGGTTTTGAAAGATCGTTTTTTATGATGAGCCAATTAACTAGAGTCGCCAGTTGGTATATTTGAAATGGATGTACCAACTCATCCGAGTTTTCGTTTTCGTAAATCGCTGGCTCATGTGTGACTCCGAATTAATTGGTCTGCGAACTGAGATTCATAGGGTTCGGGGGCTTGCTTAAGCGAGGGGAAGGTGTTAGGCACCCCCCGACTTCCGTGAAACACGGTTACCGCAATCTCGATGCTTTCCTATCCTTTAATTCATGAAATGTGTGTGCATGCGCGTGTGTGTGTGTGTGTGCCTATGTGAATGTTGTGGTGAGTTTGTATGAAAGAATCATTTGGATTTTTAGGGAAAGTCGTGCTTTAATTTGAGAACGCTTCGGGATGTCTTTTCGGCATACACGAGAAAGTTTTAGGAGAAAGGTTTGATTTTAATTGTCAAAAACTATGAGATTTTCAATAGGTGTCGTTTTGGCAAAAAACAAGAGTTTTCTAAACCTTCGTCAAAATAGGAATCGAGATCTATACGTTGCTTTCGTAAATAGCATGATGGGCAACTTCTAGGATCTCTTTAACCCTATGCACAAAGATTTAATAAAACTTTGCTTATTTTTATAAAACCATTTTTTGTGATGTTTGAAAACGATTTTCCTTTAGCCTTCTCGTCAAATTGGAATCGACATTCATTAGCATTTCCAATTTTAAACCTCGTGGTGCTAATAGCCTAGTTTGATTGATTTTATGAAAATCTTATCATTTAGCTTTGAAATCAATTTCGTGTCATGAATCAAATCAAGCATTAAAATGCGTGGGGGTTATTCATGGGCATGTAAGCCATCCGAATAACCCCAACGACCACAATCACATATTTCACTATTACGGGGCCTTAAACCCGATTCTCGCTTTGGCGTCGTTTTAAGGCCCGACGATTACATATTTACAATGAAAGGTACATCAAATTTATTACATATATCAAAAGATGTCCATCATCGGATTTGGACCACGGGGTCGCGCTCCTAGGCTCACATCCAAAATTGCTACACACCCACAAGATCCTAAAATAGCAATCTAACTAATCTATGCATGATACATCGTTACAACGAGCTAAAAATTCACCAAATGGATATCATCGGGCCATTAGGAGGAATTTCGTTCCACTTGGAACCCTCATTAATAGCCCTCAATCCCTGGATTCACAACAATAAACAAGAACAATTACATTTAATATAATTCGGATGACAAAAGCTTAACAAAAATGGTAAAACAAAATGCTATAACAAAGGGTTTTTCACCTTGCAAATGATCCTCACAATATGTATGAACTTGTATATTGAGTAGACTAGAAAATATATGATATATAATCTCACAAAATGGATACAATTCCTCACTATTTTCTCTCTTTTCTCTCTTGATTTTTTCTTATTCTCTGCTGTTTTCACCTTCTTTTCCGAGCTGCTTTTAGCCAAGATCCCGGCCACAGCTTTCCCGTGCCGCAGCTAGCAAAATAGCATGTTCAAGCTTCTTCTTCCTCTTTCTGTATGCAAAATGGCCTGATAAGGGGTTGCCCTAGGCAGCCGCAGATTGATCTGCGGCTGGCCGCAGATCAATCTACGGCTGGCCTCGGTTTCCCCGCGCCCGTCGCGCACTTCAGCCGTCTCGCGCACTACCATTATTTTAATCGTTTGGCCGCAGATCAATCCGCGACTGGGTGGGCTGATTTTCTCATTTTCTAAACCGTACCTCGATTCTCGTGTCGGATCATCGGTTTCTGCTGAAAGGCTTGCATTTTGCAGTCCGGGAACCGCTTGGAAAAGTGCCACATCATTCATGGGTGTTTGCTTCGCCCGTCGTCGTGTTAACCTGGATCACAAGTCGTCGTGGTGGTTTTGAGTGTTCGCACTTATGTCCACCTTCCGTCTCGTAGGCTTGGTTAATTGACGATTTTGCCCTCCTGTCAAGGTTAGTATAGGAAACGCAAAATTTGGGTGTCTACAGCTGCCCCTCTTTATCATGTTTATGAAATGTTAAATGAAATGAACATGATAAAGTAGACACACGATGCATGAATGACAGTGCATAAGAATGACAGTACATACATGATGCAACACATATAGCTTATGATGCAACACAAGATGCAAAGCATGCAAAACATTCGTAAGGGTGTCAATGCTCACCATCTTGTTGTGGCTTGCTTGGATGCCTTCCCAGGTTCACTCACCATCTTGTTCTGGTTTGCTTGGATGCCTTCCCAGGTTTGCTCACCACCTTGTCGTGGTTTGCTTGGATGCCTTTCCAGGTTCACTCACCACCTTGTCGTGGTCTGCTTGGATGCCTTCCCAGGTTTGCTCACCACCTTGTCGAGGTTTGCTTGGATGCCTTCCCAGGTTCACTTCTTGTTTGGATACCAGCCCTTCCTAGGGGTCACGGATTGTTTGGATACCAGCCCTTCCCAGGGGTCGCCTGTTGGTTGGATACCAGCCCTTCCCAGGGGTCGTCTGTTGGTTGGATACCAGCCCTTCCCAAGGGTCATTGATTGGTTGGATACCAGCCCTTCCCAGGGGTCATTGATTGGATTTGAGTGATTTTTTTTTTTTTTTTTGAAATGGGATGTGTGATCGGCTTCATGTCCTGGATCTCCCACCAACATCGTCCACGTACCATGCCGCAAAAGCCATCATAGTCTGATCATTCGTGAGGTTGAAAGCGACGTGCTTGTACTTTCCTGAAGATTTTCATTTTGATCGTACCTGCATGCATTTAAAAGATGTTAAGCATGATCTGGCAGATATGTTATGGATAGATGCATGTGCACAACATATGTTTTAGATAGAAATGACCCCTGTTCAGTCAAATGATACAATTCGACAGTCGTCGTTGTTTGCCAACATTTGGTTGGATCACGCCTCGTCGTGAAGTGTAGTTTCTAGACTTCAACATTGGTTTGGTACTCTGCCTGTTCTTGGTCGTCTTCATTTCATCGAGTTGAGGCAGTCTGTTTCGCTCTTTGTAATGATCGACAGCTATGTTAGGCTCCTTAGCCTTTTGATCATTTCTGCTGGCCGATATGCTGTTGTCCCGCATTATATCATCCTTGTATATGCTCATGCACGTGGATCATTTGGATGTCGAGGCAGTGATAGTCAGAATTGGGGAGAGGCCCAATGACGAGGAGTTCTGTGCAGCCTCAGCTTCCTTCCATTTCACGATTCTTAACTGCCCCAGCCTTGGCACGTGTTGTTACCAAGGATTTCTATCGAAAACTTGCGATGTTGACCGTGCTGAGTTATCCACAGCTCTGCAAGATCCTGCATATCAGATGACTAACAAATGCCAAAACTTGAAGGCTCGGGCCGTTAGTGTTAGTTCAACACAAAGATATTATAATCTCGACAAAAATGCAGTTAAAGCACATGAAATTGAATATCTATTGATCGCACAATCTAGCAAGTTGTGAACCGTGAATGTACTAGATTGGAAGTTTTTTTTTTTTTTTTTTTCGATCCCTCGTGAGTTGATGATTTTCTATTTGACGAGTTATGAAATCGTAAGAACACCTTCAAGCATTCATGGTCATTGTACGTGAGTAAGGTCGAATTCAAAAGAACTACCTTCCCTCGTCAAAGGCACTTTGTCTCCATTCTCGACAACGTCCTTAGCAGGATTGACGTCATATGACAAATGCACTGTGCGATGCAGCATTCAGTAGGGGTTTCTCTTTCCTGACTTTTTGTTTAAGGCCGAGAGTTTTTTTCGTATTATCCTTTCTTTTTATTAGCCCACTTCACTTGTCTCGTTTTCTTAGGCTACTCAAAGTTACCCATTTAACGAGTTTTGGACCAATGACTCCCGAACCAGACGGTTTTGGGGCATTAGGTGTGCAGACACCCCTTCGGGTTTATTTACTCGAGTAACAAAGGCCACGGTTCGAGACAAGCTGGTGGTCTGTACCATTCATTCTTTGCTTGACCTTGCGCAAGATTCGTTTTCTTAGGCTTGAGTTACCTATGTAGCGAGTGTTAGGCCGGTGACTCCCAAACCAGACGGCTTTAGGGCACCAGATGTAGAGACACCCCTTAGGCTTAATTACTCGAGTAGCCCATGCCACGATTCGAATCTGCTCGGGCCTCCTCTACTGTAATGCTCGTTTTCTTAGGCTCTGAGTTAACCATGTCACGAGTGTTGGGCCAGCGACTCCCAAACCAGATGGCTTTAGGGCACCAGGTGTAGAGACACCCCTCGGGCTTAATTACTCGAATAACCCAGGCCACGATTCGAGACATTAGCTTGATAATCATTTATCGTCTGACTTCTTGATATTAGCTTGATAATCATTGATTGTCCGACTACGTGTTAATTGCCATCAACGTCGTCATAGTTTTATACCCCACAACTGAACGTTTGTGCAAATGCAAAGTGAAGGCTATCACATGAGGTCGATTCTGTCGCAAACGTTGCTTTGAATTAAGGCTTTGTACCCGATCAAAAGGTTGAATAGCCTTCTTCGTCTAATCATACTCACGATCGGGCTCCACAGTTGCTTGTCAGAATTAATCCGATTCCTATCAAGTCAAATAAAATCCCCTTTCACGCGGATCATCGTATCCCGGGAAAACTATGCTTGACAATGATCGTACCGTTGGAGATTGAATTGACATGAGGTAGCATTTGATGATGATGGTGCATGTTGATGGGATTGTTGCATGGGTGCCAATTTGCACGTCATCATTTTCCGGGTAGTGACAAATGCCCCAGTGTTAAGTTGCTTTTCTTGTGATCTCCCTCGTACTGGTTGCATCGGTATCTCGCTGGGCTGACAAAAGATCCGGTCCTTTGACTTGTTGAAAGGTTTGGGGGATTTTTTTTATTTTTTTTTTGTGACGGCTCCTTTTAATTTAGAGCGAAATTCCCCATAGCTTCGTCTTGGCAGGGCGCGATCCTTTTGAGGACTAAATCGTTTATTTTGAATTTTCGGGATCGCACCCTCTTGGCGTATGCCCGGGAGATGCGTAAGGGGCTGCCCCTGCAAATGTGCGAACTGAGGTTCGATAGGCAAACAGGGTGAGCGAAAATAAATCCGGCCATCCCCGATGATTGGCGGACATTCTTCCCATGATCGTCCTTGTGTTTTATTTGCAGCCCCCACTGCCCCATTCATCTTGGGCCGGTAAATGGCTGAAGCAAAATGTTTGATCTTGAATTTGTCTCATATCTCCTCCTTGAGGGCATCGTTCAGATTTTTATAGTCGATGCGGCCCCTTACTTCTCCTTCAGGCTGTGGTAACGGGATTCTGTTGGAAAGCCATTCAGGGTAAATAGACACCGTGATGATTCCTGCTTTAAACCGCTTGATAATCTCGTCCCCTACTTTCAACCTCCATTCAGGCTTCAACGTTCTCAACTTTTGCTTAACTGGTCGGAAACCCTCCTTAATGGGCAGTCGATGTCCTACAACATTTGTGGACAATCCAATTACGTCGCCACGGGACCAAGCGAATATATCTCCATACAGGCTCAACAACTCGGTTTTTTTTTTGTGGTCGAATATGCCTCTACTCCGAGTTCTTTGTGATCGTCAGAGGTTCTGATGTTTGATGGCGATGGTCTGGCCTAAGTCGGGTTTGGGTTTGTCTTCGACCCATCCTTTGATCTCGTCATGCGTATTGTCGACATCTGTCTCGTCCTGCTCAATCCCCATCAGATCGAAATCTAGCTCTATACCAAAATCGTGATCCTCCTTCAAATTTGGCCTATCGCTTGTCAGGCTAGAATGCCTCAAATCGAGGTACCTGACATAAAACAAAAATACTTGTCATATATATAACATTTCAGCACATGATCTTCATGATCTTCTTTTTGGATAACATGACAAAATGACATGAGCGTGCAGGGATTGAAATAAAACTCAGAATTTTAAAACCCATTGATCTTCTACTGGCCGGGATTTACTGCCATACTCCTGCATTTACCCTTTCCTGGATATCACCTGCTGCACGGTCCAACTGGCCACGGTGAGGTCAAGCAATGGAGCTCATTAGGGGGTGCATGGATCGCCTTGGCATGGATCTGGCATTGATGGCATTTCCTGACATAAGCATCGCAGTCAGTTTTCATGGTTAGCCAGTAGTGACCCACTCACAGGATTCTCTTTGCCAAAAATGTTCTGCTCATATGGGCTCCGCACATATCGCCATGTACTTCGTTCCTTTGTCTGTGGGCTTCTTCGGCCTCCAGATATCTCAGCAGTCCCGTAGCTAGGTCCCGTTTATGCCCTTTGGTGCGGTATATTCCCATGGCCTGTCGGATGACCAATTCGAGTCTCCAACTACTATCATCTTTTTGATTCACATTCCCAGGGCTAATCTCAGTCCTAGGATGAATCCCTCGTATTTCGGCAGAACTGTAATTTCATGGCTATCGGCCTCTGCCATTTGGATGGATGGAGTATGGACTTTACGGCCTCTTAGTTGGGTCGTAGGGGCAATCTCGCAAAACAAACCAGGGTCGTAGTTTAGTACTGTGCCAGTTACAAGTTGGCAGATGCATGTCAACACTGATGCATGATTATTATTATATATATATATATATATTTTTTTTATTTATTTAATTTTTTTTTGGTGGTCGAATATGCCCCTACTCCGGGTTCTTTGTGATCGTTAGGCCATGCTTTCACGGTTCTCTAATTTTATCCTGCAAAACAAGGTCAGTGTTTGATGACAGGATAGTATTTAGAAGTTTTAGAAAACCTCGGAACGTGGTATGGATTGCCCTCCTACAAAACCATGTCAGTATTCTCTTTATATGTGCAGGTGATGTAATCACATGATATAGGACATATATTTATTATGATGATGACGGTATAACAGTTGTATGCCATTTACATGACATTTATTTATTTAACTGAACGATAAAAAGGGCATGAAGAAGCTTCCCTTTCGTTAGGTTTATCAGAGGCTGACCTACCCTAGGGTTACTCTCGCGGGCTTTTCGGCATGAAGGTCCCCAAATCTTCGCAATCTACTCGTCTGAATCCTTTCGATTGGATAGGATTTGGGTGGTGCGTTTCCTGAGCCATCTCCGGGGAGCAGCCCCTTCGAGTCCAGTAATAAGCAACCGACAGGTTCGCCTCAGGAGGAGGTACACTCTCAACATACATTCACATTCATCGTCCTCACCGTATGCAAATGATTACTTTAAAGTAAAGTCATTCCATTCAAACAATCATTCATTGGACAAAAGCACACATTCACACAACAATAAATGAAAAAAAAAGTCAAAATGTCATACGCACATACACATTCATAAATTTTAAAGGATAGGATAGCATCAAGATTTGAACGCGGCTTAAGCCCTTTAATAGTCCCCAGCAGAGTCGCCAGCTGTCGACGTCGGGTTTTCGTCTTTTTCAATTTTTGCCTTTGGATTGAATGATTTTTTGGAAAAGGTCGACATTAATGTCGACGGGGTTTTGAAAGATCGTTTTTTATGATGAGCCAATTAACCAGAGTCGCTAGTTAGTATATTTGAAATGGATGTACCAACTCATCCGAGTTTTCGTTTTCGTAAATCACTGGCTCATGTGTGACTCCGAATTAATTGGTCTGCGAACCGAGATTCATAGGGTTCGGGGGCTTGCTTAAGCGAGGGGAAGGTGTTAGGCACCCCCCGACTTCCGTGAAACACGGTTACCGCAATCTCGATGCTTTCCTATCCTTTAATTCATGAAATGTGTGTGCATGCGCGCCTGTGTGTGTGTGTGCCTATGTGAATGTTGTGGTGAGTTTGTATGAAAGAATCATTTGGATTTTTAAGGAAAGTCGTGCTTTAATTTGAGAACGCTTCGGGATGTCTTTTCAGCATACACGAGAAAGTTTTAGGAGAAAGGTTTGATTTTAATTGTCAAAAACTATGAGATTTTCATTAGGTGTCGTTTTGGCAAAAAACAAGAGTTTTCTAAACCTTCGTCAAAATAGGAATCGAGATCTATACGTTGCTTTCGTAAATAGCATGATGGGCAACTTCTAGGATCTCTTTAACCATATGCACAAAGATTTAATAAAACGTTGCTTATTTTTATAAAACCATTTTTTGTGATGTTTGAAAACGATTTTCCTTTAGCCTTCTCGTCAAATTGGAATCGACATTCATTAGCATTTCCAATTTTAAACCTCGTGGTGCTAATAGCCTAGTTTGATTGATTTTATGAAAATCTTATCATTTAGCTTTGAAATCAATTTCGTGTCATGAATCAAATCAAGCATTAAAATGCGTGGGGGTTATTCATGGGCATGTAAGCCATCTGAATAACCCCAACGCCCACAATCACATATTTCACTATTACGGGGCCTTAAACCCGATTCTCGCTTTGGCGTCGTTTTAAGGCCCGACGATTAATGAAAGGTACATCGAATTTATTACATATATCAAAAGATGTCCATCATCGGATTTGGACCACGGGGTCGCGCTCCTAGGCTCACATCCAAAATTGCTACACACCCACAAGATCCTAAAATAGCAATCTAACCAATCTATGCACGATACATCGTTACAATGAGCTAAAAATTCACCAAATGGATATCATCGGGCCATTACGAGGAATTTCGTTCCACTTGGAACCCTCATTAATAGCCCTCAATCCCTGGATTCACAACAATACACAAGAACAATTACATTTAATATAATTCAGATGACAAAAGCTTAACAAAAATGGTAAAACAAAATGCTATAACAAAGGGTTTTTCACCTTGCAAATGATCCTCACAATATGTATGAACTTGTATATTGAGTAGACTAGAAAATATATGATATATAATCTCACAAAATGGATACAATTCCTCACTATTTTCTCTCTTTTCTCTCTTGATTTTTTCTTATTCTCTGCTGTTTTCTCCTTCTTTTTCGAGCTGCTGCCGCCGCTGCCTTCTTCTTCCTCTTTCTGTATGCAAAATGGCCTGATAAGGGGTTGCCCTAGGCAGTCGCAGATTGATCTGCGGCTGGCCGCAGATCAATCTGCGGCTGGCCTCGGTTTCCCCGCGCCCGCCGCGCACTTCAGCCGTCTCGTGCACTACCATTATTTTAATCGTTTGGCCGCAGATCAATCCGCGGCTGGGTGGGCTGATTTTCTCATTTTCTGAACCGCACCTTGATTCTCGTGTCGGATCATCGATTTCTGCTGAAAGGCTTGCATTTTGCAGTCCGGGAACCGCTGGGAAAAGTGCCACATCATTCATGGGTGTTTGCTTCGCCCGTCGTCGTGTCAACCTTGATCACAAGTCGTCGTGGTGGTTTTGAGTGTTCGCACTTATGTCCACCTTCCGTCTCGTAGGCTGGGTTAATTGACGATTTTGCCCTCCTGTCAAGGTTAGTATAGGAAACGCAAAATTTGGGTGTCTACAGTAGCCTGCTCGAATGAAAGGAAACTTGTAACAATTAAAGTTTCAATATAAAGAACTTGCTCAATGTAAAATTTGAGTAAGATGAACTTGCATTCAATATACTGAAAGAATGAAGTTAGGGAACTTTCCTGTTTGCTCAGCTACAAATAAAGTTTAGCTTTAATTAATTGATCTTGGGTGACCTATCATTTGATAAAGTCGATTTATCAATTAGCATTGTATAGTAGTATATCGATGCACCCACTTATGCTATTTATTTAGCAGATAGACAATTCATATAGCATATCAGTCAATAGATCGGTCTCAATCCATAGGATACCTAATTGATCTGTAGACTGAGAAATTATTTACTAACAATGTTTCTCTTAAATGATACACATTTACTAACACTTAATATTACTCTACTAATTCAATTTCTATTTAACTGCGGCTAGATAGAAATCATGTTTATTTATTTCTTGGCCATTCATTTTGGTAACTTTAATTTATTTGGTTAATAATCCTATTTATTATTTATAAAGGTAAATAATAAATTTATTAATGCATTACTATCTAATAGTGACTACTTAATAATTAATAAGTCATTAAATTTTATTTACACTTAACTACTATTCACTTTTAAGGGTAATTAAGTAATTATGACCCCTTAGTCATTAAATAAGTAATGTATTAACTCTACCCATACTTAATTATTACTGAATAATAATTAAGTAACCATTATCTTTATTGATAATAATTTTATTAACTATGTTCATACTTAATTATTATTTAATATTAATTAAATAATAATTAAATATTTATTATCTTTATTTATTATTTATCGCTAAATAATAAATAATTATTTTCTAACTTTTTTCATACTTAATTATTATTAAGTAGATAATAATTAAATATTTATTATCTTTATTTATTATTTATCGCTAAATAATAAATAATTATTTACTAACTTTATTCATACTTAATTATTATTTAATATTAAATAATAACTAAATATTAATTATCTTTATTTTATTATTTATTGATAAATAATAAATAATTATTTACTAATTTTATTCATACTCAATTATTATTAAGTAAATAATAATTAAATATTTATTATCTTTATTTATTATTTATCGCTAAATAATAAAATAATTATTTACTAACTTTATTCATACTTAATTATTATTTGATATTGAATAATAACTAAATATTTATTATCTTTATTTATTATTTATTGATAAATAATAAATAATTATTTACTAATTTTATTCATACTCAATTATTATTAAGTAAATAATAATTAAATATTTATTATCTTTATTTATTTATATCAAAATAATAAATATTTAATTTATTAATTTTAACCATACATTAATAATAATAATTCGATAACAATTAAGTAATTATTAACTTTATTTATTATTTAATGTTAAATAATAAATAATTAGTTATTTACTCACTCATACTTAATTATTATTAAATAATAATTAAATATTTATTGTTAATTTATTTTATTTATTCACTTTACTCATACTTTTATTTTACCTCTTAATTGTTACGTGTTATTGATTAGGTTCAATTTCCTGGTCATTTATTCCAATCAAAAGGTACTCAAGATATACTAACGTTGCTAAGTATGATACTACAATTACCCATTAATGTTCCCAAAATTTTGTTAATAGTATGTTAGGTCTCGGCTTATCAGAGCCACGCCAAGAACCATAGCTGGTCGTGGCTCCGCCTACACTGCTCCGAATCGCTTAAGGCATTACCATTGCCCACAGCACTCACACAAAATCCACAGTCAAGACTCCTAGCAGCAAGCCTTGATTAACAATTGGTATGCAAATAATACTAATTTCAGTTTTGAGAACAGCCAAGATACTATCATATAATAAACCAAAGTGTGATTTTCTATATAAACATGTTATTGACAGAACTCTTACTACCCAAAATGAATCACAGTCTTATTCAGACATTTCAACAAACACATGCTGGTCATTCTAAAACTCTACACTGACCCATTCACAGTACCAACTCAAGCTACCTGAACCTCTAAGGGTTCTTTAATACACAGATTCTATCAAAGAAACAACACAATCCCAGAACATAAAAGAAGAAAGAGAAAAGTAAACCAATCCAAAGAAAACTGTCACAGCGGCTCGGTGTAACATAGAACCATGGCTATACCTTGGTGTCGATCGGATTACCCTTCTCCTTCTTCTCCCAAAATAGGTGGCAAGTCCGGCAGACATCCACAACCGTTTCCCTGCTGCGATTTCTCTCTAATTTAGCTCACAAAATTAGCAGCTCGTGTTAGGATTTGTGTGGGGATTTCCAATTTATAGATAAAGCTTTACCCAAATGGTTTGGGCAATACCCTAACGACTGAGTCATTAACTGACGGTAGGTCTCATCAATCCATCCGAGCCCAGCTGTGAAATTGCCGGTAAACCCTCAAGCCGCGTACCTCCCACCGGTCAAATCGCCGCGCTTAAAATCCTTTGGTCCGATCGATAGCCGCTCGGTCGCCCCTGTCGTCGCTCGTTTGTCCGCCTCGAGTCCTTGAACCGCCGGTCGCTAGGCCCTTTCCCCAGTCCAAACAATCGATTGTCTGGTGTTATTGCTGGCGCATGACCTGACGCGACCTCCCCCCTTTTCCCTCGTTCCGTCCGATTGAGGGCTTGGACCATTAGGTTCTGCAACCCCTATTTCTCTCCCGTTTCTGTCTGGTTCGAAGGATTGAGTCCTTGCTCGGTTATCCCCAATCTAATCCCACCAATTTCCCAATTTAATTAGAAATGGACCCAACCTGTTTGCCCTGATTGCACCGATCCAACCTGATTGGCCCAACAAGAAAATAAATGAAATTGGGTCGGCCCAATAGGAAATTAAAAAGGGATCTGGGCTTAGTCCAATTAAAAATTTGGGTCAGCTAACAATAAAATAAAAGAGGTGGCCCAAATAAATTATAAATCTCCTGCTCCTATCATTTCAATTAAATAACTAATTCAATTAATTATTTATTTAAATATTTATTTCACCAATAATTCCTCATTCGAATTATTTAATCCGATAATAGTAAAATGAATTTAGTTATTAACTTTTCCCGAATTTTTTGCAAATCAAATCTTAGGGTTAACTCACTAATTTATTTAAACTATTAATGAGCCCCCCTTTAATGCAGAGAAAATTATTGGGCCATATATTTAGATATAATTAAATAATAATACCTACATGGATCCAATTAAATTCAAAATATTATATAAAATGAATTTCATATATCAAGATAATTTGATACAATGTTTAAAAATTCCTAGACATTACACTAAGCATAGGTCCTAATGGTTGGTTAGACATCATGCATGGTATGCATGTGCATCATATCGAACCTACATCATTTTGCTATACCCAGGTGTGATATAGAATGTACACATCTGTTCAGTTATCCGACCCATTAAAAATTTCGCCAGAGTCTCCTTTATAATATGGACCATCCCAATGCACGAGGGCATGCATACGTAGCTATTTATAGGCACCCAAAGCACAATATAAGAAAGATATACAGTTCACGCTACGATACAATCAATAATCATAACAAAATCAAACGGAGGCATGCAATAGTAATAAAAATGTCCGAAAAATAAGAAACTTGCATACGAGGTAACTTCTAACATTAAAACAAACAATTTTTATCAAAAATGTTCGACAAGAAGCGATTTCAGGTCATGAAAATTCTTACATCCGTGTGTTCAACATAACGAAATATAGGCATGCATCGAGTCAGAATATTTTTATCACGTCATTTGAGCATATATTTAGTATACATTGTGTTTTAACTTACTAATATCCACAATGTGACGAAACAAAATCAAAAGCATTCAAATGTTATACGAAAACGTTACCTGCGATGCAATGAACGAATGTACAGAGTAGAAATGAGCAGAATCAAACCCCACGAAGCGAAATGAGCAAGAATATTTGAAGAATCTAAGATGAAAAGCCAAAGGAAGCCAAAGAGAATGAGAGAATGAAAGGGCCGAAGTGGGGTATAACCATCACGGCCAGCAGCAGGTACACCTGCGGCCAAGCTAGGTGGGTTCCACCCCTCCCATTTTAGTACATTTGAGGTCAAAACATGTTCTTCTCGGTCCAAATAGGTGTACTCGCGAAGAAAAATGCACTTTTAAATCATAAATCATCGACCATCGCCAGTGGCGTGCGCGAAAATCTGAAATATGATAATGAAATGTCTGAAAGCCAGAAAAATAGGTGAAAATAATTCAAAAATGATTTTAAAAAATGGTCAAATACGAGATAAAGAATGATATTATCGGTGATGATAAGTCCATTGAAGACGATATCCAGCGAAAGCATCGAAGACGATACCCCGTGATATGAGTCCGTTGGAGACGATACCCAGCGATGGCGTCGTAGACGACACCCAGCGATGGCGTCGGAGACGACACCCAGCGATGGCGTCGGAGATGATACCCAACGATGGCGTCGGAGACGAGACCCGATGATAAGTCCATTGGAGATGATATCCAGCAATGGCATCGGAGACGATACCCGGCGATATGTCCATTGGAGATGATACCCAGCGATGGCATCGGAGACGGTACCCGATGATATCCTCACCATAGCACTTCTCCCCAATGAAGCAGCATGGCGTTAAAACTCAGACATTTGCATTATCACATCATTTAATAATTGACTTGCATCCTTTTATATAAATACCTTGCATTGTCAATGTATCTCATCATGCATTGGGTGTCTATATCTTTGTCGTGCTCATTGCATTGCATTGCATAAACATGACAAAGAGGGGCATCTGTAGACACCCGAAATTTTACATTTGTTCTCTAACTTTGGCACGAGGGCAAAAGAGTCATTTCATCCCGAAGATGAGACACCCGAGCAAAGGATTTCGGGGCCCAGGTTAAGTACACAAAGCTATTACGATGACTACCAAGCGATGAACTAGGCAAGGCATGACGGTTGACCGGCTGACATCTACGGGAAGATCCATTTCTGTATTTTGCTCTATCTTCTCGGATCCGAAATTGGCCAAACTTTATGTGTTACGTAGCTCTCAAAAAGAGCTTTTCAGATGGTATGGCACATCTCCCAACTATTCCCGGATTGAAAGTTACGAACGTTTCAGTATATAAAGACGAAAACTTACGTCGCATCACGAAGACCAAGGCAGGTGGGCCCCACTTGGGCCAGTCGCAGTTGGACCTGCGACCAGCCCGGAGCCTATATAAGGCCATTTTCAGCAGATTTGCAAAGGGAGAGAGGAATTTTTGGAGAAAAAGAAGAGACTTTAGAGATAATTTAGAGAGGTAGGAGGAATCTTAGAGAGAGAAACACCAAATTCCTTCTAGATCTATTATACTTCATCAAATCTTTGGATAGATTAGAAGGATTTCTTCTCATTTCCATCTCAAGGAGGCTTAATTTGCTCACCCCAAGGTGAAAAATCTAATCTTTTTGTATAAATTGTATGGATTTGGCTTGGATCTAATATATTGTACCCCTTGTTGTGCTTGGAATTTGCTTGTAATCCGAATATTCTTCCTCATCTGAATTCTCTTGGTCCATTGAAGGAAAAATTTTGGACTAGGGTGGTTAGCGAGGATTTCTCACGAATGTAATTTCCTCCTAGTCACCCGATGATGTCCTTTTGTTAATTTATTATTTTATTTGGAATTAACTCCCGTTTTATCAATTATTTTATCGCGGAGTTGATTGTTTTAATTATTCTTTACCCCATAAAATCCTAGATTTATATCTAGTGGTGAAGGGGTCCCACCTTTTCGCCGTCAAAGGATTCTAATGAATTGAATCGCCTGATAGCTAATTTGGGTTATATTCCGATTAAATCCTGATTGCATCATTGTCTAGATTTAGAGGATTTTAGATATACGAATTTATTTCCTAGATTCTAAATCCTTTTACTAGATCTTTTCAAAACCTGATAGTCCCTCGCGATGTTAGCTTAATTGTTTGAATCTGTGGCTTAGGGTCTACGGGAGCCCTTCCCAGATTTTGTCCTTTTCTTCGATTACGATATATGATCCAAAACACGTGAGCCTAGGTGTAACACCCCTTTCCCGAAATAGGAAAGGGAAGTCACGTGCAAAGCACAACAAGCCTCAAAATAAATAAATAGAGCACTAATAACTTCAAAATATATAATAGTGATAATCCATCAATGCCGAACTAAATATGATTCTCCAAAAGAAAGTAGAATAATCAAAACTTAAAATCAAATAAACCTAGATGATCAAAGGCAACTCTCTCATCACACTAATCCTGAATCACCCTTGTAAACCTACCGGAAGAAAAACACTGCATGAGCCAAATGCCCAGTACGAATATAGATATACAAAGATATACAACTAAAATACGAAATCAAACGAGACAAAATACTGAATAAAGCCTCAAGCTTAAATACCGACGAAAATATGTTCTCCAAAATCTGAATAGAATATATCTAAATCAACAGAATTAACGAAACAAACAGAAGGGTACAAAAATAATGAACTAAAATAACAGACTCAATTAATTGAACTGGACTGAACAGAACAAAAATAACACAATGAATTAATAGGCTGAATCAAATAGTTGGGTGGTGTAATATTCGAGAATTTTCAAACTTCATTATTAATTAAATATAAATTTTAATTTTTAATGAGTTATCTTGGTATGCTCATTTAGAATATTGTGTGATTAATTGGTTATGTAAGTATGTGATTGCGCGTAATTGCTAGAATTAATTAAAGGGAGTCACTAATGGGTTAATTAAATTAGTAGACTAGCCCTAAGGTTTAATATCAGAAGAATTGATAAAGTAGTCTATTATTTAAATATTTAATTTATTTGAATATAGTAGAGGAATTTAAATTGCCTTAATTAATTTATATAATTATTAATTAATGCGTGCAATATTGATATTATTATGTAATAGTCTATTTAGTAAATTAATACTAAGTGGACTAGATTAAGTTATTAATTCCATTTTTATGTAATCACAGATTGTGGAATTAATGTATACTAGATTAATTGGGTTGTTATGGTATGATTTATTTAATTAACTGAATAGCAATAAGTTGGGACCATAATTTTGGGACATATCCCATTTTGTTTTCCAACCGTGTCTGGTATAAGAGAAAGAGAAAAAGGAATTCAAATCAAAGCTAGTGAACAGTGGGAGTCCAATCCCCTCTTCTCCTCCTTTTCCCAGCCGCGCCTATTGCTTGTATCAGTTGGTGAAATGATGACTGAGGGAGTGGGGTGAATTGATTAGTTGCATTGTCCAGCATCTTCTTCTTCCTTCCACTGGTTAACCAAATTGGTTAATTTCATTCCACAGTTAATGACTTTTCTATAAATTGGAACCAATTCCTCATGAATTCAGTTGCTAAATCTTCTGATAAATTTATATAAAGTGTGAGTATTGTTAAGAGGTGTCAGTATTCTGCAATTAAGCATTGGAGGATTTTAATTTAGCATTCAAAAAGGTATACTGTGTTATAAATTTCTTGTTTGTTAAATTCTATGAAATCCATAATTCTTGCTAATTAGTTATTAATTAGCATAAAGATGTTATATAGGTTGGTGTGCATGTTTGGGACCAATGTGGATGCTCTGGGTTGCATTTAGATGGGTTAAGCCATGGCCATTTTCGAGTTCTGCAGAAGCAGAGCCGAACTTGAACCAGTACAGGAGTGGCGCGGCCGCGCTACTCCCAAGGCTAAAAATCGCGCGGCCGCGCAGGGTGCCAGTTTTGTTGTTGTGGTTCTGATTGCTTTGAGCATGTTAGTTACTCCATTCATGCATGAAGATAGGTAATATGCCCTCAAGCCAATTATATTTGATGTAATAAGCATTTACCTTGTTTATCAATTCAATCGCCATTCCGATAAAATGGGTATTAGATACCAAGGTGATTGGCTTTAGTGCAAGTGGGAGATTGAAAGTAATATGCCCTCAAGCCAATTATATTTGATGTAATAAGCATTTACTTTGTAATCTTATTCAAATATTAATAATAGAATAAAAGGCATATTTTATCCATGTTAATTGGTTGAATTAATAAATGTGATGAACCCATAGTTTTCGAGCAATGCTTTTAGAATCATGATGAGATCATGCTAGTGAGATCTAAATTCAAGAAAGCTCAAAACTAAAATGTTCCTAATCGTTGGATCACTAATATTGGGATTACTGATCCGGATAGATTAGTACATACTATGCTTGATCTTTAGAAGATAATGATTGATCTCATAATCATTTGTGTGAAAACACTAAAGCAAGTATGTAGGTGCTTATTATAGAATAAGTTCACTGAACGTGACTCGCTTAAAGAACCCTAATGGAGTTTTATTCACCTGTCAATAGGGAAGTTCTTAAGTGATAGTTGTACAAGTGATCCTTGGACTTGAGATCATCATAGTACCTTGTGTATGTTAAGTTATACTTGGTCATATTCCTTAATACCTTAGGGTATATCATAGGGTATGTACGGGTATAATAAAGTATACACGGAGGTAGGTGAATGATCGACAAATGATCTACCACTTCTGATAAAGGGAGAGAATGTCCTATGCGATTTGATAAATGACAGCTCAAAAATCCCTGGCCAGGGTTGAATGAAAATTAGAAAGGAGTTTCTAATTTACATTAATCAGAGTTGTGCATTCTTAAATCGAAATGCATATGATTAAATAAAATAAGACTTGTCAGTAAATCCATGTCTTATATTTAATCGGGACATTGTATGGTAGAAGGATTGAATTGTACGGTAACTACTACTGAATAGGTTCTATGTGATTAAACATTGATTTCATATTATTCGGATAGTCATGATACATTATCGTAAGGTGTCCCTCATGATGTAGAATAAATATTATTTATTTATGTTTGAATTAAAGGAGTTTAATTCATTATAAATAATATTAGAATTGTTCTAATTTATTTATTCTATTACCGACATAATATTGAACCTAAAGGGTCACACCGCAAAAAGAATAATATTATATTAGAAGAAATTGGCTTAATGATAATAAATTAAGTATTTAATTTATTAGTTGAATAAATTGAAATGCTTAATATTTATAATGATATATTTGGAGAAATATTGAATTATAAATTAATAAGAGAAATCTTATTATTATTATTATCATTTAATTCTTAATTAGATTAAGAATTAATTTAAATGAAATGTAAATATCATTTAAATTAAATGCAAAAGGTGGGCTAAGCTAATAACATGTGTTAGTTGCTTAAATCTAAAACATGTGGGTTAGGAGAATAATGTTACTTACATATTATGTAAGTATTATTCTTAGTAGTATACTAATTGAATTGGGGTTTTCCTAATTCATCTAACCTAGCATTTATTGCACTTAGAGAAGTGCTAGCCTCCATCTAATGAAAGAGTTCTTGATGAAGAGTTCTTATTATTCTTAAGAGTTAGGAATAAAAGATTTAATTGGATTAGCCATCCAAGATTTCTAGGAAATCAAATATTATTTCTTGTATAATCATTCTTGGTGGATTACCTCTAGAGTGCTACATACACTTTGTAGCTAGTGTTTAATTCAAGGAACAAAGATTGGAGGAGCTTGAAGAAATCAACAAACAATTGTAGATTAGAGAAGCTTGAAGAAATCAAGAGAGGAGTAGATCTTGTAGCGGTTCAAGAGTTGAGTCATCAAAGGTATTTTCTCTTGTTATTCTTCTTCAATAATAGCTATGCATAAGGTGATTCATGGTTAAGTTGCAAAAAATTTTAATTTCCATTTTCCGTTGCGCATCTCAATTAGATTGTGATTTTGCATACTTACATTAACGTATGGAAATTTTTGACTTAGAACCTTATAACTTTGGATTGGATTTAGAATGAGCATGCTAGGTTTCAAACTCACGTTAATAACATTATGAGCATGTGTATTTGAGTCATATCAGTAACCTGTATGCTAAGAGTAAGCTAGAGTTCTTGCAGAATGAAATTCATTCTTGGTCTGTCCAGAGAGTGGCGCGGCCACGCCACTCCTAAGGCAAACACTAGCGCGGCCGCGCAGGTCACCAATTTTGCCAGTTATCTTAAATGGTAAACAGAGCCTTATAGCATGTATGTATGTATGCCTTAAGCTGTATCGCATGATTGAACTGATATGTTATGTGTTCAAGCTTACGTTGATGCTTAGAATCGAGGTGTCTAGACTTGCAATTCATTTAGCTAAGATTGCGAATTAATGAATATGAACTTAGTAATAATGGTTCCATCTACGTGACTATGTGTTAGGATTACTGGGTGTGTAACCTCTTGTAAGAGTAAACTCGTGCTAGTTATACGATACTAATTGGGAGACCAACTTATTAATGTTAGGTCGTCTCAACGCAATTTAATTTAAAGCTAGATTATTGTAGCTGAGCAAATAGACAAGTTCTCTACCCCGAAACCTTAATTGTTGCAAGCTCCTATTTCAAACTACTTACCTATTGCAAGTTCCCTTTTTACTGAAACTTCATTTTGTACAAGTTCCCTAACCTGACTCATATTTTATTGAGCAAGTTCCTTAACCCTACTCAAGTTACGTTTGAGCAGGATAGTATTGTATTGCAAGTTATTTATTTAAGCTTGACCTTGAATTCCTCAAGCATGCTCTAAGTGGATTAATTACTTAACAATTATTCCACATCATTGTTATTGACACTCGCACATTATGCAATTGTTCTCGTGCCGACGTTGACCGGTACTTTATTAAAGTTCTAATATTGATGAACTGTCATAGTTAAGTCTTAGCCATTGTCCGGCTAGACCTATGCGATAATAGATTTTAAAAGCTATCCAAACCGATTGATAGTGCGGAAATCTTGGACTTTATGAACACCCCTTCAATATAGGGGAGTATTTCATGTATCAGGTATAAGATACATATAACAGAATAAAATGTTATGCATACACATAGAGTACGCAAGGCTGATCCCCTCAAGTACATATTCTGTAGCTAGTAACTAAAGGGTCAATTAACTATTGACTCCCTTGGACGTTTATTGTTCAAAGTCTATTTGACTATCATTCGTTCTAAAAGCAATTATCTTTCTTGCTTCCGATATTCATATTGTGGAATTTCTCTTTATACTCAGTTCATCATGATATATCCTTTATTGCTGTATTTAAACTTGTTGGGCAAACTAGTTGCTTACCCTTGCTATATCATGAACCTTATTGCAGTTAAGCCCGAGACTTCAGGCAAAGACAAGGGCAAGGAAAAGCTGAAGTATTAGACTTCGAGTAGTTGACTTTAGTTTATGCCTAGTTTAATTTACTATCAATGTAATTCGAACCCTGATTAATATTTAGGGTATGGTTTATGTTATGTATTTGAGGTTATCGAATCTTGGGACAAGTAACACCTTTTGAATGAACAACATATGTTTATTATATTCCGCATTTAGTCATTTTATGTTGTTTGGAGTTGAATATTTGCATTAGATCGTGATGACCAAATCCGGGTATTTGAGACCTGGGTATTTGAGACCCGAATTTGGGGGCGTCATAGGTGGTATAATTTCATACTGAGCTCAGAACAGAACAGAAATATACATTGCCACACAGGCAAGTCAAATAATGCCATATAGGCAATCAAAATAATGCCACACAGGCAAATCACACATTGGACTGCGAATCCAAATGCATGCAAATCAGATAGGTGTGTTTGGCACAACATCACCAATCCGCAGAACAAAAACTAGGGTTAACCCATACGCCTCCCACAACAAAAACACCAAATTGTCCACTTCCTCCGGAGCACAAAAATGGAGACGCCGTGGACTAATCACATTGCCACAAAAAGTGTCATGTCTCTCGTGCCGAGACGACATGCCAATGGTACCCCCACAGGTGGTTATAACTCATTTATACCCTACAATATATTTTAACAAATATACCATGTTACAACACATGTGACACAATACCAACAAAAGGATTCTATATATACATGTTGAACCAGATGATGAGTGGGTTTTATACCTACGAATTAGTTATCCTTTGAACACAATTCTTTGCTATCCTTAGGTGTTTTTAGTATCTATTTACTCGTTTTATGCTTTTGTTGTGCAGGAAACAGTTGTGGACGATCGTGGTGGTTTTTGGCAGGACCAGGGGCAAAAGGGTAATTTCAGCAAGACATGTGACCTCGCCGCGGCGAGCTCCCCAGGCCAATTTCCTCGCCGGGGCGAGCTCTCGCCGGGGCAAGCCTCCAAGGCCAAATTCTTCGCCGGGGCGAGCTCCCCAGGCTGTTTTTCTCGCCGGGGCGAGAGCGCGATTTCTGGTGCGGCTGGCTTTGTCTGTTCTGCTATTGTGGCGCACTAGAGGAGGAATTTCAGGAACGGGAAAATGAGGAGAGAGGGAATTCAGATGAAAAATCATCCAGGGAGTAGGTATTGGATTATTCAAGCTTGGTTACAGACTTGGAAAAAGCTAGGGTTTGAGAGAAAAAGAAGAAGAACAAAGGAGCTAAAGGAAAGATTATCAGAATTTCATCAACCACAGAGGCTTGGAGCACGAAATAGGAAGCAAGAGCAACTCAAGAAGAACTGCATCTCACTAATTCGGGAATATCATCACAAAAGGGGTGTATCTTCATTTGTTGTAGTTCTTTATTCTTACTTTGTTATTCCAAACCATGTACTATAATCAGTTTATGATGTTATTGAGATTAAATATGAGCTAAACTCTTCATTCTAAGATTGCAATGGAACCCAACTTGTAGTTTAAATTGAATGCTCTCTCTTGAATGGTAATTAGGCATTTTGTGAATTGGAGTTTATAACCTTTGATTAAGGATTAATTGATTGGCCCGTAATTACTTTGGTAACTTATATGGAATTGAGAGAGGAAGTATAAGTTGAGACCTAGTTATGAATTCATGTGAAAATTAGATGTTCTTTATGGATAATGTATGAGATTATGTGACGTGAGTCTTATGTATTATTCTTGAGGGTTGATAATTTGATTGTATTTAGGATAGATATATACCTAAATACCACATGTATCCATTTGAGAATCTTGCTTAATGATTTCTATTGTGAAAGTTGGTAATTGATAGAATGGTTAATGGGATTTTACGTGACATGTGTCTTATTAATTGTTCTTGATATGGGATTCTTGCTTGTGTATAGAATAGAAATATATCTATACACCACAATAGGAAATACGTATTCGACCATCGAGAGAGGCTTATATATACTTGTGATTTCTCGGATAGCAATTCTTATGTCTAATTTACCAAACAAGAAAGAGTATGATGTTTAAATGAAGAGTTGGGGGATATTGTAATCTTAGACCTTTTTATCTTGAACTTTATCCGTGTTAGTAAAACTGTGTTTTCTAAATTTCCCTTATTTTAGTTTTAATCAACAACAAACACAAACCATATTGTCATTGTTTAAATTGGATTAATTTTACATGCGATTGATATTTGGTAATTATTTAACATAATTCCTCGTGGGTTAGACACTTTACTTATCTTATATTACTTGTGGACCGCGTATACTTGCGCGTGTTTTATTGATTGCGAAATCGAGCAACAAGTTTTTGGCACCGTTGCCGGGGAATTATTTTACAATAATTTCACCAATATTGATTATAGTCGAATTGATCTTAATTTAGACTTGTTTTTAATTTTTATTTACTTGATTGTGTAGGTATCCTTGATTTGTATGCGCCGGTCACAAAGTCTTGAGTTATTTCCTTACGATCCCGAGATCGAGAGAAATACCCGAAGACTAAGAAGAGAAAGAATCAGGGATTCTAACAATCAAGAATCTATGGCGGCAGAGGAACAAAAAGCATTGAGAGACTATGTAACGCCGCAAATAAGTGATTTACAGTCTAGTATCACAAGACCGGCAATAACTGCAAATGCCTTTGAAATCAAACCGGGAACAATACAAATGGTGCAAAATTCGTTACAGTTTGGGGGTTTGCCCAATGACAACCCTAATGAGCATTTGTTGAGCTTTATTGAGATATGTGATACTTTTAAATTTGTTGGAGTGACGGATGATGCTTTGAGACTTAGACTTTTCCCGTTCACTTTGAGAGACAAAGCTAAGAGTTGGCTTCACGCTTTGCCACCGGGATCCATCACTACATGGTCAGACTTAGCACAGAAATTTTTGGCAAAATTCTTCCCTCCTGCAAAATCTGCTAGATTGAGAAATGAAATTGCTACCTTTGAACAACACCATGGAGAATCATTGTATGAAGCTTGGGAAAGATTTAAAGATTTGCTTCGGAGATGCCCACATCATGGATTCCTTCCACGGATGTAATTGAATACCTTCTACAATGGATTGGGATCTCACAATCGGTCTAGTTTAGATGCAGCTGCGGGAGGATCTTTTATGGCTAAAAATTATGGGGAAGCACTTGATTTGTTGGAGGTTATGGCTGCAAATAACTACCAATGGCCTACTGCTAGGATGAGTCAACCAAAGGTAGCCGGTGTATTAGAGGTGGATGCCATCACTGCCTTAGCAGCTCAAATGGCAGCAATGTCAAAGAAACTTGATTCCTTGACTGATTCAAAAGTGCAACAGGTGGCTGTTGTTTGTGAAGTTTGTGCAGGAACACATGCCAATGACCAATGCCCATTTGACCACGAGGCAGTTCAGTTTGTAAATAGCTACCAGAGACCGCCAAATCAGTACCAAAACACTTACAATGCTGGAAATAGGAACCATCCTAACTTTTCATGGAGCAACAATCAAAATTTTCAGCAAGCTCCTAAGCCACATCATCCACCAGGGTTCCAAAATCAGCCTCAACAACATCATGCAGCTCAAACCTCACAACCACAACCAGAGAGAAAATCAGATTTTGAGGAGTTGATATTGAAACATATGGCTAACCAAGATATCTTGATTAAAAACCAAGCAGCAACACTTAAGGCTTTGGAAAATCAAATTGGGCAGATGGCTAGTTCCATGTCAAATAGACCTCAGGGATCTCTTCCTAGTAACACAGAGACTAATCCAAGAAGAGATGGGAAAGAGGAATGTCAGGCAGTAACTCTCAGAAGTGGTAAACAAACCTTACAGGAGCCCGAATTGCAAAAGGGGGCAGTCCACTCAAGCTCTCCATCGGACGTGACTAATGCTGATTTTTCTAAGGAAATGGACAGCAGTGTACCACCTGAGTCAGGGCAGAAAGATACCACAGATAAACCTAGTGTTGAGCCTACTCCAAAAGTGTATCCACCCGTACCTTTCCCTCAGAGATTGCAGAAGCAAAAGTTGGATAAACAGTTTGCCAAATTCCTGGAGGTCTTCAAGAAGCTACAAATTAACATTCCTTTTGCAGAGGCCTTAGAACAGATGCCTAGCTATGCCAAATTTATGAAAGGAATTCTGTCTAGGAAGAAAAAGGCTAAATGACTTTGAGATAGTGGCTTTGACAGAAGAATGTAGTGCCGTGCTGCAAAGAAAGCTACCTCCCAAGTTGAAAGATCCAGGCAGCTTCACTATACCGTGTACTATTGGTAGCCTTTCTTTCAACAAATGTTTGTGTGACTTGGGTGCTAGTATTAATCTCATGCCATTATCCGTGTATACTCAGTTGGGATTGCCTGCACCAAAGCCTACAAACATTTCTCTTCAGCTTGCCGATAGGTCGGTTACATACCCAAGGGGAATTGTTGAAGACATTCTTGTCAAGGTGGATAAATTCATCTTCCCGGCTGATTTTATCATCTTAGATTATGAGGAAGATAAAAACATTCCTATTATTCTGGGGAGACCATTTTTAGCCACTGGAAGAACTTTAATCGATGTGCAAAAGGGAGAGCTCACTATGAGGGTTCAGGATCAAGAAGTGACCTTCAATGTATTTAAGGCCATGAAATTCCCTTCGGATGAGGAAGAATGTTTTCATGTGGATGTTATCGAGCAAGCTGTGAATGACGAATTGTTGAATGTGTTAAACAATGATCCATTAGAAACTGCACTTCTGGGAGAGTTTGACATAGAAGATCCAGATTTGGTTGAATATCTACAGATTTTAGATACAGTGCCATGGGGGGGCAAGTTTCAAATTCCGTTTGAATCTCTTGAACATGCTGAGAATGCTACAGATCGGTTGAAACCATCACTTGAGACACCTCCATCTCTTGAGCTAAAGCCCTTGCCTAACCATCTCAGGTATGCATATTTAGGTGATTCAGCTACTTTACCTGTTATTATTGCATCTGTGCTTAACGAGTTTCAGGAAAGCAAGCTGTTGCGGGTTCTTAGGGAGTATAAATCTGCTATTGGATGGACCATCGCCGACATCAAGGGAATAAGTCCATCATACTGTATGCACAAAATCTTGATGGAAGATGATAGTAAACCCACTGTGGAACATCAAAGGAGGCTCAACCCAATCATGAAAGAAGTGGTAAAGAAAGAGATATTGAAGTGGTTAGATGCTGGAATAATTTATCCTATTTCTGATAGTGCTTGGGTAAGCCCAGTTCAGTGTGTACCCAAGAAAGGGGGCATGACAGTCGTTGCCAATGAGAATAATGAATTGATTCCAACAAGAACAGTAACTGGTTGGAGGGTGTGCATGGATTACAGGAGGCATAACAAAGCAACTCGAAAGGATCATTTCCCATTACCCTTCATTGATCAAATGTTGGATAGACTAGCTGGACATGAGTACTATTGCTTGTTGGATGGATATTCGGGATATAATCAGATTGCTATTGCTCCAGAAGATCAAGAAAAGACTACCTTCACATGCCCATTTGGTACTTTTGCTTTTAGAAGGGTCTCATTCGGATTGTGTAATGCACCAGCCACTTTTCAAAGGTGCATGATGGCTATTTTCTCAGATTTGGTAGAACGCAATGTTGAAGTTTTCATGGATGACTTCTCAGTGTTTGGTGATTCATTTGACAACTGCTTGGAAAATCTAGTTCTAATACTGAAGAGATGTGTGGAAACTAATCTAGTGCTCAACTGGGAAAAATGCCACTTCATGGTACAAGAGGGGATAATACTTGGGCATAAAGTGTCATCAAAGGGTCTTGAGGTAGATAGAGCAAAACTTGAAACAATTGAAAATTTACCTCCACCAACCTCAGTGAAGGGCATTCGTAGTTTTCTGGGACATGCGGGGTTTTACCGAAGATTCATTAAGGACTTCTCTAAGATCACAAAGCCTTTATGTAGTCTATTAGAGAAAGATGTGCCATTCAAGTTTGATAAAGAGTGCTTGATCGCTTTTGAGCTTCTAAAGAAGAAATTAACCACTGCACCAGTGATCATTGCTCCGGATTGGTCAAAACCCTTCGAATTGATGTGTGATGCCAGTGATTATGCAGTTGGGGCTGTTTTGGGACAGCGCAAGGAGAAGGTTTTTCATGCCATTTACTACGCTAGCAAAACATTAACTGATGCACAGCTCAACTACACCACTACCGAGAAGGAGTTGCTTGCAGTAGTTTATGCCTTTGACAAGTTTCGATCTTACTTGATTGGAACAAGGGTGGTAGTATTCACGGATCATTCAGCTATTCGGTATCTAATTGCAAAGAAAGATGCTAAACCGAGATTGATTAGATGGATCCTATTGCTACAGGAGTTTGACCTGGAGATTCGGGACAGAAAGGGAACTGAAAACCAAGTAGCCGACCATCTATCTAGATTGGAGAATCCGGGTCTTGATAAGGAAGACAAAGTTCTAATAAATGAATCTTTCCCGGATGAACAACTGTTTGTGGTTCAAGGCGAAATACCTTGGTATGCTGATTTTGCTAACTACTTGGTTAGTAACACACTCCCACCGGACTTATCGTGGCAGCAAAAGAAAAAGTTTCTTCATGACGTTAATAGGTATATGTGGGATGAGCCATATTTGTTCAAGCATTGTGTGGACCAAATGATTCGAAGGTGTGTTCCACAGAGCGAGGTCGAGAGCATTCTCCATCACTGTCATGATTCGTTATATGGAGAACACTACGGAGGTGAGAAAACAGCCACTAAGGTGTTGCAAGCAGGATTCTTTTGGCCAACTTTGTTCAATGATGCTCATCAGTTTGTGCTAAAATGTGATAGATGTCAACGGATGGGGAACATTTCCAAAAGGCACGAAATGCCTTTAAACATGATCCTGGAGGTTGAAGTCTTTGATGTTTGGGGTATAGACTTTATGGGGCCATTCCCACCCTCTTTCAACAATCTATACATTCTCTTGGCAGTAGATTATGTATCTAAATGGGTGGAGGCAGCCGCATTTCCCACTAATGATTCCAAGGTGGTGCTGAAATTCCTTCAAAAGAATATCTTCACAAGATTCGGTACTCCGAGGGCTATGATTAGTGATGAAGGGAGTCACTTCTGCAATAAACATTTTGCTGCCCTTTTGGGAAAATATGGGGTCACTCATAGAATTGCTACTGCTTATCACCCCCAGACCAATGGACAAGCGGAGGTTTCCAACAGAGAAGTGAAGAAAATCCTGGAAAAGATCGTCAACCCCACAAGAAAAGATTGGGCAACAAAGCTGGATGATGCACTGTGGGCGTACAGAACGGCTTTTAAAACACCTATTGGTATGTCACCATACCAGCTTGTTTATGGCAAGGCATGCCATCTTCCGGTTGAGCTTGAGCACAAGGCGTTTTGGGCCATTAGAAAGTTGAATTTTGACCTCACAGCTGCAGGTGAGAAAAGGCTTCTTCAGCTCAATGAACTTGATGAGTTCCGACTGCAAGCTTATGAAAATGCAAAATTGTACAAGGAAAAGGTAAAGAGGTGGCATGATAAGAAGATTGTTGACAGAAAATTCGAGCCTGGCCAAGCGGTATTGCTGTACAACTCTAGGTTGAGGCTTTTTCCCGGAAAGCTCAAATCGCGTTGGTCGGGTCCTTTCACTGTCAAGCACGCATTCCCACACGGAGCTGTTGAAGTCTATGGTGATAATCCGGAAGTGACGTTCAAAGTCAACGGGCAACGCCTTAAGCATTATTGGGGTGGCGGCTTCGCTCGCCAAAAGACCTCGATAACTTTAGCCGATCAACCTTGAAATTGATGAAAAGTCGGGCCGAGGACTCAAAACCAAGCGCTCGGTGGGAGGCAACCCACCATCTTCTGTATCCTTTTATGATTCAGTTGTGTGTCTTAATTATTGCATTTTCCATGTTAGTTAGTTTTTAAGTTTTTCATATTTAGTATATTGTGTGTTAGTTTTGGATTTTTAGCACTGAGTCACTTTTGAGGGTCATTTTTGGCCCATTGTTTTTAATGTATGTTTTGTAGGTTGCAGGGATACATGGAGTTGATATTAGGCATGGTCCCTGGATGAAAATTTCAAAAATCAAATTTTTGCTTCAGCAGGAGGGCTCGCCGCGGCGAGGTTTTTATACTTGAAATCTCTCGCCCCGGCGAGAGCTCGCCCCGGCGAGAAAAACATAAGGGAAACTCTCGCCCCGGCGAGAGACGCGGAATTGCAGAAACTAAAAACTCCCTCCCGTTCGTTTTTTTCTCCATTCTTCTTCATCTCCATTCTCTGCAACCTAAAATCCAAGAGCCCCAAACCATCCTAGAGCACTCGAAATCCAACAAGGCCACATCCCACTCTCGATTTCAACTAATTTAAGGATTGAGCAACATTTTTCCACTCAAATTCATCTCTATTTAGGGTTTCTCTCAATTCCAACCGTGACAATCACCACCATTGTTGCCGCTCGAACTTGGACATTCAGTTTGAGGAATTGGGGCTGGGATTCAGTATCATTGCATCTCACTAGGGATTCAAGTCACAATTTTGTGAATTCAAGCAGGAAATTCATCCTTCCTCATACACAGCCACTATCAAAAGGAAGGTATACGAATTTATGGACTGAAATTTTTTTTCACTACAATTGTCGCTGAATTTATTGTTAATCTTGATTGATATTGCATCTTAGAAGTCAATTGGGTCAGAATTGAGTAGTTTGGGCATCCAGTTGGGTTTGGCAGTATTGTTGTTACCATTTTGAACTGTCAGTTTTCTGCATAGTTTGATTTAGTTGATTTTGGGTACCCAGTTATGGTTGTATTAGTTTAACTGCTGCATTGGGGATATAGTGCTGTGTATTTTGAGAATTCTTGCAGGAAATTGTGGGTTTGTGAAAAATTCAAGTTTGGGGGAAATTCTGTATATCAGTGAATTGAATTCAGCGGGGTTTGGGACTGTTTTGAATAAGAATTTTTGCTTTGTTGCTACCATGCCTCCTAAGAGATCTCGTATAGAGGGATCCTCCTACGCACCACCCAGGCAATATGACCACAGTAAATTTATTAGTGCCGAGGCAGCAGACAGATTTGATGACTTCATCACGGGTAAAGCTCTAACTCCCGAGGGAGGACTCAGGCCAGAGAGAGGGGTTGATGGAGAGATTTGGGAGCAGATTGATGAGAGGGTGTGGGACACTTTCACCCACCACCCCGACCCAGCAGTGGTTCCTATGGTACAGGAGTTCTATGCCAACGCTCAGGACAGACAGCCTTTTGAGGCCATAGTCAGGGGGATGAGGGTACCGTTCAGCGCACAGGCAATTAATCACTACTACAACTTGGTGCCTCCTGCATTATGCCAGTACACAGAGTTCATTCGCTCGCAGCCTGATTTTGACAAGATTGTAACTGAGTTGTGCAAACCAGGTACCACATGGATCACTAGGCGAGATAGAGGTGCTTCTCTCTTCCCCGGCAAGGACCTCAGCCTGTATGGAAAGATTTGGTACGCCTTCCTGAGTGCCAAGCTCATGCCTTCTCAGCACGTGAGCGATGTTTCGAAGGAGAAGGCAGCGTTACTATACGCTATTATTATGGATTTCTCGATTGATGTAGGGAACATCATCGAGGGTAGTATCCGCCGGCTTTTGAGGGGTAATGTTCAGGGCGGACTACCTCACCCCTCCCTCATTTGTGGACTGTGCAGACAGGCGGGGGTGCAGTGGCGAGATGATGAGGTAACACAGCAGCCATCACAGCTTCTCGACCACAGGCTGATTGCGAGGTACAAGGTTTGGGATGGAGCTGAGTCACATCCTCATGGCCGTGGCTTTATTATTGAGGCTACTTCCGAGGAGGAGGAGGAGGAGGAGGATACTCAGCTGCCTGCCGGTTCATCACGGCCTAAGGCAAAGTTCAGCTCTCAGATCCGCAGCCTCCAGTTACTTATTGACAGTAGAGCTAAGAAGCTAGAGAGGAGGCTAAAGAGGCAGAATCAGCACATTGCAGAGAGGCAGGAGCACATGTGGAACTTCACCACTAATTTCAGCGCGGTTCTAGCAGCACAGTACCCGAGTGCACCTCCACTTCCTTTCCCTGTGCCTACACCACCGCCGCCTTTCCCACCATCGGATTTTGACGTCGAGGAGACAGACGATCACCCCGCCGAGTGATATCATAGGGAAGTCCTCAGTTTTTCATGTCTTTATCTTTTTTGCAATGAGGACATTGTTATTTCCAAGTTTGGGGGTGTTTTAGAGTTTTTAGTTTGAAGTTATAGTATTTTAGTATGTTGCATTTAGTTGTAGTTTTGCATCCACGTAGTATGTTTCAAACTTATGTTATAATTAAGTATTTATAATATCATCAAAATGACTTTTCTTGCTTTTAATGATTATTTCTGTTCTTGTCATTTGTGTGATATTCATTGTACATATTCATCATCTGCTTTGTTTTTCTAAAAAAAAAAAAAAAATTGCATTTAGAAAGCTTTTGAGCAGCGCACTTAAGGAGAGCCGATGATGACATGGTGATAAATTGTTTTTAAGATATTCAACACTTTGGATTCGAATTGCTATATTAGAAATGTTAGCTCGTACCTAATTTTCTTAAATTTTTAACCCTTTGAGTTACTAATGCACATATCAGTGTTGTTGAGTACGTGAGATTGTATGTTCAAATCTTTGAAATTGTTATTGCTCATTAAAAGATAGGATAGTGTGAAAAAAAAATATAGACAGATGCTTATTTAATGCTTCAATGTCTGTCTTGATGCTGGTTATAATTGAAAAATGAAATATAGACAGATATGAGCATATCTAGACTGTTTTATCTTTGTGGCCGGTGTCATTCGAACAAGTAAGCCCTTTGGAGTGTTCTACGCTTGGTGCCCTAAGACCATCTGGTTTGGGAGTCATCGGTGGAAAGTTTGCTACATGGGTGACATTGAAGAGCCTAATAAAGATAGACATTGCACAGATCTAGATGTAAATAAAACTATCATCGAGATGGAGCGTAAAACGCACTCGGTGATTGTGATAGAATATAGTTAATAGAGTGTGAAATAAAAGCTAGTGAGTATGTGAGATACTATTAGTGGCACTCGACTATTTTATCTTCTTTTGAGCACTATAGTTCTTAGATCGAATTGTGATCACTGCGTATTCTGTCTTTCTGACCACACACACACATAAGGGTTAATCATTTGGCGAAATTTGGTGCGTGTCTCATTTCTGATAGTCCTACAGTTGTGTTGTTGTTGTTTATTTGTTTCTGATTGTTGAGGCTTGATGTCCTTATCTTGGCTGCTCTAGGCTTATAGTTCATGCATTTGCATTCATTTAATTAGTTGCATTATGTATTTTTCATCTCCGTTGTTTTTACTTGAGGACAAGCAAAGTCTTAAGTTTGGGGGTATTTGATGAGTGGGTTTTATACCTACGAATTAGTTATCCTTTGAACTCAATTCTTTGCTATCCTTAGGTGTTTTTAGTATCTATTTACTCGTTTTATGCTTTTGTTGTGCAGGAAACAGTTGTGGACGATCGTGGTGGTTTTTGGCAGGACCAGGGGCAAAAGGGTAATTTCAGCAAGACATGTGACCTCGCCGCGGCGAGCTCCCCAGGCCAATTTCCTCGCCGGGGCGAGCTCTCGCCGGGGCGAGCCTCCAAGGCCAAATTCTTCGCCGGGGCGAGCCCTCGCCGGGGCGAGCTCCCCAGGCTGTTTTTCTCGCCGGGGCGAGAGCGCGATTTCTGGTGCGGCTGGCTTTGTCTGTTCTGCTATTGTGGCGCACTAGAGGAGGAATTTCAGGAACGGGAAAATGAGGAGAGAGGGAATTCAGATGAAAAATCATCCAGGGAGTAGGTATTGGATTATTCAAGATTGGTTACAGACTTGGAAAAAGCTAGGGTTTGAGAGAAAAAGAAGAAGAACAAAGGAGCTAAAGGAAAGATTATCAGAATTTCATCAACCACGGAGGCTTGGAGCACGAAATAGGAAGCAAGAGCAACTCAAGAAGAACTACATCTCACTAATTCGGGAATATCATCACAAAAGGGGTGTATCTTCATTTGTTGTAGTTCTTTATTCTTACTTTGTTATTCTAAACCATGTACTATAATCAGTTTATGATGTTATTGAGATTAAATATGAGCTAAACTCTTCATTCTAAGATTGCAATGGAACCCAACTTGTAGTTTAAATTGAATGCTCTCTCTTGAATGGTAATTAGGCATTTTGTGAATTGGAGTTTATAACCTTTGATTAAGGATTAATTGCTTGGCCCGTAATTACTTTGGTAACTTATATGGAATTGAGAGAGGAAGTATAAGTTGAGACCTAGTTATGAATTCATGTGAAAATTAGATGTTCTTTATGGATAATGTATGAGATTATGTGACGTGAGTCTTATGTATTATTCTTGAGGGTTGATAATTTGATTGTATTTAGGATAGATATATACCTAAATACCACATGTATCCATTTGAGAATCTTGCTTAATGATTTCTATTGTGAAAGTTGGTAATTGATAGAATGGTTAATGGGATTTTACGTGACATGTGTCTTATTAATTGTTCTTGATATGGGATTCTTGCTTGTGTATAGAATAGAAATATATCTATACACCACAATAGGAAATACGTATTCGACCATCGAGAGAGGCTTATATATACTTGTGATTTCTCGGATAGCAATTCTTATGTCTAATTTACCAAACAAGAGAGAGTATGATGTTTAAATGAAGAGTTGGGGGATATTGTAATCTTAGACCTTTTTATCTTGAACTTTATCCGTGTTAGTAAAACTGTGTTTTCTAAATTTCCCTTATTTTAGTTTTAATCAACAACAAACATAAACCATATTGTCATTGTTTAAATTGGATTGATTTTACATGCGATTGATATTTGGTAATTATTTAACATAATTCCTCGTGGGTTCGACACTTTACTTATCTTATATTACTTGTGGACCGCGTATACTTGCGCGTGTTTTATTGATTGCGAAATCGAGCAACAGTAGACCTGGCAAATCCTTCGGGAACACATCGGGAAACTCATTTACAATAGGTATCTGCCCCATCTCTGCTTCCACCCTCTGGGTATCAACAATATGCGCAAGATAACCTATACAGCGTTTTCTTAACAATTTCCTAGCTTGCATCATCCTCAAACAACTCGAGTGTGTAACGAATGTGGTTTTCGTAAGTATTAAAATATTTATTGGATTAAATAAATATTTGTATTGATATGTATTTATTTTGTTAAATAAATATTTGGTAGAAATTATCATGGTGTAATTTGTTTGTGTGCATTTTGTTATGCATTGTTATGCAATAATGATGATAATTTGATAATTTAATTAAGTGATTAAATTAGAGGATTAATAATTTTGTTAAATAAAAGGATTTATTAAATAAAATTATATTTATGGTTGAATATAAATAAATATTATAATTTGTTAGGTAAGGGTAAATTTGATTTATTAATAAAAAAGGTTTAATTTAAACTAAGTAAGTGTGACATGTGGTTATATAATAAGAGAATATAAAAATAAATTAGTAGGTGATTAAAATAGCTTAACCAAACATGGCCTTTGGTTTATTAAGTTGACAAAACCCTTTTGTTTTATTTAACTGACCACTAAATAATATGCATTATGTGGGTTAGTTTTATTTTCACGTATAAGTTATTTTAGGCCAAGAAGAAGAAATACAGAGAAGTTGGAAGAGAACGTTCTAGGAAAATTGAAAGGAGTTGGAGGTTCTTCGAATCAAGAGAGTTTCTTAGAGCAATTTTCAGCATCTTCTCATCATCTTCACAAGTATAAATAAGGATTTAAGGTAATAATTTAACCCTTGTTGCTCTTAGTCTTTTGTGTTCTTGAGTTTTGTAAAAATTAGAGTTTTTAATTGATGAATTTGTGAATGATTGTTGTATATATATGTTGAAAAGTGTTTATAATTCGTTGTATGAAAGATTCAATTGATTTTCAGAAATTAGATTGTTATAAAACAATTTTGAGAATGAAGAAAGTTGAGTTTTGGTTAATACATATGTTTTGGTTTGCTTTGGGTCTAAAATTGTGCGTCGAATCATGCTTAGAATCTGAAATTGAGGGTTGTATATTGTAGTTCATTGAAATATGAAAACTTTGCAAAAAGAATGGATTAAAAAGGTTAAAAAACGGATTTGTGATGTTTGATTTCATTAAGTGTGTAAAATAAGAAAAGTTAGCAAAAACTTTGATTTTAAGTCTTTAAATTAGTTGTTGAAGCTTTGGGTTTTGCTGTTTTGGTTGTTTTAGGTTGTTAGGTTTGGTATATGGATGTCTAATAATGTTTCTAAAAGATTTATGATTATTGTATATGTTTAAATTGGTGCCTGATGCTTAGAATTCGAAGTTCAGGTTTCAGCGCGGTCGGCGCTGAAACAGTTCATTTTCAGCGCTGAAACAGTTCATTTTCAGCGCTGAAACAGTTCATTTTCAGCGCTGTCGGCTCTGAAACTGTGCAGAGTTTTTGAGTTCAGGTTTCAGCGCGGTCGGCGCTGAAACAATTCATTTTCAGCGCGGTCGGCGCTGAAACTGGCAGATGTGAGAAAATTATTTATTCTCTAAAGTGGTTTATGTAGAGTCCATCATGGGGCATGTTTATATAAGTCTCTCAAGTTGTAATATATTATGTTGTCCTATACATGTCTAGAGCTTAAACTAATATGTTAGTTGAATATTAAGATATTGAGATGGTGATGAGTATAAAATATAAAGTTAATGAACCGTAACTTTATGAATGCTTAAGTGTGATATTGATATAGTTAACTATGTAACTTCTGAAGTGAGTTCGTTAATCAGAAAACAATTGAGATAATAAGATGAGGTTGGATGAGAGTGGGTTTTGAAGTGTTGAGAATATTGTAACTAATCATTGTTATTGTTATGTAAACGGAATGTGTAGGTTATTTAATGTACGTGATTTGTAAGTAAAAAAACTACGCGCGAGGCAAGTTTCTTACCTTTAATTCTTTTATGCTAAATGAGTTTCTAACCCCAAGCTTATTTAACGCAAGTTTCTAAATCCTATTCTGTTATTTAGCAAGTTATCATTGCATATAATAAATTTCTGACTTTTGGATTCTCGTTGTTCAAAGCTCAAGGTAATTGAAATCATTATTCTATTACCATGGATATACAATATCTATGTCATTGTATATCACTATTGTTGATCTTTGATCATGACTCATGTTGTTCAAACCCTATTTTTTTTTAACTGAACTCTTAAATGACAAAACTAAGAAGAACAACCCTATTATAGGGGAATACTTACGCGAAAGCGCTGAATGGTTGTGCACAATACATTGTACAACGGGCTGACACCCTGAGTACGAGATGGTTAGTCCAGTTATAGTTTATTAAACTGTTAAAGGTTACAACAAACTTATCTGTTAACCTAGGACATGGTTCGTGGTCTTGCGACCCTCAGTATGTCTTAATATTCTATTTTGTTCAATTGAGCTTTCAGATGTTTCCATTCTTGTTTATTATCAACATGAAATTACACCATACAGATAAGTTATTTTGTTTTTTAAACGTTCATTGTTATCTTGGTGGGCATTTGTTTTGCTCACCCTTGCATACTAAACCCTTGCAGCTAAAGGTAAGAAGACAGATAAGCCGTCTACTAGCAAAGGAAAAGGAAAAATGAACAAATGACAATGTTTTGCTATTACGTGAAGACTTATTTACTTTTATTTATGTGGTTGTGTAATTAAGACTTATTAGTTATTTATGTTTTCGCGTTTAAAAGATGTAATAAAGGTTAGAGAACTAGGGACTTATTTTGAAAAGCTATGTAACCCTTTTATGAGAGATATTTCTTTTGTTTTATTATTCAGTTTACTTTACTTAAAACCTTTTGTTTATGGGTAGATAGTGGTTGTGTATGGATAGTGAGCACCAAATCTGTGTGGTTTGAGGTAACCCGGATTTGGGGGTGTCACAGGTTGGTATCAGAGCCGTAGATTTAAGAGCCTTAGGTGGGGAAAAACCTTAGGAATTAGCGTTTTAGGAATTTGGAAAGATAGTGGCGATAAACTCTTATCGAGTATTAATGAATGAATTAAGGAATTCATTGAAGATAATAAAACACTCTATGTGCTTATATGATTAATAACCAATGTGCTCGCGAGTAGTATCGATTAAGTGATTAAAATATTTTGTTGTTAGGATGTTGAAGGTCGGACAAACCAGTCAGCTTAGAGTCGAGGAGATCCCAGTGTTGAGGTAGAATATCCCAGTGCCTAGAGACGAGGAGGCCAGAGATGTTCATGTCGTCAGCGAACTGCTGGTGACTGTGGAAGCACCTGGGCAGAGGCTGGACACTGTTCAGGAGGAGGAGGAGGAGGATCCTGAGGAGCTGATGCACGAGCAGATATACGATGAGAATGTAGAACTTCGGGAATAACTTAGAGTCTTGGAGGAAGTGTCTGAGACATGCCGATTTTCCATCGAGGAGAAGAATGAAGAGATCTATGATTTAGAAGTACGTTTGGGTGATGTAGAATGGAAATTGGTTCACTCGGAGGGTCAACAAGAGCAGTTGTTAGAAGAAAATGGGAAGGTGAAGTCAGAGAGTGAGGAAGTGAAGACTGAAAATGGAGAACTAAAAACCAAAAATGATGAATTAAAGACTGAGATCGTGCAATTGAAGATTGCGATGGGGGAGATGAAAGATGCTTTGAAGGAGGAAACTGCTAAGCACATAAAGGCTGAAGACGCTCATATTAGAGTTTCTCAGCACTCGGATCGTGCTGAAGGAGAGGTATGTGCGAAGAAGTTCAAGATCGATGACATGGAGTATATTTTCCACACGTCGATAGATAGGGCTCAAGACCGGGTTTACCATTACCCAACTAAGTTAGAGGATCATCCAAGGTTTGTGGATCGCCGAACTATGGTTCGCATCATGGAGCAAGAACGTGAGGAGGTTGTGCGCCGAGGATTGTCTTCCTAAGTTGTTAGGGAAATAATATTATAATAAGTGTTTTAAGTGTAAATCCCAGCTTATATAAATAATGAGATAAGACGTTAATGGTGAAATTCTGAAGTTGTCATTTCAGAAAAACGATGTAAATAGTAAAATGCTATCTTTTGAGTTTGAGAATAAATAAATAAAGAAGTTTATTGAAAATGTTACGTGTTAAGTTTCTACTTTTGAATATTTAAGTTAAGTTTTAATAAAGTTATAAGTATTTAAGAAATTTAGCAATTGTCTAAAAAGCGTTGTCTTAAACAGAATTATGCCGCTAAGAAGTGCTGGGCGACCCCGTCAACAACCACCCCCTGAGGGGTCTACTAACAACAATAACAATAATCCACCTGACACCAACTCAGTGTAGCAACTAGTCAACCTTTTGACTGGAGCTTTTGCAAATCAACCGCAAGCTTAAGCTACGACCTTTAAGGATTTTAAGGCCGTTGGTCCCCCTGAGTTTAAAGGAACGATGAATCCGATAGAAGCCCAAACCTAGGTAATGGAAATGGAAAAAGTTTTTGATGTCGCTAGGGTTGGAAATGATCAGAAAACTGCCTTTGCGACTTTCATGTTAAAGTCGGAAGCCAGTTATTAATGGCAAGTCAACAAGACGAGAGCAGGAGAATGTGTCATATCGTGGGATCAGTTTAAGGAAATGTTCTTTGAATGTATTTTCTGGCTAGTTCACAGAACCAGATGGAGATTCAGTTTCTCGAACTTAAGCAAGGAACGATGACAGTGCTAGAATACGCGACGAGATTCAATGAGTTAGCGAGGTTTGCACCATACCAAGTTAATACGGATGAGAGAAAGGCTAGACGGTTTGAGCAAGGATTGAAGCCTTGGCTTTACAGTAGGGTTTCTATGTTTCAACTCAACACATTTGCGGCGGTGTTAGAGAAAGCAATAATAGCTGAGGGAGGAAGTGATGCGTTGACCAAATACAACCAGGAGCAGAAAAAGAAAAGGAATGAAACTGAGAATAGGCTGAGTGGTAGCAATGGAGGAGGAAACCAGAAACAAAAATGGATCGATGGTGGTTCTACTGGAAATCAGCAGAGTAACCAGAAGAAGAAAACTAAGGCTTGTACAACTTACGGAAAGAATCACGCAGGTGTGTGCCTAAAAGGGAAAAGAGTCTGTTACAACTGTGGACAAAAGGGCCACATTGCTCCAAACTGCACTGCCCCAAAGAAGGGTGCCTGTTTTACGTGCGGGTCAAAAGACCATCTTGCTCGTGATTGTCCAAGGAAGGCTGCTAGTGGAGGAGGTGGAGGCAAAGGAAGCAACAGTGGAAGTGCATTAACTATTTCTGGGTCAGCTACAGCAAATCACCCGACTGCTCGTGTCACGCCCCCGAAAATTGACCTGCTAGCTTCTTTTAGCGAGGTCGGACTTCGTGCTGACTTGTACAATCTTATTCATACTAGTATAGAAATCTTGACTTCTAATAATCAGAGTATAATGCGGAAAAGTGATAATATTATAATATCATTCTTTCGTATTACATCATTCCCAGGTTACTTGTTCTTATTACAAATAAGTCCTAAAAGACTTAAAAATAGATCTCCAATTCTCTATCCGAGACGTGCAGTATTAGCAACCAGGCAGTTCTCAGGAAAGAGGGGGCTTTCCGTTAAAACGACGCGCAATTAAATGACTAACCGCTTTCCGCGTCAGAACTTTCTAGACATTACCAATAATGTTAATCTAGCATAGTTTAAATGACTTCTACATCTTCAACTTAAATCGTTATACCTATGACACCCCCAAATCCGGGTACTTAATTTCCACAGATTTGGTGTTCACTATCTCATTCATTCACATCTAACTACCCATAATTAAGAACAATTAAATAAACTTAAAGAAACATCTTCCCAAAATGGGTTACATTTCCAAACTCTTAAACAATCAAATCCCAGGTTATCTAAACCTTAATACATCAATGCGGAATAAAACATAAATTAGATAAGTCTTGATACAATCGATCATCAAATAAATAGCAGGTCGTTAGCTATTTATGCATATTTCCCTTGCCTTTGCTCGTGGACGGCTCGTCCGACTTCTCAGTCTTAGCTGCAATGATTAGTGCAAGAGTGAGCAAACAATTGCTCACAAGTACGATAACAATAATATCTAAATGAAATAATTTCAACTGAGGAATAATAGTTTTCTGATTCTCAACCAATAAATGATTAAAGTTTAAAAGCTCGTTAGAATGCTTGATTCCAAAAAATATAGAATTCAAGATTTAGAAATTATATCTGAGGGTCACAAGACCTCGAACTATGTCCTAGGTTGACAAGTATTTCTAGTGTAACCTTTAACAGTCATATAGACTATGGACCAACATCTCGTACTCAGGGGGATCAGCCCTTTGTACAATGTATTGTGCACAAACATTTTAACGCTGTTGCGTAAGTAATCCCATATATTAGGGTTGTTCATCTCAGTTTATCGTCTGAATCCATACCAAAAAGGAAATTGGCTTGGAACAAGTATAGAAAACATTCTAAGTCTTTGAAACGCTCATCAACTAAGGACTAGCTGAATCAATAAGGGTTTGCTAGTCTAATTCAATAGAGTTTGTTCAATAAAAACTATACTCGAAGTTTGAATAATAACAATGAATGGAATAAAGCTTGAGTATATAATCATGATGATAACCTTGCTTGAATATCAATAAGCTAAGGTCAATAAGCTTACTCAATATAAATAAACTTGTCTTGAATAAATTAACAAGTTAAAAGAGAACAACAACTTGCTATAAATAATTCTCAAGCTTAAGGAAGGAAAACTTGCTCAACATAAAGTAATAAGTTGAGATAAGGAACTTGCCTCAAGCGTAGATTACAAATTAAATATCTCACGATTCTTAAACAACCTATACATTTAATTATAAAATGGTAACATAATTAGTTACAAAATAATATACACTTTAAACTTGCTATTATCCTTTTTATTATAACATTTCACTTAGCATATCATAGTCAACAAGTACTAGTTTAACAACCATCTTGGCAATTCTTTAGTCACTTAATACATTAATATAAGTTTTAAACTTGTTTATAGCATCATAACAAAAGCACAAAGAAAATAAAAATTAAAAATAATTTCAGTACTGCTCCCTCGCCGAGGCGAGAATTTACTGAACAAAAAATCTCGCCGGGGCGAGCCTATCCTTAACAAAATTTCTCGCCGGGGCGAAGATTACTAGCTCATTTTTCTCGCCGGGGCGAGACACCCGGCAGTCGTCTCCTACAGTTCGCGAACAGTGAAAACTTAGGCCAAATTTGGCCAAATTTTTCGAATTCTATCATCTAGTACAGAAACTAGATATACCCAGACATCAAATATGTTAGAAAACAAATACCCAACATGTTTCTAACTAATTTAACTATTATAAAACACATAATCAACTAATTTAAAACCAAAAATTCACTGTGAAACAATTTATTCATGCTTTGACCATTTTCATGAAATCAAACTCTGTAAATTCATTTTTCAACCAATTAAAACCATTCTTCTTGCATTATTCATGTTTTTCATCATACAATCATAAACAATTATTAATTAATCAATTAATAACCAAATGGAATCATCAATTTTCATACAACTATGTCATACATGAAATAAAGCTCTGTAAAAACTAAAATTAAATTCTAAAATATATTTTCATGAATTAAAACCTTCAAATAGAGTTTTAATCATCATATAATCATCACGTAATCATCTATTTCACATAGCTATAAAAAAATCACATATTAAGCCAATGAATATTTTTACAGAGAACCAAATATTGATATACAGAGAAGGGTATTATACCTTCTATTTGATTAAAAGAAAAGCTTGATTAACACTCTCCTTGCTTGAACTTCTACCTTCAATCTCCTCTTTTCAAAATTCACAAGCTCTCTTCTTTCTCAAATTTCACAGAACTCTCTCTTTTCTCTGTAGTTCTTCTTTCTCTTTTCTCTCTGTTCTTCTCTTTTCTTTTTTTTCTTTCAACTGACGTTCTTTTACAAAATGAAAACTGATATAACTTAAAAATATAAACTGATGATTTTAAAATAAAAACTGTTGTTTTAAATAATAATAACGTAAAATCCTTAAATTGAATCATCAGTTAGGATTTTCAAAAGCCATAAGGCTTTGTTTGGTAAACACTAATAAAAATAACCTATTATTCTTATGTCTTGTTTGGTAAAACACAATTAAAATAACTCATTTTTCCAACCAAAGGTCATAAGGCCTAGTTTGGAAAAACTAAATTAAAACTCCTTTCATTTATTTTAATAAAACATTATAACATATAGTTTTAAATGTCACACATTTAATTTAATTGAACTTATTATTATTAAATAAATTCAATTAAATATTACTAACTCAAATAATAATTTTATTTAACAAAAACACCAAATAAATTATATTATTCAAATAAATTATTTATTAACATAAATCATTTATTCAAATAATTCTTTTCATCATCTAATTTAACTAATAATTAAATTAGAATAATCATCACAAATCATATTCAAGTAACAATTAACACAATTAACTCAACATAAATTTATTTCACAATAGCTTAATAAATCATCTATTAACTCAATAAATTAACAAAAATATTTATACAACTCAATAAATATTTTTATTAATTCTCAAAATTGCATTCGTTACAATACCTCTATATCAGATCTGGTGTTCAAGCTTAACTAGTTAACCACCTATTAGATATTCCATAATATATAACTTCTAACTATCCAAGGTCAACAGTATCCCATAAGAGATAATAGTTCTCGTCAGAACGTTAATTGTGTTTGGATACCCTCACTTGGATATATAGATTTATATCTAATGTATATCTCTTTCATATCAATAGTTCCTATCTATCTGACATTCACAGTATTAATGATAAGATTGTCCCTAGAACTGAGGGGGCATTCTGGTAAAGATGGCACCTTACCAACGCTCATTACATGTAACCCCAGAGCTTATAGAACTCTCAATATCATTCAATACCCTCATTCAGATGTATAGTTCGTATGGATACTGTACTAACTTAGTACAACTATTATAAACAATTTAAAGATTAGAGTATAACGCAATTGACATAGTAAAAGGTGATAATATATTACAATAGTATTAAATTCGGTTACATCATTCTCAGTATCAAGTTTCGTATTACAACAAAGCCTTAAAAGACTTGAATTTATACAAGTGATAAGGTAAAACTAATTAACACGGTCACTTCCCTTTGGTCGTCTCTGAAGTTCTAGATTTATCATTTAAGACTGCAAAAGAGAATATATGCAAGAATGAGCTACAAATACTCAACAAGTTTATTTGAAAACGTAAACACAATGTGTTTGAGTTGAAAGATTTCAAAGATGTATAACTGAGGGTTCTGTACATGAACCATATATTTCAATTAGTTCTATCAGTCTTCAATGACTTAGAACCGCTTAATTTCGGATATCTGGTAGGGAATCAGCCTCACCAATATCCTAGGAGCATGCATATCATCCTACAATTTTGTGTCGATATATAATCAACATTTACCACCACCTTATATCAAGGTGTTTCAGTTCACCTTACATCAAGGTGTTCCATTTCTCAGTATAAAATGTCGTACCAAAATAATTTGGTTTGACACAACATTTTACACTCGAATAAACAATATATGAATAATGATTCATTTCTTAAGTTATGTTGAACAAGAAGCAATAACTTCACAATAATTGATAGCAAGATATAATAGACTTGCTTAAATGTAACAAGGTTAGAAGACTTGCCTCGTATATCTTTTACAGTTGATATACCGTCTAAACGTTCGTCGTATATCCTATACGATTATAAGTTCATGTAGACTAATTAAGTACTTAACGATTAAATCTTTTAAGTTTTATTTATGGTATTATAACTGCTAATAAATAAGACTTCTTCTACTATACATGAAATAATTTCAGCATTATAACTGCTTATAGAATGAATATTTTTCAACTATATTTAAAATAAATTGAGCATTATAACTGCTTGCAAAATGAATATTCGTTTACTATGTTTGAAATAAATCGGGCATTATAACTGCTTATAAACTGAATATTCGACTATTATATTTGAGATAATTTTAGCATTATAACTGCTTATAAAATGAATATTCTTACTAAATACTTGAAGAAAATCAGACATAGTAACTGCTTATAAAAAGTATATTTTTAACTTTATAAGAGAAATAAATCGGACATTATAACTGCTTGTAAATAGGACTTTTGTACTATATACTTAAAATAATGTGGGCATTATAACTGCTTATAAAAGTATATTTTTACTAAATATATAAAGAAAAATGAAAATAATAACCACTAGAGTAATACCTCTTGTAGTTGCTAGCTTTACTTCCAATCGTGCAGCGCTTCGATGTTTAGAAAGTAATTTTTATCTCACAATATCTCTCAGAATATAAATATAGAGTGTTTTTGCTCTTGAACTGCTCTTGAAAAATAGTAAGGAATGAATGAACTGAGCTTGCTATTTATAGAAAAACTAAGTTTCACTAATTGCACGTTAGGGGCTCGGCTTATTACATTTTGGTACCTAGGTTAATTACACTTTAGTACCTAGTGTGTGCCAGGCGTAAGCTGGCGTGTGCCAGGCGTAAGCACGACAAAGCATAAGCACGACAAAACAGCTTGTCAGCGTAGGCACGACAAAGCGTAAGCACGACAAAGCACTATATCAGTTTAAGCACGACACAACAGCTTACTAAAAATAATTTGTCAGGATGCTTTTTGGTGAAATAGTGGAAAGCACGACAAATTATTTTGTCAATGTAAGCATGACTAAGCAGCTTGACCAAAAAATTTTATTTGACCAAATTCATCGTTTACACTATAAAATCACAAAACACCTGGTTCGAAATATCATTTGGATCTTTATTTAAGCACATATGATACAAAATCTGAATCTCATTGGGGTTTAAGATTTTAAACTTCTCGATACCTAGTTTTAAGTCACTAAATTAACCTCTAACCATATACGATCGTATTTATAAGCCTCATAAATATTTAGGGTATTACATTCACCCATACTTCAAAAAAATTTGTCCTCGAAATTAACTTTACAGCTAACTTTAGTCATTCAATATCATATTTATAAGTTCTATAAATATTCGGGATATTACAGCTCACACTTTTAATATGACGGTCCAGGATGCGGTTCAATCCAAGGAGGTGGTGGCAGGTATCCTACAAGTATATAACTTGAATGCATATGTACTTTTTGATTCGGGTGCAACTTGTTCTTTTATTTCTGATGATTTTGCTAAGAAACTGGAGATACCTCGAGAAGAGTTAGACTTTCCCTTAAACATAGAGATTGCCAATAGAGAAGTGGTACCTGTTAGGTATGTGTACAAAAAATGCGAGATAGATATTCATGGTCATAAGATGACAGTAGATCTTATTCCGATTAAACTTGGGGAATTTGACGTTATTCTAGGGATGGATTGGTTGTATAACTATGGGGCGATTATTAATTGCCAAAAGAAGTGTGTAAACCTTAAGACTCCGTCTAAGGTGGTATTTTATGGTAGCAAATCGTCGAGGCAAATGACTTGTCTAACGATTATGCAGGCCAAGAAGCTACTAAAGCAAGGATGTGTAGGGTATTTAGCTCATGTGGTAGATACTCGAAAGACTGGTACAAAATTAGAAGAAATACCAGTGGTGAGAGATTTTGTGGATGTTTTTCTGGATGATTTATCGGGATTACCCCCAGATAGAGAGATTTTATTCGTTATTGATTTAGTGCCCGGGATTGCGCCTATATCAAAAGCTCCGTATCGAATGGCTCCAGTGGAGATGAAGGAGTTGATGGTGCAACTGCAGGAACTACTAGACAAGAAGTACATTTAACTGAGTGTTTCGCCATGGGGAGCGCCGGTGTTGTTTGTCAAGAAGAAAGATGGTTCGATGCGTCTTTGCATAGATTATCGTGAATTGAACAAGGTTACAGTCAAGAATAAATACCCGTTACCGAGAATTAACGATCTATTCGATCAACTGAAGGGTGCTACTCATTTTTCAAAGATAGACTTAAGAAGTGGTTACCATCAGCTGAAAGTGAGAAGGGAAGATGTTTCGAAGACGGCGTTCAGAACTCGTTACGGTCACTACGAGTTTCTGGTCATGTCATTTGGTCTAACGAATGCACCTGCGGCATTCATGGACTTAATGAATAGGGTGTTTAAACCGTTTCTAGACAAGTTTGTGGTGGGGTTTATCGACGACATTTTGGTGTATTCTAAATCACGTGAAGACCATGTGGAGCATCTGAGGCTAACTTTAGAGGCATTACGGAAAGAGAAGCTTTATGCGAAGTTTTCAAAATGTGAGTTTTGGTTGGATCATGTTCAATTTCTTGGACATGTAATTGATAAAGATGGAATTTCGGTAGATCCGGCTAAAGTGGAAGCTGTAATAAATTAGGAGCAACCGAAGACACCGTCTGAAGTGAGGAGTTTCTTATGGTTGGCAGGATATTATCGACGGTTTATACAAGATTTTTCTAGAATCGCCACTCCGTTAACAAATTTGACTAGGAACGCAGTTAAGTTTGTTTGGACGGAGAAGTGCGAAGAGAGTTTTCAAGAATTGAAGAAAAGGTTAAGTATGACACCTGTGTTGTCTTTGCCAGATAGTACAGGAAATTTTGTGGTTTACAGTGATGCGTCACATAAGGGCCTTGGCTGTGTGCAGAACGACAATGTTATTGCATATGCCTCACGACAACTGAAAGATTACGAGAAGGGGTACCCGACGCATGACTTAGAATTGGCAGCAGTGGTGTTTGCTCTTAAGAGGAACTTGTTGAACAAATGGCGAAGTTGGAATTAGAAGTGAAGTGTCAGCACGAATCAAAGGAGAAGTTGTTTCAGGTAGAAGTTCGTCCGATGTTGCTGAACCGAATCAAAGAAGCTCAACTTCAAGATGCGGAGTGTGAGAAGATTAAAAAGGAAGTTTCTGAGGGACAAGGTGGAAAGTTCAGTATTGATACCGAGGGATTACTCAAATTTGAATGTTGAATTTGGGTTCCATTAATACAGGATATTCGAAGGGAGATTTTAGATGAAGCTCACAATACGCGTTACTCAGTTCACCCAAGGAGTACAAAAATGTATCAAGATCTTCGTCAAAATTATTGGTGGTCAGGAATGAAGCGTGATGTAGTAGAATGTGTTGCCAGATGTTTGACATGTCAGAAAGTGAAAGCTAAACATCAGCGACCCAGTGGTTTGTTGCAGCCATTGGAAATACCGGAGTGGAAATGGGAACACATAACGATGGATTTTGTGGTTGGTTTGCCGACTACACAAAAAGGTTTTGACACGGTTTGGGTAATTGTGGACAGACTGATGAAATCAGCGCATTTCTTACCAATCAAGATTAGATTCAACTTAGATCAGTTAGCAAAATTATACATTAAAAATCAATATATCTTTTAACCACAACATTTGGCACAGTGGTGCAAGCCGCCTTGGGAACGAACCGTAAACTCGGACGACTCAGGATCGACTCCCACTAGCAACATTTGGAAGGCACTAAAAATGCTCTATTGTGACCACGGTACCCCTGGCGCAAGTCGAGTAGCAAACCGCTCTGGTATCGGGCTTGGCAGATTAGTCGACCCGCGGGTCAGAAACTCCACATTAACAAAAAAAAAATTATACATCAAAGAAATTGTTTCGCAGCACAGTGTTCCACTGTCTATTGTGTCTGATCGAGATCCACGATTTACGTCGAATTTTTTGAAGCGTCTGTAAGAATGCTTGGGAACTCAGTTGAGAATGAGCACTGCGTGTCATCCTCAAACTGATGGTCAGAGCGAAAGGACGATTCAAACCTTAGAAGATATGTTACGCGCCTGTGTCATGGATTTCAAGGGAAGCTGAGATGATCACTTACCGTTGGTCTAGTTTGCTTACAACAACAGTTACCACGCGAGTATTAGCATGCCGCCATACGAAACGTTGAATTGACATAAATGTAGAACTCCACTATGTTGGGACGAGGTTGGTGAAAGGCAACTGCTAGGACCGGAGTTAGTACACCAAACTGCAGAGATTGTGAAGGTTATAAGAGCACGGTTATTAGCTGCTTAAGATAGACAGAAGAAGTATGCCAATTACCATCGCCAAGACCGAGAATTTGAAATGGGAAGCTTCGTTTTTCTGAAAGTTTCACCCTAGAAAGGGAAAATTCGTTTTGGAAAGAAAGGTAAACTTAGTCCACGATTTTATTGGACCTTTTGAAGTACTGCGACGAGTTGGTGAAGTGGCTTATGAAGTAGCTCTACTTCCAGAGCTGGTTCATATCCACAATGTTTTTCATATATCTGTTTTACGGCCTTATAAGCCAGACTATAAACATGTGATAGAATATGGACCTATAGAATTTGAGAAAGACGTAACTTATGAGGAAGTTCCACTCCAGATCATAGACAGGAAGGAACAGATTCTCAGAAATAAAGTGATACCTTCTGTTAAGGTAATATGGAGAAACCATAACGCTGAAGAAGCTACGTGGGAACTCAAAGCTGATATGATGAAGAATTATCCTGAGTTGTTTGTTTAGTCCTAGTTCTATGATTATGGGGACAGAATCCTTGTAAGGAGGGAAGGATGTAACGAATTAGGTGTGTATTGCGTTGTGATTCTGGGGACAGAATCCTTTTAAGGAGGGAAGAATGTAACGAATGTGGTTTCCGTAAGTATTAAAATATTTATTGGATTAAATAAATATTTGTATTGATATGTATTTATTTTGTTAAATAAATATTTGGTAAAAATTATCATGGTGTAATTTGTTTGTGTGTATTTTGTTATGCATTGTTATGCAATAATGATGATAATTTGATAATTTAATTAAGTAATTAAATTAGAGGATTAATAATTTTGTTAAATAAAAGGATTTATTAAATAAAATTATATTTATGGTTGAATATAAATAAATATTATAATTTGTTAGGTAAGGTTAAATTTGATTTATTAATAAAGAAGGTTTAATTTAAATTAAGTAAGTGTGACATGTGGTTATATAATAAGATAATAAAAAATAAATTAGTAGGTGATTAAAATAGCGTAACCAAACATGGCCTTGTGGCCTTTGGTTTATTAAGCTGACAAAACCCTTTTGGTTTATTTAACTAACAACTAAATAATATGCATTATGTGGGTCAGTTTTATTTTCACGTATAAGTTATTTTAGGCTAAGAAGAAGAAATACAGAGAAGTTGGAAAAGAAAGTTCTAGGAAAATTGAAAGGAGTTGGAGGTTCTTTGAATCAAGAGAGTTTCTTAGAGCAATTTTCAACATCTTCTCATCATCTTCACAAGTATAAACAAGGATTTAAGGTAATAATTTAACCCTTGTTGCTCTTAGTCTTTTGTGTTCTTGAGTTTTGTAAAAATTAGAATTTTTAATTGATGAATTTGTGAATGATTGTTGTATATATATGTTGGAAAGTGTTTATAATTCGTTGTATGAAAGATTCAATTGATTTTCAGAAATTAGATTGTTATAAAACAATTTGAGAATGAAGAAAGTTGAGTTTTGGTTAATACATGTGTTTTGGTTTGCTTTGGGTCTCAAATTGTGCGTCGAATCATGCTTAGAATCTGAAATTGAGGGTTGTATGTTGTAGTTCATTGAAATATGAAAACTTTGCAAAAAGAATAGATTAAAAAGGTTGAAAAACGGATTTGTGGTGTTTGATTTCATTAAGTGTGTAAAATAAGAAAAGTTAGCAAAAACTTTGATTTTAAGTCTTTAAATTAGTTGTTGAAGCTTAGGGTTTTGCTATTTTGGTTGTTTTAGGTTGTTAGGTTTGGTATATGGATGTCTAATAATATTTCTAAGAGATTTATGATTATTGTATATGTTTAAATTGGTGCTTGATACTTAGAATTCGAAGTTCAGGTTTCAGCGCGGTCGGCGCTGAAACAGTTCATTTTTAGCGTTGTCGGCTCTGAAACTGTGCAGAGTTTTTGAGTTCAGGTTTCAGCGCGGTCGGCACTGAAACAGTTCATTTTCAGCGTGGTCGGTGCTGAAACTGGCAGATGTGAGAAAATTGTTTATTCTCTAAAGTGGTTTATGTAGAGTCCATCATGGGACATGTTTGTATAAGTCTCTCAAGTTGTAATATATTATGTTGTCCTATGCATATCTAGAGCTTAAACTAAAGTGTTAATTGAATATTAAGATATTGAGATGGTGATGATTATAAAATATAAAGTTAATGAATCTTAACTTTAGGAATGCTTAAGTGTGATATTGATATAGTTAACCATGTAACTTCTGAAGTGAGTTCGTTAATCAGAAAACAATTGAGATAATAAGATGAGGTTGGATGAGAGTGGGTTTTGAAGTGTTGAGAATATTGTAACTAATCATTGTTATTGTTATGTAAACGGAATGTGTAGGTTATTTAATGTACGTGATTTGTAAGTAAGAAAACTACGCACGAGGCAAGTTTCTTACCTTTAATTCTTTTATGCTAAATGATTTTCTAACCCCAAGCTTATTTAACGCAAGTTTCTAAATCCTATTCTGTTATTTAGCAAGTTATCATTGCATATAATAAATTTCTGACTTTTGGATTCTCGTTGTTCAGAGCTCAAGATAATTGAAATCATTATTCTATTACCATGGATATACAATATCTATATCATTGTATAGCACTGTTGTTGATCTTTGATCATGACTCATGTTGTTCAAACCCTATTTTTTTTTAACTGAACTCTTGAATGACAAAACTGAGAAGAACAACCCTAGTATAGGGGAATACTTACACGAAAGCGTTGAATGGTTGTGCACAATACATTGTACAACGGGCTGATCGCCCTGAGTACGAAATGGTTAGTCCAGTTATAGTTTATTAAACTGTTAAAGGTTACAGCAAACTTATCTGTTAACCTAGGACATGGTTCGTGGTCTTGCGACCCTTAGCATATCTTAATGTTCTATTTTGTTCAATTGAGCTTTCAGATGTTTCCATTCTTGATTATTATCAACATGAAATTACACCATACAGATAAGTTATTTTGTTTTTGAAACGTTCATTGTTATCTTGGTGGACATTTGTTTTGCTCACCCTTGCATACTAATCCCTTGCAGCTAAAGTTGAGAAGACAGAAGAGCAGTCTACTAGCAAAGGAAAAGGAAAAATGAACAAGTGACAATGTTTTGCTATTACGTGAAGACTTGTTTACTTTTATTTGTGTGGTTGTGTAATTAAGACTTATTAGTTATTTATGTTTCCGCGTTTAAAAGATGTAATAAAAGTTAGAGAACTTGGGACTTATTTTTAAAAGCTATGTAACCCTTTTATGGGAGATATTTCTTTTGTTTTATTATTCAGTTTGCTTTACTTAAAACCTTTTGTTTATGGGTAGATAGTGGTTGTGTATGGATAGTGAGCACCAAATCTGTGTGGTTTGAGGTAACCCGGATTTGGGGGTGTCACAGAGTGTCTAGGCGATTTGCTACCATAGAACACTACCTTAGACTGATTTGGAGTCTGAAGGTTTATACACTTCTTCTGGCAATCTATTATTGCCCCATGGTTAAATAACCAGTCCATACCTATTATTACATCAAATTCTCCTAGTTAAATTGGAACTAAATCCATAGGCAACTTATGCCCCCTTATATCTACAACACAATTTCAATGATTATGGCTAACGGGAATTATTTCTTTATTCGCAACTTCTATATTCATAGGGTGTTCTAATTCTTCCTGAGGTAAGTTTAATCATTGCGAGAATTCATGTGATACGAAGGAACAAGTAGTACCCGAATCAAATAATATGTATGTAGATATATCATTGACCAGAATGATACCTGAAACCACGTCCTTAGATGCGACAGCGTCCTGAACTGTCATGTTGAAAGTCCTTGTTGTTGGTCGATTTTGAGTTGGTGGTCCCGAAATTGTGAGATTTCCACCACTTGATCCCCTTCCTCCATTTCCTCCACCTGAATTTTTCTTTAGGCAATTCCTAGCCTGATGATCCAATGCTCCACAGTTAAAGCATCCATTCCTCTTTGGTGCTGGACAATTGGGAGAGATGTGCCCCTCTTGTCCGCAATTGAAGCATACATTCTTTCCCTTTAGGCAAGCACCTGAGTGACTCTTTCCATACTCCTTGCAAGCCTCCGCTCTTTTCTTCGACTCTCCAATCTTACTTCCAAAACTTGCTGGGTTATTATTGTTGTTGTTGTTGTTGATCCATTTCCTTTTTTCGCACCACTGCTGCTACCTTCCTCTCTATTCCCTAATTCGTTCCTTTTCTTCTTTTCTTTGTTGAACTTCATCAGGGCTTCACTTTCGCCCTCAGCAATTATGGCTTTCTCCAGGAGAGTAGCGAAGCTGTTCGTTTGCAACACTGAAAGTCTGCTATATAACCATGGCTTGAGACCCTGCTCGAACCTTCTCGTCTTTCTCTCTTCAGTGTCGACCTGATGAGGTGCAAACCTTTCCAGCTCATTAAATTTTGTGGCGTATTGGGGTACCATCATGTCATCTTGCTTCAGCTCTAAAAATCGCATCTCCGTGCGACTCTGCATACTCACAGGAAAATAATTTTCTAAAAAGACCTCTTTAAACCTCTCCCAGGATATCACACCTTCTCCAGCCCTGTTCTGGTTCGCCTCCCACCAAAAGTTAGCTTCACCATTCAGCATATACGTGGCGAAGATCGTTTTCTGATCATCTCCAACTCGGGCGATTGCAAACGCCTTTTCGATTACTTTGATCCATGATTGGGCTTCAATGGGTTCTATGGTCCCTTTAAATTTAGGGGGTCCCACACTTTTGAAGCCCTTAAATGTTGCCACTTGGGCCGTCGGAGGGTTATTGTTGTTATTCGGGGTCCGATTCTGTAGTGCCCTAATTAGTAGGTCTACAAATTATTACATAGGGTTAGGTTGATTGCCAGCACTACCAGCTGATTCTTCTGGTGATTGTTGACGTCTAGGTCTTCCTCTAGGCATTTTCTATTTAATAAAAATTTACATGTTATCATCTCATAACTTAATCTTACCACATTAATAGCTTATGAATATAAGCTTAATCATTACATCACACATATAAATAAACACATCTTATTAATATGAAAAACCATAAACCAAGGTACTTAACATCTTATGACAAAATGCCATTTATATCCCTTAACTTAAAACTGAAATTTAAATATTTACATCAGTAGATAAGCGTTCGATACGACACTAATAAAAAGTTCATAACAATATAAACTCAAAGACCCCTCCTAATGGCATCTTCATGCTCCTCATCAACTATGTCCAGAACTAGTCCCCGACTTATAGCGTGTCTAGACCGGTGCTTCTCACGCGGAAAATGATACACCCTGTGTTGGAACCTGCCATGCGCCGATCTGAACACGTACTACATTCTATGCATTCTAACTCTCTTGTTTCTCACCTCAGCCTCTAACTCATCCCTCTGATTTTGAGCCCTTACATGACCTTTCATCTCATCCCTCCAATAAGTGGTAATCAACTATTTGTCTGTTTGGAGACTCTGAATTCTTGTCTCCATTCCGTTTATCGTATTTCCCAAGGGGACCGGATGGCCTCCTTTTCTACCATTAACCTATCTGCCTTCTGGTCTGATGCACGCAGCTTGTCAGCTAAATCTGCGTTCCTAACCATCAGATGATGCACCAATGCCCCGAGCAGTGCCACTGCCACCTTCTCTTCTTGGTACTGTTCCTCCAACTCATGGACTCGATCATCCAACTCCGTGTTCTTGTCCATCAACTCATCTAGCGGCCTATCCTCCGGTGCTTCCTCAGAGTCCTCCTCGGGCTCCTCTTCCTCGGGATCCTCCTCAGAATCCTCCTCAGGTTCCTCATCTGGGTCTGAATCAACTGCTACTAACTGCTCACTAACCACATGGATATCTCTAATCTCCTCTTCTCCTGACATCCTACAATCAACACAAATAACTAGATTAGTATTTTCTTTAAAAAAAAATAAACATTTTGTTTTTTTAGGAAAATAAATTATACTCAACACTTAAAACTCTATGTGAGTTCATCTCCTTCTATCTCCACTAATTTCTCTAAAGTTATAATCTAAGGTTCTCCCACTTAAAGTTTATAACCTACAGCTTTGATACCAACCTGTGACGCCCCCAAATCTGTGTATCATCAAACACAAGATATTGTGCTCACGATACATCTTACACCATCATCTTTCTGGATAAACTCCATAAATTAATAATAATAAAAAAAAATATACACCAACATCCAAATAATCCCAGGTTTACATAACCTTAAATAATCTTAAACTTAGTGTTTATCGCTTCTTTACATTAACGCGAAAATCTAAATCTATTACATAAATAATCTTTCAATTCTTCATCTTAGCCTTTCCCTTATCCTTTCCCGAGTTCTCTGCCTTCTCACCTTTAACTGAAATGTTAAAGCAAGAGTGAGCACAAATTGCCCAACAAGTAGATTAAATAATATGTTGATGACCATCAAAAGTAGAATCATCTGTTTTGACATTTCTCCATAAATGAAAGAATAATCAAGAAGTAGTGCCGAATGGCAAAGATAAGAGTTCTAGAATTTTCAACTGCATACTAAGGGGTAAAAAAACCCTGAACATTATTTTTAATTCATCAAAAACCATCAGAAGTTTCGACAATCAAATAGACTGTAAAAACATTCTCTGCAAGTACTCCAGGTGATCAGCCTTTCGTACCCTACATTGTGCACAAGTATAAAGTTTAATCGCATAAGCGTAAATGGGGCTATATACCCGTCATCAGTTTTACCCCGTTAATCGGGTTGTTCATCTTAGTATTCATGCGGAACCGCACCAAAACAATTTGGATTGGTAGACTTTAATTAACTATAATGAATTTGAATAATTCAAATGATAATCGTCTCGCATCATTAGTATCTAGCCGGAACAAAAGGCCAGAAGGCATTCTAAAGAAATAGTTCATAATTAAATAAAACTTATACGCAATTGAAACTGAGTTACCATCGATTGAACTTGAACATGATATGAACTCGAATGAGATATAACATGCAAATGAGAACTTTGTAAACAAATTTCACAAATTAGGAAACTTACTTTCGTAGAAACAAAATGAATTAAGATAGAATACTTGCCTTTCGCGTAGTTTACGATTATTGCTTAACTTTACTGCGAATATCCTATATATATATATATATATTCATATATAGATATTCATTAGCCACTCAATCACATTAACAGATTCTCAAATTCTATTCACTCAATACATACCTAATGCAACTGTTTCATGTTTATAGATATGTATTACAAACATACATTTAACCAAATATATATTTAAAGCAAATCATCATATATCACAAATTGTTGCTTTTATTTTTACTCCAAAAGTTTCGTTTATAAACCCCGTTTAAACCTTTTGAAACCTTGGTTCTATATAGCCATTACATACTTAGACAGTACAAACATCCCAATTGACACATAATAAAGCTTATAAGGGTGCAATATATATGTTCCAAGCCTCAGTTTACAAACAGAACCTCTTGGCAACTCTGCAGCACGGCGCGACAGCTCTGCTTTTATGCTTGGGAGTGGCGCAACCGCGCTACTCCCATTCAGGCCCAGAACTGAGCTTTTCACTGCACAACTCTCTTTCTAGCATGTTGGAGTCTTAGTATACAACAAATAACAAATATACACATTATTCTGATGATTTAAAATTAAATTAGGTCCATGCATTCGATATTTAATATATCATTTTGAAATTTCTTTTCAAAAACAAGCTTAATAGCTCTTTTCCTTAAAGACTAGCCATGATCATATTTGTCCCTCATTTTATTGTTACATAGGTTCTGATACGCATGCTCAAATGTTAATAAAACATATTTATGTCATTTCTTCAATTCAAGATAACTTTTCCTTTAAAAACGTATCCATAAACAAATTTTACCAAGTCGCCACATGCATAACTAGCGTAGACATTATATCAAATACATTTTGATGCATATAGGACTCTATTACCCATACTCAAAGACATAGATTGCAAAAGAAATCAAATTTTATTTATGGGGACCAGCGCGGTCGCGCTGGTTTTGGCTGGGGAAGTGGCGCGGCCGCGCCACTTCGGAACAGACTCAAAAGAAACTATGTTTTCTGCACATGTTGAATTCAATTCAATTAGCTTAGCTTTCATAGCTCTAAACCCAAAAGTCACTTCCTATGGCTTAGATTATCTTAAATAGCATGTACATAAACAACATAACTTATCTCTTCATCCAATTCATGCTTTTAAACAATTTAACTTCTTAGAGGCATTTTATCAAACATAGAGCATGCATAGCATAAATATATGAATTTCAGTACATTAGAAGCATGATTAATCCACGAGTTTTATTCATATGTTACCATAATCCTCAGATAACACAAACTAAACAACAAGCACCCCAAGTAAATCATTTTTTTCCTCAATATACATGCATTATTCTTACTATTTTCTTATATGACAACTAAAAGTTCCATAGGATTACTTCTTGATGAATTCCCTTTGGTTTATACTGATGTTACTTTACTTTTTGCTTGCTTAATCTTCTGAAACTCCAGAAACCTTCAAGTTCTCCCAAGCTCACAATTTCACTTACAATTTTCTCTCTCGGGTAGGATGTGTTTAACCAAAGGAAAAAGTGATTTGAGTAGAGAGTATATATATAATTGTTGATTATCTTCATGATAATAGCCCTCAATCATCAGTTTTCCACTCTTCAATTTCTTTGCACCAATTAATTAGAGGGAGAAGAGTTATGGAATTGAAGAGTTTTGGCTTTTAAGAAAAAGAAAGTAACTCTCTCCTATTGATAAGTATAAAATATGTTATGTTTTTATCTCTTAATATCTGGTCTTTTATACTTATTTGGCACCTAAATGTACTCACTATTCTTATATTTTGATTTAGGTTGCAAATGGAGCCATTAAATGAAAACTGTGTCATTTCCGCACTTTTGGATTGTTTTGAAATCCGTCTGTCCGCTTGAGGCTCAATTTTATACTTGACCAGGCCTTATTCTCTCAAAGCTCAAAGAAGGAAAGTTGTAGATCTATTTCTTTGCTTTCCGGATCATCTTGAAACGCCTAAATCGAAGCTTAGATGAGAGAGTTATGACCATTTTACCAACATACGTCAAAGTTGAAAATTTCAGGAAATTGAGCTTTTGGACAGATTGACCTTTGGGGCTTCGGTTGAAATTTGAATTGTGTTAAAGTTTCCAAATGAAAATGTGGTCTTCTTGAAGTTTTTAGTAGACTTCTCAAGCTTTCCAGAATGGTATGGTGAGCAAAAATCCGAGTTCATTTGGGCCTCCAAACATTGCTTTTTAGATAGCTGATCCGAATCCCGCATGGACTGGATTCCTGTTCGGACCAGTTGGCGTATTTGGGCCATAACGTGAGCTTCCCAACTCCAAATCAGGTGATTAAAAAGCCCAAATTCATTAGAAACTCCAGGGCTACAACATTTGTTCTTTACCCAAGTTCAAAATCGGCGGTCTACTAATTCAAAATCAGCTTGCAAGTTGCTGATCAGTTTTGGTGTCAGATTTTGACTTCTTATGAGGTGCACGTTTTTGGGTTTTTGATTGCCTTAGATGGCTGATTCACATGACCAAGATTAGTTGTTGGATCTTGACATCTTGTACACTTGAGTGCCTATAAATACCAAGTGAAGATAGGCTTCTATTTTGCCAATTCACATACTAATACACACCATCTTCTTCATCTTCTCCATCTTCTCTAAATTCTAGTGTAATTAGTAGGGAAAGAGGATCACCTTCATAGTGAGGTTGTTGTTGTCCTCACCCCTTTTATAAATTAGTAGGGAAAGAGGATCACCTCCATAGTGAGGTTGTTGTCCTCACCCCTTTTATAATTCAAGAAAATATTAATTGGACTTAATATGTTTGGCTAGTTCCTTTATTCAGTTCGAAGGGGATGTTGAACCTTGTTTACAGGTAATGGTTTGATTAAGTATAAACTATTTATTCCTTCTTACATGAAGTTCATTCTTGATAATCTATTTTAATTTTTGAATGATATTTATTCCGATTGGTTTAATGTGATCGATTAAGTCAATTTGATTAATTTCATCTACTAGATTAAGGGATAGTATTACGTGTAATTGATATTGTTCATAATCACAAGTAGCAATTAGTGATACATGATTGTGGTCAAGCTTTTGAGTATTGCTATGATTATCGGAAGACAAGTTAAATACTCCGAACTTGTGTGGTTGTTGCTTGGATTAGTCTAATTCCCTAGTTCTTAATGCTGCTATTATATTAAATCTAGAGAGCTTGTTCTAGGTTGTATAATGGTTAGAATCTTGTGAAGAGCTTGTTTCATTAAGTGATAATCTATGGGGAGTTTCGGGTAGTAGAGCTTGTTGCTACCTAGGGCTATTAATTTTATTGAAGGATAAATATTGTTTTACTTAATTATTCTATTGTTGTAAAAAGGTGATACTGAACCGGAAGAACTGAAATCTTTAATTAATTGGTTATTCTTATCACTTTAAATTCTGTTCTTGATAATTAGTGAAATCAAATTATAAACCCCCCCCCCATCCTTTTGGTAAACAAAGCATAATTTTAGACTAATCACTCTCTGTGAGATCGACTCTTACTTGCACTGCTACATTTTTATCTTTCGCAGTAAGGTTTTATTTTTTGTTGCTTGCGACAGCACACCACCTATTCAATTTTGCATTAACCGAGCTCTCCCCTCTCATTTGTCCCAATTTGATAGTCACTTGGGTCCCTCCAAATTCAGCTGATGTAAATATAATTCTCCGAAAGAAAGTAGAATAATCAAAACTTAAAATCAAATAAACCTAGATGATCAAAGGCAACTCTCTCATCACACTAATCCTGAATCACCCCTGCAAACCTACCGGAAGAAAAACACAGCATGACGAAATGTCCAGCACGAATATAGATATACAGAGATATACAACTAAAATACGAAATCAACCGAGACAAAATACTGAATAAAGCCTCAAGCTTAAATACCGACGAAAATATGATCTCCAAAATCTGAATAGAATATATCTGAATCAATAGAATTTACGAAACAAACATAAGGGTACAAAAATAATGAACTGAAATAACAGACTCAATTAATTGAACCGAACAGAACCGAACAAAAATAAACAATGAATTAATAGGCTGAATCAAATAGTTGGGTGGTATAATTTCCTACTGAGCTCAGAACAGAACAGAACAAAAATATACCTTGCCACACAGGCAAGTCAAATAATGCCATATAGGCAATCAAAATAATGCCACACAGGAAAATCACACATTGGACCACGAATCCAAATGCATGCAAATCGGATAGGTGTTTGGCACAACATCACCAATCCGCATAACAGAAACTAGCGTTAACCCATATAACTCCCACAACAAAAACACCAAATTGCCCACTTCCTCTTAAGCACAAAAATGGAGACACCATGGACTAATCACACTGCCACGAAAAGTGTCATGTCTCTCATGCCGAGACGACATACCTATGGTACCCCCACAGATGGTTATAGCTCATTTATACCCTACAGTATATTCTAACAAAGATACCATGTCGCAATATATGTGACACAATATCAACAAAAGGGTTTCTATATGTACATGTTGAACCAGATCAAATCATAATGTCTCAAAAGAAGGTAACAACATGTACCGCTCTACAAATATCAAAATAAATACTAGGCATGATAACCTAATTCAAAAAGTACAAATATGAGTCTTATGTATCAACTCCAAAATAAAACTATTAAATGAATTTCACAAGAAATAATTATGTGAAATAATAATGGAAATCGAAACGAGGAACAAAACGAACTAATTAAATTTCACACGAGTATTGCTGAAGCAGTACGAAAATCCGTACCTGGAGTAAGTAATATAATACCCAAAATTTTATAATCCCAATAGTTCGTTAAACTCCTTTCGCCCGAGCTAATTACACAAACTAATAATAGATATAAGTACACTTTTAAATATTCTTTTACATCTTTGACTCATATAAACTCATATTATTGTTATTACATTCCATAAATTTTATAATACCATGAGTATTGACCATATACCTACGTTTACCCTACATCTGTTTCACAATAAATATGCATAAACTCAGATTTTGAAACAAATTCTTAATTACAAAATTAATTATAATTCCCCAACTTTGTCCTAATATATGTAAATTTTCATAACTTGAAATAATAGTATAATAGCAACATTAGACCCACTGTTCCAAACAACTACTCCAAATTATCCTTTATTCATTTGTTAGTTACTAGTAAATACAAATTTAAAAATCAAGATAATTTTACATGAGATTACCTTCCAAACATTATTTATGATAATAAACTATTAATTCAATTAAACCCATTGCATGTTGCTCCCAATTCATGTCGTCATACAGGATACAAGAAGTTCCTGTTAATCAAAGTAAATATATTACCTTGGTTAGAACAATCCTCCTCTTTTCGTTTTCTGTTCTCATCGCCGATTTTCTCTATTATTCAATCCGTATCAGATGGAAGCCAGTATTGATACCAAATGATAGACTCCATGGCACGCTTGCGTGAGGTGGTCGTCGCCCGGATCGTTTCCAGCAAGTTATAAGGTGGAACTCGTTCGAATCCTTAATCCCTCGCCTGAATATAGACGATAAAACTTGGAATAGTCGATCAAGCAATTTGAATGTATGAAGGATGAAACACCAACAACACTTTGACCCTCGTTTAATTCAAACGATAATCTTCGTATGATTGAATGATGCGATAGAATAATGCCACACACAACTGTGATTTGTTGTATGATAAGTTAAATATGAATCTCAAAGAAAAACTAAGAAATTAATCTAGGAATTCTTAAAGAACCAAAAGATGAGAAACCTCACAAGAATTTTATTAATCAAAAAGTGTATATATTCTCCATTACATCAGCCATGTATTCTATTTATACTAATAGAATAAAACCTTAAAAAACCCTAAATCCTAAAAGGAATAGAAATCCAATTGGAAATTAAATTCTTCCTAACTAATTAATATGGAAAACAAATCATATCTAATAAATATCCTAATTACAATAGAAATCTAAAAGATATATAAATCCCTAAAATAAAAGAAAGAAATCTGCCAAAAACCGCGTGCCTTAAAAAACGCGCCAATGAAATCTGGTTGTTCTCGCCGGGGTGAAAAACTTGTACTAGAAACCGCGTCGGGGCAAGGATAGGCAGAGAAGTCTTGGCCGGGGCGGCTTCAGCTTGGGCCGGGGCGAAAATATCCAGAGGAGTTCTCGCCGGGGCGAGAAAAATAAGCCTACGATTCTCGCCGGGGTGAGAACCCTGAATCCCAACTTCTGAGTTTGTTTTCCGTGCAATCCAACCTCGTGTTGTCCCATGATATAACATAACCTCTTCAGCTTTCTTGGACATCCATAACATCGTAAGAATGTTAATCCTTGTATTAATTGACACATATCTTCATTAATGATTAGACGATACCAACGAACACTATGTCGAATGCTTGACTTGCATTGATTTGGTCTCACTACATAGATCGTATCTAGTAATCCCAAATCACATGAATGACCCTCTCCTCGATGTTCATATGAATTGAGCTCCAATGTAAGCATCCTTGAGTAGATTCTAGCCCAATTACTTGAATTCGTTTGTTGAACCCTTGAAGCTTGAGTTGAGTTGATGACGCTTGATGCTAGCCTGGTCAGGATCTCATCATTCCCCTCCTCTTGAAAAGGATTTGTCTTCAAATCTGACATCCCCTCCTTTTGAAAAGAATTTACCCACAAATCTGATCCTACATAAAAGAAACAAATTAAGTTAGTAGCATCAAACAAATCATAATCCCAAAACTCACCTTGCAAACGAAATATATAAGCAATATCAACAATGCAAGTAAAGTAATGAAAATAATCATCAAAAACTCCAACTCCTGCAAAGAACATAGCAACATCTGGCAACTCCGATGTATTGACATGAACAACTTGTAAACATCTCTTTCCAAGCAGTGATTGAATCAGAATAACACCCTGCAAGCTCCTCGTAACACAATTTGGAAACTCAAACTTTCAAACTCCTTTACGCACGATCTTGTCCACATCAACACGATGCTCTCCCACACATATTCCAGATACTTCCAAAGTATTAACTACACCAAAATAAACTAAATAAGCAACTAAAACTAACACGCAATCAAAATTTCTACCTAAGAAATCAAATGCATATATAGTAAAATAAAAGCAAATAAAACTATGAAAAGTCCTATATCCTCCTGGATCAAATATCATCATGTAGAAACTCTTTATGTTGCATAATCTCCCATCCACGAATTCCCGGATCAAAAACCAGCCTGATGATCTTGACCATGATAAACCCCTTGACAAATTCCCGGATCAAAAGTGAACCTTATAATCTCGATCATTTGTACTAACTTCCATTCCAATGCACCCGGGTTAAATACCTGTGAGGCCCCCAAACGTGGGTCCCTTGAACCTCGGATCTGGTGCGTTACGATACATCATATTTACAACTAATGCGGAAGATATAAACATAAATTGTTTATACAATAATCTCTGCTACATATCCCAAGGTCTATAACCTTTAATTTAATACATATTTACCTTTAGATTCACAAATGGTTTACACAATTAACTTACATCAAATAACCAATTGGGTTATCATGCATAACACTATAATCTTGTCCTTTGCTTCTATATAGTCTCCCCTCGAACATTCGCCTTAAATCTGAAATTTGTTATCATAATATAGCAAGGGTGAGCAACTACTTTGCTCAGCAAGTTTAAATATAATAAAGATATATCATGATTGAAAGAATGAATAAACTTTAGAACTTTTTAACAATATAATAGTTGTGAAAGAGCATGAATCAAAATTTCAATGATTGAGTGACTGAATTCAATAATACATGGTGTCAATAATGACCATGAACGAATTTAACTAAACCTTAAGGTAATGAAGGTGATCAGCCTTTCATACCTGATGAACATATGTAACATGCACTATGTGCGAATCAATAGTCATAGATGTGGAATAATCAACAATAATTATCCACTAACATGCTTGAAAGATAATAACTCGAGTGTGAGTTAGGGAAACTTGCTTAATATAAAAGTTGAGTAAAATGGAACTTGCATGTACCGTCGATTACAACTACGCAATCTAACTTAATCTCTTATGAAAGACCTATCAGTTATAAGATTGATCTTTCAATTAGCAACACATATACCTCATAACACTACTTCTAATATTTAAGCACATAAGAAAATATTAGATAGCACCTTACACGTTCATAATTCTAAAACTAGCACACATCGAGTCTTTAACAGTGTTCAATATAGTATGCCGAGTGGTTTCCCACAAACAACCAACAAACTAGTTCCCGTCTCGTCTACACTGTTTTCACAGTGAGTTAGATCGGTTGCTAGTTCGTATATACCTCCGCTCCCTGAAGGAATTGTTTAGCCCAGCTACTATACATCAACTATTAAAGAGCACGACTGTACCACTACTTTATCATAAACCTTATGACTTAACACTAAGTCTTTCATTTTATAAGCTCTTCTTTATAATCCATTAAGCCTGAATACCTAATTCAGTAGGTTGAATTATCTAAACATACCAATCCAGCAACCTGGATTTAAACTAACATCTAATTCAGCAACCTGGATTCGAACTATCCTACAATCCAGCAACCTGGATTCACTAATTCAGTAAACCACATTTACCAATTCAGCAAGCCGGATTCAATCAATTCAGCAAGCTGAATACTACAATCCAGCAAGCTGGATTCAACTGTAAATTCCTATTTTAGTTGACACTTAACAGTCGGTTAAATGTTTAAAGCTTGACTTGACTTTGTATTGAGAGCCTCTCATTCCATATAATTGATTAAGGTTAATTATGTAACCTTTTATATCAAGTCCCTTTATACCTGTCTTCGATTGACACTTAACATTTAGTTAAGTCTTAAATCGTATCTTTACATCACGTTGGATGTATAATTATCGTTAACATTATTAAGGTTAACGTTTGTTGCACCCTTCTTTAAAGTTCTCTTTTGATCGACACTTAACGTTTGGTTAAGTTATCGTATTCGTTGTTACATCATATTAGAGGTATTACATTTGTTAACAATATTTAGTAAACCATCGTGTCATATTTCTTTATGTTTTCCTTTTCATTGACACTTAACGTCCGGTTAAGTAGTCTTAGTCTGAAGTTACATTATATCAATGTATTATCTTCATTAAAGTTAATTAAATAACTCTCTCATCTTGCCTTTAGGCAACTTCTTTTTAATGTTTACTTAACACTTTAGCTAAGTTCTTATACTCTTGTATTAACATCCTTCACATGTTTATTAGGTTAATAGAATAATTACATCAACATTCAAGTCATCATTTAACTTCATATTATACCCTCAAGGTATTTCTTTCAATTAATACTTAACATGTAGTTAAGTCCTTATCAAATGTCTCCACATCGTTTTGGATGTATATTAGATTAATAAAAGAAAATCTTTAATCATGCTTTCGCTTAACTTCTCCAATTTATACTTAACATGTAGTTAAGTATTTAAACTTTTAAAATATAACCCATTATGGTTAATCCTTACCTCACTATTCAAGATTTACACTTTACAATACTCAGAACGGGAATTAGTAGGTTCGAAACGCTTTACGGTTCATAGAACGCGAGCCCGACACCTTTCGTTCGCATCCGGTTGAGCAACATCTTTAAAATGCCCATTTTGACCTTTTTCTAAAATCTCAAATTTTAGTTTTTAGTATCTAAAATTGTAGTATTATCTTTAAGCTTTTTAAAACATCTTGAATTATCAAATTTGGCCTTCGTACGCAAAAGTTATGCTTATTTTAGTTTTGGATGTCAAAATCACATTGCCTAGCTCGCGAATTTCAGACCCAACCTCGCTTAAACAGTCATAACTTCTTCGTTATTTACAAATTTTGGGTGATTCTAGTGGCCACGCGAAGCTAACTTCTGTAGGTACAATTTTATCCTATTAAAATATTTCCAGTTCCCAACACATCAATACAGGAATCGCATGTAACTGGGCTGTCCCAAAATTCGCTGGGCAATTTTACACTAGAACTTAGATTGGTCATAACTTTTTGCTCCAAAGTCAGAATTAGTCTGTTCTGGAGTCTATGGAAAGCTTATTCAGTGCACAATAACATACCAAAAGCCCAGAATTTTTAGAGCAATCTAGCTAGCCCCGAATTTTCTAATTTTGGGCAGCAGCTCACTCGTTATTCTCTCCTCTCCGTTTGATTTTCATATTTTGAGTTTTACACAACCAAATCAAATGATTTCAAGTTCTATGAACTCCTAACTCATAATATTACAACATATTAAATCTATATAATTTTTTATTAATACCCACTATGCGGATCTAAGGATCAAAGAGGAAAGTGACGGTTTAGAGTTTTAAGGAATTAATTCTTAGATCCAAGCTTAATAACCAATAAAACCGCTAGATCTAACCATGAATCATTATAAATCACGTAGATCCATCATTATCTAGTTCAATCACAACAAGTCAACACTAGATCTAAGTTAAAATACATTAAAATAGCTAGATTTTTGGGTTTTACCTTTGTGTTCTTCATTTTCCTTTCTTTCTCTTTCCTTCCATGGATCTTCTTCCATGGCTTCTTCCTAAGCTTTCTTCTTCCTCCATCCATGGCCAAGCCTTCTCTCTCTCTCCCTCTCCCTCCCTTCAGTCGGTCCTCTCTTTCTTCCTTCCTTTTTTTTTAGCTGAGAATGGGAATGGGAGTGAATGAGGAAAATTTATTTCCTTACCCTTTTTCTTTTCTTCCTTATCCTTATATATATATATATATATATATATATATATATATAATATATATATATACATACATTAACTTTTCTCCAATTCTATTTATTACATAATTAATTAAATCATTTGGGTCATGAAATAACATAAACAACCCATATAATTACTTTATCCTAATATTTAATTAGGATTTCTTTTCCACAAAAATTTAGAATTTAAAATAACTATTCACTTACATTTATTTATATAACTCAATTAAATTCTTCCTTAATTAAGTTAGAATAAATAATAACTGAGATATATTAAAATAAGTCTCTCTCACATTACTTTTACGAGTACGCTTCAATCGCCATCATTAATCCTCATACTTATCATATAAAGATTAATTTACAGTACTTCATGTTATTTGTTTATTATATAATAAACAATTATATATACAATCTCATAAGAATGCTATTCATTTATCTCTCATATTCATTCTATATATACCTCAACATAATTTAATATGTTGAGACATACCATATAAACCACATAGATCAAACACTATGCTTTTCCAATAGCTATAACCCTTCGGTTATTCAATTTTTCATTCCTAATATATAATATATTAAGTTATATAGTTCTTTTATTACACTCTACACCGTCGACAAATATACATATTCACAATATATATATATATATATATATATTCACTTTATCATCAAATAATTAATATTTTCTATATAATAGGCTTGACATTTAACCTCATGTCTTATCAAAAATCTCTTTTTACTATTTGCTAAGCTCCACAAGCCTTTATTATATGGCTTGCCATATACAGTTCACTTATCATGATCTTAATCCCTTCTTGGACTTTTATTAAATTTCCATTACTTGACTACTAGGTTAGGTTCATTTAATTAATACCATCACACTTAGTTTATCTCTTCCTAATTTAATATCTTTGGGTTCTCTGAAACTACCATTCAGGCTCAATTTCTATTAATCTGTATGATCAATTTAATTAACCTTTCTAAGTATAGGTATATATATATATATATATATATATATATATATATATACATATACTCATTCTCTTGTTCCTTATTATAACAAGCTAACATCGCTAATACAGCAAACTGCTTTTCTAATTCAGCAAACCGAATACACTAATTCAGTAAAATGAATTTAAACTATACAACAAATCGAATACATTAATTCAGCAAACCGTATTCTTTTTCCATATGTATATTTACATAATCTCTTTCCTTAATTCACGTAAGGTTAAAGGTAACATAATACCTTGTTCTTAACATCCATTCAAGTATAGTTCCATTCGGGGTTTTGAATTGTGTAACCCTTATTCTTTCAATTCTCTTTTAGATAGTAAACCATATAGGTTTTTTTTAGAAATTTTCAATAAATCCACAAATTCTTATCGAGGTTTTATTCTTTAACCTTTAACCATCATCCAAGATTTTATTAATAAATCTTATAAATTCTCGGGTCGTCACATTACCAAAATTTGAAATTCAACTCGTTGCATTCGCAAGTGCTCTTGAATTCCTGGATTAAACACAAAACCAAACAAATCAACAAGTACCTTTTGTTTAATCACAAAGAAATCAAATAACTCAAAATCACATGCAAAGTCTACTAAAATAAAATCCAAATAACTTCCCTTTAGACTTTCCATGTATTGTTCGAACTGATTTACAAATCGAATTAAACCTTTCTCCTCGATGAGTATGAACCCATCACAAATCTGCAAAACAAATTCAACCTTTCCCTTCCCATTGACATTAACCAATGCAAAATCAAATAACGACATCAATGGAATTGAAAGATCAAAACCAACACCACAAGATAAAAACTCACTAGCATATTTATGATACTCACAATCAAACTCAACATATGCCAAAGAATTTTTCCAAGTGTCAACAAAACTCGGAATATCATCAAAATAAATATTATCAATTTTTCCCATGAAAAAATGTAACACATGATTTAACATAAAAACTTTTAACGCATTAGTTAATCCCAACGATTTAACTAAACATGTATGTAAACCATATCTCAATCCAATCTGATGATAATCACTTTTCAATTCAATACCAAATGATAGTAATTCTTTCCCATTCAAGACAACATTCTCAAAATCATGCAATGATAACAACTCTAATGGAAAGACATTACCAAATGTTAGCAACTCATACAATGAAGATTTCTCTACTGAAAAATCATGATCACTACCATTATCAATTAACGACAAGCCATGTAAAGATTGATTAACTTCAAAACCTAATGCAACATGTGAATGAAAAACCCTAGAATGAGTTTCATGCAAGTACAAATGTTGAAAACGAGGATTCCCACAATACTAACTAGAATAAATTCTACGAAGATATGCACTTTGACAATGAGAATTTACCAAATGATAGTAATAATATTGACAACGAGAATATAACGCATGCTCATAAACTAACTCAACAAATATCAAATATCCTCCATAGTTTATGATAAAGACGATTCTACCATCAAAATAGCTAAACACAAATTTATCCATGGAAGCATGCAAAACATGTTTTAATAAACTCATGAACATACTAGATGCATTAGTTAATCTAATAGAAATAACTATCCACCTATACAATTCACATGTTATCAAAACTTTTCATTTATCACAATATCTCATGCTAATTTGATTAGGCATATACATCACATGGTCATTTTTCAATGTAGATAAAACACAAGCACTATGCAATTTATCAAGCATATTATCTAAGTAAAGAAAATGATACTTGTTTACCAATTCAAAATCGACGCACAAGCTCAACGTCTTATCCTCTTTAGATATTATAATCTCATGAATAGCACACGCACTAATGCTTTCTCCCACGATACCCGCTTCGATGAAGTTGGACTTCATCAACTCACCAACCCGCCTTGGTAACTCCGTCGTCTCCTCGGGAATACTACAAGCTGGCTGATATGGAATGATAGCTCGGGGTATATCCTCAATCACCTGTACAAGAGATAAAACAGAACTAGACAAAGAAGAGTTAATCCGGTTAGTATTCAAAAGCGTCGTCGTGTACGAATGTACAGTCATTGGCTTTTCAAAATACAACTCACTTTCCAACTCACTCTCCTCTCTTTTTTAACTCTTACTCGCCACTGTTTCTTTCTCTCGTTTGTTTTCAATCTCATTCTTTTTATTCTCTCGTTTCTTTTCATTCTCTTTTTCACACTCAATCTTTTTTTCAATTTCTTTTTCAATTTCTTTTTGTCGTTTACTTTCACTTGTATTTTCTTCCTCGGGATCACAGACTTCATCTCGAACAGTAGAATCTAACAACTCTCCTTAGACCGCATATTCTATTATTTCTTCTTCCACCTGTGGCTGATCTTGCTCTTTTTGTGCCTTAAGAGTGACTCGTTGTGGTTTCAAATGCTCATCCTTTAACTCATTAAACGTTCTTATGATGTTCTCAAATGATGTCGGTTCAATATACACCCTAGGAGTTTCTCTTCGCTGTCTCCACTGCAAATCTTCATGTCTACGAACCTTCTTTTCATTATCACAAGTTGAACGCCTTGAAGGTTCCTCTACATGTTTCGGAGATGCATGTTCATTCCTCCTACTAGGTTGTCCTAGAGCATACCGCTTTCTCATCACGGTTTTCAACTCTTCCCACGTCTCGATCGGACGCTCTCCATACCTTTTTTTGCTACGCATAAATTCAGCCCACCATGTAACTGCATAATCAGAAAAGTCTTGAACTGCAAGTTTGAACTTCTTGTACTCGGAATAATTATGATAGCCAAACTCTCGTTCCTTCCTTTCCTCCCAACTCAAATAAGCTTCAAGATCGCGCCTTCCTTGAAAGGATCTCTTTTGCCACTCATAATTATTTTCATAACCATAATTATACATGTTCGCTGCAAAATAAAGGTTAGTATATAAAGAAAATTTTTCCTCACACACTCCCTTACGTGTTTTTGCTCAAACAATATATCCCACAATTATGAAACGCTTGTGTATCACATAATTTAGGCTTTTACCCTCAATTGATCTCACACTCTTGCCTTTTACCACTCTAATTCCCTCTTATAGGTTCTTTTTGAATTCACCAAATAAATATCTCAGCTTTTCTATCAATTCAACAAGAACTTATCACAAAACAAAATATAGCAAGTGTGATGCACGATAGCCACCAAATTTTCACGATCACCAATTAAGATCCTCTTGAGTGAAATCCCAATATCCTCAAAATTCACAAATTTCAACAATAAAATCAAATAATAACTTCTTCAATATAATCCCACAATTCACGAAACTTTGAAACCCAAGCAATTGCAAAAGTTTTTTTTTCCAACACTTTTTTTTCTCTAACGAATTTTTTTTTCAATATATAATCAACACGAATAATAAAGGATAAGTAACCTGCTAGGAACCTAGCTTTGATACCAAATGATAGACTCCACGGCACGCTTGCATGAGGTGGTCGTCGCCCAGATCGTTTCCAGCAAGTTATAAGGTGGAACTCGTTCGAATCCTTAATTCCTCGCCTGAATATAGGCGATAAACCTTGGAATACTCGATCAAGCAATTTGAATGTATGAAGGATGAAACACCAACAACACTTTGACCCTCGTTTAATTCAAACGATAATCTCCGTATGATTGAATGATGCGATAGAATAACGCCACACACAACTGTGATTTGTTATATGATAAGTTAAATATGAATCTCAAAGAAAAACTAAGAAATTAATCTAGGAATTCTTAAAGAACCAAAAGATGAGAAACCTCACAAGAATTTTATTAATCAAAAAGTGTATATATTCTCCATTACATCAGCCATGTATTCTATTTATACTAATAGAATAAAACCTTAAAAAACCCTAAATCCTAAAAGGAATAGAAATCCAATTGGAAATCAAATTCTTCCTAACTAATTAATATGGAAAACAAATCATATCTAATAAATATCCTAATTACAATAGAAATCTAAAAGATATGTAAATCCCTAAAATAAAAGAAAGAAATCTGCCAAAAACCGTGTGCCTCGAAAAATGCGCCAATGAAATCTGGTTGTTCTCGTCGGGGCGAGAAACTTGTACTAGAAACCTCACCGGGGTGAGGATGGGCAAAGAAGTCTTGGCCGGGGCGAAAATATCCAGAGGAGTTCTCGCCGGGGCGAGAAAAATAAGCCTGCGATTCTCGCCGGGGCGAGAACCCTGAATCCCAACTTCTGAGTTTGTTTTCCGTGCAATCCAACCTCGTGTTGTCCCATGATATAACATAACCTCTTCAGCTTTCTTGGACATCCATAAGGTCGTAAGAACGCTAATCCTTGTATTAATTGACACATATCTTCATTAATGATTAGACGATACCAACGAACACTATTTCGAACGCTTGACTTGCTTATATTTGGTCTCACTACATAGATCGTATCTAGCAATCCCAAATCACATGAATGACCCTCTCCTCGATGTTCATATGAATTGAGCTCCAATGTAAGCATCCTTGAGTAGATTCTAGCCCAATTACTTGAATTCGTTTGTTGAACCCTCGAAGCTTGAGTTAAGTCGATGACCCTTGATCCGAGCCTGGTCAGGATCTCATCAAGTATGATTAGGTTTGAGTCACTTATTGATATATATTATTAACCCTCCTTATTTTAATAGGATTTTATAACATTGGACTTAATTAGTTTTAAGGCCCAAATTTACTAGATTAATATTCTCTGTTACTTATTATTAGCCCACATAAATTATTTTCAAATTTGACCTAAATAAAAGACAAAGTCTAAACAATATGTTCTAAAAATATATAATTTTATTTATTTATTTATTTTATTATTATTATTATTATTATTATTATTATTATTATTATTATTATTATTTACTGGGTATTACATTACCTCCCCCTTAAAAGAATTCTGTCCCCGGAATCAAAAGAATGGAACGTGCCTAATTTTTAAAGAGATGCGGATACTCCGTTTGAATAGACTCTTCCATCTCCCAGGTAGCTTCTCGCTCCGAATGGTTTCCCCACAAAATCATAACAAACGGAATTATTTTTCTTCTCATAATCCGCTCTTAACGATCGAAAATCGCCTCGGCTTGCTCCTCACAAGTAAGATCCTCCCAAATCTTATCGAACGGATATTACACGACATGCAACGGATGATAATGATAACTCCTCAACACTTCTCCAACTCTTTAAATATAAATAGGAAACAATATAGTAGTTACCAAAACCCTAATGGACTCTTCAATTTTAATTTAATCAATTATTTGAAAGTAGTATGCACACAAACCAATCATATTTGATATGATGTAGCATATACTTTGTAATCTTATTCATTTATTAATAAAAGAATTGATTTTCTTAAAAGGCATTTTATATTATCTACATAGTGTTGTTATTTTAAATGTGATAAACTCATAGTTTTGAGCAATGCTTTTAGAATCATGATGGTGATCATGCTAATGAGATCTAAATTCTAGATAGCTCACAAACGAAAATCGTTCCTAATCGTTGGATTACTAAAAAGGGGATTAGTGAATCCGGATAGATTAGTACATACGTTGCTTGCTCTTAAGACGAGCATGATTGAACTCATAATTATTTGTGTGGAGACACTAAAGCAAGTATATAGGTGCTTATTGGAGAATAAGTTCACTGAACGTGGCTCGCTAAGGAATACCTAATGGAGTTTTACTCGCCTGTCAATAGGAATTCCTATAGTGATAGTAGTACAAGTGATCCTTGGACTTGAGATCATCATAGTATCTTGTGTATGATGAGTTATACTTTGACATGTCCCTTAAGACCTCTAGGGTATATCAAAGGGTATGATTCGGTATAATAAGTTGTACATGGAGATAGGTGAATGATCAACAAAGAATCTACCACGTCTAGTAAAAGATGTGAATGTCCTATGTGATTCGATAAATGACAACTCAGTAGTTCTTGGCTAAGGCAGAATGAAATTAGAAAGGAGTTTCTAATTTGCATTATTTAGAGTTGTGCATTTGGGAATCGAAATACATATAATTAAATAAAATAAGACTTAACAGTAATTATATGTCTTATATTTAATTGGGACATTGTATGGTAGAAGGATTGAATTATACGGTAACTATTCACTGAAAGGTTCTTTTGTGATTAATATAAAAATCTATATTATCTGGAAAGTCATTGATCGCTAAGGGGGCTTACCCTTATTGTAGAATAAATATTATTTATTTAAATGAATTAAATAGTTTAATTTATTTATTTAAATAAGATTAGAATTGTTCTAATTGATTTATTCACAACCGGTTTAATATGGAGAACCTAAAGGGTCACACCGCAAAAGGAAAAATATTTATTTAAGAAGTAAATGGCATAATTGTAATAATAAGTTAAGTGTATTTAATTTAGTCTATGGAGATAAAATAAATTAAATAGCTTAATATTTATTATTTAATATTTTAGAAATATTAAATATAAATTAATAAGAGGAGTCTTATTATTATTATTATTATTACTATTACTATTATTTAATTCCTAATAGGGATTGAGAATTAATTAATAGAAGTACCCTCTCATGAATTCCTAATTGGATTAGGAGCATAATTAATTAAAGGAGTTTAATTATAATAGAAACCCTAATCCTAAATTGTTTAGGGAAGGGTTATTCCTACATCTATAAATAAGAGGAGTCTTATCATAGATTAGGGTTACACACTTTTACATTAGATTGTGAAGAGTACTTACAATTTCTATAGAGATAGAAACTAGGGTTTTGCCAACACCCATCTTCTTGAATAACTATTCTTCCTTGGTGGATCACCACTAGAGGCCAAACACTTGGGTGGCTAACGTTGATCAAGCAAAGGAATTTAGTCAGTGGAATTCAAGGAGAACGCGAAGGAATTGAAGGTGAACTTGTACCCGAGGAAGCACAGTTCTACGAGGGTATAATTTTTATCTCCATCTCTTTCGTTTATATCGTTAATTGAGCACATAGATTGATCATGGTGATGGTTTGTATAAAATTTTAAAAATCTAATTTTATCGCACTTTCGCTCTATTTATGTAATTTGATTGCATGTTCGCGTAATATACAAACCTAACAGTGGTATCAGAGCCTAATCTTATGCTAATTATCGATTTTGATGATTCCATGTGTGTATGGTATGCGATTGGATCGAAATTTTTGGGCAGAATCTATTTTTTCTGAATCTGCTACGCGGCGCAGCTGCACCGTTTCCAGTTCATTCTGGAGCGCAGCTGCGCCCAAATCTAGAAAGTCGTTTCTGAGGTTCGGCGCAGCTGCGCCATTTCCCAGTTCATTCTGGGCGCAGCTGCGCCGGACAGCAGAATCCGAAAAATAATTTTTCCTTCAATTAAAATAAATGGTTTATTTAATTGATATAAGTTTAAAACAAAGATGTTTATTTTATCTGGAATAAGATTTCAGATTGCTACAATTAAAGGAGTTTAATTTGGATTTGGTTTTTGATTAAAATAAAAGAATTTATTCTGTTTCAAAACTAAATATTAGCAAAACGTTTGCCCATTAATTGATATCAATGCATATATGGAATGGTTTTATTATTCATGGGATGAATGTTATAAAGGAGTTTAATTTGGATTTGGTTTTTGATTAAAATAAAAGAGTTTATTTTGTTTCAAAACTAAATATTAGCAAAACTTTTGCCCATTAATTAATATCAATGCATATATGGAATGGTTTTATTATTCATGGGATGAATGTTATTTATTGATACATATAGAGATATGTATGATAATAAATAGGGATTGATTATGGACTATTGACCAATGTGTGATTGGAATTATTTTTAGAGGATGCTTGAATGTATGGGTTTTTATAAATGGGGTCTGCGTACCTCATCTTCTCTAATTTTTCTTAATGTAAATTCTATCTCCCTCCTATGTACTTTCCCTTGACTGCTGATCAAGGTTTCTATTTATTGTAAATAGTTTATGTAATAGGACCAGTTAGAATTAATTTTTGAAGAATTGGAGACAAAGGAGCAAGGAGCGCTTGAAGACCTGTTTGTATTGGAGCCCGGGTTTAAATGTAATAGTTATATTTAAATTTAATTCTTGCACCCTAGGTTTGACCTTTTGGTTCACTTGGTGGCTCTAGTGAACCAAACTAGAATAAAAGTCCATAATCAATCCGGGTAAAATATAATATTCTATATGTGCATGCTTACTATATATATATATATATATTATATTATCCAACATGCTACGCATGTAAAATAAGATGACGCGTATTTTATATATATATGTGTGTGCATACGCACTAAACAAGATGAGACTATTAATAACAAACCCCTCAAAGAAAATCATATTAAGTCCTAAGCGTTCAAAGATATTTGAAATATCGAATGTCGCCTTCTAGCATGGTTAAAGCAATAGAGTATTAAATGTTTAATATAAGTTTGTTGTGTCACCACAAGGCAAGTATTAAATATTTAAGATGTTGCTTTATCACATTTGATGCTTATTAAGGAATTGAACATTACTGTTTTGTTGTGTCACCACAAGGACGGTATTTTTCTCTTCACATATATGGAAGTGCTAGGATGGACTTAACTTGGATAATTTTGATTCGGATGTGTCACCACTTGATCAAAATAATCTAAAAGACAAAATACAAAGAGTTACATAGTGATGTAATTGACAATAGTTGTCTACCTATTTATTTATATATTATTTGTTGTGTCACCATAAGGTTATATACATTTGAAATGGGATCCTTAATCTCACTAGCAAATCTTTAATTAGAATTGCCGAACTATATAATGAGGGTAATATAGTTTGATGAAAAGTGAGAGATACCAATTTAAAATAAAGACCTAATTTATTTTGGTAATTAATTAAATGAATGTATGCTAAAATGTTATCTGTTTCACATGCATAATTTAAAAATGTCAAACTCACTATCACTGCGTAGCATACTTGATGCTAACAAACTGACCGGACCACCGAATTACACGGACTGGTTAAGGAATCTGAGAATTGTTCTTACTGTTGAAAAGATTTCTTATGTCCTAAATTCGCCAGTCCCTGTAAATGTTGCAAAAACAGCCTCTGAGGAAGAGATTACTACTTTCAGAAAGTGGCAAGATGATGCAATCTTGGCTCAATGCATCATGCTCACATCCATGAGTAACGAGCTTCAGCGTCAGCATGAAACTATAGATTCTCCTACTATATTGCTGCACCTCAAAGAGTTATATGGTGAGCAAAGTAGGACTGCTAGATATCAGATATCTAAGGAGCTCTTCCGATCTCGTATGACCGAGGGCACTGCTGTTGAGACTCATGTCCTTAAGATAATCAATCTCATTGAACAACTTGGACAGCTTGGGTTCGTGATGGATGGGGAGTTAAGCCAAGATTTGATCTTGCAGTCACTCCCGAACACCTTCTCACAATTTGTTATGAATTTTCACATGAATAAGTTGGACGTCAGCTTGCCTGAGTTACTTAACATATTGAAAACTGCGGAAGGTCACTTCACATCTAACAAGAACCAAGTCTTACTAGTGGATGATTCTTCCAAGAAAAGGAAGAGGCCTAAGGTATCTTCTGAAAAGAAGAAAAACAAGAAGGCTAAGGGCAAGGCGAAGAGAAAGGATAAAAAGAAACCTGATCCAGATAGCAAAGGAATTTACTACCATTGCAATAAGACGGGACACTGGAAGAGGAACTACAAGGAGTAACTTGCGAACCAAAAAAAGCTTGGAGAAGCTTCGACTTCCGATCTAGGTTTGTTCATGATTGAAATTAATTTTTCTGAAAGTCAAAATTCTACTTGGGTATTGTATACCGGCTGTAGTTCTCACATATGTAATAATATGCAGGGAATAAGCAGAAGTAGAAAGCTGAACAAGGATGAAGTCGTCCTACGAGTGGGAAATGGAGCAAAGGTTGTTGCATTAGCTATAGGGACTTATTGTTTAGCACTGCCTTCGGGCAAGTTCATTAGTTTAAATAATTGTTATTATGTTCCGACACTAATTAGAAACATTATTTCAATTTCTGTATTGGATATGAATGGTTTCGATATTATAATAAAGAACAATAGTTGTTCTATTTATAATAACAATATTTTATATGGTGTTAGCAATCTACTGAATGGACTTTACATACTTGACTTGCATGAAAATATACTTCAAATTGAATAAACAAAGAAAAGAAAAAGAGATGATGTTAATTATACCTTTATGTGGCACTGTAGACTCGGTCATATTAATGAAACAAGATTATCCAAGTTGCATAAAGATGGGCTTTTAGAGCTATCTGATTACGAATCATATCCAACTTGTGAATCTTGTCTCTTGGGTAAGATGACTAAATTCCCTTTTAGTGGAAAAGGAGAAAGAGTTACAGAGTTGTTAGCGTTGGTACACACAGACGTATGTGGACCTATGACAACGAATGCACGAGGAGGGTATTCTTACTTTATTACTTTCACTAATGATCATTCTAGATTTGGATATGTGTATTTAATGAAATACAAATCTGAATCGTTTGAAAAGTTCAAAGAATTCAAAAGTGAAGTAGAGAAGCAAACTGGTAAGAGTATTAAGATTCTTCGATCGGATCGAGGAGGGGAATACTTGACCAATGAGTTTCCCAATTGTCTCAAAGAAAATGGTATAATCTCACAATGGACTCCACCAGGGACGCCACAATTGAATGGTGTATCTAAAAGGAGAAATCGAACATTGTTGGACATGGTTCGTTCCATGATGAGTTTTACCGACCTTCTAGTATCCTTCTGGGGTTATGCCCTAGAATCGGCTGCATACCTACTTAACAAGGTACCTACTAAATCCGTCCCAAAGACCCCATATGAGATATGGACAAAGAGGAAACCAAATCTTAAGCATGTTAAGACTTGGGGTTGTCCAGCTTATGTCAAAAGGTTTGAGCATGATAAGCTGAAGACTAGATCCAACAAATGTAGATTCATGGGATACCCTAAAGAAACATCAGGGTATTATTTCTATCATCCTACTGATCAAAAGGTGTTTGTTGCGAAATACGCTGCCTTCTTAGAAAAGGAGTTTATCCTTGAAAGGGTCAGTGGGAGTAAGATATATCTTGAAGAAGTTCAAGAACCACAAAATACTACGGATCAAAGTCAGATACCTGACCAAGTAGAAGAACCTACTGTACCACTACCTATTCGTAAATCTGGAAGAGTACCGAAGATACCTGATAGGTATGGATTCATCATAGAGGATGATGATGAGGTACGCATCATAGATGATGATGATCCATTGACTTACGAAGAGGCTATGAGTAGTGAAGACTCAGAGAAATGGCTAGAAGCCATGAAATCCGAGATGGACTCCATGTATGAAAACCAAGTATGGACTTTGGTTTCACCACCTGAGGGCATAAAGCCTATTGGCTGTAAATGGGTCTTTAAGAGAAAGACTGGAGCAAATGGCAAGGTAGAGACCTATAAGGACCGACTGGTTGCAAAAGGTTTCAAACAAATACAAAGAGTTGACTATGATGAAACCTTCTCACAAGTAGCTATGCTCAAGTCCATTCGGATTTTGCTTGCAATTGCAGCTTATTATGACTACGAAATCCAGTAAATGGACGTGAAAATGGCCTTCCTCAATGGAGAGCTTGAGGAAATTGTATATATGATACAGCCAGAGGGTTTTATTTCAACGGTTGGAACAAACCAAGTCTGTAAGCTACAACGATCCATTTATGGATTGAAGCAAGCTTCTCGAAGATGGAACATCCGTTTTGATGAGATAATCAAAAAGTTTGATTTTATCAAAAATGAGGATGAACCTTGTGTGTACAAGAAGGTTAGTGGGAGCGTTGTTTCATTCCTTGTATTATATGTTGATGATATATTACTGATAGGGAATGATATTCCTATGTTACAGTCGATCAAAATTTGGTTATCTAAACACTTCTTCATGAAGGACTTGGGTGAGGCATCCTATATTTTGGGGATAAAGATCTATAGAGATAGATCTAAAAGGATGCTGGGCTTGACCCAAGAAAAGTATATTGACTCGATACTAAAGAAGTTTAGCATGGAAGATTCCAAGAGAGGTCTCATGCCGATAAGCCATGGAATACATCTCTCCAAGAAATAGGCTCCAAAGACGCCTGAGGAGAGAGACCGAATGAGTAAGATTCCTTATGCTTCAGCAATAGGATCTATCATGTACGGTATGATATATACTAGACCAGATGTCGCTCATGCACTTAGTGTTAGGTTTGTACATAGCGCGAACATGCAATCAAATTACATTAATAAAGCGGAAGCGCGATAAAATCAGATTTTAAAATTTTATACAAACCATCACCATGATCTTTCTTTATGCACAATTATTAATTAAACGAAAGAGATGGAGAATAATAATTATACCCTTATAGAATTCTAGCTTCCTCGGGTACAAGTTCACCTCCAATTCTTTCGCGTTCTCCTTGAATTCCACCGATTAAATTCCTTCCTTTGATCAACGTTAGCCACCCAAGTGTTTGGCCTCTAGAGGTGATCCACCAAGGAATAATACTTATTCAAGAAGATGGGTGTTGGCAAAACCCTAGTTTCTATCTCTATAGAAATTGTAAGTACTCTCTACAATTCTTATGCAAGAGTGTGTAACCCCAATCTATGATAAGACTTCTCTTATTTATAGATGTAGGAAAACCCTTCCCTAAACTATTTAGGATTAGGGTTTCTATTCTAATTAAACTCTTTTAATTAAATTAAACTCCTAATCCAATTAGGAATTCATGTGAGAGTACTTCTATTAATTAATTCTCAATCCCTATTAAGAATTAAATAATAGTAATAATAATAATAATAATAATAATAATAATAAGACTCCTCTTATTAATTTATATTTAATATTTCTAAAATATTAGATAATAAATATTAAGCTATTTAATTTATTCTATCTCCATAGACTAAATTAAATACACTTAACTTATTATTACAATTATGTCATTTACTTCTTAAATAAATATTTTCCTTTTGCGGTGTGACCCTTTAGGTTCTCCATATTAAACCGGTTGTGAATAAATCAATTAGAACAATTCTAATCTTATTTAAATAAATAAATTAAACTATTTAATTCATTTAAATAAATAATATTTATTCTACAATAAGGGTAAGCCCCCTTAGCGATCAACGACTTTCCAGATAATATAGATTTCAACATTAATCATAAAAGAACCTTTCAGTGCATAGTTACCGTACAATTCAATCCTTCTACCATACAATGTCCCAATTAAATATAAGACATGGAATTACTGTCAAGTCTTATTTTATTTAATTATATGTATTTCGATTCTGAAATACACAACTCTGATTAATGCAAATTAGAAACTCTTTTCTAATTTCATTCTGCTTTGGCCAAAGACTTCTGAGTCGTCATTTATCGAATCACATAGGACATTCTCTCCTTTTACTAGAAGTGGTAGATTCTTTGTTGATCATTCACCTATCTCCATGTACAACTTGTTATACCCAATCATACCCTTTGATATACCCTAAAGGTCTTAAGGGACATGTCAAAGTATAACTCATCATACACAAGATACTATGATGATCTCAAGTCCAAGGATCACTTATACTACTATCACTAGAGGAATTCCTATTGACAGGCGAGTAAAACTCCATTAGGTATTCCTTAGCGAGCCACGTTCAGTGAACTTATTCTCTAATAAGCACATACATACTTGCTTTAGTGTCTCCACACAAATGACTATGAGATCAATCATTCTCTTCATAAGAGCAAGCAACGTATATACTACTCTATCCGGATTCACTAATCCCTTTTTAGTAATCCATCGATTAGGAACAATTTAAGTTTGTTAGCTATCTAGAATTTAGATCTCATTAGCATGATCTCCATCATGATTCTAAAAGCATTGCTCAAAACTATGGGTTTATCACATTTAATATAACAGCACCATGTAGATAATATAAAATGCCTTTAATAACCGAATAAGATTACAAAGTATATGCTACATCATATCAAATATGATTGGTTTGTGTGCATACTACTTTCAATCTCCCACTTGCACTAAAGCCAATCGTCATGGTATCTAATACCCATCTTCTCGAAGTGACGATCATCCTGCTGTTTGGATAAAGCTTCAGTAAATGGATATGCAATGTTGTTATTGAGAGTCCACTATCTCTATAGTGACTTATCCTCTTTCAATGATTCCACTAATCAAATGAAAGTGCCGCAATACATGTTTGAATCCAAGATGAGACTTAGGAACTATTCCTAGTTCTGTGATGAACTTTTTATCCAAACAATCAACTTGCAGCTTCATTTATAGCTATATACTTTGTCTTTGTCACTAAACCAGTAACTCTTTCCTGTTTGGAACCTTTCCAATTCACTGCACCACCTTTCAAAGTAACGATTTACCTTAAAATGGATTTGTTATCGTCTTAGTCAGTCTGAAAAACTTGAGTCTGTTTAGCCCTCTAGTTTTAATTCAGACCTACCATGAATCATAATCACATCTTCAGTACCGGTTAAGTACCTAAAGATGTTTGTCACTGTCTTATAGTGATCATCTCCAGAATATGACTGATCAACATCAGGCCTTGTATATTCACTGCATACATGATAGTAAATCATGCGATCTCTCTTTTAATTAGAGACAATTTTAGAGAGATACACTCTATGACTCATCATCATGAGACTTCTCTTGGAGTTGCCATGCTAAACGCCTTTAGCATCAAATGAATATACGTTCCTTGGGTCAAGCCGAACATCCTTTTAAATCTATCTATATAGATTTATATCCCCAATTTATAGGATGCTCCTCCCAAGGCATTCATGGAGGAATGTTTAGACAATTTTATCTTTACTGATTGTAACATTAGTGTGTTATTCCTTGTCAGTAGTATATCAACATATAATACCAAGAATGTCACAGCGCTCCCACTGTCCCTTTTGTACACACTAGGTTCATTCCTATTTTTGATAAAATCAAACTCTTTTGATTGTCTCATCAAAATGAATGTTCCATCTTTGAGAAGCTTGCTTCAATCTATAAATGGATCATTGTAGCTTAAAACACGATTTGCTTCAACCTTTGAAACAAATTCCTCTGGCTGTATCATACATACATTCTCCTCAAGCCTTCATTGAGGAAGGGTGTCTCCACATCCATTTTTGCCAGATTTCATAATAAGCTGCAATCACAAGCAAAATCCAAATGGACTTGAGCATTACCCAGTAATAAGGTTTTATCACAGTCAACTCCTTGACTTTATTTGAAACCTTTTAAACAGGTCTGGTCTTATAGGTCTCCACCTTGCCATTTGCCCCAGTCTTTCTCTTAAAGACCCATATTCACACTCTTGGCACTATGCCCTTTTGTGGAGTAACCAGAGTCTATACTTGGTTCTCATACATGGAGTCCATTTCGGATTTCATGGCCATCTGCCATTTCTCTGAGTGTCTTCTACTCATAACCTCATTGTATATAACTGGATCATCATCCTCTATGATGCGTACCTCATCATCATCCTCTATGATGAATCCATACCTCCCAGGTATCTTCGGTACTCTTCCAGATTTACGATTCGGTTGTGGTACAATAGGTCTATCTACAGGTTCCTCGATTCGACTTAAAGTGCTTTGTGGTTCTTGAACTCCTTCAAGATCTTTTACCCTCCCACTAGCTCCTTCAATGATAAACACCTTTATCTAAGAAGGCAGCGTATAGGATTATAGTAATAATACACTAAACTTACTTTAGGATATCCCACAAGTCTGCACTTGTCAGATTTTGTCCCAAACTTATCTTTGAAACCTTTTCACATAAGCTGGACAACCCTTATCTTAACATACTTAAGATTAGGAATCCTCCCTATCTATAACTTTTATGGAGTCTTGGGGCCAGATTTTTGAGGTTACCTTATTTTGTAGATATGCAGCCGTTTCTAGGGCATAACCCCAGATGGATACTAGAATGTCAGTAAAAATCATTATGGACTGCACCATGTCCAACAAGGTACAATTTCTCCTTTTAGATACACCAATCAACTATTGCGTATCAGGAAGTGTCCATTATGAGAAAATACCATTTTGAGATGATCTAGAAACTCATTGTACAAGTATTCTTTCCTCGATCTGATCAAAGAATCTTAATACTCTGTCAATATGTTTCACTTCTGAATTCTTTGAACATTTTAAATGATTCAGACTTGTATTTCATCAAATACACACATTGAACTCTTTGAATGACCATCCCCTTTTCTTTTACTAGTTTGTTCAATTTGCAAAATAATTTTCATGTAAGTCAAGTATACAAAGTCTATCAAGTAATCTTCCAGTTTCAAACAAAACATTATCATTATAAATAGAACAACAATTGTTCTTAAATATAATACCAGAACCTTCCTTGTCCAACAACGGAAGTAATAATGTTTCTAAAGAGAACTGGAACATAATAACAACTTATTAACTTAATAGACTTGCCCGTAGGAAATGCTAAACTATAAGTTCCTACGGTTAATGCAGCAACCATTGCTTCATTCTCCACACATAAGATTACTTATTCTTTGTTTAGCTTTCTACTTCTGCTTAGTCTCTGCATTGGATTGCATACGTGAGAACTACAGCCGGTATCCAATACCCAAGTAGAACCTTGACTTATAGAAAAATTTATTTCAATCATGAACAAACCCATATTTGTAACCGAAGCTTCACTAAGCTTCTTCTGGTTACCCTCTAGTTTTAATTCTAGTATCCAGGCTTATTGCAGTGGAAGCAAACTCCTTTGCTATCTGCATCAGTCTTGTTCTTATTGTCCTTTATTTTTGCCCTTCCATTTACCTTCTTTGAATTGTTCTTCTTTTAAGAAGATCCTTTAGCCCTCTTCCGCTTCCTGGAAGAATCATCTACCAGTAAGACTTGGTCTTTCTTGGTTGGAAAGTGACTCTTTACAGTTTTCAACATGTTTAAGCAACTCAGGCAGGCTGACATATAGCTTATTCATGTGGAAATTCACAACAATTTGTGAGAAAGAGTCCGGAAGTGATTGCAAGATCAAATCTTGGATCAACTCTCCATCCATTAAAACCCAGTTGTCCCAATTGTTCAATCATATTGATCATTTTAGGACATTTGTCTATACTGTAGTGTCATCAGTCATTCTAGATCGGAAGAGCTCCTTAGATATCTGATATCTAATAGTCCTACTTTCCTCACCCTTCAACTCCTTGAAGGTGCAGGAGTATAGTAGGAGCATCCATAGTTTCATGCTGACGCTGAAGCTCGTTACTCATGGATGAAAGCATGATGCATTGAGCCAACTGTGCATCATCTTACTACTTTCTAAAAGTAGCAATCTCTTCCTCAGAGGCATTGTCTGCAACCATTGCAAGGATAGGCATATTAAGGACATAAGATAGCTTTTCAGCCTTGAGAACTATTCTCAAATTCCTTAACTATTCCGTGTTATTTGGTCCAGTTAATTAGCATCTAATATGCTCCGCAGTGATAGTAAAATTAGACATTGTAAAATTCTATAAATGAATTTGTAATTTAACAACATTTCAGCATACATTCATTTTTAATTAATTACCAAAATAAATTAGGTCTTTATTTTAAATTGGTATCTCCCACTATTTTCATCAAACTATATTACCCTCAATATACAGTTCGACAAATCTAATTAAAGATTTGCTAGTGAGAATAAGGATCCCATTTCAAATGTATATAGCCTTGTGTGTGCACAACAAACTATATATAAATAAATAAGTAGACAACTATTGTCAATTACATCACTATGTAACTCCTTGTATTTTGCCTCTTAGATTATAATGGTCAAATGTGTGCACATCCGAACTAAAATAATCTAAGTTAAGTCCAACCTAGCACTTCCATATATTCGAAAGAAAATCACTGTCCTTGTGTGTGCACAACAAAACAGCATCATTCAGTCTATTTATAAGCATCAAATGTGATAAAACAACATCTTAAATATTTAATACTCGCCTTGTGTGTGCACAACAAACTTATATTAAATATTTAATACTCTATTGTTTTACCATGCTAGAAGGCGACGTTCGATATTCCTAATATCTTTGAACGCTTAGGACTTAATATAATTTCTTTGAGGGGTTTGTTATTATTAGTCTCATCTTGTTTAGCGCGCATGCACATATATATATAAAATACGCGTCATATTATTTGACATGCGAAGCATGTTGTATAATATATAATATATACATAGTAAGCATGCACATATAGAATACTATATTCTACCCGGATTGATTATGGACTTTTATTCTAGTTTGGTTCACTAGAGCCACCAAGTGAACCAAAAGGTCAAACCTAGGGTGCAAGAATTAAATTTAAATATAACTATTACATTTAAACCCGGGCTCCATTACAAACGGGTCTTCAAGCGCTTCTTGCTCCTTTGTCTCCAATTCTTCAGGTAATTCTAACTAAACCTATTACATAAACTATTTACTATAAATAGAAACCTTGATCAGCAGTCAAGGGGAGGTACATAGGAGGAAGATAGAATTTACATCAAGAAAAACTAGAGAAGACGAGGTACGCAGACCCCATTTATAAAAACCCATTCATTCAAGCATCCACTAAATTAAATCTAATCACACATTGGTCAATAGTCCATAATCAATCCCTATTTATTATCATACATATCTCTATATGTATCAATAAATAACATTCATCCCATGAATAATAAAATCATTCCATATATGCATTGATATCATTTAATGGGCAATATTAGTTAGTATAAAATTCAATTTCAACTCCAATTAGTTATCATGGAATCTAATTCCAACTCTAATTAGTTATCATGAAATCCAATTTTAATTAAAATAAACTTCTTTATTTAATCATATTCCAAATCAAAATAAACTCTTTTATTTTAATTAATCCAATTTTTTTGAATAAAAATAAACTCCTTTATTTTTAATCAAATTCCAAATCAAAATAAACTCCTTTATTTTAATTAATATGGAAACCAATTTCAAGTTTAAAATAAACACCTTTATTTTTAACTTAAAATTGTTGGAAAATAAAATATGTTGAATCCTATTCCTTATCAAAATAAACATCTTTATTTTTTAAGGAAACATGAAATTCTATTCCATATATGAATAAACTCCTTTATTCTAGGAAACATGGAATCCTATTCCATATGTGAATAAACTCCTTTATTCTAGGAAACATGGAATCCTATTCCATATATGAATAAACTCCTTTATTCTAGTTAACGTAGAATCCAATTCCAAGTTCAAATAAAACTTTTAATTTTAATTATATTCCAATTCAAAATAAACCTTTTATCTTAATTGAAAATAAATAAAATCAAAATAAATAAAAAATAAATAAAATAAATAAAATAATTTTACACAAACAATTATGTCCAATTAAATTGTTCTTAACACATATCAATGTATATACAGAATCAAAACAATTAATAATTCGCATAAAGTTTGGCTCTTGATACCACTGTTAGGTTTGTACATAGCGCGAACATGCAATCAAATTACATTAATAAAGCGGAAGCGCGATAAAATCAGATTTTAAAATTTTATACAAACCATCACCATGATCTTTCTTTATGCACAATTATTAATTAAACGAAAGAGATGGAGAATAATAATTATACCCTTGTAGAATTCTAGCTTCCTCGGGTACAAGTTCACCTCCAATTCTTTCGCGTTCTCCTTGAATTCCACCGATTAAATTCCTTCCTTTGATCAACGTTAGTCACCCAAGTGTTTGGCCTCTAGAGGTGATCCACCAAGGAATAATACTTATTCAAGAAGATGGGTGTTGGCAAAACCCTAGTTTCTATCTCTATAGAAATTGTAAGTACTCTCTACAATTCTTATGCAAGAGTGTGTAACCCCAATCTATGATACGACTTCTCTTATTTATAGATGTAGGAAAACCCTTCCCTAAACTATTTAGGATTAGGGTTTCTATTCTAATTAAACTCCTTTAATTAAATTAAACTCCTAATCCAATTAGGAATTCATGTGAGAGTACTTCTATTAATTAATTCTCAATCCCTATTAGGAATTAAATAATAGTAATAATAATAATAATAATAATAATAATAATAAGACTCCTCTTATTAATTTATATTTAATAATTCTAAAATATTAGATAATAAATATTAAGCTATTTAATTTATTCTATCTCCATAGACTAAATTAAATACACTTAACTTATTATTACAATTATGCCATTTACTTCTTAAATAAATATTTTCCTTTTGCGGTGTGACCCTTTAGGTTCTCCATATTAAACCGGTTGTGAATAAATCAATTAGAACAATTCTAATCTTATTTAAATAAATAAATTAAACTATTTAATTCATTTAAATAAATAATATTTATTCTACAATAAGGGTAAGCCCCCTTAGCGATCAACGACTTTCCAGATAATATAGATTTCAACATTAATCATAAAAGAACCTTTCAGTGCATAGTTACCGTACAATTCAATCCTTCTACCATACAATGTCCCAATTAAATATAAGACATGGAATTACTGTCAAGTCTTATTTTATTTAATTATATGTATTTCGATTCTGAAATGCACAACTCTGATTAATGCAAATTAGAAACTCTTTTCTAATTTCATTCTGCTTTGGCCAAAGACTTCTGAGTCGTCATTTATCGAATCACATAGGACATTCTCTCTTTTTACTAGAAGTGGTAGATTCTTTGTTGATCATTCACCTATCTCCATGTACAACTTGTTATACCCAATCATACCCTTTGATATACCCTAAAGGTCTTAAGGGACATGTCAAAGTATAACTCATCATACACAAGATACTATGATGATCTCAAGTCCAAGGATCACTTGAACTACTATCACTAGAGGAATTCCTATTGACAGGCGAGTAAAACTCCATTAGGTATTCCTTAGCGAGCCACGTTCAGTGAACTTATTCTCTAATAAGCACCTACATACTTGCTTTAGTGTCTCCACACAAATGATTATGAGATCAATCATTCTCTTCATAAGAGCAAGCAACGTATGTACTAATCTATCCGGATTTACTAATCCCCTTTTTAGTAATCCATCGATTAGGAACAATTTAAGTTTGTCAGCTATCTAGAATTTAGATCTCATTAGCATGATCTCCATCATAATTCTAAAAGCATTGCTCAAAACTATGGGTTTATCACATTTAATATAACAGCACCATGTAGATAATATAAAATGCCTTTAATAACCGAATAAGATTACAAAGTATATGCTACATCATATCAAATATGATTGGCTTGTGTGCATACTACTTTCACTTAGTGTAACAAGTAGATATCAGTCGAATCCAGGAAAAGAGCGCTGGAAGGCAGTGAAAAACATCCTAAAGTACTTGAGAAGAACTAAGGATGTATTTATTATCTACGGTGGGTCTGAATTGAAACTAGAGGGCTATACAGACTCAAGTTTTCAAATGGACCAAGATAATAGTTGTGACGCCCCCAAATCCGGGTACCTCAAACCCGAATTCGGTGCTACACGGTACATCCCATTCCATACATCATAATAGACATGAATGTAATTACTATATTATTACAACACGTCTTACTCTCAATCCCAGGTTCTATTACCATAACATCATTCCAAATACATAATAAGTCTTAATATTACATCATTACTACTATAAATAAACTATGACGCCATCTAGACGTTCATCTTGCCCTTTCCCTTGTCCTTACCGGAACCTTCGGCCCGCTCGGACTTAGCTGCAATGTTTAATATAAAGCAAGAATGAGCATTCAATTGCCCAGCAAGTATAACAGTTGAATAACAACAATATCATCAATCATATCATTTCTCTTCGACAACTGTACAATAGTTGTGAAATATTCTGAATAAACAGGAATCATACTTTGCTTTCGTTTTAAAAATATATTTTTGAAACGACATTGAGTGGTCATAAGACCTTGAACTTTCTTTTGCTTTCTTGAAAAGGTACACAGCATTATAACTGCAAACCGTCTTACTTATGAGCACTTCTAGGTGATCAGCCTGTTGTACTCTATGTTGATCAACACTCTAGCTGTAAACGACTATATGCGTTTGTTTAGGCGCTCGATGCCTTGTCAGAATAACTGACTAAAAACTGCCCCTAATATTAGGGTTGTTCATCTCATTCATGTCTCAGAATCCTAACCAAAGTAATTCGGTTGGATAGCTCTACTTAATCATCAATAACATCTCAAAGATTTATTATCAAATCAATAAAACATTTCAATATCTGTCTAGCTGAAACAAATGGCATCGACGTTCTCTATAACAGTTCATATATATGTGAACTTGAAAGCTTCAACAATTTATGTCATAACATAGCTCGAATACTTGTGCAAATACTAAAAGATTTACATAAGTAAGGAATTCACACAACCATATATGTATTGCGTAAATCGGAACTTCAAACATCGCATGAGAGTCAAGAGAATATAATCAAATGAATCAAATAAACTTGCACAATATACGTCTCTTGTATAAGATACGAAACTTGCATTCAATACTGAAAATGAATGAAGCTAGAGAACTTGCCCAACACAAGGGTTAGACAAGGGTTTAGGAAACTTGCCTTAAGCGCTTGCTACTAGTTGACGTTAATCGTCCTTCAAATATGTCCTACGCATTTAAACATATATTCACATACCAATTAGTCTCACAATAGACACCAAACATTGGCTTACATTAATCAAGACATTATAATCATTACGAACATTGATTGCCACTACGCTTACCCAAACAGGGGTCTCGCTCACCGGTGAGCGAGCGGCTGCCCAGCTCGCCGGTGAGCTGGCGGGGGAGTAGGGGGCAGCGCCCCCTGAAAGCCAAACGAAAAATGCAACTACGCTATTCTTTTCATTTAAGCAAATCTCACGTGACTTAGTCATTTCATGCTTGGGGTCATTCAACTATTACACTAAGATATCATACATATGCTTTGAGGTATTTATAACATGTTAGGCCTATGTAAACATGCATCTCATCAATAACACAAAGTAGCAAAACAGTTCACCTCTGCAGACCGGCGCAGCTGCGCAGGTCTTGTACTTGGGAGTGGCGCAGTTGCGCCACTCGGCGTCCATGACTTTCAGGTCTGGCACCCAGCGCAGCTGCGCAGGTGCTATGCTTGGGAGTGGCGCAGCTGCGCCACTCTGCATCCAGGGACTTTCAAGTTCTGCTACTGCAGAACCCAAAAATCCAAACCAATGATTCAGTCCCATTTGCTTCTTGGCCATTATACAACAAGTCTATATGACTTAAAGCATGCTTTTACAACTAAGCTACGCATCATAACATCATTTAATCAATTAACCATTCCTAATTCTTATGTTCCTTAGAGAAATCATTCTCTTGGACATTAAACCAAATAGTTGGTGGGCTTGGCTTTAGAGTTCATAACTCATAGCCTATCATTACATGGTTACCATTGACTTCACCTATGAAATCAATTCCCATAGCTTCTGGACATATACAACCAGTACACAACCAATGCACATAACCAAACCAAGATGATTACAACTTCATTATTAACAAAATATGAATAACAGTCCACTAATGTCCATTTCAGTCCATTTCTTGATTCCTTATGCATAGGTCTGATTCTCATTCATTGTTACACTTTTACACATTATTAACAAGCTTTATACAGAGCTAACAACATATACCCACGTTCATGAATAACCAAGCAATTTCAGTAACATTACTCCAACAAACAATCATAGCAAAACTAGAAACTTGGAAAGAAAGTGGAAATGAGCTAAGCTCTATATTGCATACCTTTTGAGCTACTTCTAAGGATGCTAAATGGACTCAAAACCAGCTGCTACCACAATCCTTCTTCTTCCTCAATTCACCCGTACACACTCAATTCCTACACTCTCTTAATTTTCAGCTATCTTACTAAGCAACAAGTGAAAGGAATGGAGGCTAAGCAATGGGAGAGTATTTATAGAGGAAGAGTTTGAGTTTCTGGAGGTGGAGGAGCTGAGCATGCTCGGGCATGGCAGCTCCCCATGTATGGGTGACTGAGCTTTTGCTCTTCCCATGGCTCGGGTACCCCCCCTCCTTCTCCCAAGTCGCTTTATTCCATTCTTGCTTCACCAAATGCAGATTTTGCAGCTCCCTATGCTCTCCCACGTTCTTGGCTCCTCTTCTCCATCTCCTCTCCTTCTCCCGTACTTTTCTCCTTCTACAAATGGTTCAGCTGATTACATAACCCATTTCCCTCATGGGTCATGGGTTGTGGGTCATGGAGTGCGGGTTTGGGTCATGGACTTGACCCATAGGTTTTGGGCTTCAACTTGGGCCACTATTGAACTTCTAATTTAATTCCAATTGGGCTTCTAATAACAATTCAATTGGGCTAAAATAAAATCCCACACATGGATTATTAACCCCTCTCATTAACGCTTTAGCGAAATTATGAAAATTCATAAAATTGAAAAAGGCGTCCTTTGCATAAATAGCGTTTTAGCGCTATTTCTCTAATGATTTAATCAACTCCAATAAAAATAATAACAATTAAAAATTATCACATACACATCATATGTAGAAATAAAATATTCAAACACATAACGCGGAATAATATTAATAAAAGTTCAATTTATTCAATAAAATTCATAGGCTCGCATTACAAAGCTACCCGCGATCCGCGATCGTTACAACAGTAAATCCGTTTCAGGGTACGTGTTTACCTTAAACGGTGGCGCAGTGAGTTGGAAAAGTTTCAAGCAGCAAACAGTTGTTGATTCAGTGATAGAGGCAGAGTACATAGTTGCAAGTGAAGCTACAAAGGAAGCTGTTTGGATCAAGAAGTTTGTAACTGAACTTGGAGTGGTTCCTAGCATTAGAGGAGTCGTACCTTTATTCTGTGACAACAACGGAGCTGTTGCGCAAGCTAAGGAACCCAGGTCTCATCAGAAATTTAAACACGTGTTGCGGCGGTTTCATTTGATTAGAGAGATCATTGAAAGAGGAGATGTCACCCTCGAGCATGTGGACTCTCAAGACAACATTGCAGATCCATTTACTAAAGCTTTAACACAACAACAGTCTGAACGTCACTTAGAGAAAATGGGGTATTAGATACCATGGCGATTGGCTTTAGTGCAAGTGGAAGATTGAAAGTAGTATGCACACAAGCAAATCATATTTGATATGATGTAGCATATACTTTATAATCTTATTCATTTATTAATAAAAAATTGATTTTCTTAAAAGGCATTTTATATTATCTACATAGTGTTATTATATTAAATGTGATAAACCCATAGTTTTGAGCAATTCTTTTAGAATCATGATGGTGATCATGCTAATGAGATCTAAATTCTAGATAGCTCACAAACTAAAATCGTTCCTAATCGTTGGATTACTAAAAAGGGGATTAGTGAATCCGGATAGATTAGTACATACATTGCTTGCTCTTAAGAAGAGGATGATTGATCTCATAATCATTTATGTGGAGACACTAAAGCAAGTATGTAGGTGCTTATTGGAGAATAAGTTCACTGAACGTGGCTCGCTAAGGAATACCTAATGGAGTTTTACTCGCCTGTCAATAGGAATTCCTATAGTGATAGTAGTACAAGTGATCCTTGGACGATCATCATAGTATCTTGTGTATGATGAGTTATACTTTGACATTTCCCTTAAGACCTTTAGGGTATATCAAAGGGTACGATTGGGTATAATAAGTTGTACATAGAGATAGGTGAATGATCAACAAAGAATCTACCACGTCTAGTAAAAGATGTGAATGTCCTATGTGATTCGATAAATGACAACTCAGTAGTCCTTGGCCAAGGCAGAATGAAATTAGAAAGGAGTTTCTAATTTGCATTATTTAGAGTTGTGCATTTGGGAATCGAAATACATATAATTAAATAAAATAAGACTTGACAGTAATTCTATGTCTTATATTTAATTGGGACATTGTATGGTAGAAGGATTGAATTGTATGGTAACTATTCACTGAAAGGTTCTTTTGTAATTTAATGTTGAAATCTATATTATCTGGAAAGTCGTTGATCGCTAAGGGGGCTTACCCTTATTGTAGAATAAATATTATTTATTTAAATGAATTAAATAATTTAATTTATTTATTTAAATAAGATTAGAATTGTTCTAATTGATTTATTCACAGCCGGTTTAATATGGAGAACCTAAAGGGTCACACCGCAAAAGGAAAAATATTTATTTAAGAAGTAAATGGCATAATTATAATAATAAGTTAAGTGTATTTAATTTAGTCTATGGAGATAGAATAAATTAAATAGCTTAATATTTATTATTTAATATTTTAGAAATATTAAATATAAATTAATAAGAGGAGTCTTATTATTATTATTATTACTATTATTTAATTCCTAATAGGGATTGGGAATTAATTAATAGAAGTACTCTCTCATGAATTCCTAATTGGATTAGGAGCATAATTAATTAAAGGACTTTAATTATAATAGAAACTCGAATCCTAAATTGTTTAGGGAAGGGTTATTCCTACATCTATAAATAATAGGAGTCTTATCATAGATTAGGGTTACATACTCTTGCATTAGATTGTGGAGAGTACTTACAATTTCTATAGAGATAGAAACTAGGTTTTTCCAACACCTATCTTCTTGAATAACTATTCTTCCTTGGTGGATCACCTCTAGAGGCCAAACACTTGGGTGGCTAACGTTGATCAAGCAAAGGAATTTAGTCAGTGGAATTCAAGGAGAACGCGAAGGAATTAGAGGTGAACTCGTACCCGAGGAAGCACAGTTCTACGAGGGTATAATTTTTATCTCTATCTCTTTCGTTTATATCGTTAATTGAGCACATAGATTGATCATGGTGATGGTTTGTATAAAATTTTAAAAATCTAATTTTATCGTGCTTCCGCTCTATTTATGTAATTTGATTGCATGTTCGCGTAATATACAAACCTAACATTATTTAGTTATCTACTAAAAGAATATAACTTTCCAAATGAAATAAGGAAGAAAAAAAATTTAAAAAAAAATAGTAACTTATCCTTTTCAATTCAACTATGATTTTAGGAAAAATAAAATTAATATTTAATTATTTAGAAAAAATAGGAAAGGGAGGTCACGTGCAAAACACAACAAACCTCAAAATAAATAAACAGAGCACCAATAACTTCAAAATATATAATAGTGATAATCCATCAATGTCGAACTAAATATAATTCTCCGAAAGAAAGTAGAATAATCAAAACTTAAAATCAAATAAACCTAGATGATCAAAGGCAACTCTCTCATCACACTAATCCTGAATCACCCCTGCAAACCTACCGGAAGAAAAACACAACATGAGCCAAATGCCCAGTACGAATATAGATATACAAAGATATACAACTAAAATACGAAATCAACCAAGACAAAATACTGAATAAAGCCTCAAGCTTAAATACCGATGAAAATATGATCTCCAAAATCTGAATAGAATATATCTGAATCAACAGAATTAACGAAACAAACAGAAGGGTACAAAAATAATGAACTAAAATAACAGACTCAATTAATTAAACTGAACAAACCGAACAAAAATAACACAATGACTTAATAAGCTGAATCAAATGGTTGGGTGGTATAATTTCATACTGAGCTCAGAACAGAACAGAAATATACCTTACCACACAGGCAAGTCAAATAATGCCATATAGGCAATCAAAATAATGCCACACAGGCAAATCACACATTGGACCGCGAATCCAAATGCATACAAATCGGATAGGTGTGTTTGGCACAACATCACCAATCCGCAGAACAGAAACTAGGGTTAACCCATACGCCTCCCACAACAAAAATACCAAATTGCTCACTTCCTCCGGAGCATAAAATGGAGACGCCGTGGACTAATCACACTGCCACGAAAAGTGTCATGTCTCTCCTGCCAAGACGACATGCCTATGGTACCCCCACAAATGGTTATAGCTCATTTATACCCTACAGTATATTCTAAGAAAAATACCATGTCACAACACATGTGACACAATACCAACAAAAAGATTCTATATGTACATGTTAAACCAGATCAAATCATAATGTCTCAAAAGAAGGTAACAACATGTACCGCTCTACAAATATCAAAATAAATACTAGGCATGATAACCTAATTCAAAGAGTACAAATATGAGTCTTATGTATCAACTCCAAAATGAAACTATTAAATGAATTTCACAAGAAACAATTATGTGAAATAATAATGAAAATCGAAACGAGGAACAAAACGAAATAATTAAATTTCACACGAGTATTTCTGAAGCAGTACGAAAATCCGTACCTGGAGTAAGTAATATAATACCCAAAAATTTATAATCCCAATAGTTCGTTAAACTCCTTCCGCCCGAGCTAATTACACAAAGTAATAATAGATATAAGTACACTTTTAAATATTCTTTTACATCTTTGACTCATATAAGCTCATATTATTGTTATTACATTCCATAAATTTTATAATATCATGAGTATTGACCATATACCTACCTTTACCCTACATCTGTTTCACAATGAATATGCATAAACTCAGATTTTGAAACAAATTCTTAATTACAAAATTAATTATAATTCCCCAACTTTGTTCTAATATATATAAATTTTCATAACTTGAAATAATAGTATAATAGCAACATTAGACCTATTGTTCCAAACAACTACTCCAAATTATCCTTTATTCATTTGTTAGTTACCAGTAAATACAAATTTAAAAATCAAGATAATTTTACATGAGATTCCCTTCCAGACATTATTTATAATAATAAACTATTAATTTAATTAAACCCATTGCATGTTGCTCCCAATTCATGTCGTCATACAAGATACAAAAAGTTCCTGTTAATCAAAGTAAATATATTACCTTGGTTGGGACAATCCTCCTCTTTTCGTTTTCTGTTCTCATCGCCGCTTTTCTCTGTTATTCAATTCGTATCAGATGGAAGCCAGTATGATTAGGTTTGAGTCACTTATTGATATATATTATTAACCCTCCTTATTTTAATAGGATTTTATAACATTAGACTTAATTAGTCTTAAGGCCCAAATTTACTAGATTAATATTCTCTGTTACTTATTATTAGCCACATAAATTATTTTCAAATTTGACCTAAATAAAAGACAAAGTCTAAACAATATGTTCTAAAAATATATAATTTTATTTATTTATTATTATTATTATTATTATTTATTGGCTATTACACCAGGAATAGAGTCGGGATCCATGAATTGGACCTTGACGTAATTCCCACGCTGGACATAGTTTCGATTGTAATAGGTTGATGCTAAAATTTTGTATATGTAAATTTGGGCCTTAAAATAGTATCGAGGGTTTTATCCCGAGAAAACCATATTTAAGGCCCCGAAATAGTGAAAATTGTGATTGCGGGCATTCAGGGCTATTGAGATGGCTTTCATGCCCATGAATGGCCTCGACCCCATCCCGATGTTCGATTTTCTGTTTATCACAAAAAAAGCAATTTTCAAACAAAATGATAAAGATCTTTTAAAACCAAGTCGCTCCGGGTTAGTAAGACGACTTTAAGCTAAAATTGAAAATAACGAATAATCTTGATTCCTATTTGGCGAAGGGTTTGAAAATCATGTTTTCTCAACAAGTCACCCCGAAAATGGTTTTCGTCAAAATCAAAACTAAACTGAACTTTTCCTCGAATTAAACCATTCTCTCATAAGCTCAAAGAGATTTCGAGTTATTTTCAAAATAACGCACTTCTCACGATTTCGACTCAAAATTAGGCAGATTTTCTTCAAATCACACGTATACACACACACACACTTCACACTTGAAAAAATATTAAGATGCGGTAACTGTATTTTCACTGAAGTAGGGTGGTGCATAACACCTTCCCCTCTCTTAAGCAAGCCCCCGAACTCTATGAATCTAAGTTTCGAGACCAATTTTACGGAGTCACATATGAGCCTCTTAATTGCGAAATTCTTAAAAATCCAGATGAGTTGGTACATTCATTTGAATCTTTACCAACTGGTGACTCTTTCTAATTGGCCCATCATTAAAATGAACCTTTCAAACCTCATCGGCATCTATGTCGGTTTTTCCTAAAAAGTCACCCTTTGAATAAAATGCGAAATATTAGATCCAAAAGGGTAAAAACAAACTTAGGAAAAACTTTTCCCGGCGTCGACACCTAGATTAAAGAAATTAATTAGACATGAAAATAAATAAACTAACTAAAATAAAGAAGAAGAAGTACAAGATTAAAAATAAAATAAGAAAACTAAATTAACAATCATCCAACGAGCGTACAATGAAGAAATAATTTATTCCTACTCCTACTCCTACTCCTACTCCTACTCCTAACCTAAACTAATACATAAAAAATACCTAATATCATTTTTTAATCTCTCTTGGTAATCCTCTATTTATAGGCATCAAGGCTCAATTAATTCCTTCTAGGAATTAACTTCCTAGTGGCAATCAACTTCCTTCAAAGAGATCTTCTAAATAGACTTTCTTTTCCTTCATTGGATTTGACTTGCACACCAAGATTATTCTACCTCCTTCCTTCTCGTTGTAGGAATCTTCTTAGCACTTCATTTACATGAATAAGAGCATTAAATATTGCTTGATGACCAATATTTTGACTTTATTGTAATAAAATATTAAATCCTACAAAATAAAATAAAACATATTAATTAAATAAACTAATATAATAAAAGGAACAAAATTAGGGATAATAAAATGTATAAATTATGAGTCTATCATTTGTCACCTACATGGAAGTATAAGGGTCATTTGAACAAGTATTGAGAGAAGTGTTTATCCCATCTGGGTTTAACCATGCCCATAATTCATTAACTATCTTATACATTGTCATAAGAAGTAAAATAATGTTGTTTGGGGTGTTGCTATGTTTCTTTTTAGCTTTTAAAATGATTAACTTAGCAGTTGGTGAATATATCTTAGATCGTAGAGTGAGCGCTGATGAGCTTTATCTCTTAGGAAGTTCTAATCAATCAGTCAGTAGTCTTCAAATGATTTAGTGGTGATCCTTTTATAGTTCGTCTTAGAATTTTTCATGTTGGTTACTCATATCCCGTTGAGACACTTGGCAGCTTACAATTCATTGACCTGAAACCTTATTTGTTGTACTATAAAATGCCACTGTCTACGCGGGCGGAACCAGGAATTTATATTAGGGGAGACCACAAAACATTTTAGAAAATTATAATATTAATATAATAAATAATTATGTTCATGAAATTACACCTTAAAATAAAAAAAATATTATAATATTTAAATAAACATAATATAATTAGCACATCATACTTTAGTTTTAACTTTTTTTCAATGTGTTTTTTTTAATAAATGTTGCCATAGCTGAACCAAAATCCTGAATTCGTCCCTAAACGTGAGCAGAGCAAGAGAATGAGTTAGGCTTTTAGCGGAGCTTTGTACTTTTTTATATATGAAAGGTTTAAATATAAATTACTATCCTAAACTATTCACCTTTTTCCACTTCGTTGATCGACCTTTTAATTTTTTTTCAATTAAGTCATTAAACTATCAATTTTTTTCACTTTCGTTCAATTACACCTACCCTCGTCATAAGTTGATGATGTGACCCCCTGAATAGCCTATGTGTAATTAAAAAATATTATTTCAAATGAATTTTTTACATTTATTAAATGTCTAAGGGTAAAATGGTCAAACCATTGTGATAACCTGATAACACTTTTTTCTCTCTCATTTCATCAAGCGAAGAACAATCAAATACAAAATGAGATCAAAACCAATAATCAAATGCAAATCCATACCCAAATGAACGATTGGTGAATTTGTTGAAATTGAAGATTGAAGAAATTATTAAAAATATTTTCAATTAAATTAATTTGCCTCCACCTATATCTACCACAGCACGACCACCGTCCTGTCAACATTTTTCTTCCTCTTCCTTCTCTTTCCTCTCTATAGCAAAGACTCATCACCATTACTCCTACCCACCATCATCACCAATAAAAAGAAAACATCCCACCAAAACCCATACCCATCAAACAAATATACCCACGAAACACATCATCACCCCCGATAAACACATGATCAATAGAACCCCATCATCACCGTTGATAAAATCGTCACCACTATGAAAAGCAAACGAGGATAGAAAAAATCTACTTAAGATTGTCACTCCCCGTCATCAAACAACTCAGATCTGCGTTGTCCAAATGACTACCGTCGTCGTCACTTTACTGTTCTGAATAAGATTATGTCAAAAGTAAACCCATTTAGAGGAAAAACTAGATATTTTTTTCTTCCCTAACTAGTAAACCCATTTAAAGGAAAAAGAAGATATTTTTTTCTTCTCTCACTATGTATGTATGTATATATGTATGTATGTATGTATGTATGCGTGTTTATAACGGGCTGAAATTTTTGATGCTTTGCTTCCATTGTTGGTTAACCATATATAATGAAGATGGTGCAGCTTATTATTTGGACAGAGATGATGCCTAAGTTGAAGAATGGGTGAAATAGAACCCAAATGATTGATAAATGTGAAAAAATATTTAAAATAATTTTTTTAATTACACATAAGCATATTTAGGCCTAGTCAGCGAGCCATGTCATCAATTTATGACATGACAAATTTAATTGAACGAAAGTGAAAAAAATGATAGTTTAATGACTTGATTGAAAAAATTAAAAGGTCAATCATCGAAGTGAAAATAGGTAAATAGTTTAAGGTAATGATTTATATTTAAGCCTATATGGAATGACAATTTGGTAAACATGGGACGAGCATTATATATATATATATATATAGTTGGGGTGGGGCCAAGGCCCCTTGGCCATGCAATAATTTCGGTACAGACTATCCATCAGTATACTAGATAATGCAGATGGTGACGCATGTCAAGGTGCTAAGCAGATAGTTGTTATAAAGGATGTCTTATTCCCTTTGTCCCTTTGTATTGACTTAAACGGATATAATCAAACTTGAGATTTGAAGTCCTAGTATGAAGACCTCTGCTATTTCATGTCAAACCATCTCACTCTATGATTTTAGTTAAACGAACTCTTTTCACTGAATCATAGTGTTGGTCTCACGTCGTTTAATGAAGATCACTAAACAATTGAACTTTACGAAAGTATAGTGGCTTCATTTAGTAACTGGCTTAGTAGAGTGACCTTGCTCTACGTTTAGAAGCTAATTATGCGATCTTATAGTCCCTTTGACAAGCTTCTAACATTATGATCTTGGAGTAAACGAACTCAGAGTTTCCTTGATAGTCTTCTAACAATACGATCTTCGAACAGGCTTAAACTAAACGATATTAGTGTATATAGATAAATCTATACACATGTTCTACGATCAATACAAAATTTGGATCTACCTAACACTTTGCATCCTTATCTAAGTCTTTTTACATCATTTGATGATCTTTATAAGGAATGATATACTCCATGGCACGCTTATGTGAGATGGTTGTCGCCTGGATCGTTTCCAGTAAGTTATGGAGGTGGAACGCTCACAACGCCTTAACCTTTCGCCTATATTGAGACGAGAACCTTGGTACAATTGCTCTGCGCTAGGAAGCTTGCGTTGAATGGAACACCAACGACACCTTGACCCAATGTCTATAAAAAGACAAGAACCAAAAGTACAATCGACGCTTGATGTATGATAGAATGACGTCACAAACAACTATGAATTGTTGTATGATAAGTCGATAATTGAATCTCAAGAAAACTAAAAAATTAATCTATGAATTTCTCAAAGAAACAAAAGTAGAGAATAAACTCACAAGATATTGTATTAATCAAAAGTATGCTAATGTCTAATACATAACCCATGTATTTTATTTATACTAATAGAATAAACCGTAAAAAAACCCTAAATCCTAAAAGGAATAGAAATACTAGTTAACAAGTAATTAGGAATCAAATCTATCTAACAAATATCCTAATTACATTAAAAATCTAAAAGATATGAAAATTCCTACAAATTTAGAAGCAAATCTGATCAAAACGCGTTTCTTGAAATCTGTGTCGCGTGACTGGCGTGGGGCGCGCCGGCATAGTGAAGGAACTGGCGCGGGGCGCGCTAGTCTTGCAGAACTTCTGCTTGTCTGGCGCGGGACGCGCCAACTCTAGGCCAAATCTGGCGCGGGGCGCGCCGGTATGGCAGAGTTGATTCTTCTTTGTTTTCAAGCCCCAAACTTGATCCTTTGTCCATCCTTTATATCCTTCACCAATCATAAATCTTTGTATGGGACAAACGAATGAACTTAGAATCATATCCATGTAGCTTGAATCCTTCTCCATCGTTCCGTGTAATACTTGATGACTTAGCTTGTGTTGATTTGGCCTTACTACATATATTGTATCTAGCAAGCCCAAATCAAATAATATATCCTCTACTCGTAGTCCGCTTGATTTGAGCTTCGCTTTGAACGTTCTTGCATAGATTTCAGCCCAATCAACCACGATCACTTGTTGAATCCCTTGAGCTTGAGTTGGGTCATTGACAATTGATGCGAGCCTGGTCAGGATCTCATCATTCCCCTCCTCTTGAAAAGAATTTGTCCTCAAATCTGACACCCCCTCCTCTTGAAAAGGATTTATCCATAAATCTGATCCTACACATAAACAAATTAAGTAAGTAGCATCAAACAAATCATAATCACAATTCTCACTCTGCACATAACATTTAAAAGTAATATCAATATCACAAGTAAGAATATGAAAATAATTATCAAAAACTCCAACTCCTGCAAAGAACATAGCAACAATGTCCGACAATTTCCCCTCATTGACATGAACATCTCGTATATGTTTCCTTCCAAGCGATGCTTGACATAACATAACACACTGCAAACTCCTAGTAGCACAACCCAGAAACTCAAACTTTCGATTTCCTTTAAACAAAAACCTGTCCACATCAACACGATGCTCTTCCACATTTATGCCAAATACTTCCAAAATATCAACTACACCAAAACAAACTAAATAAGCAACTAAAACTAACGCGTAATCAAAATTTCTACCTAAGAAATAAAATGCATATATAGTAAAATAAAAGCAAATAAAACTATGAAAAGTTCTATCTCCTCCTGGATCAAATATCATTATATAGAACTCTCCAAGTTGCATAACTCCCATTCACGAATTCCCGGATCAAAAATCAATGTGATGGTCTCGTCTATTCGCAAATAGATCGAATGACGAATTCTCGGATCAAAAGTAAATCTCATGATCTCGATCATCCGTACAAACTCCCATTTCATTGCACCTAGATCAAATAACAATCTTTGAAACTTTCTATGGCGCAATTGCAAACATACTTGAATTCCTGGATTAAACACAAAACAAAACAAATCAACATGTTCTTTTTTGTCTAATCATAAAGAAATCAAATAATTCAAATTCACATGCATAATTTACTAGAACAATATTCAAAACACTTCCTTGTAGCCTCTCAATGCATTGTCCGAATGGATTTGCCCAACGATCCATGCTTTTCTCCTTAATGAGTAAGAATCCATCTCAAATCTGCAAAACAAAATTAACCTTTCTCTTTCCATTGACATTAACAAATTCAAAATCACATAATATCATTAATGAAATAAAAAGGTCACTTCCAACTTCACAAGATGAAAACTCAATAGCATATTGACGATGATCACAAACAAACTTAACAAGTGCTAAAGAATTTTCCCGAGCATTGACAAAAATAGGAATATCATCAAAACAGATATTAACAAATTTCCCCATGAAAGAATGCAAAATATGATTTAACATGAAAACATTTAATACATTAGTTAATCCCAACGATTTAACTAAACATGTATATAAACCATATCTTAATCCATTCTGATGATAATCACTTTCAACCCAATACCAAATGATAGTAATTCTTTCCCATTCAAGACAACATTCTCAAAATCTTGCAATAAAGATTGTTCGAACGGAAAAACATGGTCACTACCACTATCAACTAACGACACATGATGTAAAGATTGACTAGCATGAAAATCCAACTCAATATATGGATAAGAAAACCTAGAATGAATTTCATGCAAGTAACGATATTGAAAACGAGAATATAACTCATGCTCATAAGCTAACTCAACAAATATCAAATACTCTCCATAGTTCATGATAAAGACGATTCTACCCTCAAAATAGCTAAAAACAAATTTACAAATGGATGCATGTAAAACATGTTTTAAATAACTCATGAAAACACTAGATGAATCAGTTAATCTAATCGAGATAACAAACCACCTATACAAATCACATGTTGACACAATTTTTCATTTATAACTTTCTCTTAAGCTAACTTGACTAGGCAATATCATCACATGGTTATCAACACATGTAGATAAAATACAAGTACTATGCAATTTTTCAAACACATTATCTAAACAAAGAAAAGCATATCGATACTTGTTTACCAATTCAAAATAGACGCACAAGCTCAACGTGTTATCTGTTAGGTTTGTATGTAATGCGAGCATGCAATCAAATTACATAAATATAGCGGAAGCGCGACAAAACGGATTTTAAAATTTTTTTTTATACAAACCATCACCATGATCGTTCTTTATGCACAATTATTAATTAAACGAAAGAGATGGAGAATAAGAATTATACCCTTGTCGAATTCTAGCTTCCTCAAGTACAAGTTCAACTCCAATTCCTTCGCGTTCTCCTTGAATTCAACGGTGTGATTCTTTCCTTTGATCAATGTTAGTCACCCAAGTGTTTGGCCTCTAGAGGTGATCCACCAAGGAAGAACAAATATTCAAGAAGTTGGGTGTTTGGGAAAACCCTAGTTTCTATCTCTATAGAAATTGTAAATACTCTCCACAATCTAATGTAAGAGTGTGTAACCCTAATCTATGATAAGACTTCTCTTATTTATAGATGTAGGAAAACCCCTTCCCTAAACTATTTAGGATTAGGGTTTCTATTTTAATTAAACTCCTTTAATTATATTCCTAATCCAATTAGGAATTAATGAGAGAGAGAGTATTTCTATTAATTAATTCTCAATCCCTATTAGGAATTAAATAATAGTTATATTAATTAATTCCCAATCCCTATTAGGAATTAAATAATAGTAATATTAATTAATTCCCAATCCCTATTAGGAATTAAATAAAAGTAATATTAATAATAATAATAAGACTCCTCTTATTAATTTATATTTAATATTTCCAAAATATTAAATAATAAATATTAAGCTATTTAATTTATTCTATCTCCATAGATTAAATTAAATACACTTAACTTATTATTATAATTATGCCATTTACTTCTTAAATAAATATTTTCCTTTTGCGGTGTGACCCTTTAGGTTCTCCATATTAAACCGGTTGTGAATAAATCAATTAGAACAATTCTAATCTTATTTAAATAAATAAATTAAACTATTTAATTCATTTAAATAAATAATATTTATTCTACAATAAGGGTAAGCCCCCTTAGCGATCAACGACTTTCTAGATAATATAGATTTCAACATTAATCACAAAAGAACCTTTGAGTAAATAGTTACCGTACAATTCAATCCTTCTACCATACAATGTCCCAATTAAATATAAGACATGGAATTTCTGTCAAGTCTTGTTTTATTTAATTATATGTATTTTCGATTCCCAAATGCACAACTCTAAATAATGCAAATTAGAAACTCCTTTCTAATTTCATTCTGCCTTGGCCAAGGACTACTGAGTTATCATTTATCGAATCACATAGGACATTCACATCTTTTACTAGACGTGGTAGATTCTTTGTTGATCATTCACCTATCTCCATGTACAACTTATTATACCCAATCATACCCTTTGATATACCCTAAAGGTCTTAAGGGACATGTCAAAGTATAACTTATCATACACAAGATACTATGATGATCTCAAGTCTAAGGATCACTTGTACTACTATCACTAGAGGAATTCCTATTGACAGCCGAGTAAAACTCCATTAGGTATTCCTTAGCGAGTCACGTTCAGTGAACTTATTCTCCAATAAGCACCTACATACTTGCTTTAGTGTCTCCACACAAATAATTATGAGATCAATCATCCTCTTTATAAGAGCAAGCAACGTATGTATTAATCCATCCGGATTCACTAATCCCCAATTTAGTAATCCAACGATTAGGAACAATTTTAGTTTGTGAGCTATCTTGAATTTAGATCTCATTAGCATGATCACCATCATGATTCTAAAAGCATTGCTCAAAACTATGGGTTTATCACATTTAATATAACAACACCATGTAGATAATATAAAATGCCTTTTAAGAAAATCAATTCTTTTATTAATAAATGAATAAGATTACAAAGTATATGCTACATCATATCAAATATGATTGGCTTGTGTGCATACTACTTTCAATCTCCCACTTGCACTAAAGCCAATCGCCATGGTATCTAATACCCATCTTCTCTAAGTGACGATCAAACTGCTGTTGTGTTAAAGCTTTAGTAAATGGATCTGCAATGTTGTCTTGAGAGTCCACACGCTCCAGGGCGACATCTCCTCTTTCAATGATCTCTCTAATCAAATGAAACCGCCGCAACACGTGTTTGGATTTCTGATGAGACCTGGGTTCCTTAGCCTGTGCAACAGCTCCGTTGTTGTCACAGAATAAAGGTACGGCTCCTCTAATGCTAGGAACCACTCCAAGTTCAGTTATGAACTTCTTCATCCAAACAGCTTCTTTTGCAGCTTCACTTGCAGCTATGTACTCTGCCTCTGTCACTGAATCAGCAACTGTTTGCTGCTTGGAACTCTTCCAACTCACTGCGCCACCATTTAAGGTAAACACATACCCTGAAAGGGATTTATAGTCATCTTGGTCCGTTTGAAAACTTGAGTCTGTATAGCCCTCTAGTTTTAATTCAGACCCACCGTAGACAAGAAATACATCCTTAGTTCTTCTCAAGTACTTTAGGATGTTTTTCACTGCCTTCCAGTGCTCTTCTCCTGGATTCGACTGATATCTACTTGTTACACTAAGTGCATGAGCGACATCTGGTCTAGTACATATCATACCGTACATGATAGATCCTATTGCTGAAGCATAAGGAATCTTACTCATTCGGTTTCTCTCCTCAGGTGTCTTTGGGGCCTGTTTCTTGGAGAGATGTATTCCATGGCTCATCGGCATGAGACCTCTCTTGGAATCTTCCATGCTAAACCTCTTTAGCATCGAGTCAATGTACTTTCCTTGGGTCAAGCCAAGCATCCTTTTAGATCTATCTCTATAGATCTTTATCCCCAAAATATAGGATGCCTCACCCAAATCCTTCATGGAGAAGTGTTTAGATAACCAAATTTTGATCGACTGTAGCATAGGAACATCATTCCCTATCAGTAATATGTCATCAACATATAATACAAGGAATGAAACAGCGCTCCCACTAACCTTCTTGTACACACATGGTTCATCCTCATTTTTGATAAAATCAAACCTTTTGATTATCTCATCAAAACGGATGTTCCATCTTCTAGAAGCTTGCTTCAATCCATAAATGGATCTTTGTAGCTTACAGACTTGGTTTGTTCCAACCGTTAAAACAAAACCCTCTGGCTGTATCATAGATATATTCTCCTCAAGCTCTCCATTGAGGAAGGCCGTTTTCATGTCCATTTGCCAGATTTCGTAGTCATAATAAGCTGCAACTGCAAGCAAAATCCGAATGGACTTGAGCATAGCTACTAGTGAGAAGGTTTCATCATAGTCAACTCCTTGTCTTTGTTTGAAACCTTTTGCAACCAGTCGGGCCTTATAGGTCTCTACCTTGCCGTCCGCTCCAGTCTTTCTCTTAAAGACCCATTTACACCCAATAGGTTTAATGCCCTCAGGTGGTGAAACCAAAGTCCATACTTGGTTTTCATACATGGAGTTTGTCTCGGATTTCATGGCTTCTTGCCATTTCTCTGAGTCTTTACTACTCATAGCCTGTTCGTAAGTCAATGGATCATCATCATCTATGATGCGTACCTCATCATCATCTATGATGGATCCATACCTATCAGGTATCTTCGGTACTCTTCCAGATTTACGAATAGGTTGTGGTACAGTAGGTTCTTCTACTTGGTCAGGTACCTGACTTTGATCCGGAGTATTTTGTGGTTCTTGAACTTCTTCAAGATATATCTTACTCCCACTGACCCCTTCGAGGATAAACTCCTTTTCCAAGAAGGCAGTGTGTTTTGCTACAAACACCTTTTGATCAGTTGGATGATAGAAATAATATCCTAAACTTTCTTTAGGATATCCCACAAATCTACACTTGTCGGATCTAGTCTTCAGCTTATCGTGCTCAAACTTTTTGACATAAGCTGGACAACCCCAAGTCTTAACATGCTTAAGACTAGGTTTCCTCCCCGTCCATATCTCATATGGGGTCTTTGGGACGGATTTGGTAGGTACCTTGTTAAGTAGGTATGCAGTCGATTCTAGGGCATAACCCCAGAAGGATACTGGAAGGTCGGTAAAACTTATCATAGAACGAACCATGTCCAACAATGTTCGATTTCTCCTTTCAGATACACCATTCAACTGTGGCGTTCCTGATGGAGTCCATTGTGAGATTATACCATTTTCTTTGAGACAATTGAGAAACTCATTGGTCAAGTATTCCCCTCCTCGATCCGATTGAAGAATTTTAATACTCTTTCCAGTTTGTTTCTCCACTTCACTTCTGAATTCTTTGAACTTTTCAAACGATTCAGATTTGTATTTCATTAAATACACATATCCAAATCTAGAATGATCATCAGTGAAAGTGATAAAATAAGAATACCCTCCTCGTGCATTCGTTGTCATAGGTCCACATACGTTTATGTGTACCAACGCTAACAACTGTGTAACTCTTTCTCCTTTTCCACTAAAAGGAGATTTAGTCATTTTACCCATGAGACAAGATTCACAAGTTGGGTATGATTCAAAATCAGATAGCTCTAAAAGCCCATATTTATGCAACTTGGTTAATCTTGTTTCATTGATATGACCGAGTCTACAGTGCCACATAAAGGTATAATTAACATCATCTCTTTTCTTTTCTTTGTTTATTCAATTTGAAGTATATTTTCATGCAAGTCAAGTATGTAAAGTCCATTCAGTAGATTGCTAACACCATATAAAATATTGTTATTATAAATAGAACAACTATTGTTCTTTATTATAATATCGAAACCATTCATATCCAATACAGAAATTGAAATAATGTTTCTAATTAGTGTCGGAACATAATAACAATTATTTAAACTAATGAACTTGCCCGAAGGCAGTGCTAAACAATAAGTCCCTATAGCTAATGCAACAACCTTTGCTCCATTTCCCACTCGTAGGACGACTTCATCCTTGTTCAGCTTTCTACTTCTGCTTATTCCCTGCATATTATTACATATGTGAGAACTACAGCCGGTATACAATACCCAAGTAGAATTTTGACTTTCAGAAAAATTAATTTCAATCATGAACAAACCTAGATCGGAAGTCGAAGCTTCTCCAAGCTTTTTTTGGTTCGCAAGTTACTCCTTGTAGTTCCTCTTCCAGTGTCCCGTCTTATTGCAATGGTAGTAAATTCCTTTGCTATCTGGATCAGGTTTCTTTTTATCCTTTCTCTTCGCCTTGCCCTTAGCCTTCTTGTTTTTCTTCTTTTCAGAAGATACCTTAGGCCTCTTCCTTTTCTTGGAAGAATCATCCACTAGTAAGACTTGGTTCTTGTTAGATGTGAAGTGACCTTCCGCAGTTTTCAATATGTTAAGTAACTCAGGCAAGCTGACGTCCAACTTATTCATGTGAAAATTCATAACAAATTGTGAGAAGGTGTTCGGGAGTGACTGCAAGATCAAATCTTGGCTTAACTCCCCATCCATCACGAACCCAAGCTGTCCAAGTTGTTCAATGAGATTGATTATCTTAAGGACATGAGTCTCAACAGCAGTGCCCTCGGTCATACGAGATCGGAAGAGCTCCTTAGATATCTGATATCTAGCAGTCCTACTTTGCTCACCATATAACTCTTTGAGGTGCAGCAATATAGTAGGAGAATCTATAGTTTCATGCTGACGCTGAAGCTCGTTACTCATGGATGTGAGCATGATGCATTGAGCCAAGATTGCATCATCTTGCCACTTTCTGAAAGTAGTAATCTCTTCCTCAGAGGCTGTTTTTGCAACATTTACAGGGACTGGCGAATTTAGGACATAAGAAATCTTTTCAACAGTAAGAACAATTCTCAGATTCCTTAACCAGTCCGTGTAATTCGGTCCGGTCAGTTTGTTAGCATCAAGTATGCTACGCAGTGATAGTGAGTTTGACATTTTTAAATTATGCATGTGAAACAGATAACATTTTAGCATACATTCATTTAATTAATTACCAAAATAAATTAGGTCTTTATTTTAAATTGGTATCTCTCACTTTTCATCAAACTATATTACCCTCATTATATAGTTCGGCAATTCTAATTAAAGATTTGCTAGTGAGATTAAGGATCCCATTTCAAATGTATATAACCTTATGGTGACACAACAAATAATATATAAATAAATAGGTAGACAACTATTGTCAATTACATCACTATGTAACTCTTTGTATTTTGTCTTTTAGATTATTTTGATCAAGTGGTGACACATCCGAATCAAAATTATCCAAGTTAAGTCCATCCTAGCACTTCCATATATGTGAAGAGAAAAATACCGTCCTTGTGGTGACACAACAAAACAGTAATGTTCAATTCCTTAATAAGCATCAAATGTGATAAAGCAACATCTTAAATATTTAATACTTGCCTTGTGGTGACACAACAAACTTATATTAAACATTTAATACTCTATTGCTTTACCATGCTAGAAGGCGACATTCGATATTTCAAATATCTTTGAACGCTTAGGACTTAATATGATTTCTTTGAGGGGTTTGTTATTAATAGTCTCATCTTGTTTAGTGCGTATGCACACACATATATATATATAAAATACGCGTCATATTATTTTACATGCGTAGCATGTTGGATAATATAATATATATATATATATATAGTAAGCATGCACATATAGAATATTATATTTTACCCGGATTGATTATGGACTTTTATTCTAGTTTGGTTCACTAGAGCCACCAAGTGAACCAAAAGGTCAAACCTAGGGTGCAAGAATTAAATTTAAATATAACTATTACATTTAAACCCGGGCTCCAATACAAACAGGTCTTCAAGCGCTCCTTGCTCCTTTGTCTCCAATTCTTCAAAAATTAATTCTAACTGGTCCTATTACATAAACTATTTACAATAAATAGAAACCTTGATCAGCAGTCAAGGGAAAGTACATAGGAGGGAGATAGAATTTACATTAAGAAAAATTAGAGAAGATGAGGTACGCAGACCCCATTTATAAAAACCCATACATTCAAGCATCCTCTAAAATAATTCCAATCACACATTGGTCAATAGTCCATAATCAATCCCTATTTATTATCATACATATCTCTATATGTATCAATAAATAACATTCATCCCATGAATAATAAAACCATTCCATATATGCATTGATATTAATTAATGGGCAAAAGTTTTGCTAATATTTAGTTTTGAAACAAAATAAACTCTTTTATTTTAATCAAAAACCAAATCCAAATTAAACTCCTTTATAACATTCATCCCATGAATAATAAAACCATTCCATATATGCATTGATATCAATTAATGGGCAAACGTTTTGCTAATATTTAGTTTTGAAACAGAATAAATTCTTTTATTTTAATCAAAAACCAAATCCAAATTAAACTCCTTTAATTGTAGCAATCTGAAATCTTATTCCAGATAAAATAAACATCTTTGTTTTAAACTTATATCAATTAAATAAACCATTTATTTTAATTGAAGGAAAAATTATTTCAATCATGAACAAACCTAGATCAGAATTCGAAGCTTCTCCAAGCTTCTTCTGCTTTTGATCCGCAAGATACTCCTTGCAGTTCCTCTTCCAGTGTCCCGGCTTATTGCAATGGTAGAAAATTCCTTTGCTATCTGGATCAGGTTTCTTTTTATCCTTGATTTTCGCCTTGCCCTTAGCCTTCTTGTTTTTCTTCTTTTGAGAAGATACCTTGGGCCTCTTCCTTTTCTTGGAAGAATCATCCACTAGTAAGACTTGGTTCTTATTGGATGAGAAGTGACCTTCAACAGTTTTCAACATGTTAAGTAACTCAGGCAAGCTGACGTCCAACTTATTCATGTGAAAATTCACAACAAATTGTGAGAAGGTGTCCGGGAGTGACTGCAAGATCAAATCTTGACTTAACTCCCCATCCATCACGAACCCAAGCTGTCCAAGTTGTTCAATCAGATTGATCATCTTGAGGACATGAGTCTCAACAGCAGTGCCCTCGGTCATACGAGATCGGAAGAGCTCCTTAGATATCTGATATCTAGCAGTCCTACTTTGCTCACCATACAACTCTTTGAGGTGCAACAATATAGTAGGAGCATCCATAGTTTCATGCTGACGCTGAAGCTCGTTACTCATGGATGCGAGCATGATGCATTGAGCCAAGATTGCATCGAGCCAAGATTGCATCATCTTGCCACTTTCTGAAAGTAGCAACCTCTTCCTCAGAGGCTGTTTCTGTAACATTTGCAGGGACTGGCGAATTTAGGACATAAGAAATCTTTTCAGCAGTGAGAACAATTCTCAGATTCCTTAACCAGTCCGTGTAATTCGGTTCGGTTAGTTTGTTAGCATCAAGTATGCTACGCAGTGATAGTGAGTTTGACATTTTTAAATTCTGCATGTGAAATAGACAACATTTTAGCATACATTCAATTTATTAATCATCAAAATAAATTAGGTCTTTATTTAAATTGGTATCTCCCACTATTTTATCAAACTATATTACCCTCATTATATAGTTCGGCAAATCTAATTAAGGATCTGCTAGTGAGATTAAGGATCTCATTTCAAATGTATATAGCCTTGTGTGTGCACAACAAACTATATATAAATAAATAGGTAGACAACTATTGTCAATTACATCACCATGTAACTCCTTGTACTTTGCCTCTTAGATTATAATGGTCAAGTGTGTGCACATCCGAACTAAAATAATCTAAGTTAAGTCCAGCCTAGCACTTCCATATATATGAAGAGAAAAAGACCGCCCTTGTGTGTGCACAACAAAGCAGTAATGTTCAATTCCTTAATAAGCATCAAATGTGATAAAACAACATTTTAAATATTTAATACTCGCCTTGTGTATGCACAACAAACTCATATTAAATATTTAATACTCTATCGTTTTACCATGCTAGAAGGCGACGTTCGATATTCCAAATATCTTTGAACGCTTAGGACTTAATATATTACTTTAAGGGGTTTGTTATTATTAGTCTCATCTTGTTAAGCGCGCATGCACATATATATATAAAATACGCGTCATATTATTTAACATGCGAAGCATGTTGGATAATATATATATATATATATATATATATATATATTAAGCATGCACATATAGAATACTATATTCTACTTGGATTGATTATGGACTTTTATTCTAGTTTGGTTCACTAGAGCCACCAAGTGAACCAAAAGGTCAAACCTAGGGTGCAAGAATTGAATTTAAATATAACTATTACATTTAAACCCGGGCTCCATTACAAACGGGTCTTCAAGCGCTCCTTGCTCCTTGGTCTCCAATTCTTCAAAATTTAATTCTAACTAATCCTATTACAAAAACTATTTACATTAAATTGAAACCTTGATCAGCAGTCAAGGGGAAGTACATAGGAGGGAGATAGAATTTATATTAAGAAAAAATTAGAGAAGACGAGGTACGCAGACCCCATTTATAAAAATCCATACATTCAAGCATCCTCTAAAATAATTCCAATCACACATTGGTCAATAGTCCATAAACAATCCCTATTTATTATCATACATATCTCTATATGTATCAATAAATAACATTCATCTCATGAATAATAAAATCATTCTATATATATACGAGTATCATTTAATGGGCAATTTTAAGTTGCATGAAATCCAATTTCAAGATTAAAATAAACTCTTTATTTTAATTATAAAATTATTAAGAATATTATATATATATACATATATATAATATATATAATAACGTGACCTTGTTTACCGAACCTGGTGTGTATATATAATATATATGTTATACATTACCAATGTGATTACATATATATATATACATATATAACATACTGATTACATATATATATATATATATATATATATATATATATATATATATATAACATACAGATCATATATATATATATAATATAATCCTGTTACACCCATTTAATTAAATCAAGTGAGTTCGTTTTTCATAAAATAATAATTTTATACAACTAATTATGCCCAATAAATTATTCTAAATACATACCCATATATATTTAGAATCAAAACAATTAATAATTCGCATAAAGATTGGCTCTTGATACCACTGTTAGGTTTGTATGTAACGCGAGCATGCAATCAAATTACATAAATATAGCGGAAGCGCGACAAAACGGATTTTAAAAAAAAATTTTATACAGACCATCACCATAATCGTTCTTTATGCACAATTATTAATTAAACGAAAGAGATGGAGAATAAGAATTATACCCTTGTCGAATTCTAGCTTCCTCAGGTACAAGTTCAACTCCAATTCCTTCGCGTTCTCCTTGAATTCAACGGTGTGATTCTTTCCTTTGATCAATGTTAGCCACCCAAGTGTTTGGCCTCTAGAGGTGATCCACCAAGGAAGAACAAATATTCAAGAAGTTGGGTGTTTGGCAAAACCCTAGTTTCTATCTCTATAGAAATTGTAAATACTCTCCACAATCTAATGTAAGAGTGTGTAACCCTAATCTATGATAAGACTTCTCTTATTTATAGATGTAGGAAAACCCCTTCCCTAAACTATTTAGGATTAGGGTTTCTATTTTAATTAAACTCCTTTAATTATATTCCTAATCCAATTAGGAATTAATGAGAGAGAGAGAGTACTTCTATTAATTAATTCTCAATCCCTATTAGGAATTAAACAATAGTTATATTAATTAATTCCCAATCCCTATTAGGAATTAAATAATAGTAATATTAATTAATTCCCAATCCCTATTAGGAATTAAATAATAGTAATATTAATAATAATAATAATAAGACTCCTCTTATTAATTTATATTTAATATTTCCAAAATATTAAATAATAAATATTAAGCTATTTAATTTATTCTATCTCTATAGATTAAATTAAATACACGTAACTTATTATTACAATTATGTCATTTACTTCTTAAATAAATATTTTTCTTTTACGGTGTGACCCTTTAGGTTCTCCATATTAAACCGGTTGTGAATAAATCAATTAGAACAATTCTAATCTTATTTAAATAAATAAATTAAACTATTTAATTCATTTAAATAAATAATATTTATTCTACAATAAGGGTAAGCCCCCTTAGCGATCAACGACTTTCCAGATAATATAGATTTCAACATTAATCACAAAAGAACCTTTGAGTAAATAGTTACCGTACAATTCAATCCTTCTACCATACAATGTCCCAATTAAATATAAGACATGGAATTTCTGTCAAGTCTTATTTTATTTAATTATATGTATTTCGATTCCCAAATGCACAACTCTAAATAATGCAAATTAGAAACTCCTTTCTAATTTCATTCTGCCTTGGCCAAGGGCTACTGAGTTATCATTTATCGAATCACATAGGACATTCACATCTTTTACTAGACGTGGTAGATTCTTTGTTGATCATTCACCTATCTCCATGTACAACTTATTATACCCAATCATACCCTTTGATATACCCTAAAGGTCTTAAGGGACATGTCAAAGTATAACTTATCATACACAAGATACTATGATGATCTCAAGTCTAAGGATCACTTGTACTACTACCACTAGAGGAATTCCTATTGACAGCCGAGTAAAACTCCATTAGGTATTCCTTAGCGAGTCACGTTCAGTGAACTTATTCTCCAATAAGCACCTACATACTTGCTTTAGTGTCTCCACACAAATGATTATGAGATCAATCATCCTCTTCATAAGAGCAAGCAACGTATGTACTAATCTATCCGGATTCACTAATCCCCAATTTAGTAATCCAACGATTAGGAACAATTTTAGTTTGTGAGCTATCTTGAATTTAGATCTCATTAGCATGATCACCATCATGATTCTAAAAGCATTGCTCAAAACTATGGGTTTATCACATTTAATATAACAGCACCATGTAGATAATATAAAATGCCTTTTAAGAAAATCAATTCTTTTATTAATAAATGAATAAGATTACAAAGTATATGCTACATCATATCAAATATGATTGGCTTGTGTGCATACTACTTTCAATATCCCCCTTAGGTACTATAATCTCATGAATAGCACACGCACTAATGCTTTCTCCCACGATACCCGCTTTGATGAAGTTGGACTCCATCAACTCTCCAACCCGCCTTGGTAACTCTGTCGTCTCCTTGGGAATACTGAAAGTTGACTGATACAGAATGATAACTCGGGATATATTCTCAACAACCTGGATAAGAGACAAAAGAGAACTAGACAAAGAAGAGTTAATCTGGTTAGTATTCAAAAGCGCCGTCTTGTACGAATGTACAACCATTGGCTTTTCAAAATACAACTCACTTTCCAACTCACTCTCCTCTCTTTTCTTACTCTTATTCTCCACTTTTTCTTTTCTTACGAATCTACCACATCTAGTAAAAGATGAGAATGTCCTATACGATTCGATAAAATGACAACTTAGTAGTCCTTAGCCAAGGCAGAATGAAATTAGAAAAGAGTTTCTAATTTGTATTATTTAGACTTGTGCATTTAAGAATCGAAATGCATATAATTAAATAAAATAAGACTTGACAGTAATTCTATATTTTATATTTAATTGGGACATTGTATGGTAGAAGGATTGAATTGTATGGTAACTATTCACTGAAAGGTTCTTTTGTGATTAATGTTGAAATCTATATTATCTGGAAAGTCGTTGATCGCTAAGGGGGCTTACGCTTATTGTAGAATAAATATTATTTATTTAAATAAATTAAATAGTTTAATTTATTTATTTAAATAAGATTAGAATTGTTCTAATTGATTTATTCACAACCGGTTTAATATGGAGAACCTAAAGGGTCACTTGGAACCTACATATTGATCCTCACGATTCGATAGCCATACCAGTGATTTGGAGGAGATCTCTCGAAAAGTCTTTAGTCACCGCAAAAGGAAAATATTTATTTAAGAAGTAAATGACATAATCGTAATAATAAGTTAAGTGTATTTAATTTAATCTATGGAGATAGAATAAATTAAATAGCTTAATATTTATTATTTAATATTTTAAAAATATTAAATATAAATTAATAAGAGGAGTCTTATTATTATTATTACTATTATTATTATTATTTAATTCCTAAAAGGGTTTGGGAATTAATTAATAAAAGTACTCTCATAAATTCCTAATTGGATTAGGAGTTTAATTAATTAAAGAAGTTTAATTAGAATAAAAATCCTAATCCTAAATAGTTTAGGAGGGTTCCCTATATCTATAAATAAGAGGAGTTTTATCATGATTTAGGGTTACACACACTTCTATAAGATTTGGGAGAGTACTTACAATTTCTATAGAGATAGAAACTAGGGTTTTTGCTAACACCCTTCTTCGTGAGTATGTATTATTCCTTGGTGGATCACCTCTAGAGGCCAAACACTTGGGTGGCTAATGTTGATCAAAGGAAGGAATCTCACTGTTGAATTGAAGGAGAACGCGAAGGATTTTGGAGCTGAACTTGTACCCGAGGAAGCTTGATTCTACAAGGGTATAATTCTTATTCTGCTTCTCTTTCATTTAAGTAATAATTGGGCATGAAGAAAGATCATGGTGATGGTTTGTATAAAAATTTAAAATATGATTTTATCACGCTTCTGCTTTATTTATGTAATTTGATTGCATGTTCGCGTTATATACAAACCTAACACATTCACCCCAACTTATAAGAATTTCATCCTCGAAATTATAGTCTAATTATTTTATAAGTTTTATAAATATTCGGGATATTATATTCTCCCCTCCTTATAAGAATTTTGCCCTCGAAATTAATAACTTAAAATTCTTTATAAGTGTATGTCTTTCTATCTCATGTTCTATGTAATTTATACAGATAAATCACATAAGCATAATCACATCACACTTAATTTACAGGACTTAGTATCAAAAATGTCACGTCCTCGAATCCGTGCGCTCGACGCCCGAACCTAGTGCGTAACTGATATCATATAATATAAGATCAAGAACTCGCCACATTGAGAATGAGTTCGCCACATTGATATGAGTCCACAAAGGAATGTACCATATTCTATGGTTTAATGAACTTGCCATATACTATGGGTCATGAACTTACCACATATGAGTTTTGGAAAATCATACATAATTATAAATTCTATAAATGTTCCATCATTTATAACCTTTATATATCCAAGATTCACAGTACCAGCATCAGAGATTGTTCCCAGATCTGAGGGTCAAAACTTCTAACGTGCAAAATACTCTCACTTAGATTTTATAGGTTTATGTATAATAGACATTTCTTTTATATTAACAATTTGTATACAATTATTCAATCACATAACACTTAATTAAACATTACTCTTTATTTACTTATTCCAAAAGGATTACATTACTAGTACATCACTTCTTTATTTTCTCTAACTTCTTCTTTTACACCTTTAATTCTTCTTCTAATCCACGTATTTTTGTTTCTAGTTCAACAACTTCCCTATTCAGAACGGAATCTGATGGACTGTTCACATATTCTTTCTCAGATTACAAGCTTATCGTCTCCAGGCATTTAACAAAAGATTTTTACTTTGCTTAGTATTATAATGAAGTAGTTTTACACAATATATATATATAACTTTTAAGGTTAATTTTTATATTGTTACTTGTTTTAAGAACTCTTTTAGGAGTACGTCTAAATAATAAGGTTCCTTTTCTAAAGATTATATCCTAAGGCACTCCTACCCTAGAGCTATAGTCGATAGCTCTGATACCAAAATGTGATGTCCCGAAATCCACCTGCTTGCTTCGTCTCGCCAGGTCAAACTTCGTGCTCACTTATACAACCTTTACATACTACTATAGAAATCTTGACGTCTAATAATCAGAGTATAATGCGGAAAAAAAAGTGATAATATTACAATATCATTCATTTGTTGTTATATCATTCCCATGTTACTTATTCTTATCACATATAAGTCATAAAAGACTTTGAAAACAAAGTAGTAAGATATACAGTAGATATCTAATCTAACACTGCTTCCTTCCCTTCAAGTTTAATCCCGAACCTCATGAACTATCATCCTTAACTATAAATATAACAAATAATTTTGCAAGAATGAGCATAAAAATGCTCAGCAAGTCTAATAGATATACACATATATATAAACGAAAAGAAACATCTTCTCTTTTTTTTAGCTAATTTGAACTCACACACACTCCCACAACTCAAACCCCCAACCTCATGGTTACCATGGGTTGGGTCATACTACTCGGGCCAAAGACCTTCGGTAGAAACATCTTTTCAGAATATATATAAAGAATAACTCGACACAGGTTTTACCGATACAGTAATATAGTAAACTAAGTAGTTTTATTTTAAATCAAGAACAAACATATTCACTCCCCTTCTCTTTAACGCTAGCGAAAATTCAGTGAGCATTGATCAATCTTATCGATATACCACACTAGCCGTGAGGTAACATTAAAGTGCGATATAGTAAATTCGTGACAATGTATCATAAGTTGGTTCAAAATATATCCTAACCCTTGCCCATACAAGTGTCGTTCTTCTTAGCTCACTAACATACATACATACATCGCCAAAACAAATAGACTTGACACAATTAATTCCCTCCCAAGGGTGTTTTAACATTTATACATCAACTGAGGGTTATTAAAGCCAAGAACTTTAACCGTTTCTGTCAGTCGTATACGACCTAGAAATGTTTTGTTTGGATATCTTATAGGGGATCAGCCTATTCGATATCCTAGGAGTATGCATATCATCCTAATCATACTCACTATATTTGATGTCAGATTTACTAACACAATAAAATCCCTCTCAGGCGTGCTGGTGTGCTGTCACAAGCAACCAAAAATAAAACCTTACTGTGAAAAATAATAATGTAGTAGTGCAAGTAAGAGTCGATCCCACAGAGAGTGATTAGTCTAAAATTATTCTTTGTTTACCAAAAGGGGGGGGTTTATAATTTGATTTCACTAATTATCAAGAACAAAATTTAAAGTGATAAGAATAACCAATTAATAAAAGATTTCAGTTCTTTCGGTTCAGTATCACCTTTTTACAACAATAGAATAATTAAGTAAAACAATATTTATCCTTCAATGAAATTAATAGCCCTAGGTAGCAACAAGCTCTACTACCCGAAACTCCCCTTAGATTATCACTTAATGAAACAAGCTCTTCACAAGATTCTAACCATTATACAACCTAGAACAAGCTCTCTAGATGTAATATAATAGTTGTATTAAGAACTAGGGAATTAGACTAATCCAAGCAACAATCACACAAGTTCGGATTATTTAACTTGTCTTCCGATAATCATAGCAATACTCAAAAGCTTGACCACAATCATGTATCACTAATTGCTACTTATGATTAGGAACAATATCAATTACACGTAATACTGTCCGTTAATCTAGTAGATGAAATTAATCAAATTGACTTAACCGATCACATTAAACCAATCAGAATAAATATCATTCAACAATTAAAATAGATTATCAAGAATGAACTTCATGTAAGAAGGAATAAATAGCTTATACTTAATCAAACCATTACCTGTAAACAAGGTTCAACATCCCCTTCGAACTGAGTAAAGGAACTAGCCTAACATATTAAGTCCAATTAATATTTTCTTGAATTCTAAAAGGGGTGAGGACGACAACCTCACTATGGAGGTGATCCTCTTTCCCTACTAATTTCTAAAAGGGGTGAGGACAACAACCTCACTATGGAGGTGATCCTCTTTCCCTACTAATTACACTAGAATTTGGAGAAGATGAAGAAGATGAAGAAGATGGTGTGTATTAGTTTGTGAATTAGCAAAATACAAGCCTAGCTTCACTTGGTATTTATAGGCACTCAAGTGTACAAGATGTCAAGATCCAACAACTAATCTTGGTCATGTGATTCAGCCATCTAATGCAATCAAAAACCCAAAAACGTGCACCTCATAAGAAGTCAAAATCTGACACCAAAACTGATCAGCAGCTTGCAAGCTAATTTTGAATTAGTAGACTGCCGATTTTGGACATGAGCAAAGAATAAAAGTTGTAGCCCTGGAGTTTCTAATGAATTTGGGCTTTTGCATCACCTCATTTGGAGTTGGGAAGCTCATGTTATGGCCAAAATACTCCAACTGGTCCGAACAGGAATTTAGTCTAGGCGGGATTCGGATCAGCTGTCTAAAAAGCAATATTTGGAGGCCCAAATAAACTCGAATTTTTGCTCACCATACCATTCTGGAAAGCTTGAGAAGTCTATTAAAAACTTCAAGAAGACCACATTTTCATTTGGGAAATTTAACATAATTCAAATCTCAACCGAAGCCCCAAAGGTCAATCTGTCCAAAAGCTCAATTTCTTGAAATTTTCAACTTTGACGTATGTTGGTAAAATGGTCATAACTCTCTCATTCGAGCTTCGATTTAGGCGTTTCAAGATGATCCGAAAAGCTAAGAAATAGATCTACAACTTTCCTTCTTTGAGCTTTGAGAGAATGAGGCCTGATCAAGTGTTAATTTGAGCCTCAAGCGGACAGACGGATTTCAAAATAATCCAAAAGTGCGAAAATAACACAGTTTTCATTTAATGGCTCCATTTGCAACCTAAATCAAAATATAAGAATAATGAGTACATTTAGGTGCCAAATAAGTATAAAAGACTAGATATTAAGAGATAAAAACATAACAGATTTTATACTTATCAAATTCCCCCACACTTATCTTTTACACGTCCTCGGGCAAAACAAATAATAAAGTATAACAAAAAATTCAACTAATCAAACTTAACAACCTTGAGCCACAAATTAAAATGAACTTCAACATTAACCTCAAAGATTCAAAACAGTAACTCTTGATAAACTTCAAAATACTGCTTCATCTAAAATTCAAGCTTACTTATCAATCTTACTCTACTCTTAACCCTTCATGTGTGTGTGAATCCATATGTATCAAACCAATTAAAACTCAGAAAAATTTATGAAATCAAAGCTTTTAAAGGAGAAAGAAAAACTCTATACACATATTTTCACACTACTCTCAGTTAACATAAGCAAATAATAGCAGAGATCAATAGGCTTTTTCTTCCTTCGGTAAGTGCATTTTATGCTCCGTCTTACCAACGAGTGCGTTTTACGCTCCATCTCGCAAGTCACGTGTTTATCAATGAGTGCGTTTTACGCTCCATCTCAATTCACCACATGAATCATAATTTTTCTTTTTTTTCTCTTTTTTTTTGTTAAATCAAACATCTAACTTTTGCCTAAATCATTTCCCCTTTCTTAAATAAAACCTCATGTTTACTTCAAGTTATGATCAAACAAATGATAGAGTTCAAGAATTTCTCCTCTCGACATTCAATCGAAATAAATAAATAAATAAATACGCCTTTCCAAGTTAAAACTATGCCGGCCAAATGGACAAGTGTAAAAAAAAATAAAAATTGAAGGGTCTCAAATAAAGTAAAAATCAACAAAGAAAACCAAATTCAAACTACACAATATCTATCAATTTTCCAAAATGTTATCCACGAGAATCAAGATTTTATCACTGGTCAAAAATCAAAATCCAAATTAACTCATTGCTCAAGTGACTTATTTTAAAAATTACCCCATTTTCGTAGGAAACACGATTGGACTTAGCATGTACAACAAGCCTTTAAACCCCAAGGTTACCCCAAGTGGACGAGTTTTGTCTCGTGAGGGTTTGCAGAGAATATACCCACAAAATTCAAAATTCAAACTAACAAAAACAAACTTAATTTTTTTTATATTATATATTATATATATATATATATATATATTTTTTAAAACACCCTAAATCCTTCCCCCACATTTAAAACTTACATTGTCCCTAATATAAAGTAAAATGCAAAGAAAAGAAAAACAACATAACCGAAATATAAATACGAAAATAAAAAGAAATGAACTCCCCTTGGGTTGCCTCCCAAGCAGCGCCTTTGTTTATTATCATTGGCTTGACATTAAACTTCTCAATCTTCATAAACTGGATCCACCAAATCCAGCAGCTCAATATTCTCTATTTGATATCCCTCATAGAAGGGTTTGAGCCTGTGACCATTCACTTTAAAAATCTTCCCTGTGCTTGGACTTTGAATTTCCACTGCACCATGATTAAAAATGTCAGTAATAATAAAAGGCCCGACCCAACGGGAGCGCAACTTACCTGGAAATAATTTTAGCCTTGAATGATAAAGGAGAACTTTCTGTCCAACAACAAAGTTCTTCCTAGTAATCTTCTTGTCATGAAAGGCTTTTGTTTTCTCTTTGTAAATTTTGGAGCTCTCGTATGCATCATTCCTTAATTCCTCTAGCTCTTGCAACTGCAACTTCCTATGGACTCCAGCTGAATCTAAGCTCATATTACATTGTCTAACTGCCCAAAAAGCTTTGTGTTCTAACTCCACTGGTAGATGACATAGTTTCCCAAATACTAACCTATAAGGTGACATACCTATTGGAGCTTTGTAAGCTGTTCTATAGGCCCAAAGTGCATCTTCTAACCTCAGACTCCAATCTTTTCTACTTGGCTTGACTACTTTTTCCAAAATGGACTTGACCTCCCGGTTGGATACCTCAGCTTACCCATTGCTCTGTGGATGGTAGGATGTAGAAACTTTATGCATCACATTGTATTTCTTGAATAGTGTCGCTAGCATCCTATTGCAGAAGTGGGTTCCCTTATCACTGATTATGGCCCTTGGCGTTTCAAACCTGACAAATATGTTAGACTTGATAAAATCTGCAACAACTTTAGCGTCATCAGTCCTGGTGGCTTTAGCTTCCACCCATTTAGAAACATAATCAACAGCCAAAAGAATGTAAATATTACCATAAGAAGCAGGAAATGGTCCCATAAAATCAATACCCCAAACATCAAAAATTTCAACAATTAAAATAGGTGTTTGTGGCATTTGATTCCTACTTGATATATTCCTGTCTTTTGACAATTTTCACATGACTTACAGAACTGATAAGAGTCCTTAAAAATAGTCAGCCAAAAGAAACCACATTCCAAAACCTTATGAGCTGTTCTTTTAGGTCCAAAATGGCCTCCACAAGCATAAGAGTGACAAAAAGTTAGAATAGATAAAAAATCACTTTTAGGCACACACCTTCTAACTATCTGGTCAGCACAAAATTTCCATAAGTATGGATCATCCCATATATAATATTTGGCATCACTCTTAAGCTTTTCTTTTTGGAATTTAGAGAACTCACTAGGAACATAGGCACTCACTAAGTAATTCACGATATTGGCATACCATGGTATAGCCTCATCAATGGAAAATAACTGCTCATCTGGAAAAGAATCATGCAATGGTAGCGCCTCTTCATCCTTAATCAGCCTGCTCAAGTGATCCGCTACCAAGTTGTCCGCTCCTTTCTTATCCTTGATCTCCAAGTCAAATTCTTATAGCAATAGAATCCATCTAATGATTCTTGGTTTGGATTCCTTCTTAGTTAGCAAATACCTGAGAGCAGCATGGTCAGAATAAACTACAACTTTAGTACCAAGCAAATATGATCTAAACTTGTCTAAAACAAATACAACAGATAAGAGTTCTTTTTCAGTCGTAGTGTAATTAATCTGAGCAGCATTTAGAGTCCTAGAAGCATAGTAAATGGCATGGACAACTTTGTCAACCCTTTGGCCTAAGACAGCTCCTACTGCATAGTTGCTTACATCACACATGATCTCAAACGGAAACTTCCAATTTGGTGGTTGTATCACTGGTGCCGAGGTCAATAGCTTCTTTAATTTGTCAAACGCCTCCTTGCACTCGTCATCAAATTGGAATTCCACATCCTTTTGTAGCAACTTACACAATGGCAAAGCTATTTTTGAGAAGTCCTTGATAAATCTACGATAGAAACCTGCATGACCAAGGAAAGAACGAATCTCCCGCACACTGACGGGGTAAGGCAGAGCAGTAACAATTATATCTTAGCTTTATCCACTTCTAATCCTTTAGCTGAAACCACATGGCCAAGTACTATACCTTGTTCCACCATAAAGTGACACTTTTCCCAATTAAGAACAAGATTAGTTTCTAAGCATCTATCTAGCACACGAGTCAGATTATCGAGGCATACATCTAAAGAATCACCATGTATTGTGAAGTCATCCATAAATACTTCAATGCAGTTTTCAAGAAAATCAGAAAAGATGCTTACCATACATCGTTGGAAGGTACCTGGTGCATTACACAGTCCAAAGGACATTCTACGATACGCAAATGTACCAAAAGGACATGTGAATGTGGTCTTTTCTTGGTCTTCGGGTGCAATCACAATTTGGTTATAACCTGAAAAACCATCTAGAAAACAGTAATAAGCATGCCTAGCTAATCTTTCCAACATTTGATCAATAAAAGGAAGAGGAAAGTGATCCTTTCTAGTTACAGCATTTAACTTCCTGTAATCAATACAAACTCTCCATCCTGTCTGCATACGTGTAGCCACCAACTCATTATCATCGTTTTTGATGACTGTGATTCCAGATTTCTTTGGCACTACCTGTACTGGACTTACCCATTGACTGTCTGAGATGGGATAAATTATACCTGCATCAAGTAATTTCAGCACCTCCTTCTTCACTACCTCCATCATGGGTGGATTAAGTCTTCTTTGTGCGTCTCTAGTGGGCTTGGCTCCATCTTCCAAAAGGATTCTATGCATGCACGTAGCAGGACTGATACCTTTGATATCTGCTATAGTCCAACCAAAGACTGTTATATGGTCCCTTAGGACTCTGAGCAGTTTGTCTTCTTGTACTTTGGTTAGATTGTTAGCAATAATCACTGGCAGCGTCTCATTCTTCCCTAAGAATGCATACTTCAAGTATGCAGGTAATGGTTTCAGTTCTAAGGTTGGGGTCTGCACAGCAGATGGTAATAACTTTTGATGAGAACTAGGCAATTGAATAGAATAAATTGCATATTTAGCTGAGGTTTTAGGTAAAGAATGTAATGCAGCTACAGTCTCTTTCAAGTCCTGATTTTGCTCAATCTCTTCTTCTTTATCTAATTCCAGACTGTTGATGATAGCGACCTCCAAACTTTCCCTTTGTGTTTGTTCAAAAGACTTCTGCACTAAAGAGTCAAGTACATCAATAGCAAAAACAGGGTGAATATCACTAGGATACCTCATGGCCTCATATATGTTGAATTGTATCTTTTCACCATCAAACTCCATGGTTAAGGTTCCATTGTGCACATCAATCATAGTCCTTGCTGTTTTCAAAAATGGCCTCCCTAAAAGTATATGTGCAGGATTTGGGGATTTATCATCATTCATATCCACTATGTAAAAATCTACAGGAAAGATTAGTTCATTCACCTGCACCAAGACATCTTCAATTACCCCTTGGGGGTAAGTGTTAGTACGATTAACCAATTGAATAATAACACCAGTTTGTTTCAAAGGACCTAGATTTAAAGAAGCAAAAATAGATAATGGCATGACATTAATTGAAGCTCCTAAATCTAGCATAGCTTTCTCAAATCTGGTATTACCTATTCTACATGGAATTGTAAATATGCCTGGATCTTTACATTTAGGGGGCATTTTTCTTTGAAGGACTGCTGATACATTCTCACCAACAATGACTCTTTTATCATTTTTTTAATTTTCTTTTGTTAGTGCATAATTCTTTCAAAAATTTTACATACCTGGGCACTTGCTTAATTGCATCTAGTAAAGGAATATTCACCTCTACCTTCCTGAAAGTTTCTAGAATTTCTTTTTCTTGCTCATCCTTTTTTGAAGTTTTGGGATTCCTGGGAGGAAAAGGTAAAGGATTAGTCTTTAGCTGAACATGAGTGTTAGGTTTTACCTTTGATATTTCTGCATCCTCCTTAGCCTTATCTTCCTCAAGTTCACAAGTAACTTTTGGTGCTTTCAATTGTTTTCCACTCCTCAAAGTTATGGCACATGCATTCTCTCTCGGATTGACAATAGTTTGAGAAGGTAGCTTCCCTGAACTTTGAGAGTCCAATCGACCAACTGTCGTAGCAAGTTGACTCATCTGATTTTCTAGATTGTGGATGGAAGTCCTTGTCTCTTGCTGGAATTGTTGTGTTTGATTCATGAATGCCTTGAACATGTCCTCAAGAGATGTTCCAAAATTAACAGGAGCAGCTTGTCTAGGTTGGTACTGTGGTTGAGCTGGTTGAAAACTTTGCTGCCCATTTGGGAAAACACCTTACACTGGTGGCCTAGTACCTCCATAGCTCAAATTGGGATGATCCCTCCATCCGGAATTGTAAGTGTTAGAGTAAGGATCATATTTTCTCTGAGGTTGTCCTTGATAATTCCCCACTGCATTTGCCTGTTGCATATTATCATCCTCTTGCAGTGTTGGGCATGCATCTGTATTGTGATTTGTTAACAAACAAATACCACAAGCTTTTGCTGCTGGCATGTTTCCTGTAGCCATTTGACGAACAAGAGAAGTTAGACCTGCAATTTGTTGTTCAATAGCAGAAACTTTTACCTCATTCACATTCCTAGGTGAGAAATCAAGTCGGCTGCCAAATTGTTGAGAATTGGCTGCCATATTTGCAATGAGATTTCTTGCAGCCTCGGGAGTCTTGTCCACCAGAGCTCCTCCAATAGCAGCATCAATCATGCTCTTATCTGTAGATAAAAGACCTTCATAGTAGTATTGGATGAGGAGTTGATTACTAATTTGATGATGGGGGCAACTTGCACATAGTTTCTTAAAACGTTCCCAATATTCGTAAAGGGTTTCTCCATTATTCTGCCTCACACCACAAATTTCTTTTCGAATGTTGGCTGCTCTTGAAGCGGGGAAATATTTTTCTAAGAATAATCTTTTCATCTCTTCCCATTTTGTGATACTTCCGGAGGGTAAATAGTAAAGCCAATCCTTAGCCAAATCTTTTAGAGAAAATGGAAAGGCTCTTAACTTGATTTGTTCTTCCGTTACTCCGGTAGGCTTCATACTTGTGCATACCACATGAAATTCCTTCAAATGTTTGTGAGGATCTTCACCTGCCAAACCATGAAAAGTAGGTAAAAGATGTATTAGTCCAGATTTTAATTTAAAATGAGTATTAGCATCTAGATTAGGGAAGGTTATGCATAAAGGTTGTTGATTCAAAGCAGGGGCGGCAAGCTCCTTCAAGGTTCGGGTTTCTGCCATGGTGTCCTTCTCTTCACAATTATTCCGAGTACTTTCCTTAATCTACGAATGGTTCTCTCTATTTCTGGATCACACTTTAAATCACCTTGATTAGTAGATCGAGTTTTGGACATAAACAATCAAAGGAAATTCAAATTACCTGAGTACAACAAAAATAAAATAATAAATAAAGATAAAAATAATGATAACAAAGAAAAATAAACTAAAATCACTCCCCGGCAACGGCGCCAAAATTTGGTGTGCTGTCGCAAGCAACCAAAAATAAAACCTTACTGTGAAAAATAGTAATGTAGCAGTGCAAGTAAGAGTCGATCCCACAGAGAGTGATTAGTCTAAAATTATTCTTTGTTTACCAAAAAGGGGGGGTTTATAATTTGATTTCACTAATTATCAAGAACAAAATTTAAAGTGATAAGAATAACCAATTAATAAAAGATTTCAGTTCTTCCGGTTCAGTATCACCTTTTTACAACAATAGAATAATTAAGTAAAACAATATTTATCCTTCAATGAAATTAATAGCCCTAGGTAGCAACAAGCTCTACTACCCGAAACTCCCCTTAGATTATCACTTAATGAAACAAGCTCTTCACAAGATTCTAACCATTATACAACCTAGAACAAGCTCTCTAGATGTAATATAATAGTTGTATTAAGAACTAGGGAATTAGACTAATTCAAGCAACAATCACACAAGTTCGGATTATTTAACTTGTCTTCCGATAATCATAGCAATACTCAAAAGCTTGACCACAATCATGTATCACTAATTGCTACTTATGATTAGGAACAATATCAATTACACGTAATACTGTCCGTTAATCTAGTAGATGAAATTAATCAAATTGACTTAACCGATCACATTAAACCAATCAGAATAAATATCATTCAACAATTAAAATAGATTATCAAGAATGAACTTCATGTAAGAAGGAATAAATAGCTTATACTTAATCAAACCATTACCTGTAAACAAGGTTCAACATCCCCTTCAAACTGAGTAAAGGAACTAGCCTAACATATTAAGTCCAATTAATATTTTCTTGAATTCTAAAAGGGGTGAGGACGACAACCTCACTATGGAGGTGATCCTATTTCCCTACTAATTTCTAAAAGGGGTGAGGACAACAACCTCACTATGGAGGTGATCCTCTTTCCCTACTAATTACACTAGAATTTGGAGAAGATGAAGAAGATGAAGAAGATGGTGTGTATTAGTTTGTGAATTAGCAAAATACAAGCCTAGCTTCACTTGGTATTTATAGGCACTCAAGTGTACAAGATGTCAAGATCCAACAACTAATCTTGGTCATGTGATTCAGCCATCTAATGCAATCAAAAACCCAAAAACGTGCACCTCATAAGAAGTCAAAATCTGACACCAAAACTGATCAGCAGCTTGCAAGCTAATTTTGAATTAGTAGACTGCCGATTTTGGACTTCAGCAAAGAATAAAAGTTGTCGCCCTAGAGTTTCTAATGAATTTGGGCTTTTGAATCACCTCATTTGGAGTTGGGAAGCTCATGTTATGGCCAAAATACTCCAACTGGTCCGAACAGGAATTTAGTCTAGGCGGGATTCGGATCAGCTGTCTAAAAAACAATATTTGGAGGCCCAAATAAACTCGAATTTTTGCTCACCATACCATTCTGGAAAGCTTGAGAAGTCTATTAAAAACTTCAAGAAGACCACATTTTCATTTGGGAAATTTAACATAATTCAAATCTCAACCGAAGCCCCAAAGGTCAATCTGTCCAAAAGCTCAATTTCTTGAAATTTTCAACTTTGACGTATGTTGGTAAAATGGTCATAACTCTCTCATTCGAGCTTCGATTTAGGCGTTTCAAGATGATCCGAAAAGCTAAGAAATAGATCTACAACTTTCTTTCTTTGAGCTTTGAGAGAATGAGGCCTGATCAAGTGTTAATTTGAGCCTCAAGCGGACAGACGGATTTCAAAATAATCCAAAAGTGAGAAAATAACACAGTTTTCATTTAATGGCTCCATTTGCAACCTAAATCAAAATATAAGAATAATGAGTACATTTAGGTGCCAAATAAGTATAAAAGACTAGATATTAAGAGATAAAAACATAACAGATTTTATACTTATCACGTGCTTCAACTCAGTATTAGATGTCGTACTCAAAACCATTTCATATAATAATCTTTATTTAATAATGAACAACAGTTTTTCACAATCCAATGTCACATTGACTCGATATCTCCAAGACACTGAGTTGAGCCAATTCAAAATGGCACATGACTCCTCAATAAATCTTTCGCATACTTACAAAAGAATTCATAATACAAATAAAATATGATATTTTAATAACACGTTATTGCACGAAGTGCAGCATAATATCTGACTTGCTCAATAAACATAAATATGAAATAAATACTTATACATTGAATTGTATAACTTAGACTAATCGCTTGCTCAAAAAAAATACTTCACATAATGAGAATTTCATATGCCAAATGAAATTCACAATTAATACGCACATGGTTGCACGGAGTGCAAAAGTTATAGGAATACTTGCTCAATAATAACAAGTTGTAACATTTGCATAGTTATAAATTTAGTATAAGGTTAGCAGAACTTGCATGTTCGGTGCGTATTAAGGTTTACGTTGATTCTTGTTCGTCATACAACCTATATGGTTTATGAGATTGACTTACTTATTAGTCATAATAAGACTCATTAGAATGGCTCACTATAACTAGTCTTTAACCAAAACTCTAACTTTTGGTTTTTCTTAAGTTTTACGAAACTTATCAAATTCATAACTACGCCTAACTAACCTCGGAATGGTCTCAACTTTGGACTGTGAACTATTTATAACATGGCCTAACTACCCCCGTAAGTGGCATGAATTAAAAAATTTGCATACACAAAACCTTATTTTTAAGGTCCCATTCCCGAATGCCTTGTCGTTTGTAGACTGCGAGACCTCGACTTGCTTAAACGACCATAACTTCTTCATTTCAAAATATTTTTGGTGATTCTTAAGTCCAACCTCATCAGAATTTCCCCCTCTACAACTTTCATTTAGGTGAGAAAACCAAATTCCAACTATAAGGGGTCGTAAAATGGCTCACAAGGTCAGTATGAAAACTAGGTTCATAATTCCTTGGTTTTGCTTGGTAAAACATGATGCCATAAGCATTGAAAAGCTAAGCCATCATGTTTTATAACTCCATAACATCTTATAACATAATCATAAACCTACTTATGTAAGATTTCATGATTCCTACTCAAGAACACAAAAACTAAAATGAAGAACATAAAAACTAGGCTTTCTTACCTCTTGAAGTGCAAGCTCTATACTTTGATCTCTTGGAGTGATGAGGACATCCTTAGCCTGGGAAGGAATGACAACCATGGTGATGATCCAGTGTATGTTTCGGTTGGACCTGTGACGAGAGCTCGGGTTAAACGCTTCAAGGAGGGGACTAACGGATTGATTCAAGAAGCTTAGAAGGATGAAGATTCCAGGATGAAGGTTTTAGAGTTGGAGTCTAAGCTCGTGAATATGTTACAAATGTGTATTCCAAGCCAAGAATCGGGGACTAGCTAATAAAGCCAAAAGTTCCAGCCTGGCGCGCCCCGTGCCAGTTTTGAGCTTAATACAGTGCGCCCCGCGCCGGTCCTATAGAAAACAGAGCGCCCCGCGCCATTTTAGCGCACCTCGCGCCAGTCACGCGGCACGAAATCCGAGAAACGTGTTTTTGAAGATTTTATCAGATTTCTTTCCTTATTTTTAGGGATTTATCATATCTATCATAATTCTAAGTTGACTAAGATGTTTGTTAGATGGAAATTACTTTCTAATTAGTTATTTACTAGTATTTCAATTCCTTTTATAATTAGGGTTTATTTCTACTAGTATAAATAGGTTACATGGTTATTGTAATTAGATGATCAACAATAATATTCTGAGTTTATTCATACTTGAGAGTTATTCTCTACTTTTGGTTCTTTGAAGAATTTCTAAGTAGTTTTCTTAGTTTTTCTTTGAGATTCGAAGCTAACTTATCATACAACAATCCATATTTGTGTGTGGCGTTATTCTACCACATCATTCGATTGTACCGAGATTACCGTTTATATATAGGCGAGGGGTTTAGGTGTCGTTGGTGTTCATCCATCGCATATCTCATTACTTGATCGATTGTACCAAGGTTCTCGTCTCGTTATAGGCGTTGGGTTAAGGTGTCAAAAGAGTTCCATCAAATTTGCTTACTAGAAACGATCCGGGCGACGACCAGCTCACGCAAACGTGTCGTGGAGTCTATCATTTGGTATCAAAGCTGTGTTTTCTAGCTAAGTATCTATCTTTATTGTATCGTTGAATTTGAGAGTAAAAAAAAGAGTATAGAAAATTTTATTATTTCAGTTATTTTAATTTGTCGTAGAATTCGTTTTCAATTCCGTAATCGAGATTGTGGGTACTTCTATTCATACCTACTATAGTTGTTCGTGATAAGTTATTTTGAATTGATTATTAAAACCGAGAATTTTGCTAGGTAAATTCGAAAAGAACCTATTAGAGAGAATATTTAGAGGTAAAAGGCATAGTTGTGAGATCATTCAAGGGGAAAAGCTTGTTGAGTGATACACGAGCGAAACATTAATCGAGTGAAATACGTAAGAGAGTGGTGAGAAAAATATTTTTGCTACTAACCTCTGTTTTGCAGGAAAAATGTCTAGTACAAAAGATAAGGGTGTCATGGAAGATCCTCCAACAAAGTTTGATCCAAAATTTGTTATGGAAGCTATGATGAAAGAATTTACGAGGAAATTAGACATGGTTGTGGAGCAAGTGAATGAACATTTTGATCAGATGAGTGTGACACAAGGGAAGCAGTTTCAACATCATAGTGGAGATCGTCAAAAGGGAGGAGCACAACAAAGGGTACTAAGAACGGAGGAAACATACTATGAGGAAGAATTTAGTGAAGAAGAAGATCGTGACTCCGATTTCTTACATCGGAGGCAACAAGGTAATAGGGATAGAAGAGGTAGGATTCGAGAAGATGGGAACTTGGATAACATTAAAATGAAGATTCCTGCGTTCCAAGGTAAAAGTGATCCTAAGGCATATCTAGAGTGGGAAACAAAGATGGAGTGGATTTTTGCATGCCATAACTACTCGGAGCTCAAGAAGGTAAAAATTACCGCTACAGAATTTTCAGATTATGCTGTGACTTGGTGGGATCAATTGATGTTGAATCGGAGAAGATATGGTTCGCATCCAATCGAAACATGGGACGAGATGAAGACAGTGATGAAAAAGCGATTTGTTCCAACCCACTACTACCGTGACCTTTTTCAGAGTTTGCAAAATCTTAGGCAGGGTAGTCAGAGTATGGAGGATTAATTTAAAGAGATGGAGATGTTAATGACTAGAGCCAACATTGTGGAAGATCGTGAGGCGACATTGGCTAGATTTTCAGCAGGCTTAAATTAGGAGATAGCGGATCTGGTTGAACGACATCATTATGTAGACTTAGAGGACATATGGTTATCAAGATAAAGAAACAGCTTAAGAGGAGAGGTAGCCAGTGGTCTTTGTCTAATTCGGGTTCATCTTGGAAGACTAATGTGGCAAAGCGAGAAGAGAAACCAGTCGTAACTAAACCTAAAGTAGAATTTAAGCAGGAATCGACTAGCCGAGGAATACATGGGAAACTTGAACAACCATCTTTTAATCGTAATCGAGATATTAAATGCTTCAAGTGTCAAGGAAGCGGACATATTGCCAATCAGTGCCCAAATCAAAGGACGATGTTATTACTTGATAATGCAGAGGTGGAAACCGAAGAGGAAGTTAGTGATACCGACTCAATGCCACCGTTAGAAGAGATAGATGAAAGGGAGTTGGCTATGCATGGTGAGATGTTGGTTACAAGGCGAGCTCTTAGTACGCAAGTGAAAGAGGAAAATGGGGAGCAACGAGAAAATTTATTTCATACCAGATGCCTTGTGAATGGTAAGGTTTGTTGTGTGGTGATAGATGGAGGAAGTTGCACAAATGTTGCCAGCACGATCATGATGGAGAAGTTGGGAATATCCACAACTAAGCATCCCCAACCATACAGATTGCAGTGGCTTAATGATAGCGGAGATATAAAAGTGACTAAGCAAGTATTGGTTCCATTCACGATTCGGAAGTATGTTGATGAGGCGTTATGTGATGCAGTTCCGATGCAGGCGGGTCATTTATTGCTTGGTCGGCCATGGCAGTTTGATCGGTGGGTGAAGCATGATGGTTTCACAAACGAGTATTCTTTTGTTCATAATCAGCGAAAAGTTACGTTATGTCCTATGTCACCAAAGTAGGTGCATGAGGATCAATTATACTTGCAAAAAGATCATGTACAGAGAAAAGAAAGTGGAAAAAAATAAAATGAGGAAAAAAATAAGAGAGAAAAAGAAAAATAAAGAGAGGAAAAGAAACATTTATGCAAAAAAGAGCGATGTGAAGAGAGCTTTGGATGCCAAAAAGGCAGTGATTATACTTCGGTATAAGGAGGCACTTTTGAATTCTAACGCTAATGTTTTTTTGTTGCCTAGTGTTGTTTCTTCTATTTTGCAGGAATATAAGGATGTATTTCCTAAGGAGCTTCCACAAGGACTACCACCGATTCGGGGAATTGAACATCAGATTGATTTTGTGCTCCATTCCAAATCGTCCAGCTTATTCGGAGCAATCCCGAGGAGACAAAGGAGTTGCAGAGGCAAGTTGGAGAATTGATGGAGAAGGGGTTCGTGAGAGAAAGCATGAGTCCATATGCAGTTCCAGTGATCTTAATGCCTAAGAAGGATGGGAAGTGGCGTATGTGTATCGACTATCGAGCGGTAAACAATATTACGGTAAAGTATCGACATCCCATTCCACGTTTAGATGATATGTTAGATGAATTGCATGGGTCTGTCGTGTTTTTAAAAATTGACTTGAAGAGTGGATATCAATAAATTAGAATGAGTGAGGGAGATAAATGGAAGACTGCACTTAAAACAAAATATGATTTATATGAGTGGTTAGTATTGCCTTTTGGTTTAACTAATGCACCAAGTACTTTCATGCGATTAACGAATCATGTTTTGCGGCCATTCATAGGGAAATTTTGTGACGCCCCCAAATCCAGGTTTCCAAACCTCGAATTCGGTGCTCACGATAATTCGACGACAAACATACTATCTAACTAAATGCGGAATAATAAACATACATTGTTTATCGAATGGAAATAAAGTCTTACAATTCTGGTCCCAAGGTTCTTTAACCTTAACATAAAACGTACTCTTAATACAAATAAAGGTTCACTTAATCAAACCACATTCAGAAATAGCTAGTACATAGGCACTAACGGGCATCTATTCCTGCACCTTCCCTTTTCCTTTGTCTCCTCTAGACGTTTCTGCCTTAGCTGAAATAAAGATCATGATATAGCAAGGGTAAGCAACTAATTTGCTTAGCAAGTATATACACAAGAGATATATCATGATAGAAGGAAATTTTGCTTTCAATGTTCAACAACAGTATAAGGGTGTGAAGGAACATGAATTAGTAAACAACAGTTGAATATTCGAATAATTGAATGACAATTACTGAGTGGTTTGAAATAACCAAGGACGTTTTCCAAGGTTCTCAGCATGTAAGCTGGACCTCTTAAAAAGTTTTGGTAATCGAGGGGATCAGCCTCTCATACCCCGTGATTTATGCATAAACACTTAATAACCAGCATTGATATCATGCCTTAAACAAGTTTATCCTTTTCTCAGCCAAGAGTTTTTACCACAACAATTTAATAAGAACAGCTTTTAAAATACCATTGTCTTAACCAATTTAGACATGCTGGATCTAGCTGATACAAATAGCATAGATCGATCTCATAAACAATTCATACTTGAAAGAACTTTAATTAAATTTACAGTTCAATCATAATAGGATAGGAATTCAATTGCACAATGTGCGAATCTCAATAATCAGTATAGATGTGAATAATCGACAATAATTATTCACTAACATGCTTCGAAAATAATAACTCGAGATTGAGTTAGGGAACTTGCAATAATGTAAGAAGTTTAGGGTTAGGAACTTGCCTGTTTGCTCAGCTACAAATAATTCTAGCTTTAACTAATTGGCCTTGAAGAACCTAACATTGATAATGTCGGTCTATCAATTAGTACTGCGTAGTTGTACGCCGATACGCTTACTTATGCTATTTATTTAACAATTTAAGAAATTCACATAGCACACAGTAAATAAACTATAGCAAGTTTCATAAGGCACTTAATTGGCTTTTAGGTTGATGGTTTAAATAAATCAACCATGTATCCCTTAAGTAATAAACACTTATTAATCCCTTAAACAATTAATTATAATTGTTTAATTAATTAACATTACTTTTTTTTTCTTAATTAACATTCATTTATTAAACCCTTAAAACAATTAATTATAATTGTTTAATTAATGAGCTATTTGAACTCTCTCTATTTTATTAACTCTATCTTCATTTAATAGTAATTAATAACTAATTATATTCACTTATTATTCAATTATTAATTAAATAATAATCGAATTATAAATTTTAATTGTCTTTAATTATTATTTAAGATTAAATAATAATTAATTAGGTTTGTTTATTATTCAAAAAAAAATAATAATTAATTAACACGAATGAATTACCTTTAGTGAATATATAATAATAACTAATTAGGTTTATTTATTATTTAATGTTAATCAAATAATAAATAATTAATTAGTGAGTAATAATCATCTTTAGTTATTATTTAATAAATAATAACTAATTAGATTTATTTATTATTTAAAGTTAATTAAATAATAAATAATTAATTAGTGAGTAAGAGTTACCTTTAGTTATTTTCTAATAGTAACTAATAACTAATTAGGTTTATTCATTACTCAATAATAAACAATTATTTTATTAACTTATTCATATTTAATTATTATTTAATATTAATAATAATTAAATATTTGTTGTCTTTATTTATCACTTACTGACAAATAATTAAATTATTAACTTAATTCCTACTTGATTATTATTTAATAGTAATTAAGCAATAATCAACTTTGTTTATTATCTAAGGATAAATAATAAAATAATTAATCTATTAATTTTATCCATACTTGGTTATTATTTAATAGTAGTTAATCAAATATTTATTAGCTTTATTTATTATTTAAGGATAATAAATAATTAAATTATTAACTTTATTTATATTTAAATATTAAATATTTACTAACTTTATTTATTATCTATTGAAAAATAATAAATAATTAATTTGTTAATTTTTTTATTTTGTTAGTCATCATAACCAGTTAACAAGAGCATTATTACCCAACACAGTAGACAATAATTTCTAAACACTGATTATCATACCCAAAAGGAAACTAAGGTTTGATCTTTGTATAAGCAGTCCATTGTATACCCCAAATGAAACACAGTTTTTATTCAAGCATTTTCAAAACATTAACACTGGCCTAAACTCAGTGCACCACCAGGAAACCAAAACCTTAAGGTTCTTTAATATGCGAGGGTTCAACACAAACCCGTATAAAACCACACGATACCAGATTTTCCCAAATCAAAGCCAACGAAATTAACACAATACCATAGCAGATTTGCAACCCAAACAAGAACAACCTAATACAATAATGTACATGGTGTAACTTCACTCAACAAACTATCACAGTGATACAACCCAACACAGTGATATAAACGAACCCAATTGGTAACTTAATACAATACCAGATGCTCAAAAACAATATAATTAAATCCCAAACAATGTATATTAAACCAATATTATCGACTGCTACAACAGTTTCTCAATTCCAGCGATACAACCACAATCGGCAACCCAAATTCCAATTACATAAGGAAGAAAATTTATACACAACCTAGAAATTAAACTATCACAGTAGCTCAGACATCCCATTGCCATACCTTGGGTTCGATCGGCTAATTGCCTTTATTCACTGCGACGTGCTTTCCTCTCTTGAATTTACAATTTCTCTCGCCCTAATTTGAAATCCTCTAATAACAGCAGCTGGCTAGGGTTTGGGGAAAGGCTTCAATTTATACTAGAAAGTTTTCCCAAATTGGTTTGGGTATTACCTAACTTGGCCGGTTAAGGACCGACGGTAGGAGATGGGAGCTGTTGTCGGTTGTCAACTCCCATCCAAGCCACTGCGACTTGCCGGCAGGCCATTGAGCCGTGTGCGCCACCAGTCGCGTCGCCGAACGCCCGGATCCCTTGGTCCGTTCGTCAACACCCAGTCACTCCTTCGAACCTCTGGTCAGCCCGCTGGTTGATTCAACTCGTCGCCGGCGCACGCCTGGCGACCCTCTCCCGTCACTCTACCGACCTAGTTGATTGATTGAAAGCTTGGAGTCGCTAGGTTCGGCTAGCTTTCTTCTTCTCCATGATTGAATCTAATTTGAGGTTTGAGGGTTTGATTTTGTCAAGCTCGGTTACCCCTAATTTAACCGGCAGATGGCCCCAAACGGATCTGACCCGACTGGAATTGGAATGGGTTCGGTTTTTGGTTGGGAATGAAATTGGGCTCAACAAATTGTTGGGCCGGCTGAAAATAGTTAAAACAAAGTGGCCCAAAAGGAAAAATAACAAGGGATTTGGGCTTAGTCCAATTAAAAGAAAAACAAAATGGTCCAATTAAATTAACCACCTTCTAATATAAAATAACTAAACCCATTAATTATTAAAAATATTTATTTTAACCATAATTCTTTATTCGAATTATTTAATCCGATAATGAAATGAAATTATTTATTAATTCCCTAATTTTCTTGCAAATAAATTCTTTAGGGTTACTCACTAATTTATTTACACTCTCAGTGAGTCCCTTTAATGCACAGAAATTTATTGGACCACGTATTTATATAATTAAATAATAATACCCACATGGATCCAATTAAAATCGTAAAATTAAATAAAACGAATTTCATATATTAAAATAAATTAATACAATATTTAGAATTTTCTGGACATTACAAATTTGTTATGGTTTATTTTGATGATATATTGATCAATAGTAAGAGCTTGGGAGAGCATGCATTACATTTAAAATCTGTTTTAGATGTTCTTCAAAAAGAAAAATTGTATGCTAACATGGATAAATGCACTTTTTGTTCGAATAAAATTGTCTTCCTTGGATTTGTTGTTAGTTCATAGGGAGTACAAGTTGATGAGGAGAAAATACGTGCTATCCGAGATTGGCCGAGCCCTACGAATGTAAGTCAATTTCATAGCTTTCATGGACTCGCAAGTTTCTACCGGCAGTTTATAAGGAACTTCAGCGAAATCACAGCACCATTAACAGAGGTTATCAAGAAAAGTGTGGGCTTTAAGTGGGGTTTAGGGATTGGAGCGGTGCTGATGCAAGAAAGAAAGCCAGTAGCATATTTCAGCGAGAAATTGAGTGGAGCTGCTTTGAACTATTCGACGTATGATAAGGAGTTGTATGCATTGGTTCGAGCATTGGAGACGTGGCAACAATACCTTTGGCCTAAAGAGTTCGTGATTCACACGGATCATGAATTGCTGAAATACTTGAAGGGACAGTATAAGTTAAACAAAAGACACACAAGGTGGATGGAGTTCATTGAGACATTTTCGTACGTTATCCATTACAAGCAAGGTAAGGAGAATGTTGTTGATGATGCTCATTCGAGAAGGTACGTGTTATTAAATACTTTTGATACAAAATTGCTTGGGTTTGAACGAATTAAAGAGTTATATGTTAATGACCTTGATTTTGGTGAAGAGTTTAAATCTTGTGAAAAGAATGATGTAGGTAAATACTTTAAAATTGATGGTTTTCTGTTTCGAGAAAATAAGCTATGTATACCTGCATGTTCGTTACGAGAGTTATTGCTTAGGGAGTCACATGTGGGAAGTCTAATGGGTCATTTTGGTGTTGAAAAGACTTTATCTGTTTTGAAAGAACATTTTTATTGGCCTCATATGAAACGAGACGTGGAAAGAATCTGTGACAAATGCATTACATGTAAACAATCTAAGTCTCGTGTTTAACCTCATGGGTTGTATACACCATTGCCTATTCCTAATGAACCTTGGGTTGATATATCTATCGATTTTTGTTGGGATTACCTAGGTCTAAGCGTGGTCATGATTTGATATTTGTGGTCTTGGATAGATTTTTTAAAATGGCACATTTTATTCCATGCCACAAAACTGATCACGCTTCTGATGTAGCTGATTTGTTCTTTAGGGAAATTGTTAGATTGCATGGTATGCCTAGAACAATTGTTTCTGATAGAGATACTAAGTTCTTGAGTTATTTTTGGAAGACTTTGTAGTGTAAGTTAGGTACTAAATTGTTATTCTCCACTACTTGTCACCCGCAAACTGATGGTTAAACAGAAGTAGTTAATAGAACTTTATTTGCATTGTTAAGGGCTATTATCAAAAAGAATATTAAAGTTTGGGAAGAGTGTCTACCGCATGTTGAGTTTGCATATAATCGATCTGTTCATTCTGCTACACAATTTTCACCATTTGAAATTGTTTTTGGTTTTAATCCTTTGACACCGTTGGATTTATTGCCATTACCTATTTCTGAATTGACTAACATGGATGGAAAGAAGAAGGTTGAATTTGTGAAGCAGATACATGAAAAGGCAAGGCATAACATCGAGAGGAGGACGGAGCAATATGTTAAACAAGCCAACAAGGGTCGACGTCAAGTGATCTTTGAACTAGAAGAGTGGGTTTGGCTTCAAATGAGGAAGGAAAGGTTTCTAACTCAAAGGCGATCAAAATTGCTTCTGAGGGGAGATGGTCCATTCCAAGTGCTTGAATGCATCAATGGCAATGCCTACAAATTGGATTTGCCTGGTGAGTATAATGTTAGTGCCACATTTAACATTTCTGATCTAAGTCCGTTTGATGTAGGTGATGATTTGTGGACAAATCGTTCTCAAGAGGAGAGGTATGATGAGGACATCCTTAGCCTTAGAAGGAATGACAACCATGGTGATGATCCAGTGTATGTTCCGGTTGGACCTGTGACGAAAACTCGGGCTAAACGCTTCAAGAAGGGGATTATGTTAAGTTTGTATATAACGCGAGCATGCAATCAAATTACATAAATAGAGCGGAAGCGCGATAAAACGGATTTTAAAATTTTATACAAACCATCACCATGATCGATCAATGTGCTCAATTAACGATATAAACGAAAGAGAAAGAGAATAAGAATTATGCCATCGTAGACCAAAGCTTCCTCGGGTACAAGTTCAACTCTTAGTCCTTCGTGTTCTCCTCGAATGCTACGGTGTGATTCCTTCCTTTGATCAACGTTAGCCACCCAAGTGTTTGGCCTCTAGAGGTGATCCACCATGGAAGAACAAGTATTCAAGAAGTTGGGTGTTTGGCAAAACCCTAGTTTCTCTCTCTATAGAAATTGCAAGTACTCTCCACAATCTAATGCAAGAGTGTGTAACCCTAATCTATGATAAGACCCTTCTTATTTATAGATGTAGGAATAACCCTTCCCTAAACTATTTAGGATTAGGGTTTGTATTATAATTAAACTCCTTTAATTAATAATGCTCCTAATCCAATTAGGAATCCATGGGAGAGTACTTCTATTAATTAATTCACAATCCCTATTAGAAATTAAATAATAGTAAAAGTAATAATAATAATAAGACTCCTCTTATTAATTTATATTTAATATTTCCAAAATATTAAATAATAAATATTAAGCTATTTAATTTATTCTATCCCCATAGAGTAAATTAAATACACTTAACTTATTATTACAATTATGCCATTTACTTCTTAAATAAATATTTTTCTTTTGCGGTGTGACCCTTTAGGTTCTCCATATTAAACCGGTTGTGAATAAATCAATTAGAACAATTCTAATCTTATTTAAATAAATAAATTAAACTATTTAATTTATTTAAATAAATAATATTTATTCTACAATAAGGGTAAGCCCCCTTAGCGATCAACGACTTTCCAGATAATATAGATTTCAACATTAATCACAAAAGAACCTTTGAGTAAATAGTTACCATACAATTCAATCCTTCTACCATACAATGTCCCAATTAAATATAAGACATGGATTTACTGTCAAGTCTTATTTTATTTAATTATATGTATTTCGATTCCCAAATGCACAACTCTAATTAATACAAATTAGAAACTCCTTTCTAATTTCATTCTGCCTTGGCCAAGGACTACTGAGTTGTCATTTATCGAATCACATAGGACATTTACATCTTTTACTAGACGTGGTAGATTCTTTGTTGATCATTCACCTATCTCCATGTACAACTTATTATACCCAATCATACCCTTTGATATACCCTAAAGGTCTTAAGGGACATGTCAAAGTATAACTCATCATACATAAGATACTATGATGATCTCAAGTCCAAGGATCACTTGTACTACTATCACTAGAGGAATTCCTATTGACAGCCGAGTAAAACTCCATTAGGTATTCCTTAGCGAGTCACATTCAGTGAACTTATTCTCCAATAAGCACCTACATACTTGCTTTAGTGTCTCCACACAAATGATTATGAGATCAATCATCCTCTTCCTAAGAGCAAGCAACGTATGTACTAATCTATCCGGATTCACTAATCCCCAATTTAGTAATCCAACGATTAGGAACAATTTTAGTTTGTGAGCTATCTTGAATTTAGATCTCATTAGCATGATCACCATCATGATTCTAAAAGCATTGCTCAAAACTATGGGTTTATCACATTTAATATATAGCAGCACTATGTAGATAATATAAAATGCATTTTAAGAAAGTCAATTCTTTTATTAATAAATGAATAAGATTACAAAGTATATGCTACATCATATCAAATATGATTGGCTTATGTGCATACTACTTTCAATCTCCCACTTGCACTAAAGCCAATCGCCATGGTATCTAATACCCATCTTCTCTAAGTGACGATCAAACTGTTGTTGAGTTAAAGCTTTAGTAAATGGATCTGCAATGTTGTCTTGAGAGTCCACACGCTCCAGGGTGACATCTCCTCTTTCAATGATCTCTCTAATCAAATGAAACCGCCGCAACAGGTGTTTGGATTTCTGATGAGACCTAGGTTCCTTAGCCTGCGCAACAGCTCCATTGTTGTCACAGAATAAAGGTACTGCTCCTCTAATGCTAGGAACCACTCCAAGTTCAGTTATGAACTTCTTCATCCAAACAGCTTCCTTTGCAGCTTCACTTGCAGCTATGTACTCTGCCTCTGTCACTGAATCAGCAACTGTTTGCTGCTTGGAACTTTTCCAACTCACTGCACCACCGTTTAAGGTAAACACGTACCCTGAAACGGATTTACTGTCATCTTGGTCCGTTTGAAAACTTGAGTCTGTATAGCCCTCTAGTTTCATTTCAGACCCACCGTAGACAAGAAATACATCCTTAGTTCTTCTCAAGTACTTTAGGATGTTTTTCACTGCCTTCTAGTGCTCTTCTCCTGGATTCGACTGATATCTGCTCGTTACACTAAGTGCATGAGTGACATCTGGTCTAGTACATATCATATCGTACATGATAGATCCTATTGCGGAAGCATACGGAATCTTACTCATCCGGTCTCTCTCCTCAGGTGTCTTTGGGGCCTGTTTCTTGGAGAGATGTATTCCATGGCTCATCGGCATGAGACCTCTCTTGGAATCTTCCATGCTAAACTTCTTTAGCATCGAGTCAATGTACTTTCCTTGGGTCAAGCCTAGCATCCTTTTAGATCTATCTCTATAGATCTTTATCCCCAAAATATAGGATGCCTCACCCAAGTCCTTCATGGAGAAGTGTTTAGATAACCAAATTTTGATCGACTGTAGCATAGGAACATCATTCCCTATCAGTAATATATCATCAACATATAATACAAGGAATGAAACAGCGCTCCCACTAACCTTCTTGTACACACATGGTTCATCCTCATTTTTTGATAAAATCAAACCTTTTGATTATCTCATCAAAACGGATGTTCCATCTTCGAGAAGCTTGTTTCAATCCATAAATGGATCGTTGTAGCTTACAGACTTGGTTTGTTCCAACCGTTGAAACAAAACCCTCTGGCTATATCATATATACATTCTCCTCAAGCTCTCCATTGAGGAAGGCCGTTTTCACGTCCATTTGCCAGATCTCGTAGTCATAATAAGCTGCAATTGCAAGTAAAATCCGAATGGACTTGAGCATAGCTACTGGTGAGAAAGTTTCATCATAGTCAACTCCTTGTCTTTGTTTGAAACCTTTTGCAACCAGTCGGGCCTTATAGGTCTCTACCTTGCCATCCGCTCCAGTCTTTCTCTTAAAGACCCATTTACACCCACTAGGCTTAATGCCCTCAGGTGGTGAAACCAAAGTCCATACGACTAGCTCAATACTCATGGGTAAGTGTAAAAGAGTGAAAAGACGTATAAGCAAAACAAGAACCAACAATAACGATTAAGCACAAAGATTAAGCAACATTTATCCATTTTCCATGAGTTAGACCAATTCAATCAAATTCTTATCATAGACCATGGATTGTAGTTCAAATCAAATTAAAACAATGCTCAAGAAACACATCCTAAAAATAAATAATTTTTTTTTACAACGAAAACAAACTGGAAACACACAAATACTGAGTACTAAGCCAATACCCCAAACTTAAATTTGGCATTGTCCTCAATGTTTGAAATAGGAAAAATTAAAACAGAGGACTTCCTTGAGAACGTGTCAAACTTCATAGATGTCATCTTCCAAATCCTCTAAGTTGGGAGCCCAATCCAATTTTCTTAATACTCGGTACCTGAGAGCAATTGACTAAAGAAATTAAAATGCTATTAAACACACTAAAAAGAAACAATCAAACAAACTCAACAGCAAAACAATAAACTTGGGTTGCCTCCCAATTAGCGCTTGGTTTATAGTCCTTGGCCCGACTTTATTTATGATAGGAAAACAAGTTCAAAGTAAGATCAATTCAATTAAAATTAATATTGGAAAAACATTAGAAAACTAATTCCCCGGCAACGGCGCCAAAAACTTGTTGTCCTTTTTGTATATGACAATTTACGCGCAAGTATACGCGGTCAACAAGTAATAAAGTGATAAGAGAGAGTTGTCGAACCCACAGGGAATTATCTCTAATGAACTTCCAAGTACCAACTTTATATCGTCTCGATCTTATTTAAACAATTTGATTGAAGAGATAGATAAAGGTTACATCTAAATTGCATGAAATAAATAACATAAATAGATAAATAAGGGTCTAAGATTACAATTTCCCCCATACAAGTATTTTGTCAAACACTTGGTGTGCAATGCTTTGTTCAAATCTCTTAACTCTCCTTTAGATCAATTAACCACATAGAATTACCAACCGAGAAATTCACCATATTCATAAGCCTCTCTCGATGGTCATATGAAAATCACCCATACACGGCACATAGGTATATGTCTATCCCACATACTAGCAAGCAATTCAATTATATGAATAATCAACAAGACACACGTCACTAAATCTTAGTCAATCACTCATCAAACAAATGAACTTTCGCATAGGGAGTCATTAAGTTTGTAATCTCATAATGGTTACACACGGCATTTAGGTATATATCTATCCTAAATACTAGCAAGTCACCTATTCTCAAAGATAATTAATAAGACACACGTCACAATAATCTTATTATCCTCCCCCAAGAATCTTTAACTCTCGCATGATATCATAACTAGGTCTCAACCTATAATCCGTTCGTCAATTTCATATAGATTTCCAAGGTAATTACGAGCCAAGCAATTAATCTATAAGCATAGGTTATGATAACCAATTCATATGAGCAACAATAATCAAAAGGAAGAGAAAATCCATTCAAATTAAGAAATGAGTTCAATTACAATCTTAAATTAAACACTAATTACATAGAGAAAAAGATAAAGAAAGATAAAGGATGGCTTCCCCATTGTTGTTGGATGAAACTCCATTGAAGCACCTCCATTGAAGCTCCTCCAAGCTTTAGAAGAACCATGGCCTAGGGCCATGGCCTCCCTCTCTTTGCTCCAAGCCTCCTCTACTCCTTAGTTGCTGATTTCTATCTTCTATATCCTCCTATTTCGTGCCTCCAAGAGCTGATTTAAGTCCCTGGATGCCCTAACCTAGCTTAGCACCTCCAAAATGACCAAAAAACCCAAAAAATCTGCTGTTGTCCGCGACGAGCTCGCCCCGGCGAGCTTTTTGGCCTGCGTTTTCTCGCCCCGGCGAGAAATTTGTGTAGGAAATTCCCGCCCCGGCGAGCTCCAGTAAAATGATCATAACTTCTTCGTCCAAACTCGGATTAAGGCGATTAAATAGGCTATGGAAAGCTAAGAAGTAGCTCTACAACTTTCATAACTGGAGTCTGACGAGTAAATGGCCGGAGCAAGGTTCAAATTGAGCCCGAAGCAACTGCTATGTAAAAGTCATGCAAAATCCGATGGTAAAATGACCATAACTCTCTCATACTAACTTCAAATTGGATGATTCAAGATGCTCTGGAAAGCTAAGACAAAGATCTACAACTTTCATTCTTTGAGTTTTGAGAGAATCGAATTGCATCATGAGGGAAATTGAGAAACAAGCAGATGAAATGCCAAAATCGCGCCGAAAACGCATTGATCCCTAGGGCCTTTATTTCAATACCTACAAAACAACGTAAAAATACATAAAAACACACAAATACATATAAAAGTAATACAAAACTATATTACACAACAATAAGATGAAAACACATAAAACCAAACGAAATAGCTAAAGACTTACAAATTATTAAGGTTAAAAGCACCCAATTTGTGTATATAAAACACACTCATCAAATACCCCCAAACTTAAACCTTTGCTTGTCCTCAAGCAAAACACACAAACTATAAAAATTAAACATTTCTAAATAAAAACTATCTTGAGCAATGAGTTAATAAGCTTGAACAATGGTCTCAAAGCATAAACACAAATAAAATTCAAGGAAATTTTCAAAACGTTGCAAGTCTAGATTTACAATTAGCTAGTTATAGCTTGCTTTAAGTCCCTTCCGTGTGTGTGTGTGTACCCAATAGCACCAAACCAATCAAGCTCGGATGAAGCTATGCAAGCACATTACCTTATGAAATAATCAAAATAAACCCCGAAACAACATGTTTAACACATCACTCAATACAACGGTATACAAATCGCAATTTCCAAAAATATGAAATCAAAGGACTCTAGGTAAGTGCATTTTATGCTCCATCTTATCCTAAGTCCACTCTTGTGGGTGAGTGCATTTTACGCTCCATCTCAACTCAACACAAGATTTGATGAACATACATGTCTTACTTTTATCAAAATTATAAGAGAGTGCGTTTTACGCTCTACCTCTCCTACGCATGTGTCCATGAGTGAGTGCGTTTTACGCTCCATCTCAACTCACCACATGACCAACAATTCAAACACAACAAATTTGGACACCTTGCTTCGAGTGATGTTTAAACGAGTTCAAGAGTTTATAGATATTTCCCATAAGCATTCGGTTATAAAAGCCTTCTCTAAGCATACGACTAGCTCAATACTCATGGGTAAGTGTAAAAGAGTGAAAAAACGTATAAGCAAAACAAGAACCAACAATAACGATTAAGCACAAAGATTAAGCAACATTTATCCATTTTCCATGAGTTAGACCAATTCAATCAAATTCTTATCATAGACCATGGATTGTAGTTCAAATCAAATTAAAACAATGCTCAAGAGACACATCCTAAAAATAAATAATTTTTTTTTACAACGAAAACAAACTGGAAACACACAAATACTGAGTACTAAGCCAATACCCCAAACTTAAATTTGGCATTGTCCTCAATGTTTGAAATAGGAAAAATTAAAACAGAGGACTTCCTTGAGAACATGTCAAACTTCATAGATGTCATCTTCCAAATCCTCTAAGTTGGGAGCCCAATCCAATTTTCTTAATACTCGGTACCTGAGAGCAATTGACTAAAGAAATTAAAATGCTATTAAACACACTAAAAAGAAACAATCAAACAAACTCAACAGCAAAACAATAAACTTGGGTTGCCTCCCAATTAGCGCTTGGTTTATAGTCCTTGGCCCGACTTTATTTATGATAGGAAAACAAGTTCAAAGTAAGACCAATTCAATTAAAATTAATATTGGAAAAACATTAGAAAACTAATTCCCCGGCAACGGCGCCAAAAACTTGTTGTCCTTTTTGTATATGACAATTTACGCGCAAGTATACGCGGTCAACAAGTAATAAAGTGATAAGAGAGAGTTGTCGAACCCACATGGAATTATCTCTAATGAACTTCTAAGTACCAACTTTATATCGTCTCGATCTTATTTAAACAATTTGATTGAAGAGATAGATAAAGGTTACATCTAAATTGCATGAAATAAATAACATAAATAGATAAATAAGGGTCTAAGATTACAATTTCCCCCATACAAGTATTTTGTCAAACACTTGGTGTGCAATGCTTTGTTCAAATCTCTTAACTCTCCTTTAGATCAATTAACCACATAGAATTACCAACCGAGAAATTCACCATATTCATAAGCCTCTCTCGATGGTCATATGAAAATCACCCATACACGGCACATAGGTATATGTCTATCCCACATACTAGCAAGCAATTCAATTATATGAATAATCAACAAGACACACGTCACTAAATCTTAGTCAATCACCCATCAAACAAATGAACTTTCGCATAGGGAGTCATTAAGTTTGTAATCTCATAATGGTTACACACGGCATTTAGGTATATATCTATCCTAAATACTAGCAAGGCACCTATTCTCAAAGATAATTAATAAGACACACGTCACAATAATCTTATTATCCTCCCCCAAGAATCTTTAACTCTCGCATGATATCATAACTAGGTCTCAACCTATAATCCGTTCGTCAATTTCATATAGGTTTCCAAGGTAATTACGAGCCAAGCAATTAATCTATAAGCATAGGTTATGATAACCAATTCATATGAGCAACAATAATCAAAAGGAAGAGAAAATCCATTCAAATTAAGCAATGAGTTCAATTACAATCTTAAATTAAACACTAATTACATAGAGAAAAAGATAAAGAAAGATAAAGGATGGCTTCCCCATTGTTGTTGGATGAAACTCCATTGAAGCACCTCCATTGAAGCTCCTCCAAGCTTTAGAAGAACCATGGCCTAGGGCCATGGCCTCCCTCTCTTTGCTCCAAGCCTCTTCTACTCCTTAGTTGCTGATTTCTATCTTCTATATCCTCCTATTTCGTGCCTCCAAGAGCTGATTTAAGTCCCTGGATGCCCTAACCTAGCTTAGCACCTCCAAAATGACCAAAAAACCCAAAAAATCTGCTGTTGTCCGCGACGAGCTCGCCTCGGCGAGCTTTTTGGCCTGCGTTTTCTTGCCCCGGCGAGGAATTTGTGTAGGAAATTCCCGCCCCGGCGAGCTCCAGTAAAATGATCATAACTTCTTCGTCCAAACTCGGATTAAGGCGATTAAATAGGATATGGAAAGCTAAGAAGTATCTCTACAACTTTCATAACTGGAGTCTGACGAGTAAATGGCCGGAGCAAGGTTCAAATTGAGCCCGAAGCAACTGCTGTGTAAAAGTCATGCAAAATCCGATGGTAAAATGACCATAACTCTCTCATACTAACTTCAAATTGGATGATTCAAGATGCTCTGGAAAGCTAAGACAAAGATATACAACTTTCATTCTTTGAGTTTTGAGAGAATCGATTTGCATCATGAGGGAAATTAAGAAACAAGCAGATGAAATGCCAAAATCGCACCGAAAACGCATTGATCCCTAGGGCCTTTATTTCAATACCTACAAAACAACGTAAAAATACATAAAAATACACAAATACATATAAAAGTAATACAAAACTATATTACACAACAATAAGATGAAAACACATAAAACCAAACGAAATAGCTAAAGACTTACAAATTATTAAGGTTAAAAGCACCCAATTTATGTATATAAAACACACTCATCATTCTTCTACTTGGTCAGGTACCTGACTTTGATCCGTAGTATTTTGTGGTTCTTGAACTTCTTCAAGATATATCTTACTCCCACTGACCCCTTCAAGGATAAACTCCTTTTCCAAGAAGGCAGCGTGTTTCACAACAAACACCTTTTGATCAGTCGGGTGATAGAAATAATACCATGATATTTCTTTAGGGTATCCCACAAATCTACACTTGTCGGATCTAGTCTTCAACTTATCTTGCTCAAACCTTTTGACATAAGCTGGATAACCCCAAGTCTTAACATGCTTAAGATTTGGTTTCCTCCCTGTCTATATCTCATATGGGGTCTTTGGGACGGATTTGGTAGGTACCTTGTTAAGTAGGTATGCAGCCGATTCTAGGGCATAACCCCAGAAGGATACTGGAAGGTCGGTAAAACTCATCATGGATCGAACCATGTCCAACAATGTTCGATTTCTCCTTTCAGATACACCATTCAACTGTGGCGTCCCTGGTGGAGTCCATTGTGAGATTATACCATTTTCTTTGAGACAATTGAGAAATTCATTGGTTAAGTATTCCCCTCCTCGATCCGATCGAAGAATCTTAATACTCTTACCAGTTTGTTTCTCTACTTCACTTCTGAATTCTTTGAACTTTTCAAACGATTCAGATTTGTATTTCATTAAATACACATATCCAAATCTAGAATGATCATCAGTGAAAGTAATAAAATAAGAATACCTTCCTCGTGCATTCGTTGTCATAGGTCCACATACGTCTGTGTGTACCAACGCTAACAACTCTATAACTCTTTCTCTTTTTCCACTAAAAGGAGATTTAGTCATCTTACCCATGAGATAAGATTCACAAGTTGGATATGATTCGTAATCAGATAGCTCTAAAAGCCCATCTTTATGCAACTTGGATAATCTTGTTTCATTGATATGACCGAGTCTACAGTGCCACATAAAGGTATAATTAACATCATCTCTTTTTCTTTTCTTAGTTTGTTCAATTTGAAGTATATTTTCATGCAAGTCAAGTATGTATAGTCCATTCAGTAAGTTCCCAACACCATATAAAATATTTTTATTATAAATAGAACAACTGTTGTTCTTTATTATAATATTAAAACCATCCATATCCAATACAGAAATTGAAATAATGTTTCTAATGAGTGTTGGAACATAATAACAATTATTTAAACTAATGAACTTGCCCGAAGGCAGTGCTAAACTATAAGTCCCTACAGCTAATGCAACAACCTTTGCTCCATTTCCCACTCGTAGGACGACTTCATCCTTGTCCAGCTTTCTACTTCTGCTTAGTACCTGCACATTATTACATATGTGAGAACTACAGCCGGTATCCAATACCCGAGTAGAATTTTGACTTTCAAAAAAATTAATTTCAATCATGAACAAACCTAGATCGGAAGTCGAAGCTTCTCCAAGCCTCTTTTGGTCCGCAAGATACTCCTTGCAGTTCCTCTTCCAGTGTCCCGGCTTATTGCAATGGTAGCAAATTCCTTTGCTATCTGGATCAGGTTTCTTTTTATCCTTCCTCTTTGCCTTGCCCTTAGCCTTCTTTTTTTTCTTCTTTTCAGAAGATACCTTGGGCCTCTTCTTTTTCTTGGAAGAATCATCCACTAGTAAGACTTGGTTCTTGTTGGATGAGAAGTGACCTTCAGCAGTTTTCAACATGTTAAGTAACTCAGGCAAGCTGCCGTCCAACTTATTCATGTGAAAATTCACAACAAATTGTGAGAAGATGTCCGGGAGTGACTGCAAGATCAAATCTTGACTTAACTCCCCATCCATCACGAACCCAAGTTGTCCAAGCTGTTCAATCAGATTGATCATCTTAAGGACATGAGTCTCAACAGCAATGCCCTCGGTCATACGAGATCGGAAGAGCTCCTTAGATATCTGATATCTAGTCGTCCTACTTTGCTCACCATACAACTCTTTGAGATGCAGCAATATAGTAGGAGCATCCATAGTTTCATGCTGACGCTGAAGCTCGTTACGCATGGATGCGAGCATGATGCATTGAGCCAAGATTGCATCATCTTGCCACTTTCTGAAAGTAGCAATCTCTTCCTCAGAGGCTGTTTCTGCAACACTTGCAGGGACTGGCGAATTTAGGATATAAGAAATCTTTTCAGCAGTGAGAACAATTCTCAGATTCCTTAACCAGTCCGTGTAATTCGGTCCAGTCAGTTTGTTAGCATCAAGTATGCTACGCAGTGATAGTGAGTTTGATATTTTTAAATTATGCATGTGAAATAGACAACATTTTAGCATACATTCAATTTATTAATTACCAAAATAAAATTAGGTCTTTATTTTAAATTGGTATCTCCCACTATTTTCATCAAACTATATTACCCTCATTATATAGTTCGGCAATTCTAATTAAAGATTTACTAGTGAGATTAAGGATCCCATTTCAAATGTATATAGCCTTGTGGTGACACAACAAGCGATATATAAATAAATAGGTAGACAACTATTGTCAATTACATCACTATGTAACTCCTTGCAGTTTGCCTCTTAGATTATTTTGATCAAGCGGTGACACATCCGAATCAAAATTATCCAAGTTAAGTCCAACCTAGCACTTCCATATATTCGAAAGAAAAATACTATCCTTGTGGTGACACAACAAAACAGCATCGTTCAGTCTATTTATAAGCATCAAATGTGATAAAGCAACATCTTAAATATTTAATACTTGCCTTGTGGTGACACAACAAACTCATATTAAATATTTAATACTCTATTGTTTTACCATGCTAGAAGGCGACGTTCGATATTCTAAATATCTTTGAACGCTTAGGACTTAATATATTACTTTGAGGGGTTTGTTATTATTAGTCTCATCTTGTTTAGCGCGCATGCACATATATATATAAAATACGCGTCATATTATTTAACATGCGAAGCATGTTGTATAATATATAATATATATATAGTAAACATGCACATATAGAATACTATATTCTACCCGGATTGATTATGGAGTTTTATTCTAGTTTGGTTCACTAGAGCCACCAAGTGAACCAAAAGGTCAAACCTAGGGTGCAAGAATTAAATTTAAATATAACTATTACATTTAAACCCGGGCTCCAATACAAACGGGTCTTCAAGCGCTCCTTGCTCCTTTGTCTCCAATTCTTCAAAAAAAAATTAATTCTAACTAGTCCTATTACATAAACTATTTACAATAAATAGAAACCTTGATCAGCAGTCAAGGGACAGTACATAGGAGGGAGATAGAATTTACATTAAGAAAAATTAGAGAAGACGAGGTACGCAGACCCCATTTATAAAAACCCATACATTCAAGCATCCACTAAAATAAATCCAATCACACATTGGTCAACAGTCCATAATCAATCTCTATTTATTATCATACATATCTCTATATGTATCAATAAATAACATTCATCCCATGAATAATAAAACCATTCCATATATGCATTGATATCAATTAATGGGCAAAAGTTTTGCTAATATTTAGTTTTGAAACAAAATAAACTCTTTTATTTTAATCAAAAACCAAATCCAAATTAAACTCCTTTAATTTTAGCAATCTGAAATTCTATTCCAGATAAAATAAACTCTTTTATTTTAAACTTTTATCAATTAAATAAACCATTTATTTTAATTGAGAAAAAAAAATTTCAAAGTCTGGACACCAGCGCGCCCGCGCTCCAATTTGAACTAGGAGCGGCGCGGCCGCGCTGCACCCCCAGAAATGTTTTCTGGGTTAGGGCGCGGTCGCGCTCCAGAATGAACTGGAAGCGGCGCGGCCGCGCCGCGACGCAGATTCAGAAAAAATTTTCTTCAGCCCAAAATCCGATCGTATCGCATATCAATTCATACATGGAATCATCAAGATCGATAATTAGCACATGATTAGGCTCTGATACCACTGTTAGGTTTGTATATAACGCGAGCATGCAATCAAATTACATAAATAGAGCGGAAGCGCGATAAAACGGATTTTAAAATTTTATACAAACCATCACCATGATCGATCAATGTGCTCAATTAACGATATAAACGAAAGAGAAAGAGAATAAGAATTATACCCTCGTAGAACAAAGCTTCCTCGGGTACAAGTTCAACTCCTAGTCCTTCGTGTTCTCCTCGAATGCTACGGTGTGATTCCTTCCTTTGATCAACGTTAGCCACCCAAGTGTTTGGCCTCTAGAGGTGATCCACCATGGAAGAACAAGTATTCAAGAAGTTGGGTGTTTGGCAAAACCCTAGTTTCTATCTCTATAGAAATTGCAAGTACTCTCCACAATCTAATGCAAGAGTGTGTAACCCTAATCTATGATAAGACCCTTCTTATTTATAGATGTAGGAATAACCCTTCCCTAAACTATTTAGGATTAGGGTTTGTATTATAATTAAACTCCTTTAATTAATAATGCTCCTAATCCAATTAGGAATCCATGGGAGAGTACTTCTATTAATTAATTCACAATCCCTATTAGAAATTAAATAATAGTAAAAGTAATAATAATAATAAGACTCCTCTTATTAATTTATATTTAATATTTCCAAAATATTAAATAATAAATATTAAGCTATTTAATTTATTCTATCCCCATAGAGTAAATTAAATACACTTAACTTATTATTACAATTATGCCATTTACTTCTTAAATAAATATTTTTCTTTTGCGGTTGCGGTGTGACCCTTTAGGTTCTCCATATTAAACCGGTTGTGAATAAATCAATTAGAACAATTCTAATCTTATTTAAATAAATAAATTAAACTATTTAATTTATTTAAATAAATAATATTTATTCTACAATAAGGGTAAGCCCCCTTAGCGATCAACGACTTTTCAGATAATATAGATTTCAACATTAATCACAAAAGAACCTTTGAGTAAATAGTTACCGTACAATTCAATCCTTCTACCATACAATGTCCCAATTAAATATAAGACATGGATTTACTGTCAAGTCTTATTTTATTTAATTATATGTATTTCGATTCCCAAATGCACAACTCTAATTAATGCAAATTAGAAACTCCTTTCTAATTTCATTCTGCCTTGGCCAAGGACTACTGAGTTGTCATTTATCGAATCACATAGGACATTCACATCTTTTACTAGACGTGGTAGATTCTTTGTTGATCATTCACCTATCTCCATGTACAACTTATTATACCCAATCATACCCTTTGATATACCCTAAAGGTCTTAAGGGACATGTCAAAGTATAACTCATCATACACAAGATACTATGATGATCTCAAGTCCAAGGATCACTTGTACTACTATCACTAGAGGAATTCCTATTGACAGGCGAGTAAAACTCCATTAGGTATTCCTTAGCGAGTCACATTCAGTGAACTTATTCTCCAATAAGCACCTACATACTTGCTTTAGTGTCTCCACATAAATGATTATGAGATCAATCATCCTCTTCCTAAGAGTAAGCAACGTATGTACTAATCTATCTGGATTCACTAATCCCCAAATTAGTAATCCAACGATTAGGAACAATTTTAGTTTGTGAGCTATCTTGAATTTAGATCTCATTACCATGATCACCATCATGATTCTAAAAGCATTGCTCAAAACTATGGGTTTATCACATTTAATATATAACAGCACTATATAGATAATATAAAATGCCTTTTAAAAAAGTCAATTCTTTTATTAAAAAATGAATAAGATTACAAAGTATATGCTACATCATATCAAATATGATTGGCTTGTGTGCATACTACTTTCAGATTAATAGATTGATTCAAAAAGCTTGGAAGGATGAAGATTCCAAGATGAATGTTTTGGAGTTAGATTCTAAGCTCGTGAATATGTTACAAATGTGTATTCCAAGCCAAGAATCAGGGACTAGCCAAGAAAGCCAAAAGTTCCAACCTAGCGCGCCCCGCGCCAGTTTTGAGCTTGATACAGTGCGCCCCGCGCTGGTCCTACAGAAAATAGAGCGCCCCGCGTCGAGTATACTTCAAGTTCTGTATACCTAGCGCGCCCTGCGCCGTTCCTTTACAATTTCAAGCGCGCCCCGCGCCAGTCACGCGACACGAAATTCGAGGAACGTGTTTTTGAAGATTTTATCAGATTACTTTCCTTATTTTTAGGGATTTATCATATCTATCATAATTCTAAGTTGACTAGGATGTTTGTTAGATGGAAACTACTTTCTAATTAGTTATTTACTAGTATTTCAATTCATTTTATAATTAGGGTTTATTTCTACTAGTATAAATAGGTTTCATGGTTATTGTAATTTGATGATCAACAATAATATTCCGAGTTTATTCATACTAGTATAAATAGGTTGCATGGTTATTGTAATTTGATGATCAACAGTAATATTCCGAGTTTATTCATACTTGAGAGTTATTCTCTACTTTTGGTTCTTTAAAGAATTTCTAAGTAGTTTTTTTAGTTTTTCTTTGAGATTTGAAGCTAACTTATCATACAACAATCCATAGTTGTGTGTGGCGTTATTCTACCACATCATTCGATTGTACCAAGATTACCGCTTATATATAAGCGAGGGGTTTAGGTGTCGTTGGTGTTCATCCATCGCATATCTCATTACTTGATCGATTGTACTAAGGTTCTCATCTCGTTATAGGCGTTGGGTTAAGGTGTCGAAAGAGTTCCATCAAATTTGCTTATTAGAAACAATTCGGGCGACGACCACCTCACGCAAGCGTGCCATGGAGTCTATCATTGAGCTTCAAAGGACTTCTAATGGTTGATATTTTAGCAGGGTTTAGGAGTGTTTATATGTTTGAAATGGTGAGTTTAACAATGGGGAAGGGCTGTTATTGCAAGGCAAAGTTAGGGTTTAAAGGTCATTTTGACATGCTTAAAGGTTTTGTCATGGCTTGAGATGTTGTGGCTCTTACATGTGTCACATGCTTGTGCTAGAGTTTGCTTGAGTGCTGTATAAGTGGGCTAGCCACACTCCTACACACTCCTTCTTTATCCCTCACTCTCCCTCATTGGTTAGTTTTGATTGAATTGTGATTGGTTGATAATATTTCACATGGATTGCTAATTTTTGATTGGTCGGTCCATTCTTGTTACTTAGATTGCTATCTTGGTGATTGATTTCTATTAGTTGATTTAATAATCCTTGGCTTCTTATTGGTCCATTACACTTACAAGGATTGGTTTCTTAAACTAGTTTACTTAACCCTAATTAGGGTTTAATTAGTTTAATTAGGTTTTTCCTAACTTGCATACAAGTAGGTTAATTCGGAAGCACGACAAAGCACTATACCAGTTTAAGCATGACAAAGTAGGTTTTCGTAAATATACTGAGAAGCTCGTTGGTGAAATCTTTTAAGCTTGACGTTTTTCTCAAAAAAATATTTTTATTTCACAAATTCATAACTTAAGTTTTTAAACTTCTCGAAACCTAATTTTTAAGTTATAAAATTTAATCCTAACCTTATACGATCACATTTTCGAATCGTATTGGATTTTCAAAGAATACTCGAATAGTCGTTTGTTAAGTATTTCTAGGGTTTTCATTCCTAACCCAGTTAAGACAGTATTTATGATTCTGATAATATTTCGGGGTATTACAATTTTCCTAATTCTAGTCTCTGGGTTTGGGTCCAAATACGACGCCAAATTAAAGGATATTCCCATGATAGACGAATACGATGGTTGTAACTTTGCGATTCAATGAATGTAAATGTAGTTTGGGTCTTAAAATGATTTAAGTGGCTTTCATGCCCAAAAATTGGGTTTAAGGCCCCCTTTGATAGTGGATTATTATTATTTTGAGGTGTTTGGGGTTTACTTTGATGGCTTACATGCCCATGGGTAGCTCTAATCCTATTTCGATTCTTAGTTTCTTTTTTCAACACACGAAAATGGTTTTCTAACAAAAGTTGAAAAGATCTTTTTAAAATTGAATCAAACTAGGTTACTAGATTAATCTTAAGCTAAAATTGGAAGTAGTTTAAGCCTTGTTTCCTATTTGATCGAAGGATTATAAAAATATACTTTCTTTATCGAAATAATAATTTTAATCACTATACTATTATTTAATCAAATGATTTCCAATTTAAAAAAGAATATTTTGATGAAAATTCATATTCAAAAGTTTGATTTTAAGTTTGGGCCAATGTGACAAAATCGCTAGTTGGTATAACTTTAAATGGATGTACCAACCCATCCGAGTTTTGAGTTTTTGGAAAGATAAATGGCCCAAATTGTGACTCCATTACATTGGTCAGCAACCAAGATTCATAGAGTTCGAGAGCTAGCTTAAGCGGGGGTAGGTACCCCCAACTTCCGTGAAAATACGGTCACTGCCTTCCTAATCTTTTCTCAAGTTTTGAAAAAATTGTCTTAGTGTGTGTTCTAAGTATGTCGTGCCTAGGTATATTGTGTTATTCCATAGTGCATGTGTGTGTTTAGTGCTATGCATGGTGGGTGAGTTCATTTTAATCCTAGTGAGCTTCAATTTGACTATAAATGGACTTTTTATTTATTTATAATGAGTTGGGTGAGTTTGGTTTCTAAACTCATGTGTGTGTGGCTTTCCAAAAGGATGTAACTTTGGTTTCTAAAGTTATGTTTGTTTTAAAAGACGTGAGTTTGGTTTCTAAACTCGATTGTTGACAAAAAGGGGAGTTTGATTTCTAAACTCGGGTTGTTTCAAAAAAGAGTTTGGTTTCTAAACTTGTGTGTTTTCAAAAGAGAGTTTTGTTTCTAAACTCGAGTATTTTTAAAAGAGAAGTGTGGTTTCTAAACTCAGGTGTTTTCAAAAGGGAGTTTGGTTTCTAAACTCGTGTATTTTTAAAGCAAAAAGAGTTTAGTTTCTAAACTCGTGTGTTTTAAAAGGGAATTTTGTAATATTCTGAACCCTAATAAGATTTATATATGTAAATTATGTGCTTATTAGATGAAAATTCTTGTTCCAACTTTGTGTTATGTGATTGTATATTTTATTAAAGAATTAGGTCAAATAAAAGTATTTTCGAAACTGCTTAGTCGTGCTTACACGGACAAAATGATTTGTCGTGCTTCAGACGATTTCACCGATAGCGTCTCGACAAATTATTTTGGTAAGCTGTTGTGTCATGCTTGGAAATGACGAAGTGATTTGTCGTGCTTCGGAGTTAATATATTATTATATTAACTGATAAAAATCTAAAATAAGTTATATAGGATTTAAAATGATAAACTGAATTAGAAACCCTAATTAGAAAACTCTAATTGGTAAAATTTGTCCCAATTGGTATATCAAAACCCTAATTACTACACAAGAATCTTAATTGATATAATTAAATTCTAAGTAATAAATCATAAGATTAATTATCAATCATAGAATTTATATTAAAACCCTAATTGAAGGTTTAAACCCTAATTCATGAATTAGGAAACCCTAAACCCTAAGTAGGAAACCCTAATTCTAGTTATGCTATCTTAATCTATAAATTATAAAATGTAAACCTTAATTATGATATATAAGCTTAATTAAGGTATTACTAAACATAATTAAACATCTTAATCATGATTAGCAAAAATCTAATTTTAATTAGTAAGGAAATAAATCAAAAATAAAATTAAATCAATAGAAATTAAGCTAAGAGTGTGCAAGCTTGTGCTCAACACACTCCAGCACAAGCATGTCATCAAGATCAGACTTGAAGTAGCACAAGTTCATTTGCTAGATATTTTTGGAGGGCAAAATTGGATAAAACGTTAAAGAAACCCTAATTTTGAAGCCCTGTAAATAAAACAATAAGCTGACCTTTTAAGTTACGAATTTACAAAGCCAAAACACTTAATTATCATTGTAACGCCCCCGAAACTCGGGTCTTACCTTGAACCCAATTCTGACGCGTCACGGTACTACCCATACAACATAGGCATACTAAAAATATGTAATTACAATAATATAACAACATATCATCATCTAATCCCAGGCACGAAGACCTTAAATAAAACACTTATGACCAAGGTTGAATAAATATCATGATCCTTTACAATATCTCATGTGTGAACGCAAGGTTCAGATTCTGACTTTATCCAATCCCTGAATATTCGCAAGGTTATTCAATAACCAATACATTCGTTATAAAAATGTCCTTTATACAACATCGACATCCTTGTAGTTTACTATAACAAGTAACTAACATAATCACATCATAAATACTATAATGGATAACCTTTATTTCTAACTCAGGGTTTACATAGTCAAATTCACGTACATCATATACCGTCATCATAGCTAAATAATTACAGTAAAGGGACATTTAGCAACCTTCCTGTTTCCATGCGCCTCTAATCCTTATCATCACGATATCAAGATAATTGCATTGCATCGTAAATCTGCAAAAGTTTTATTTTTACAAGAATGAGCACGACGGCTCAGCAAGAACTGACAGTTTTCACATTTCATGCTTCACGTAACACATAAGTTTGCATTTTATCCATGCATCATGATTCTCATACTATGCATCTTACTCATGCATTATAAATCTTATGCAATTCATCCATATATATGCATCATGTATCTCATAGCATACTTCATGCATCTCACATTGTATATTTACAATAATTCAAGTTCCACATAGAACAATATAGTCACATAATTGCACATTATGCACGCTTTAATCATGCTCTCATATAATCCACATAATAGTGAAATATTTAGTAATCAAGTCATGTACATCAATACATTTAAACAAGTTAACAAGTTACTGGAAGAACTTGCCTTTAAGTGTTCCTTGCCAAATTATGATGGCTCGTCCTTCAAATATCCTACATAATTTATTTAATAATAAAATACCAATTAGCCACTAAAAAGGCTTCATATAATGGTTTATATTATAAACCCACTTCATATCTTATAATGTTCGTTTTGTTTAAATCGAAACACTATTTAAGTTCTTTAACACTTTACGCGGCGTTTCGACGTTTACACGTCACACACCTAATTCGCCTCCTTTGCATGTGCTTAGCATGCTCATACATTGGTTTATAATACACTATCATGTTTCATTATTATTAGAAACACAATATTAAACAAGATTATACACACTAGTTACGGCGTTACGACGCTTGCACGTCTATATGCCAAACTTGATTATTCGAACGCCCAGGCGACATGCATTTGCGTACGCCTAACATGCCCATTCAATTTATCTAATACTCATTGGTTAATGTTAAGTATCATTATAAATCATAACATTCATGTTTTAGAACTTAGAACAACATTTTATATTGTCGGGAGCATTACATGTGCTTACGCGCATGCCCGACACCCTCCGATTGCCTCCAAAAACACATTAGTCATACAAATGGTCAATTTGGGAATTTATCTCGGCCTCAAATCGAAAAACTTAAAGAAAGAGAGTTGTAGGTCTACTCGTTTTCTTTCCAAATCATCTTGAATCACCTCAATCCAAGTTCGTATGAGAAAGTTATGCCCATTTTACTAAAGGACGTCGAAGCTGTTTGCACAGTCTCTTGTCCAGCGTCGTAGGCGCTCAAAATGGCCTATGACCAGCGCCTGAAGTGCTCTATTGCAGTAGCTGGACTCGTGGCCAGCGCCTACCCAGCGCTGTAGGCGCTCGGCCTGAGTCCCCAACCCGTTTTGCTTCCCGGAATGCTCTGTTTTGGTGTTCTAGACCTATCTTGCTTCCAACCACCATAACTCCCTCAATACACGTTCAAATTGGTCCGTTCCGGACTCTATGGACTCTTAAGACATAGGGCTACAACATATCAAAAATTCAGAGCTATCCATTAACATTAACATGGCCAAATCTTAGGCCAAAGTATCAACTCATGCTATATTTTCGTGTTCTTGGTGTTCTTCGTGTTCTTCACAAAAATCTTCATCAAATCTTTGTTTTAACTTCTTTTTACTCCGTTCCAACTGGGTTAACTTCACAACCCATGGAAGTACAACATCATAACAACAAATAAATTAAACAAACACGAAATCATAGCTACAAAGTCCTATAAATCGTCTAAATGTCCAAGTTCATGTCCAAAGTTCATTGTTCTTCATGTTCTTCATCCTTCTTAAGCATAGGTACGGATTTATTGCGTTTTTGTTCCACTTTGCTGTTATTAATGGCTTATATAACCTCTTAACAACATTTACAAACATCCAACACAAACAAAACCAACAAAAATCGCAAGAAAACCAACCCATGAGCATAAAAGCTCTAAAACCATGAAAAGCTTGAAAACCTTAACCAAATCAAATAAAAATGGTTTCAAGTAAATGATTTACCTCTGTAAATCCCTCTTAGATGATATGAAGCTTTGCTAGGGCTTGGCTTGAGTCTCCTTCTTCCTTTTTGGTTCACCCGAACCTCTTCTTCTCTTCCTTTCTTCTTCTTCTTCTTTTTCTGGCGACTCTTCTTCTTTTCCGGCGACTTTTCCGGCGACCTTCTCCTTCTTTCTTCTAGCTCTTGGCAGCTCTCTCTCTCTCTCTCTCTCTCTCTCTAAACTCTGATGATATGGGAGATGGGAGAGAAGGAATGGGTTAGGAGAAGTGGAGGAATTTTGGGAGAAAATGGGAGTAATGGGTTAATGGCTCAATGAGCTTTGTCCAAATAATTCAAGCTTGCCGGCAAAGCTCTCCACTTTCTCATTTTCTAGCAATTTGATTGGTCCAAAGTGGTTTGGGTGGTTCCCACTTGGGATAACAATATCCAAATACACAAAAATATATCCGAAAACTCCCACTTTTGTACCAAAACTAGTAAATAACTCCACCCAAAATTAAAATGGGTATTACCATAAATATTGGGATGGGTAAAAATAATTATTATGGGATTTGTCCAAATATTCGGAACACCCATATAATACATTCGGATACGGATAAAATCACGTATCAGCTCAAATAAAATTTCCGACACTTGAAAAAATTATTCGTACGCATACACGTATTTATGAAATTTATTAAAATCGAAAAAGACTCAAAAATATTATGGCGTGAATAGTGTCTCGGGAAACGTGCTCGGTGAATAGTGATTTTGCGATCTTTTGCAAAAAAATCAATTATTCACTCCTACGGTTCAACAACGCATAAAAATTCATACATTGACCTCATCCAGGTTATAAAATAACCTTAAAACACGTCGCATAAAAATAATATTTAATCCATTAATAATATTAATAAACCCAAATTACAAGGGTATTCACGATTCGCGATCGCTACTCTTCCCGATTAACTCCCCATAATCATATACATCAACGTACATATATCTCACCCATTTTGGGTTAGCGTCTTTACAATAAATAACTCGTCCAATAATATTATCCTTCAACTATTTATTTAATCCAATAAATAGTACTTTAGCGATATTTCTCGAATCCGCCAAATTAGCTAATACGAAAACTTTCATACTTATTAATCATCGTCTACGCATAATCTAGGTTATAATATAACCTTTAAACACTTACCACATAATATTATCAATAAAAGTCTATTTTATTCAATAATATTCATAAGCTCGAATTATCGAGCTACCCATGACTCGCGATCGTTACAATAATTAACTATTAACTCATTCATTCTGAATCTATGTATATATTTCACATTTATATATATACATATTAAGCTCACCAAAAATCACATAGATATATATAACACATATATATTCAAACTCGAATCATAATAAGAATTATTCTATATTAAATTCTTATTATAATTATTCTCGAAAATCCGGGTTGTCACATCCTTCCCTCCTTATAAGGATTTCGTCCTCGGAATCACAAATATCAAACCTCTTACTCGGTTTTCGTCTAATTTCTTCCGAAATTTTATCGTTGAATAATTTCAACGTATTACTATAACATAGGTTTTATATAACCTATTTAATCTCTGAGTATTATCATATGTTTAACCCATCAATTTCCTTTTGAAGGATCATTGTATGTCACAGTCATCATAATAATTTAATATCATGATTTACTAACTCATAAATATTAGGGATATTACAATCATACCATATTGAGCCTATGCAAGCAAAAGATCAGAATCAAAAGCCAAAAATCAAAAACTTGAGAAAAAAGGTGCAAAACCCTAATTTTTATGCTAGATCTTCAAGCCTGCAATAATTTTATGTTTTAGATGTTTAGCATTATGTGTAAACATGTTATTTGAAGATCTGGGTTGGTTAAACAAGGAATCATAACATGTAAAGGGTCGAATTTGTTGAAAAACTTAAACTGTTCTTGGTAGTCAAGAACAGTCTGACAAGCCTTTTTGTCAGAGCTTTTGATACACTTAAAATGTTTGTTAGATCTGTTTTAAAGCATGAATTTGTAGTATGCCATGTTAGATATGATATCCAATTGGTAGAAGGCTAAAAATATCTCACAGTAGGAAGATATTAATGGTCAAAACCCATTGACCGACCATGTTAAACTATTTATGGGCAACCCAGAAACCTTCAAGCAATTCTGACAGTTTACTGACAAAGTTTGCTTCGCTTATATCTTGCACACATGATATAATTAATGAGGTTTTAATGTTTGTATATGTTCTCTGTCATGTAATCTATAAGAATAAATCAATTAAACACATTAAGCTAACCTAGAATCAAAGTTATTAACGGTCAAAAGGCTTTGACCGACCATGACTGGCTGAGTTTCTGGGTAACCTTACCCAGAAACTCAAGAACAGCATGAACATGGTGGTTTGACCGGATCAAATCTTCAACATGTGATATAATTAGTGTTAGTTTGATACATGTCGTTATACTCTGCCATGTTGGCTACAACAAGCAACAAAAATCAAACCTAAAACATTAACCAGCTGGAATTAATTTAAGGTCAAAAGTCTCACTTGGACCATGACCGGTTGTTCTTCAATGAAGAACACCTTTAGCGACAGTCTTCATCCGATTCCCAGAAAACTAAGATTCTATGCAGTCTGTCGCTATAGCCCTTTTGCGATGATTTTAAATAAAAATTAATAAAAATAATTAAATAAATATTAAATAATTCATAATAATTAATAATTAAATATTTAAAATTTATTTTTTAATTATATTTAATAATTTTCAATATTCTGATATAATTTTTAATAATTATTTAATTTAATTTAATATTAAATAAATGATTTAAAAATGATATTAATGTATTTAAATTAGTTTTAAATGATAATTAAATCATTTAAAAATATTACAAACTTTTCAAAATTATTATAAATAATAAATAAATTATTTTTAAATAATATACTAAGTATTTAAAAATATTATAAATGATAATTAAAATCATTTAAATATTAAACTAAGTTTTAATAATTATTATAAATAATAATTACATCATTTAAATGATAAAATACATTCTAAAAATATTATTGATGATAAAATAAATCATTTAAATAATATTCTATCTTTTCTAAAAATATTTTAAATGATAAATAAATTATTTAAATAATATTTTAAGTATTTAAAAAATTCTATATGATAAATAAATCATTTAAATAACATATTAACTGTTTTAAAAATATTCTAAATGATAATTAAATTATTTAAAAATATTCCTAAGCTTGTAAAATTATTTAAAAATATTACCAAGCTTATAAAAATTATTTTAAAAAAATATTGAGCGTCTAAAAATATTATAAATGATAATTTAATTATCTAGACTAATAATTAAGCTTCCAAATGAAGTTTTATTGAACAAAGTATGTGTTTAGCTCTTTAAAGACGCGACCGAAATACTGAATTGACGTCGAACCTTCATGAAACTTATCTAGTTTAATTAGATAAGTATTATTATAGATTCTAATATTTATTATTGATATGAATAGACATAAATAGACTACCCAACGTTGATAAACAGCGTGAAACTTAACGTACTACACTAAGGTAAGTCTTGTAACCTTGTTATATTTAAGCAAGTATTATACATCTTGCTATCAATTGTTACAAAGTTATTGCCTCTTGTTCAGCATAACTTAAGAAATGAATCATTATTCATATATTACTTGATGGAGCTTAAATTGTTGTGTCAAACCAAATTGTTTTGGTAAGACATCTTATACTGAGAAATGAAACACCTTGATGTAAGGTTGTAAAATCGTCGATTATATATTGACATAAAATCGTAGGATGATATGCATACTCCTAGGGTATTGGTTAGGCTGATCCCCTACCAGATATCTGAAATCAAGCTTTTCTAAGTCATTGAAGACTGATATAACTGATTGAAACACATGGTTCATGTACTGAACCCTCAGGTATACATCGTTGACATCTTTCAAATCAAACATATTGTGTTTACGTTTTCAAATGAACTTGCTGAGCAGTTGTAGCTCATTCTTGCATGTATCTTCTTTAGCAGTTTTAAATAATAATCCCGGCACTTCTAGGACAGACAAAGGAAAAGGCCATGTTAATTAGTTTTAATTACTGTTTTGAATAATTCAAGTCTTTTATAGGCTTCGTTGTAATACCTTAGTACTGAGAACGATGTAACCGAACTTAATGATATGAAATATTTATTATCATCATTTATTGTATCGAATGCGTTATACTCTGATCTTTACATTGTTTAGCATAGTTGTACTAAGTAAATACAGTATCTATATGAACTATACATCTGAATGAGGGTATTTAAATGATACTGGGAGTTCTGTAAACGCTGAGGTTACACTTAATGAGCACCAGTAAGGTGCTATCTTTACCGGAATGCGCCCCTTAGTTCCAAGAACAATCTTATCATTAATACTGTGAATGTCAGATAGATAGGGAATATCGATATGAAAAAGATATTCATAAGATATGAATCTATACATCCAAGTGAGGGTATCCAAATACAGTTAACGTTCTGGCAAGAACTAGTATCTGTTATGGGATACTGTGAACCTTGGATAGATAAAAGTCATAGGTTATTGAATATTTATAGTTGTATAGTTTCACGTGAGCACCAAATCCGCTACAAGGAGTGTAGAGAATTTGGGGGCGTCACAGGTTGGTATCAGAGCTGTAGATTATAGCTCTAAGATAGTTGGGAAATACCTTGGGATATAGTCTTTGAGTCCGTAAAATACTTAATTATACATAAAATAATCTTAAAAGCTTTATATTATGTGTAAATTTGCTTCGCTATAATACTAAACAAGTAAAATTCTTTTGTAGAATGGCAGACCCAGATTGGGGAGATATTTCAGGGGAGATAGGTTCACAGGTGATAGAGCTCGAGCAGGGCAGTGATCGTGAAGGACAAGAAGTTCAATATGAATTAGAATTCCATGATATTGTAGAGGCAGAACCTAATGAGTATACTGCAGAGGTTCAGAGTATAGAAGAAGGAGAGGATGAGGAAGAACCAATATGGCGGGATATATCAGAAGTTCGAAATCAATCTGTAGAAGAGTTAGAAGAAGGAAACCCAGAGGAGGAAAACCTACTAGAACAAGCCTAGATGGAAATACATACCTTAAACAATAGGGTAACGTATGTGGAAGAAAGGTTGGAGAATGAAGAACGATTAAATATCCGACTTCAGACACTGTTGTCAAGAAAGGAAAGAGAAAGATATCAAATCCAAGCAAGGCTTGATAGAACTAATAAAGAATTTCGTGAAACACTTGTGGATCCAGACAAGCGAGTAGAGGTTTATCCCGTAGAGAATGGAAAGACTGGATACGATATCAATAGGTGGGTGGTATCCAGTATGTTGTGTGATGAGTGTCGTAAGATTAAGTTTTAGATAAACCTGGTCACCAAAGTGTGTATATAAATAGTAGTATCTAAACTACTTTACCCAAGTTTTGGGAAACTGGTTTGGGAATGCTAGTAGTACTTATATAAACTACTAGCCGAATATGTAAACCTTCTGTATGAATATACAAATTATGTTTGAACAATATGTGCATTCATACTTGTAATTATACTAGTTTTCTTACTTATATAGCTTAACGCCGCTTGGAAGAAGACCATAGACGACATTAGTAGAGGCAGAAAATAGAGAAGTAAACCCAACCTAACAGTTAATAAATTTAGATATACCTTTTAAAACGTAAAAATTGCGAACTGAGAGATAATTCCTGTTAAAACCATATATAAAAATTGTAACGTAGAGAACTAAGGAACACAAGTTTCTTGTGAACCTTATTCCTATACCGTTGGGAGAATTCGCTATAATCTTAGGCATGGATTGGTTGGTTAATCATAATGATTAACTGCCATCGGAAGCGTGTAAACCTGTTGACTACGTCGAAGTCAAAGGTAGTGTTTAACGGTGGTTGTTCACCTAAACGATCTCAATGTTTGACAGTAATACAAACAGAGAGATTGCTTAGGAAGGGTTGTACAGGTTATTTGGTATATATAGTAGATACTCGAAAGGAAGGAGTAAGACTAGATCAAACACCTATAGTTCGGGAATGTCAAGATGTGTTTCCCAATGACTTACCAGGTCTTCCTCCGGATAGGGAGATCGAGTTTGTTATCGATCTTGCACCTGGTACGGCGCCAGTTTCGAAGACACCGTACAAGATGGCACTAGTGGAGTTGAAAGAGTTACTTGTGCAGTTACAAGAACTCTTAGACAAGAAATACATACAACCCAGTGTTTCACCTTGGGGAGCACCAGTGTTGTTTGTAAAGAAGAAGGATGGAACTTTGAGGTTATGTGTTGACTATAGAAAATTAAATAAGTTGACCATAAAGAACAAATATCCTTTACCAAGAATTGATGATCTGTTTGACCAATTGAAAGGGATCGAACACTTTTCGGAGATCGACCTACGATCAGGTTATCATTAATTAAAGGTAAGAAAAGAAAATGTGTCGAAGACAACGTTTAGGACACGCTATGGACATTATGAGTTTCTTGTGATGTCCTTAGATCCATGAATGCACCGGCAGCATTCATGGACTTGATGAACCGAGTGTTTAAACCATGCTTAGACAAATTTATCGTAGTGTTCATCGATGATATTTTAGTATACTCGAGACCGAAGAAGGAGCATACTGAACACTTAAGGAGCGTATTGGAGATATTACGAAAGAAATAACTTTATGCAAAGTTTTCCAAGTGTGAATTCTGGTTGGAACGAGTCCAGTTCTTAGGTCGTGTGATTGAAAAAAATGGAATTGCGGTAGATCCCGTAATGATAGAGACGGTTGTGAATTGGGAACAACCAACAACTCCCACAGAAATAAGAAGTTTTCTCGGTTTAGCAGGGTACTATCGGCATTTTATACAAGATTTTTCAAAAATAGCAACCTCGCTAACCAATTTAACTCAAAAGATGGTAAAGTACGTCTAGACAGATAAATGTGAAGAAAGCTTCCTAGAATTGAAGAAGCGATTGAGCATGGAACCAGTGTTATCTTTACCAGATGATACAGGAGGCCTTGTCGTTCATACTGATGCATCACACAAAGGATTAGGTTGTGTGTTGATACAACATGGGAAGGTGATTGCATATGCCTCACGACAACTCAAAGATTATGAGAAGAGGTATCCTACGCATGATCTTAAGTTAGCCGCTGTAGTATTTGCCTTGAAAATTTCGAGGCATTACTTGTATGGGGAGAAGTGTGGGATATACACAGATCATAAAAGTCTAAAGTATATTTTTACGCAGAAGGAGTTAAACATGAGACAGAGGAGATGGCTAGAGTTGATAAAGGATTTCGATTGTGAAATTTTATATCACGCCGGGAAAGCCAACGTCGTAGCAGACGCGTTAAGTAGGAAGAACCAAGAGAAGTTAAATGTAATAACCAACAACGAGGTACTGATAAAAGAGTTAGACAAACTTGAGATTGAGGTAAGAGTTCCAGCTAATTCTACCCAGAAGTTATTCGTTGTGGAGAGTAGTTCGACTTTATTGGATAGAGTCAAGGAACTATAGGAGATAGATGAAGGATGTCAGAAGTGTAAGACTGAAATAACTCATAAAAAGAATATCAAATTCAGAATAGACAAGGATGAGGTACTAAGGTACGAGGATAGAATTTGGGTACCCTCAGTACTAGAACTAAAAGATGAAATAATGAATGAAACTCATAGTTCTAAGTTCGTCGTGCATCCAGGTAGTACAAAAATGTATAAAGATTTAAGCCGACACTTTTGGTGGTCTAACATGAAAAGAGAAATAGCAGAGTAGGTAAGTAAATGTTTAACGTGTTCAAGAGTTAAAGTTGAACATCAGAAACTGAGTGGATTACTACAGCCCTTAGAAATTCCTGAGTGGAAATGGGAACATATTACCATGGACTTCGTAGTGGGTCTTCCAAATACACAGAAAGGTCACAATGCCATTTGGATAATTGTAGATCGTCTTACCAAGTCAGCTCATTTTCTACCCATAAAAGTTAACTTCAGTCTTGACCAGTTAGCCAAACTTTACATCAATGAAGTTATTTCTAAACATGGAGTCCTTGTTTCTATAGTATCAGACCGAGATCCACGATTTCCTTCAAATTTTTGGACAAGACTCCAGAAACATTTAGGAACCCAGTTGAGACTAAGCACAGCTTATCACCCACAAACCGATGGTCAGAATGAGAGAACAATTCAAACATTGGAGGACATGTTGTGAACTTGTATCATGGACTTCAAGAGAAGTTGGGAAGATCAGTTACTTTTGGTAGAGTTTGCTTACAACAATAGTTATCATGCCAGTATAGGAATGCCACCATTTGAAGCTCTGTACGGAAGGAAATGTAGGACGCCGAAGAAGTCAGTGGCAAATTGATAGGTACGCTTGTGAGCTATCCTTTTTCGGATATGAGTCAAAAGTTGGTATCATAAATAGAAAAGAACAAAATCTACAGAATAAAGTGATACCTTCAGTCAAGGTTATTTGGAAAAATCAAAACATAGAGGAAGCTACGTGGGAGCTCGAGAGTAAAATGCGAGACAACTACCCACATTTATTTCTGTAACCCGTACTATAATTTCGAGGACGAAATTCTTATTAGTGGGGGTGAATGTAATATTCCGAACTCTAATAATATTTATATATATAAATTATGTGTTTATTAGATGAAAATTCTTGCTCCGACATTGTGTTATGTGATTATATATTTTATTAAAGAATTAGGTCAAATAAAAATATTTTCGAAGCTGCTTAGTCGTGCTTACACGGACAAAATGATTTGTCGTGCTTCCGACGATTTCACCGATAGCGTCTCGACAAATTATTTTGATAAGGTGTTGTGTCGTGCTTGGAAATGACGAAGTGATTTGTCGTGCTTCGGAGTTAATATATTATTATATTAACTGAAAAAATCTAAAATAAGTTAAATATGATTTAAAATGATAAACTGAATTAAAAACCCTAATTGGTGAAATTTATCCGAATTGATAAATCAAAACCCTAATTACTACACAAGAATCTTAATTGATATAATTAGATTCTAAGTAATAAATCATAATATTAATTATGAATCATAGAATTTATATTAAAACCCTAATTGAAGGTTTAAACCCTAATTCATGAATTAGGAAACCCTAAACCCTAAGTAGGAAACCCTAAGTAGGAAACCCTAATTCTAGTTATGCTATCTTAATCTATAAATTATGAAATGTTAAACCTTAATTATGATATATAAGCTTAATTAAGGTATTAGTAAACATAATTAAACATCTTAATCATGATTAGCAAAAATCTAATTTTAATTAGTAAGGAAATAAATCAAAAATAAAATTTAAACCAATAGAAATTAAGCTAGGAGTGTGCAAGCTTGGGCTCAACACACTCCAGCACAAGCATGTCATCAAGATCAGACTTGAAGTAGCACAAGTTCATTTGCTAGATATTTTTGGAGGGCAAAATTGGATAAAAAGTTAAAGAAACCCTAATTTTGAAGCCCTATAAATAAAACAATAAGCTGACCTTTTAATTTACAAATTTACAAAGCCAAAACACTTAATTATCATACCATATTGAGCCTATGCAAGCAAAAGATCAGAATCAAAAGCCAGAAATCAAAAACTTGAGAAAAAAGGTGCAAAACCCTAATTTTTATGCTAGATCTTCAAGCCTGCAATAATTTTATGTTTTAGATGTTTAGGATTATGTGTAAACATGGTATTTGATGATCTGGGTTGGTTAAACAAGGAATCATAACATGTAAAGGGTCGAATTTGTTGAAAAGCTCAAACTGTTCTTGGCAGTCAAGAACAGTCTGACAAGCCTTTTTGTCAGAGCTTTTGATCCACTTAAAATGTTTGTTAGATCTGTTTTAAAGCATGAATTTGTAGTATGCCATGTTAGATATGATATCCAATTGGTAGAAGGCTAAAAATATCTCACAGTAGGAAGATATTAATGGTCAAAACCCATTGACCGACCATGTTAAACTATTTCTGGGCAACCCAGAAACCTTCAAGCAATTCTGACAGTTTACTGACAAAGTTATATCTTGCACACATGATATAATTAATGAGGTTTTAATGTTTGTATATGTTCTCTGTCATGTAATCTATAAGAATAAATCAATTAAACACATTAAGCTAACCTAGAATCAAAGTTATTAACGGTCAAAAAGCTTTGACCGACCATGACTGGCTGAGTTTCTGGGTAACCCAGAAACTCAAGAACAGCATGAACATGGTGGTTTGACCGGATCAAATCTTCAACATGTGATATAATTAGTATTAGTTTGATACATGTCGTTATACTCTGCCATGTTGGCTACAACAAGCAACAAAAATCAAACCTAAAACATTAACCAGCTGGAATTAATTTAAGGTCAAAAGTCTCACTTGGACCATGACCGGTTGTTCTTCAATGAAGAACACCTTTAGCGACAGTCTTCATCCGATTCCCAGAAAACTAAGATTCTATGCAGTCTGTCGCTATAGCCCTTTTGCGATGATTTTAAATAAAAATTAATAAAAATAATTAAATAAATATTAAATAATTCATAATAATTAATAATTAAATATTTAAAATTTATTTTTAATTATATTTAATAATTTTCAATATTCTGATATAATTTTTAATAATTATTTAATTTAATTTAATATTAAATAAATGATTTAAAAATGATATTAATGTATTTAAATTAGTTTAAATGATAATTAAATCATTTAAAAATACTACTAACTTTCCAAAATTATTATAAATAATAAATAAATTATTTTAAATAATATACTAAGTATTTAAAAATATTATAAATGATAATGAAATCATTTAAATATTAAAATAAGTTTTAATAATTATTATAAATAATAATTACATCATATAATGATAAAATAAATTCTAAAAATATTATTAATGATAAAATAAATCATTTAAATAATATTCTATCTTTCTAAAAATATTATAAATGATAAATAAATCATTTAAATAATAATATTTTAAGTATTTAAAATTATTCTAAATGATAAATAAATCATTTAAATAATATTTTAAGTATCTAAAATTATTCTAAATGATAAATAAATCATTTAAATATCATATTAAATATTTTAAAAATATTCTAAATGATAATTAAATCATTTAAAAATATTCCTAAGCTTGTAAAATTATTTAAAAATATTACCAAGCTTTTAAAAATTATTTAAAAATAATATTGAGCTTATAAAAATATTATAAATGATAATTTAATTATCTAGACTAATAATTAAGCTTCCAAATGAAGTTTTATTAAACAACCTATGTGTTTAGCTCTTTAAACACGCGACCGAGATACCGAATCGTCGTCGAACCTTCATGAAACTTGTCTAGTTTAATTAGATAAGTATTATTATAGATTCTAATGTTTATTATTAATATGAATAGACATAAATAGACTACCCAACGTTGATAAATAGCGTGAAACTTAACGTACTACGCTAAGGCAAGTCTTCTAACCTTGTTATATTTAAGCAAGTATTATACATCTTGCTATCAATTGCTAAAAAGTTATTGCTTCTTGTTCAGCATAACTTAAGAAATGAATCATTATTCATATATTGCTTGATGGAGCTTAAATTGTTGTGTCAAACCAAATTGTTTTGGTAAGACATCTTATACTGAGAAATGAAACACCTTGATGTAAGGTTGTAAAATCGTCGATTATATATTGACATAAAATCGTAGGATGATATGCATACTCCTAGGGTATTGGTTAGGTTGATCCCTTACCAGATATCTGAAATCAAGCTTTTCTAAGTCATTGAAGACTAATAGAACTGATTGAAACACATGGTTCATGTACTGAACCCTCAGGTATACATCGTTGACATCTTTCAAATCAAACACATTGTGTTTACGTTTTCAAAAGAACTTGCTGAGCATTTGTAGCTCATTCTTGCATATATCTTCTTTTGCAATTTTAAATAATAATTCGGGCACTTCTATGGCAGACAAAGGAAAAGGCCATGTTAATTAGTTTTAATTACTGTTTTGAATAATTCAAGTATTTTATAGGCTTTGTTGTAATACCTTAGTACTGAGAACGATGTAACCGAACTTAATGATATGAAATATATATTATCATCCTTTATTGTATCGAATGCGTTATACTCTGATCTTTACATTGTTTAGCATAGTTGTACTAAGTAAATACAGTATCTATATGAACTATACATCTGAATGAGGGTATTTAAATGATACTGGGAGTTCTGTAAGCGCTGAGGTTACACTTAATGAGTGCCGGTAAGGTGCCACCTTTACCGGAATGCGCCCCTTAGTTCCGAGAACAATCCTATCATTAATACTGTGAATGTCAGATAGATAGGGAATATCGATATGAAAGAGATATTCATAAGATTTGAATCTATACATCCAAGTGAGGGTATCCAAACACAGTTAACGTTCTGGCAAGAACTAGTATCTGTTATGGGATACTGTGAACCTTGGATAGATAAAAGTCATAGGTTATTGAATATTTATAATTGTTTAGTTTCACGTGAGCACCAAATCTACTACAGGGAGTGTAGAGAATTTGGGGGCGTCACAAATTTGATTTCTAAACTCGGGTATTTTCAAAAAAGCAGTTTGGTTTCTAAACTCGGGTATTTTCAAAAGGGAGTTTGGTTTCTAAACACGAGTGTTTTCAAAAGGGAGTTTAGTTTCTAAACCCGTGTGTTTTCAAAAGGGAGTGTGGTTTCTAAACTTGTGTATTTTCAAAAGAGGAGTTTGGTTTCTAAACTCGAGTGTTTTCAAAAGGGAGTTTGGTTTCTAAATCATGCGTTTTCAAAAAGAGAGTTTGGTTTATAAACTCGTGTGTTTTCAAAAGTGAGTTTGGTTTCTAAACTCATGTGTTTTCAAAAGTGAGTTTGGTTTCTAAACTCGTGTATTGTGACACCCCCAAATCTGGGTACTTCAAACCTATAGATTTGGTGCTCACTATCAAAATAATCTCATCTAACTACCCACAATAAAGGATAACAATAAACTTCAAATACATAAGTCCTTATAAAAGGTTACATAATCCAATAAAAACTAATTACATACTTAAACAAAATTCTCAGGTCATCTAAACCTTAACTATTACATCATTTGCGAAATTATCATAATAATAAATGAGTCTCATAATATAAGCTCTTTCAAATAAAAATAACTATTCTTCATTGTTTGTTCATCTTGCCTTTGTCCTTGCTCGTGGACGGTTCGTCAGACTTCTCAACCTTAGCTGCAATGTTTCATGCAAGGGTGAGCAAAATAATTACCCACCAGGGTAACAATAACAATAATGACATCGAAATAAGCAATAAATGAATTTTAATTGAATAGCATAATCTTTCCTAAAGTCAGACAACGATAAACAAGAACAGATAACTCAATAGAAAGTTCGGCTTTTGAATCAAGATTTGGAAACAAGATCAAAAGTACATATGAGGGTCACAAGACCACGAACTATGTCCTAGATTAATAAGTATCTCTATTGTAACCTTTAACAGTCTTATAGACTATATGGACCATCCATCTCGTACTCCGGGGGATCAGCCCTTCGTACAATGTATTGTGCACAAACATTTTAACGTTATTGTATAGTATAATCCCTTATATCTTTGACACTCGAATCCGCACCAAAGGAAGTTTGGTTTGGAACAGCTTCAATAGAAATTCTAGAATTTAGAACGCTTGTCACGCCCCGAAATCCACCTGCTTGCTTGGTCGGACTTCGTGCTGACTTGTACAACCTTTACATACTACTATAGAAATCTTGACTTCTAATAATCAGAGTATAATGCGGAAAAGTGATAATATTATAATATCATTCATTCATTGTTATAACATTCCCAGATAACTTGTTCTTATTACAAATAAGTCCTAAAAGACTTGAAAACAAATATCCATTTATCTATCCGAGACTTGCAGTATTAGCAACCAGGCAGTTCCCAGGAAAAGAAGGGGCTTCCCGTTAAAACGGTGTGCAATTAGATGACCTAACCCCTTTTCTCGTCAAAACTTTCTAGACATTGCCAATAATGTTAATCAACATAGTTAAAATGACTTCTACATCTTCAACTTTCTTTGTACCGCCAGAATCTTCTGGTAATTCTTCCTTAGCTGTAATTTGTTTTAAGATAATTGCAAGAATAAGCATAAGAATGTCCAATAAGTCTAACAGATATATATATATATATATGATAAGAGAATCACCTTTTCAAGATATATATACAGAATAAGATGATACAAGATTTCAACGATTATCAATATAGTAGACTGAGTGGTTCCTAACCCGGGAACTAATGAATTAGTTCCCCGGCTCATCAATACTGCTACAATTGTATCTACAGTGTATACCGCTTCTACGATATATCTACACTACGACAAATGTTACCTCAGTGAGTTAGATCGGTTTACTAACACATCTTAAACTCCTGCCCATACAAGAAAGTTGTTCAACTCAGATACGAACATGGTTTTCAATTGAAAATCAACAATCACTAACACGTTGCACATAACAGATAACAAGCATGTTAATGCACGAGGTGCAAAAGAAACAATACTTGCATAACAATAAACTTCATAAATAAGACACGTTATTGCACGGAGTGCATTTCAACAAATAAGTAGACTTACCTGAATATGGATAATATGTTAACGCTAATTTTTCATTCCTCGCTCAATCTCTTGATGTGTAAGCTCTAGAACTTTTATCCTCTAAGCTTTTTCTTTCCTTGGATTATGCTAGGCTCTTGTAGTTGATAACTTTACTTCCAATCGTGTAGCGCTTCGATGCTTAGAAAGCAATTTTTATCTCACAATATCTATCAGAATATAAATATAAAGTGTTTTTGCTCTTGAACTGCTCTTAAAATGGTAGGAAATGTGACACCCCCAAATTCAGGTACTTAATTTCCACTGATTTGGTGTTCACTATAACATACATTCACATCTATCTACCCATAATTAAGAACAATTAAATAAATTTAAAGAAACATCTGCCCAAAATGGGTTACATCACTAAACTATTAAACAATCAAATCCCAGGTTATCTTAACCTTAATACATCAAATGCGGAATAAAATAATTTTAAACAAGTCTTTGATACAAATAAATATCAAGTGGAAAATAAATCTCTTGCTACTTTGGCATCTTGCCCTTGCCTTTATTCGTGGACGGTTCGTCCTGCTTTTCTGGCTTAGCTGCAATGATTAATGCAAGAGTGGGCAAACAATTGCTCACAAGTACGATAACAATAATGTTTAAATGAAACAGATTTCAACTGAGGAATAATAATTTTCTGAATCTCAGTCAATAAATGATCAAAGTCTAAAAGCTCGTTTGAATGCTCGATTCAAGAAAAATAGATTTCAAGATTTAGAAATTATATCTGAGCACAAGACCTCGAACTATGTCCTAGGTTAACAAGTATCTCTACCGTAACCTTTAATAGTCATATAGACTATGGACCAACATCTCGTACTCAGGGGGATCAGCCCTTTGTACAATGTATTGTGCACAAACATTTTAACGCTGTCGCGTAAGTAATCCCCTATACTAGGGTTGTTCATCTCAGTTTATCGTCTGAATTCGTACCAAAAGGAACTTGGCTTGGAACAAGAATAGAAAATATTCTAAGTCTTTGAAATCGCTCATCAACTAAGGACTAGCTGAATCAATAAGGGTTTGCTAGTCTAATTCATTAAATAAGCTTGCTCAATAGAAACTATACTCGAAATTTGAATAACAAACAACGATTGGAATAACGCTTAAGTACGTAACATAATAGTAACATTGCTTGAATATCAATAAGCTAAGGTCAATAAGCTTGCTTAATATAAATAACTTGCTTTGAATAAATTAACAAGTTAAAAGGAAAGAACAACTTGCTCAACATAAAACTATTGAATTGAAATAAGGAAACTTGCCTCAAGTGTAGATTACAAATTAAATACCTCACGATCCTTAAACAACCTAAACATTTAATTGTAAAATGGTAATATAATTAGTCACAAGATTAAAAGCATTCTAAGCTTGCTCTTTTATCATAACATCTCATTTAGTATACCATAGTCAACAAGTACTAGTTTAGCAATCATCTTGGAAATTCTTTAGTCATTTAATACATTAATATAAGTTTAATTATGCATCATAACTTCCAAGAAAAGAAAAGAAAATAATAATAATAATAATAATTTATTATTTTCTTTTTTACAGCAGCGTTTCTCGCCGGGGCGAGAAAAAGCTTAACAAAATCGTCGTCGAGGCGAGGCTGTCGCCGGGGCGAAGTTATGATTAACAATTTTGTCGTCGGGGCGAAGAAATCAGTTCAGTTCTCTCGCCGGGGCGAGAGACTCGACTGTCGTCTTCCCCAGCTCGCGAACCAGTAAAAACTTAAGCCAAATTTGGCCAAAATTTTCCGAATTCTACCATCTAGTAAACAAATTAAATATACCAAAACATCATATATGATACAAAACATTTACCCAACATGTTTTCTAAATATTTTACTCATTCTAACACATAAACAACCAATTTAAAACCCAAAATTTCACTGTTAAACAATTTATTCAAGTTTTAACCATTTTCATGAAATCAAACTCTGTAAACTCATTTTTCAACCAATTAAACCCATTCTTCTTGCATTATTCATGTTTTTCATCATATAGTCATTAACAATTTTCAATGAACTAATTGATAACCAAATTAAATATCAATTTTCATACATATAAACTATTCATGAAATAAAACTCTGTAAAAACCAAAAACTCAATTCCAAAACATGATTTCATGGATTAATCATTCTAATTAATCTATAACCATCACATAATCATCTAACACATGCTTTCTAACATTTACATCAAATATTTCATCTTTTGAGCAATTGAGTTCTCATACAGAAAATTAGAAACCATATACAGTAAAGTAAAACAAAGAGGAAAAGAATTATACCTTCTATTGCTTTGATTAAACTCTTTAGCTTCTAGAAATTCTACCTTCAATTTCCAAACTCTCCTTCTCAATTCTCTCTTTTCTCTCAATTCTCAAATTCACAGAGTTCTCTCCAACTCTGTTCTTTTCTTTCTCTTCTGTTCTTCTTTTTACAACTGACGTAACTTTTAAAAAAAATAAAACTGATAGAATAAAGAAAATAAAAACTGATAATTAAATCAAATAATAACGTATACTGATATTAATCTATCAGTTACATAATTCAAAAAGCCATAAGGCTTGTTTGGCAAACTAATTTAAAAATAACCCATTATTCTAACTAAAGGCTTATTTGGTAAAACACAAATAAAATAACTCATTATTCCCAAACAAAGATCATAGGGTCTTGTTTGGTAAAACTGAATTAAACACTTTCTCATTTATTTTAATAAACCACTATAACATATAGTTTTAAAATGTCACACTTCTAATTTAATTGAACTTATTATTAAATAAATTTAATTAAACCTTACAAACTTAAATAATAAATTTATTTAACAAATAACAATAATACCAAATAAATTCTCTTATTCAAATAAATCATTTATTCAAATAAACCTTTTCATCATCTAATTTAATTATTAAATTAAATTAGAATAATCATAACAAATCACATTCAAATAACATTTAACATTATTAAACTTAACATATACCCATTCCACAAAAACTTAATAAATTATTTATTAAGCTCAATAAATTAATAAAAATATTTATATAACTCAATAAATATTTTTTTATCCAATCACAAAACAAAATTGCATTCGTTACATCTTTTCCTCCTTAAAAGGATTCTGTCCCCAGAATCGCAATATAAAGATTAAAAAAATAATTGAGGGAAATTTTGCATCATTTTCTCTTCGAGTTCCCATGTAGCTTCTTCAGCACTATGGTTCCTCTAGATTACCTTAACAGAAGGTATCACTTTATTTCTAAGAACCTGCTCTTTCCTGTCTACTATTTGTACAGGTATCTCTTCATAGGATAAATCTTTTTCAAACTGTATTGGTTCATATTCTATTACATGTTTATAATCGGGCTTATACGGTCGTAGCACCGATATATGGAAAACGTTGTGAATGTGGCCTAACTCAGGAGGTAAAGCTACCTCATAAGCTACCTCACCCACCCGTTTCAGCACTTCAAAGGGTCCAATGAATCGCGGACTCAGCTTACCCTTTTTACCAAATCTGATTTTTCCCTTCCAGGGAGATACTTTGAGCAACACAAAGCTCCCGACTTCAAATTCGCGATTTTGTCTGTGTTGATCAGCATACTTCTTCTGTCTGTCTTGAGCGACTATTAGTCTGGCTCTTATCACCTTGACAATTTCAGCGGTTTGTTGTACCAGCTCGGGTCCCAATAATCGTCGTTCACCAACCTCATCCAAGCATAATGGAGTTCTGCATTTTCTTCCGTACAATGCTTCATAAGGCGGCATGCCGATACTAGCGTGATGACTATTGTTGTAAGCAAACTCGACCAAAGGTAAATGATCATCCAAGTTGCCTTTAAAATCCATGACGCATGCCCGAAGCATATCCTCCAACGTCTGAATTGTTCTTTCACTCTGGCCATCGGTTTGAGGATGGTAGGCTGTACTCATTCTCAACTGCGTTCCCAAACAAGCTTGCAAACTCCTCCAAAATTTTGAGGTGAAACGTGGATCTCTGTCTGACACTATTGATACTGGAACACCGTGCCTCGAAATAATCTCCTTTACGTATAATTTCGCCAGCTGATCCAAAGTGAATCTGATTTTGATAGGCAAGAAATGTGCTGATTTCGTCAATCTGTCAACTATAACCCATATTGCGTCGTAACCCTTCTGAGTAGTTGGAAGCCCTACCACAAAATCCATTGTGATATGCTCCCACTTCCATTCTGGTATCTCCAAGGGCTGTAGCAAACCACTTGGTCGTTGATGCTCCGCTTTAACTCTCTGACAAGTGAGACACTTCGCAACACACTCAGCAACCTCTCTTTTCATGTTTGGCCACCAAAAATGTTGGCGAAGATCCTAGTACATTTTTGTGCTACCCGGGTGAATCGAAAAGCTTGAACTATGAGCTTCATTCAAAATCTCCTCTCTGATTGCCAATACTGACGGTACCCAAATTCTGCCCTCAAATCTCAGTAACCCCTCGGTATCGATTTTATATTTGAGCTCTTCTCCCTCAAGCACTCTTTTCCGTATTTTAATACACTCCTCATCATGGAATTGCACTTCCTTCACTTTTTCTACCAAAGTTGGTTGGGTTTCCATCTGGAATAATTTTTCATTAGGTTCTGCCAGATTTTTCACCTCTAACTCCAATTTAGCCATTTCCACTACGAGCTTCTCCTGATCAGTTAACAAAAATAGTTTCTCCCGACCTTTTCTACTCAAAGCGTCGGCAACCACATTAGCCTTCCCTGGATGGTATAGAATTTCACAGTCATAATCTTTGATCAATTCTATCCATCGCCTCTGCCTCATATTCAAATCCTTCTGCGTGAAAATATACTTCAGACTCTTATGGTCTGTATATATTTCATACTTCTCCCCATAGAGATAGTGCCTCCAGATTTTCAAAGCAAACACCACGGCTGCTAACTCCAAATCATGGGTCGGATACCCTTTTTCATAGTCTTTTAGTTGGCGCGATGCATATGCAATAACCTTACCATTCTGCATCAACACACAACCTAGTCCTTTATGTGATGCGTCACTGTACACCACAAAATTTCCTGTATCATCTGGTAAAGACAACACAGGTGCCGAACTTAGTCTCTTCTTGAGTTCTTGAAAACTCTCTTCGCACTTCTTTGTCCAAACAAACTTCACTGATTTTCTTGTTAAATTTGTTAACGGAGTGGCGATCCTGGAAAAATCTTGAATAAAACGCATGTAGTATCCTGCCAAACCAAGGAAACTCCTCACTTCTGACGGTGTCTTCGGCTGATCACAGTTCATTACAGCCTCGACTTTTGCTGGATCCACCGAAATCCCGTCTTTATCAATAACATGTCCAAGAAATTGAACACGCTCCAACCAAAATTCGCACTTTGAAAATTTTGCATACAATTTCTCCTTCCTTAATGCCTCCAACGTCACCCTTAAATGTTCCACGTGTTCTTCTTGGGTTTTGGAGTAAACCAAAATGTCGTCTATGAATACCACCACAAACTTATCCAGAAATGGCTTGAACACCCTATTCATTAAGTCCATGAATGCTGCAGGCGCATTCGTTAAACCAAATGACATAACCAAAAATTCATAGTGAGCATATCTAGTTCGAAATGTCGTCTTTGGTATGTCTTCCTTTCTCACCTTCAACTGATGGTATCCACTTCGCAGATCTATCTTCGAAAAATATCTTGCTCCCTTCAATTGGTCAAACAGGTCATCGATTCTTGGCAACGGGTACTTGTTTTTTATCGTGACCTTGTTCAATTCTCTATAATCAATGCAAAGACGCATTGATCCATCCTTCTTCTTAACAAACAATACCGGCGCTCCCCATGGCGAAACGCTTGGTTGAATATACTTCTTATCTAGCAACTCTTGTAATTGTACCATCAACTCCTTCATCTCTACCGGAGCCATTCTATATGGGGCTTTTGATATAGGGGCTGTACCCGGTGCTAAATCAATTACAAACTCGATTTCCCTATCTGGCGGTAATCTAGGCAAATCATCAGGAAACACGTCCGCAAAATCCCTTACTACCGGTATCTCCTCCAGCTTCACACTCACCTTCCTGGTATCGAATATGTAGGCTAGATATCCTACACATCCTTGTCTCAACATCTTTCTGGCCTGCATCATCGTCAGACAACTCGTTTGTCTAGGCGACTTGCTGCCATAAAACACTACCTTTGACGGAGTCATAAGGTTCACACACTTCTTTTGACAATCAATAACTGCCCTATGGTTAAACAACCAATCCATTCCCAGAATGACGTCAAACTCTCCAAGACGAATTGGGATCAAGTTGACAGTCATCACATGACCCTTAATATCTACCTGACAGTTCTTGTGGACAAACTTAACAGGAATCACCTCCCTATTCACAATTTCTATATTCATAGGGTAATCTAATTCTTCCTGAGGTAACTCTAATTTCTTAGCAAAATCATCGGATATAAATGAGCAAGTAGCACCCGAGTCAAACAATACATAAGCATGAACATTATTGACTGGAATGATACCTGACACTACATCCTTTGATTGCACAGCATCCTGCACCGTCATATTGAACGTTCGAGCGGTAGGTCGGTTGGGCTGTGCCGGTCCTGTGATAGTAAGATTGCCACCACCGCTGTTTCCTTTTCCTGCACTGGCTCCACTTGTAGTTACTTTCTTAGGACAGTCTCGGGCAAAGTGATCCTTCGACCCGCAAATGAAACATGCTCCTTTCTTCGGATTAGGGCAATTTGGTGAAATATGACCCTCTTGTCCACAGTTGAAGCATACCCTCTTACCCTTCAAACAAGCACCCATATGGCTCTTTCCACAGTTGCTGCACACCTCCACCTTCTTCTTCTGATTACCCTGCTGACTTCTCGCAGAGTTACTATCATTCCATTTCCTCTTCTGATTACTGCCCCCATGGCTACCACTTGCCTTGTTTTCACTTTCATTCTTCTTCTTCCTCTGCTCCTGATTGTACTTGGACAACGCATCACTGCCTCCTTCAGTGATAATTGCCTTTTCTAACACCACCGTAAATGAGTTCAGTTGAAACAACGAAACTCGACCATATAACCAGGGCTTCAATCCCTGCTCAAATCTCCTAGCCTTTCCCTCATCCGTGTTGACTTGGTATGGCGCAAACCTCGCCAACTCGTTGAATTTTGCTGCATACTCAGGTACCGTCATGGTACCTTGCTTCAATTCCAGAAACTGCACCTCCATCTGATTCTGAGCACTTGTTGGGAAGTAAGTCTCGAAAAATATTTCCTTAAACCGCTCCCACGGAATAATCCCTTGGCCTCCTCGAGTCTTATTTGCTTGCCACTAGTAACTCGCTTCTGATTTCAGCATAAAGGTTGCAAATGCCGTATTTTGGTCCTCATTGACCCTAGCGACATCAAACACCTTCTCCATCTCCATGACCCAGGTTTGTGCCTCGATCGGATTCATAGAGCCGTGATATTCCGGAGGTCCGACAGCCTTGAAATCTTTAAAAGTTGTAGCCTGAGCTTGGGGTTGATTCGCGAATGCTCCAGTTAATAGATTCACTAACTGCTGCATTGGGTTAGTGTTAGCTTCTTCGTTGTTTGTAGATCCCTCAGGAGTTTGTTGAAGGGTTGGTTGTCTTCTTAGCGGCATCTTACTGTTAAGAATTCGCGCTATTAGATTATTATTCAATTGCTTAAACATTTAAGTCTTAACTTAAACATTTATAAACAATACTTAAACACATAACATATGTGATAAACTTTCTCATTTTATTCATTTACTGCTTTAAAACATAATAAAGATAACATCGTGGTTATTTACATCAAATCATCTATCCTGTCATCATAAAGTTCCAGGATTACATCATTATTCTATCCCATTATATAAACTGGGATTAACAACTCACTAACTCATAAATTTCATAATAACATAACTAATCATAATCTATGATGACATCCCACGACGCACAGCTTCCTTCCGTTCCTGCTCCATAATACGAGTCACCATCCTTCGATCCACCATATCTGGATGACGATGAACTCGATCCAGAGCTCTATCCACTGTGGAGTGAAAAATATACTCCATATCATCAATCTTGGCCTTCTTTGACCGCACCTCACACTCAACACGATCTGCGCGGTTAGCCTCCCTCAACCAAGCAGTCTCAGCTCTCGCCCGCTTAGCTAACTCCTCTTTCAACTCATCTCGTACAATCTCATTCCTGGCTATCAACTGTCCTCGTCGATACTAAGACTGTGCTAGCCTCTGCTCAGCCTCTGCAAGACGTGATGAAAGGTCTTGGATCTCAGCATCCTTCTGCTCTAAAGTGGCTTGACGTTCCGCAACCTGTTCTTCTAACTCATCATTTTCACTCTCTACATGAACCAGCTTCCATTCCACGTCTCCAAGACGTATATCGAGCTCCTCAATCTCACTAATCTTCTATTCCAAGGCAGTCTGTTGCTCTGCCAGCTGCCTCTCTAACTCCTCCACTCTGTCTTGCAACTCTATGTTGCGATCATACACCTGCTCGTACATCTGAACACCTAAGGAAGATAGTGATATCCCCTCAGGGTCCTCCTCCTCCTCAACCTCTTCAGGTTCCTCCTCAGGGTCCTCCTCAGGGTCAATCTCAGGCTCATACTCGTGGCCTGTAACTGTAATCAATGGAGATGGCTCCCTCTGCACTAGCTGCTCATGAACTACGTGAATATCTCGGGGCTCCTCCTCCCTAGCCTGGCTGGGCTCTCCTCTATCAGTCATCCTGACAACAAAATTTTAAGTTTTAATTACTAATCGATAATACTCGCGAGCACATAAGTTTCTTATCAAATAAGCACATAGCACATAATCGTTTTATTGTCTTTTATAAATTTCCGTAATTCATTCCTTAGAACTCGATAAGAGTTTATCACCACTATATTCTCTATCTTCTAAAAGGCTACTACCCTAAGGTTTTCCCCATCTAAAGGTTCATAACCTACAGCTCTGATACCAACCTGTGACACCCCCAAATCCAGGTACTTAATTCCCACTGATTTGGTGTTCACTATAACATACATTCACATCTATCTACCCATAATTAAGAACAATTAAATAAATTTAAAGAAACATCTGCCCAAAATAGGTTACATCACCAAACTATTAAACAATCAAATCTCAGGTTATCTTAACCTTAATACATCAAATGCGGAATAAAATAATTTTAAACAAGTCTTTGATACAAATAAATATCAAGTGGAAAATAAATCTCTTGCTACTTTGGCATCTTGCCCTTGCCTTTACTCGTGGACGGTTCGTCCTGCTTTTCTAGCTTAGCTGCAATGATTAATGCAAGAGTGAGCAAACAATTGCTCATAAGTACGATAACAATAATGTTTAAATGAAACAGATTTCAACTGAGGAATAATAATTTTTCTGAATCTCAGTCAATAAATGATCAAAGTCTAAAAGCTCGTTTGAATGCTCGATTCAAGAAAAATAGATTTCAACATTTAGAAATTATATCTGAGGGTCACAAGACCTCGAACTATGTCCTAGGTTAACAAGTATCTCTACCGTAACCTTTAACAGTCATATAGACTATGGACCAACATCTCGTACTCAGGGGGATCAGCCCTTTGTACAATGTATTGTGCACAAACATTTTAACGCCGTCGCGTAAGTAATCCCCTATATTAGGGTTGTTCATCTCAGTTTATCGTCTGAATTCGTACCAAAAGGAACTTGGCTTGGAACAAGAATAGAAAATATTCTAAGTCTTTGAAATCGCTCATAGAAACTATACTCGAAATTTAAATAACAAACAACGATTGGAATAACACTTAAGTACGTAACATAATAGTAACCTTGCTTGAATATCAATAAGCTAAGGTCAATAAGCTTGCTTAATATAAATAACTTGCTTTGAATAAATTAACAAGTTAAAAGGAAAGAACAACTTGCTCAACGTAAAACTATTGAATTGAAATAAGGAAACTTGCCTCAAGTGTAGATTACAAATTAAATACCTCACGATCCTTAAACAACCTAAACATTTAATTGTAAAATGGTAATATAATTAGTCACAAGATTAAAAGCATTCTAAGCTTGCTCTTTTATCATAACATCTCATTTAGTATACCATAGTCAACAAGTACTAGTTTAGCAATCATCTTGGAAATTCTTTAGTCATTTAATACATTAATATAAGTTTAATTATGCATCATAACTTCCAAGAAAAGAAAAGAAAATAATAATAATAATAATAATTTATTATTTTCTTTTTTACAGCAGCGTTTCTCTCCGGGGCGAGAAAAAACTTAACAAAATCGTCGTCGGGGCGAGGCTGTCGCCGGGGCGAAGTTATGATTAACAATTTTGTCGTCGGGGCGAAGAAATCAGTTCAGTTCTCTCGCCGGGGCGAGAGACTCGACTGTCGTCTTCCCCAGCTCGCGAACCAGTAAAAACTTAAGCCAAATTTGGCCAAAATTTTCCGAATTCTACCATCTAGTAAACAAATTAAATATACCCAAACATCATATATGATACAAAACATTTACCCAACATGTTTTCTAAATATTTTACTCATTCTAACACATAAACAACCAATTTAAAACCCAAAATTTCACTGTTAAACAATTTATTTAAGTTTTAACCATTTTCATGAAATCAAACTCTGTAAACTCATTTTTCAACCAATTAAAACTATTCTTCTTTCATTATTCATGTTTTTCATCATATAGTCATTAACAATTTTCAATTAACTAATTGATAACCAAATTAAATATCAATTTTCATACATATAAACTATTCATGAAATAAAACTCTGTAAAAACCAAAAACTCAATTCCAAAACATGATTTCATGGATTAATCATTCTAATTAATCTATAACCATCACATAATCATCTAACACATGCTTTCTAACATTTACATCAAATATTTCATCTTTTGAGCAATTGAGTTCTCATACAGAAAATTAGAAACCATATACAGTAAAGTAAAACAAAGAGGAAAAGAATTATACCTTCTATTGTTTTGATTAAACTCTTTAGCTTCTAGAAATTCTACCTTCAATTTTCAAACTCTCCTTCTCAATTCTCTCTTTTCTCTCAATTCTCAAATTCACAGAGTTCTCTCCAGCTCTGTTCTTTTCTTTCTCTTCTGTTCTTCTTTTTACAACTGACGTAACTTTTAAAAAAAATAAAACTGATAGAATAAAGAAAATAAAAACTGATAATTAAATCAAATAATAACGTATACTGATATTAATCTATCAGTTACATAATTCAAAAAGCCATAAGGCTTGTTTGGCAAACTAATTTAAAAATAACCCATTATTCTAACTAAAGGCTTGTTTGGTAAAACACAAATAAAATAACCCATTATTCCCAAACAAAGATCATAGGGCCTTGTTTGGTAAAACTGAATTAAACATTTTCTCATTTATTTTAATAAACCACTATAACATATAGTTTTAAAATGTTACACTTCTAATTTAATTGAACTTATTATTAAATAAATTCAATTAAACCTTACAAACTTAAATAATAAATTTATTTAACAAATAACAATAATACCAAATAAATTCTCTTATTCAAATAAATCATTTATTCAAATAAACATTTTCATCATCTAATTTAATTATTAAATTAAATTAGAATAATCATAACAAATCACATTCAAATAACATTTAACATTATTAAACTTAACATATACCCATTCCACAAAAACTTAATAAATTATTTATTAAGCTCAATAAATTAATAAAAATATTTATATAACTCAATAAATATTTTTTTATCCAATCACAAAAAAATTGCATTCGTTACAGGAAATATTGAAGAACTAAGCTTGCTATTTATAGGAAAATCAAGTTTCACTAATTGCACGTTAAGGGCTCGTCTTATTACACTTTGCACCCTAGCATATTCTTAGAATATTCTTCTAAGCTCCTCAATGAAAATATCTTCCAAGCTCGACAATGCAGCTTGCAATTGAACTTATCTTTTAAGCTCCTCAATGAAAATATCTTCCAAGCTCGACAATGTAGCTTGCAATCTAAGCTCCTCAATGAAAATATCTTCCAAGCTCGACAATGCAGTTTGCAATTGAACCTATCTTCTAAGCTCCTCAATGAAAATATCTTCTAAGCTCGACAATGCAGCAATCTAAGGTCCTCAATGAAAATATCTTCCAAGCTCGACAATGCAGCTTGCAATCTATATAAGCTCCTTAATGAAAATATCTTCTAAGCTCGACAATGTAGCTTGCAATTGAACCTATCTTCTAAGCTCCTCAATGAAAATATCTTTCAAGCTCGACAATGCAGCTTGTCACCGTAAGCACGACAAATCACTTTGTCATTCCCAAGCACGACACAGCAACTTGTCAAAAATAATTTATCGGGATGCTTCTTGGTGAAATCGTGGAAAGCACGACAAATCATTTTGTCAATGTAAGCACGACTAAGCAGCTTGACAAAAAAAAATTATTTGACCTAATTCATTGTTTACACTATAAAATCACAAAACACCTACTTCGAACTATCATTTCAATCTTTATTAAGCACATATGTTACAAAATTCGAATCTTCATTAGGGTCTCAATACCTAGTTTTAGGTCACTAAATTAACCTCTAACCATATAAGATCGTATTTATAATCTTCATAAATATTCAGGGTATTACATTCACCCCTACTTCAAAGAATTTCGTCCTCGAAATTAACTTTACAAATAACTTTAGTCATTCAATATCATATTCACTAGCCATATAACAAATTTGATATCAACAACAATACAATGGTTCTGTAACAATAATAGACCGGCAACGATTCACAATCGGGTACATATCATTTATCAAAGTAATGCTTTCGGAAGTGTTAGAACACTTATTCAAGAACATCGGCATTGAATCAAATTAAGAGACCTCGTTGAATAATAAAGTAGCAAGAGTTAGGAGCTCAATGGAAAAGAATATGGTTAAGAAAACTCGCCTCAAGCGTTAGCTACAAAATTTACAACTCACGTTCTTCAAATAACTTACACCTTTAAATCACGATAAGACATTGATTAGCTATGAAACAATGTTCACTAATAGCTTATACTAAACGCATTCTATAATCCATCATTCTCCAATTATCACATTATATCATCTCATATGATTAAGACTTGTAACTATATATTATTATATATTTAATGTTTCATCACATTAATACACTAGAATAGATTAAGAAACTATCCCCTAAACTTTACATTTAAACCTTCATTATTGGGTCTGCTCTGCTACCGGCGCAGCTGCGCCACTTTTGTACTAGGAACCCGCGCAGCAGCGCCCAATTTAAGCTATTGTCCAGCGCAGCTTCGCTGGACACCAGAACCAGTTTCTTAGTTCAAATTTTAGACTCTGATAAAGCCAAAATCCCATACACTCAACACTTAAGGTCTAAATTAGTCATACTCAGATGCTATAAATTTCATATAATCAAGATCCAGCATATATCTAACCATTATAACCTCAAAACAACATTAAGCAACCAAATTAAAGATTTAAAAATCAAAGCTCATGGCAATTTCTTCATACTTCAACATGTTTAGCGAATCATCTCTTCTCAGCTTCGTTTCTTGACCAAATCACTCCATTACACATGCATTGTTTTCGTATTTCAACACACTAATAACAATAATTATCAATTTATAGATTGTTATACCAATTAAACATCAATTTTAGTCCTAAATAAGCCATATCCATAGATATATCACTATAAACTCAAATTTTTCCTTTTAAACATGTCTTCATGGATTAATTCAATCAAAATCGTTTATAAACGACACATAATGATTTATACATACCAACCAATACATACAAACAATTTTCTCATGTATTAGACATGAAAATTCATTTACAGAGAAGTACTTTTTTTGAGAGAGAGAATAAAACTAAGAAATTTAAAACTAGTTTATTACCTTTTGATGTCTACTTTACACTAGTGAGATGATGAAGATTATTAATTTAACCCTCCTTCTCCACCTTGATTCTCCAGAACTCTTCTCTGAAACCACAAACTCTCAAACTCCCTCAATTTCTCTGTTCTCTCTATTCTCAGACTTAGTCAAATAAAACACGTAAAACATAAAAGACTGATAAAAGTTACGCATAAAGCCATCAGTTAAAAAAAACAAAGGGCCTTATCAATTAAATTAACTCAAGAGTCACAAGGCCATGTTTGGCTAGACTTCCCCAAAACCCATTTTAAATTATTTTCATAATTCTCTTATCATATAGTTCTTGTGTCACACCATTTAAATATGTTCTAATATTTAAATTAAATGGAATTAAACATAATTCCTTAAGAAATAAAATCAAATCTTATTATTATAATTATAATTTCTATTTGACCAACACAATTATAATTTTCATCATTAATCTTCTAATTTAATTAATTCATTAAATTAGAATATCCTCATCACAACAACGTGATAAAATACACACCAACAATTATAAAATTATTTAACATTCATTTAATTAATATTCACACTTAATTAACTTATTCCACAATAATTTCCATCAAATATTTATTATTTTATTCAATAAATAAACCAACTAAAATATTTATTTAATTCGATAAATATTTTAATTATTTACAAAAATCACATTCGTTACATGTATTATCAAAAGGGAGTTTGGTTTCAAAACTCGGGTATTTTCAAAAGAGGAGTTTGGTTTATAAACTCGGGTGTTTTCAAAAAGGAGTTTGATTTCTACACTCGTGCATTTTCAAAAAGGAAGTTTGGTTTCTAAACTCGTGTGTTTCAAAAAGGGAGTTTGCTTTCTAAACTCGTGTGTGATAAGTCCACAAAGGTTTGTAAGTTTTCAAAGTGTGTTTTCAAAGGTAATTTTTTAAGTGTGTTTTCAAAAGTGATTTTTTCAAGTGGGTTTTCAAAAGTATGTTTGTTGGTCAAAAGTCTCTTCCAAGCATATAGTTTTTATCCTTGGATTTGCTTCATTTTAGAAAGCTTTTAGTTTTTGAAAATTATTTTTTAGTTAACCAAAGCAAATAAATGGGTTAGGGTCCAACTTTGGTTATGGCAACCATCACATTGGACCCATCACCCAACTATACTAATTTTTCACTATTTTAGGCCTTAAACTCCACCTTGAGAGATAAAAAGCAATCCAAATGGTTTTAAGGCCCATGAATGGCTTACAAATACCAATAGCCAATTACAAGCCCAATTTCAATGTTCATCAGGGGAGAAAAATTTCAATTCCTCCAAATATGAATTTGGAGGCATTGATTTCCCTCTTAGGCTCACAATTTCACCCAATTCACAATCAATTCAAATGATACAATTTAATTTCAAAGTCTGTAATTAGAAGAGAGCCCCAATTCTCCTAAATATGAATTTAGAAGCCTTGGGCCTCTTCCTAGGCTCACAAATAAGGAATTAATTCAAAATTTAATGATTTCATGAATCTAATTTCTAGATCCATCATGGGTGAGGCCTAATTCTCATGGATATGGATCCATGAGCCTTAGATTCACCTAGGATCATTTCTAATTGTAATTTAAACTACACAAGCAATTCAATGGGTTTACATGATTCAAAATAATACCCAATTGACATACTAATTGAGAAGTAATAGAGATGATATAGAAGTAATAATTTACAAATTTACATGATTTAATTGGATTGAGGAGAGTTAGAATTGGACCTTGTTGTGCCATAGAGAATAAGTTGGATGACTTCAATTTTCTCCTTTTGATGAATTAACTAAGATGAATTCTATTTTTGTATTTTCTCTCTATATATGTATATTTTTATATAATTTTCGTGCTCTCTCTCTCTCCTGGGGACTCTCTTTTCTCTTTTCTTTTTTCCAAACAATGAAGAAATAAGGAATAAATACTGATAAAATTGGAGTCAAAAGGCAAACCACGGGTATAGCCACGGCTAAGGCCATGAGCCGCGGGTATAGCCACGGCTTGTCCTTATGCGCACGTGGCTTTTTTCAGTTCTGCCCTTTTGACCTTCGGACGCTTATAACTTTTAATCTGGGAAGAATTAGGAGACATACTACCCCAATTCGGAAAACTCGTTCAGAGATCTTTACAACGGTATACTGTTTGACCTCCTTCGGACTTGTTAAGAAAGGGAAAAATATCTGCAACCTTTTTCGTTAGGTCAAAATGGTGTTTTGGGCATCTCTTTTCACCTTGGTACCTAGGGGTGCATGAATATTCTCCAAGTGAGCCTGTTTGCCTTAGTGAGTCACCTTATGGGGCCTTGACTTTGTGATTTCCTTCTCTCATTGGTTGATTAGTAGGTGTAGGTGCAAAATTTGGGTGTGTACAAAGTATTAAAATATTTATACACATATATAACTATTCAAATATTGATATATATATATATATATATATATATGGGAGAGCACAGCGCGGTTTGGTGCGATTTTAAGCTCCAACCACAACCGCAATATGCAGTTTTTAACTTTTAGCAACCGCGATTTCTTGAGCTTATGGTGCGGTTGAAGTGCGGTTGCGGGTACAAAACCACACTTAGACACAAAAAAAATATACATTACACAAATTAAAAATATTAATCAGTATTATTTTTATTCAAATTAAATGAACACCAAATTAATATTTTTCTTAACAATAACTAGAATATTTTAAATAAAAAATAACAATTAACAACATAGTTTATAAAGCATTGCTCTTTGAAGTCTTTTAGTTCTATTATCTTCCTTCTAATTTTGTCAAATGTAAAAACAAAAATTGAATAAGTCATGAATGACTTATATTTGTTTTACTTTTTAACAAAATTAAAAAATATATAAATAAGATAATTGTATTTCTAATCTTTGGAATGAAATTGATTTCTCAAAAAAATATTAATTATTAGAATATTAAGTATAAAAAGATCTATTGTATTACATATATTTGTATTTATTTGGTAATAAGTTTGTTAGTATATATAAAAATTTATATATTTACATATATGTAAATATAATTGTATATAATTTAATTATATAGAGTTATATATATATATATATATATATATATATATATACGATTTTGTCCGTGCGATTGAGATGCGGTTCTTTGGTGCCACCACAACCGTAACTATAAATGTGCAGTTCCTAATGTTAAAAATCGTACCGCAAAACCGCACCGCGAGTGTGGGTTTTGCCGATGGCGGTGTGGTTGCTCTGATTTGCAGTTTTTTACTCTCCCCTATAATATATATATATATATATATATATATATATATATATATATACACACACACACACACACACACACAGAGTCCATATCTCCAACGGACAGAAAAAAACGGACCGAGCTATAGCGACGGACAGAACTGTCGCTATAGCATGAACCGTCGTCATAGGTCTATGGCGACAGTTCACTATGGCGACAGAACTTTCGCTATGTCCATGTATAACGACGGTTCATGCTATAGCGACGGTTCTGTCCGTTGCTATAGCCCGGTCCGTTTTTGGTCCGTTTTTAAAAAAATTCCTATATATATATATATATAGGGTCCGCATCCATGGCAACCGGTTGCTGGGGATACTATTCCAGCAACCATCATCTCCACCGTTGATGAATATGATAAAGGGCTGAAATTTATAAAAAAAAAAAAAAAAAAAAAAAAAAAAGGCACTGCCGCTACGTGTTGTAGCGGCTGAATTTTTTCCCTCTCTCCTTGCCGCTACAACATGTAGCGGCTGACCTTATTCTCCATTTTGTCCCATTTTATTTGGCTCATATCCTAATTTATATTATTAACTAATTTTATTATTAATAATTAACTAACTAATATTAATGTCATTAATTTTAATAATTATCTTAAACTTTTAAATTAAATATTATTCCAAAATTATTAGTTAGTTAATATTATTATTAATATTATTAATATGAATATTAGTTAGTTAATATTATTATTAATATTAATTATTAATATAAATTGGGACGAAGGACAAAAAAAATTGGACAAAAAAATATTAGTTAATATTAATGACATTAATATTAGTTAGTTAATATTATTATTAATAATAAAATTAGTTAATAATATAAATTAGGATATGGGCCAAATAAAATGGGACAAAATGGGGAATAGGGTCAGCCGCTATATGTTGTAGCGGCAAGGAGAGAAAAAAAATTCAGCAGCTACAACATGTAGCGGCAGTGCCCTTTTTTAAAAAAAAAAATCTCAACCCTTCATCATATTCATCAACGGTGGAGATGATGGTTGCTGGAATAGTACCCCCAGCAACCGGTTGCCATGGATGCGGACCCCCATATATATATATATATATATATATATGTGTGTGTGTGTGTGTGTGTGTGTGTGTGTGTGTGTGTGTGTGTGTGTGTGTGTGTGTGTGTGTGTGTGTGTGCGCGTGTGTGTGTGTGTGTGTGTGTGTGTGTGTGTGTGTGTGTGTGTGAGGAGTGATCCTTAGCCACAGTTGTAAGAATAGTCAATCTTCTAACATAATTGTGATCTAATGGCTAGGGTGATCACCTTCCGTATTTTAGTTCGGGGAACGGTAACAAATTAAACTAGGGACGATAATTGTCGTCTACCGTTTAATTATGCGAACGATGATTACTTTTGAAAAAAAGAATATTTTTAACAAATCACGTGATAGGCTACCATCCGCATGATTTTGTTATATTTGACCATTGGATCAAATTTTAATCGGTAAAAGATATGTTGTAAGATTATAGTATTTTTATAACTGTAGTTATGGATCATTCTCTCTCTCTCTCACACACACACACACACACACACACATATATATATATATATATATATATATATATATATATATGAGATGGGTGTGGGACGATAACACATTACAGGTATTCGACTCTAAACTCGATAAATGGTCAAAATATCTTTCCATGGGGTCGAGTAATACCCCAGGTCTAATTAATTGTCATCTGTGATGACAAGATAACTAAATTATGACGGTAAAATTAAAAATATTCTTTCATTTTCTACTACCATAAAAATAATAAATAACTAGAAACTCGATTTTCTTAATAACTATTTTTTTAAATGGGACTTTTTTTTTTGAAATATATCTCGCAACCAGGTGCATAAAAGCACTATAGTGAAGCTGATTCTGCCGCTCACAAGCAACACGAGTGTAGTAAAAAAAAAACACACACACACAGGCCACGACTCTTTAACCAGCACCGGATAAAATCTTGGTCACTGCCCATCCATTGAAAGAACACCCAGCACCAGATAAAATCTCGGTCACTGCCCATCCATTGAAAGAAGACCGAACGCAAAATAAGGGACTTGCACCCGAAAACAAAAAAAAAAAATTGGGAAAATGTAAACACATTACACGGAATTTCACGTGAAGCGAAGTGTCCTTAAAAAGCATTAATTTATAGATTGAGCTGTTCAATCCAGCAACTGCACATAATCAACCCAAGTTAAGAAATTGGGTATTATCAACAAGGGCACTAGGACACGATGAATAGGAAGAATTCTAGCAATATCAACAAATAAGAGAGGTTGAAACAGAATGATTCTTCAGGGCAAAATCTCAATCATCAAAGGCCTCTTCTGCTCACTATTACTGCTCTCCATTGTACTGTGAAGAGCTTACGCCCTCACGAATCCGCTTCTGCAGATGCTCCAAGCTAGCCACTCGCTGCATTGAAGCTGTTCTTCCCATCTTGTTCCCCTCGACTTGAGCTGTTGCGGGATTCTGTTGTGCATTATCTACCGGATGAATATCTGGCAAACCATTTTGGATTCTCCGATCATGATTGGGCATGTGATTATTAGGAGCAGGTTGATAAAAGTGTTGTTTAGGATCATCTTGTACCGGAACAGCAGCATCCACTGATGTGTCAGAAGGGCTACCAGCAAAGGATGGCATACTCATTGTTGATATCTCAGACATAGCTTGGAACAGCGGGTTCAACCCAGTAACTCTCTTAACGGTCTCTTCAGCCATCTTCACCTGTAAAATAAAGTGAAAGAAATAAGAAAAATAGTTCTGCTGCACCCACGAGATTGTACATTCTGTTTTTTCGTTCCTTTAGGTTCTTTTTCTTTTGCCTTGAGAAAAGTATACGAGAAAGCTTACTGTATCGGGTTTCATGCCCTCAACTTGCATTTATAAAGAAAGCTTTGCTTGGGCAGTGACGAAAGGCAGGGTATGTTTTCAGTTGGGTTAAAATTATTGCAAGATTATAAATAATTTGTCGGGGTTCGGGGGCGCTGGGCCAATTTTTTTGAGTAATTTTGTACTTTTGGATTACACGTAAAAACTTGTATTTGGTTACAAATGATAATATAATAAATGGTAACATTATGTATATGTATAATATACCCTATTGACCCCTAATAGGCTTTTCTAATCACAAATTTATTCATAAATACTTGATTCCTTGAATGATTCCTTGAAGTTTTTAAAAATAATGTAAATCAAATTATTATTTATTTTAAGAAGATTAGAGAGGGATGCATATGTATAAGAGTAGGAGTGATGTGAGATTGAGAAAGTTATAAAATTTTCAATTTGACCCCGTATATTAGATAATTTGTAAACTTTCAGTGAGGTCAATCTCCCGAACAAGGGTCAAAGGTTCAGGGAAAAGCCTATTTTTCACATATTATAAAACAATTTTTTTTCGGTGGGGTCAATTGACCCCACTCACCACAATGTGGCTTCGTCACTGCTTAGGCAGGTGTTCAGTACTACTTAAAACTCTATTGACGATAACAATAATCAAGGCCCATAGCCAAGGCACTGAAATTTAAAACTCCGAAGAACCACTAACCTTTGCTCTCATGGTTTCAACGTCAGCTTTCAGAACTCTATTGTCCACAGCTGATTCGTTGTACTTTTGGCTTATGTCTGTATGACGCTTCAATAAAGAAGAATTTTCTACTCTTAATTGAGAAACCTGGGAAGAACCATAAATAAATTCTTGTTAGAAAGTTGTCTCAAGATAACTAGTCATGGAGGTAACAGGCCAAGGATAAGGACCTGTGTCTCTAGCTCAGTCAAATGTGCTTGCTTTCTTCTTCTGGAACGTCTAGCAGATTCTCTATTGGAAAGCATTCTGGCAAATGCTAAAGAAATTAAGTGAGGCGATCAAATTTCAAAAAAAAATGAAAGAAAATGACATATTAGTGGAAGGACAACAAGACTTCAAACTATGTATGAAAATATAAGGGTGTTAGGTGCAATTACATACTTAAGAATAAGTCCATAAATTAAACAACTATATCAAACAGAAAAGAAAAGAATCATAAAGCAAATACATGAACTCAAGCCCATCAGTGTAGAGATTGCTGATGTCACCACAAAATTGGTGAGATATGACACATTCTCATATCAATCCTAAACCTGACAGATTGTTCCCATGCTACTTAAGTTGTAAATTGCCAACTGCAAAGTGCAAACTACATTCGTTTAGTTTCTCTTATTTTTTTCATTGTTTCTATTCCATCTGGTTCAGTTCTATCCCAGCTGCAAGAGCAGATTTCTTGCAACTGAGCTACATGAGAGCCAGCCAATATGTTAGCCAGGTGCATCTTAAATAGGAACTGGAGCCTACATGTGTCTTAAAAGAGCACATATGTGGGGCCTACCATTGAAAAGTGTCGAACTAAGTTAATGTTGGGCTACAGGGTTCTAGTTACTTAGGGTAAGCATATGTTTGTGCCTAGGTGGCCACTCACCTCTCTTGCTTCCAAATGAGCACCACCACATTGCCTTTCTATGTTATTGAGTTTTAAAATGGACGGAAAAAAAAGAGAGAAGAAATGGACGAAAAACTCAAGTTTTCTGTCCGATTCTTTTTTTACCAAGTTTTTTAATGAACGAAAAAGAAAAGAAATTGATAGAAAACTTGGCCACTTTTCTAACCAAACATTTCCATCCAAAAATGGAGGTATTTGGACAGAAAACTAAATAACATAAGTAAATCTTTTATAATCTCTTAGGAATGAAACTTCAAATGCTCTTGACGCCTCTAGTTTTGATTAACCCTCTCAGGATCCCGTGGCTTAATTTGACGAAGCAGGTCCCAGGAGAAGAGGGCATAAAACCAGTGTTCAAATCAGGTCTAGCTTAGTAAAGGAGAAGATTAAAATAAATTCTTGCTTTTTGACTTTATGAATGACATGACATTTTCAAGGCGAATCGACTAATTCGAGTATATTTTCCATGTTCATAGTAGTGCGACTATGTTTCTGCTTTACGAATATGATTTTTTTTGGGCATTTATAATAATATCAAGTCTTATTCCTATTTTAGCATTTTTCATTTCCGGAGTTTTAGCCCCAATTTAGCAAAGGGCCAAAGAAACTCTCTACTTATGAATCGAGTATGGTACCAGTGGGCAACATTTGGTTCCAATTTCGAATCTCTTACTATATGTTTACTCTAGTTTCTGTTGTTTTTGATGTTGAAACGGTTTTTCTTTATCCATGGGCAATGAGTTTTGTTGTATTAGGTATCACTCGTCGAAAGTATTCTAAGCCATTGAAAGATAAGACTTCATACATGACTCACTAGATAGGGCTTTCTCCGTCTTTGACAGGTGTAATCTCTTCACGAGCCGATAGGTAAGTGCAAATACTGTTTACTTATATATAACTTAAAAAATCTCTTTCTTTAAAGTATGAGTCAATAGTTGAAGTGAAGAAAGTCAGAAGAAAATAAAACTACGGTTGTCATATTAGTTGTTTTTTTCAATTAGAGTTATAGTTATAATGTTGTTGTCCAAGCTCTTGGCCGAGTCTTTCAATGAAAGATTTAAATATATCAATCTAATCGATCGAATCACTTTTTAGAGAAAGACGAGGACGAGATAAACGCCTAAGTCATACAAGTAAAGAGATCTAGTCAAGAATTGCATCAACCAGATTAAGAGAATGTCGTTAGTTGGAGAAATGTGGAAACAAATTAGTTAAACAACTAGTCCTCTTCCCTTCCCCAAGGGAACCATATGGAGACCATGGTTGGTCAACTGCTAGGCTATTTGTCCACCCTGTTTCAAATGCCGACCGGAAACTCAAATTCCCTGAAGCTCATGTTGTGGTTCAGCCTAGAACACATTCGGATCACAATCTGATTCTCATTGACTCGGCTGATTACATTTCTAAATATAAGGGTAACTTAGTAATAATCTAAATGTAAAAACTTAAGTTTTCAATTTTTTTCCTTTATAAACTCAGTAACAACATGAAAGAAAACATACAAGTTTTCTGCTCTTTTCTTTTACATTATAAATCAAGTTTTCTATTCTTTTCCGTCCGAAACTCAAAAACATAGAGGAATTTCGGTTTCTAATATTTGTTGAGATTGGAGCACTGCTCTCTTTTGAGTATTTCTTTTTCCCCTTCTTATAGGATGAGTGGACTTCAATAAATTTATAAATTTATTCCCCCAAAAAAAAAAAAAATACCACGTGACACTTATTATGTGGTGTGGGCAAATGAAACAATTTCCAACATCAACTTATGTGCCTTCTCATCAATAAGTTCACAAGTAGGTTATACAGATTGACAATGACAAGAAGAACAAATTCCCCAAAACTATACGTGCACCTACTGCCAATGTGTGCACAAAATCAGTATAGTATAAATGCATACCAGATAATATAGTGCAATATATTAAATATCCAATTACTTGGTTGAGCAACTAGAAAGTAACAACCATAGGTACCTCCTAACACGTTTTGCATCTGAAGGGTCCATATTCTGAGTTGTTTCTGTTCCCTCTTCAAGTTCATCATCATCTGACTGGTCTCTGGATGAACCACTTGTTGTTGATTTGACCTGAACGGCAGATTTCTTTTGTATGGAAGGCAATGATGGAATACCAAGTGGTCCACCAGCATCCTTATCTTCTTCCTTGGATAAATCATGCCCAGATCCTATACAGGAAAAAATTTATGTCAATTATCTTGTTTACTTTAATGCTAAATTCAACAGTACACTTGCTCAATGGAAAGGTAATAAAATTGAGAAAAAGAGATGATAAATGCAAGAACAGAACAATGTGCTAACAGGTGGAGTAAAGAAAATGAAGAAAATTATCTCCTTGTACATCCTAGGTATTTTAGATTTGCAAACGTCAAAGGACCTTTCCACGTGGCAGAAATAATGAATCCATTTAGCCAGGGGATAATTTAAATTTTTCTACCTAACTCATTGGGCCCTAGTACAAACATGTAACAGGCATGCCACAAATAATAATTAGAGTTACCAGATACTCTCATTGACCTAGCGAACTGCGTATTGGTACTAGCGTACCGAAACATGGTATTTTTACGTACCAATACTCTAAATTCAGCGTACCAAAAAATTCCTTTCTTATTTTGCCTATAATTTCACAAATATCAATCTTCTAACTTAATATTGGATGTTCAAACATTACATTTATACTAAACTACTCATAAAACAATCAACTTATTAATTCAACTAAAAATCTTCTATAAAACTTAAGTTTATAACATTTAAATTTTAAGAGAATTCATAACTATAAGAACTTATATAAAGATACCCTATCGTACCGCGTTTTAACTATGTAGCGTACCGCGTACCCGTATTCGTACCACGTACTGAACAAACCACGTTTTAGGTAACAGTGTGCCACATCACTCCAAAATTTCTATTTTTAATGAAAAAAATTACTTTTTACGTACATACAAAAAATTGAATGCTCTATATATAATTGACTCTCTAACCCAACTTTTTCAAATTTTGGTCAGCTGAATATGAGCCAATAGTTAATTCACATGGAAGAAATGTAAACATCAATTTTTACCTTTTTCATAACAATTGAAGAAATATCAACACAATTGCACTATTTACTCGTAAAACTTTCTAGTCCTTAAAATGACCCGAGGTTGTGATAAAGTGGAAAGCATTTCTAGTCCTTAACGTGACATTTTAAGGAATCAACATCTTTGTTAATAACATAGAACGACTGGAAAGTCTTCACACCACTGCACTACAAAGGCACATACACGCATATACACACACATATACACATGTATGAACAGAAACAAACATGCACACCATGCACTCTTAAAGAAGCAAAAAAATAAACAATCTATATACTTGAAGATACTAACCTTTAGGAGGAACATAAGATCCCAGCTGAGAGGTATTGGAAGCTTGTGATCCATTGTCAGGAAGAGCAGCAGAATCTTGAGGTTTTGCACTAGATGCCTAATGAACAAGTGGAGCTTACACTTCCTTTAAACAGTGCATTGGTGATCTTAGCAAGCAAAGGAGAATAATGTAACATTTAATTCTACACTTAGTTAATGTGTAAATAGGGTTGAGGCAATATGGTCCCTCTTAGATTGAAGTACTTGCTAGGTTCCAAAAGAACAAACGAAATATATATCACTGCACAATTCACACACACACACACACACAAATATATAAATATATAATATATAATATATATAGGGTAGTGATCCATAGCAAATAGTTATTATGGACACTATTCCAGCAAACAGATCGATCTTACACCATTAATCCACAGATCCAACGTTCATAAAACACATTTGCCGCTACTAAGAGTAGCAACAAGGGAAATATTTTTTTTTACCTCCATCTACTACCCCCACTTTAGTTAGATTTATATAGCTTCAATGTATAAAATATTTGTATAAATAATTTTCTTAAGTAATAAAATTTAACATTGTCAACTATATTTAATGTATTAATTTTAATAAATAATTTCTTAAGTAATAAAATTTAAAATTGTCAATTATATTAAATGTATTTATTTGTTTAAATATTTTCTTAAGTAATAAAATTTAACATTGTCAATTATTGTGACAATTTGATTATTTAAAATTTAAACTCCATATTGTAATACATTTACAATTTAATTTAATTAATATAAATTACATTACAAATTAATATATTGAAGCTATTTAAATCTAACTAAGATGGGGGTATTTAGGACATTTCTCCTTGCCTCTACTCTTAGTAAAGGCAGGTAAAAAAATTCCCTTGTCGCTGCTAAGAGTAGCGGCAGGTAAAAAATATTTCCTCCTGCCGCCACTCTTTCTAGCGGCAAGCAATAAAAAACACTCATTTTGGGCCGTTAGATCTGTGGATTAACGGTTTAAGATCTGTTTGCTGGAATAGTGTCCATAGCAACCATTTGCTATAGATCACTACATATATATATATATATATATATATATATATATATATATATATAATCACAAGTCGGAATCTATATAATAAGTATGGCATGAACTCTAAGACCGATATCATGTTCTAGTTCTATTTATTTATTAATATCTTTTTGATAAGTTATCATGTTCTTTTATAAGTTTGGACTAGTTATCATGCCCTAATTCATAAATCTAAAATTTCCTTATTAACATCCATTACAAGAAAGAAATTATACACCATACATATTAAAAGGAATTTATGAATTTTTATTTTGTTCTGCTTCTAAACTTTTAACTCAAAATCATGGTAACAAATGGAAGTAGATTTTCAAAAGCATCTTCCACATAAGGATGCAAAAGATGTAATTTCCAAATTGAGGTAAAGAGAAAGCTCAACAATCAAACAATAACTACACGAACCCAGAAGAACAATTTAGGTAGCTTGAGAGGTTTTACAATGCTGAATAGGTCTGAGTTAACCATCGCAACTCAATTTAGACGCCAACGAACAGCTTCTTGAAGACACTATGGCTGCACAACCTTCAATGAAAAACGTGATGTTTTTTCCTTCTGGGTGTTTGCAGTAGTGACTCATGATTTCAGGAAGAGGGGTGGATGTCATAATATGATATATAAACATACCTGACAAGTAAACAATCACATGCTATGGTAGGTGAAGTGCAAAAAACTTACTTTAAACTTTCTGTAATGCAGATGCAATATATATCAAGCACAACTTTTTCTTTTTTGAAGCAGATTTACGAATATTTACAACATATCAGATTAAAAGGGGGAGTGGAAATTGTAAAAGTGAAACAAAAATAGGACTCCAACCTGCATCTTCAGTAAGAGAGTTAGGCCAACACCCAGCTTGGTGTCTCCCTGCCCGAGAAGGACCAAGCATTACTGAAGAGTTCAGTTTTGAAGGTCCACTATATTTAAAAGGATGCTCTTGCTAAAAGAGAGGACATAGATTTCTTTTGGTAGAAAGTTAATTTGTTTAGTAAAGAATATGCGTCAAAGTTTTCCAACGACCATGGAAATCTGGACAAATAAGTTGCAAAGATCAACTATTCCGGCAGTTAATCAGATGATTTTGAAAGAAAAACATTAGTATGTGCTGTAGATAGAAATCAATAGAGGATGATTCGTGAGCTTAACATTTGCAAGATCACCTGCGCGCGTGCGCGCGGATGTGAGAGGGTGCTGGTGCCCATCTGGGTTAAGCTAAGTCAAATTCCTCTTTCATATTGGTCTGACGAGGGCATTAGTTATATTGCTAGTGCCATTGGTAAGCCTCTGTTCACTGATGAAATGACCTCTAAGAATGATCTAATGAACTTTGCTCGTGTTTGCATTGAAATAAATGCTTCATATTCTTTTCCTTCCACCATTAAAGTTGTTGTGCTGAATGAGGAAACTTCTGAGAACATTACGGTTCCAGTTGATGTGGAATACAAGAGCAGACCCCCTTCTTGTCCTACTTGTAAAATCTTCGGCCACTCTCCTCTGAACCCAAAGCTAATTACAAATGGGTTCCAAAAGTTCAAGTTGGTGATCCTCTTAAGCCAAACTCTGATACCCCTATTGATGGCTCTGGTCCTGCTATAGTTGCTAAACCTGTCCCTTCAATTGATTCAGGCCCTGTTTCTAATGAATGGATTACAATTACTCGTGGAGCCAAAGCTGGAAAGGCCTCTTCCATTCCTAACCCTAATCTGAATTCTTCCAATTGTTTCTCCCCTATTGCCAATCAAGCTGGGCTTCTACCCATGTCAGATTCTAAATCTCCGGCTATAGACAATCCTCTTGTTTCAAAACTCAAAGTTGTTGATGAAAAGGAAGGGAAAGATTTGAAGCACAAACAAAAATCTGAGAATGACAATCCTCAAGTTGCCAAGAAAAGGAACAAAGCCAAAGTTGGTAACCCCTTGCTATAACTATGTTTATGTTTGCTTCTTATAATGTTAGGGGTCTAAATAAAAAGCCAAAACAGGCTTATGTTAAACAACTTATAGTTGATAATAGTATTTCTTTAGTTGGTTTGCTGGAAACTAGAGTAAAGGAGCACAAAGCATCCAGAATATGCAGGAATATATGTAAAAATTGGTCTTGGGCTAATAATTATGATTATCATTATAATGGCAGAATTTGGGTTGGATGGAATCCAAACTTTTGGCATGTGGATATCCTTTTTGTATCCTCCCAAGTTATTCACTGTAAAGCCCAGAATATTTCTTGCAGCAGTAGTTACTTTTTGATATCCTTTGCCTATGGGCTTAATTCTTATGTGGAAAGAAGGGATCTTTGGAGGGATCTAGTTTCTCTAACCCCTTCTGACAGCTGGTGCATCATGGGGGACTTTAACGTCATAAAAAATCTGAATGAAACTAATCAGGAGGAGGATGTTTCGGACTCTGGTATTGAGGAATTCAAGGACTGCATTCAATCCATTGAAGTGGATGATATCAGAGGTACTGGTCCTTTATTTACCTGGTGGAATTGCAAATCTAAGAGGCCTATTCATAAAAAACTGGATAGAGCATTCGGTAATGCTGCTTGGTTTTCAAACTTTCCTAATGCTCAAGTTAATTATGCTCCTAGAGGGTTGTCTGATCACTCTTTGATTCTTCTCAATTCTGGGTTAAATGTTCAGCAATCTAGGAAGCACTTTCAATTTTTTAACCACCTGATGCTTTCAGAAGGCTTTAATGATTGTGTGCTGAATGCTTGGAGTCATCATATTCATGGCAATCCCTTCTTTGTCTTCTCTGAAAAGCTCAAAAGAAGTAAAAGGGCTATGATATCTCTTAACTCCACTGTTGGGAATCTCTCATCTTCTGTCAAACTTGCAAAAGATGATCTTCATCAAGTCCAGTCTCTGCTCCATCTCAATCCCCAGGATTCTAATCTTATGGAACAGGAGCAAAGGAGCATCCAGCACCTATGGGCTGCTATGGATAGAGAGGAAATTCTTTTTCAACAGAAATCAAGAGCCACTTGGTTATCTCTGGGAGACAGAAACTCTAAATTCTTCTCTAACATGATGAAAAATAGGTGGAACTCCAACAAAATCTTATCTATCCAAAATGCTGATGGTGATATGGTTAATGGTCAAGAGGCTGTGGAATCTGTGGCTGTGAATTACTTTCAGAATTTATTCAATCCTCCGCACAATCAGCCTTATCCTGGCATGGATGACTTTGGTTTCTCTCCTTCCAATCTTATTAGCAATGACCAAGCAAGCATGCTCTCTGCCCCTATCTCTGACATGGAAATTTACAAGGTTCTCAACTCTATGAAAAGGAACAAAAGTCCTGGGCCTGACGGTTTTAATGTTAATTTTTTCATTAAATGCTGGCCTATTATCGGGGAGGATTTCACAAGGGCTGTCCAATTCTTCTTCTCCACCTGCAGAATGCCTAAAGGATTTAACTCTACTGCTATTGCTTTGATCCCAAAATGTGCAAACCCAACCTCCATGGCTGATTTTAGACCAATTGCCTGCTGTAATACAATTTACAAATGCATTGCAAAAATCCTGGCTAACAGACTTAAAGAGGTGCTGCCATTCATTGTTGATAAAGCCCAATCTGCCGTTGTGAGAGGGAGGAAAATTAGCGATAACATTCTTCTTGCTCAGGAATTTTTCAGGAACTACCATAGAGCTTCCGGCCCTCCCAGATGTGCCCTTAAAATTGATCTAAGGAAAGCTTTTGATACAGTTAGATGGGAATTTCTATTTGATATTCTGTCCAAATATCAGTTTCCTCCTATTTTTATTGCATGGATCAAAGCCTGTATTACCACAGCCATGTTCTCAATAAAAATTAATGGGTCTCTTGCTGGGTTCTTTGCTAGCTCCAGGGGTCTTAGACAGGGTGATCCTCTATCGCCTTACCTTTTTGTGATTGTCATGGAGATGCTTTCTTTTAATCTGACTATTGGAGCCAGGAAACCTGGTTTTAAATATCATTGGCGTGCAAAGGACTGCAAGTTGACTCATTTACTGTTTGCTGATGATATTCATATTTTGCCATGCCAGTATGACATCTGTTTCAATTATCCATTCCTGCATCCATTCCTTCTCTCTTTTCTCAGGTCTGATCCCTAATGTCCATAAAAGTCAATGCTATCTTGCAAATACTGATGTGTCTACATCCCAGGATATTTTGTCTCTCCTTGGTTTCCAACATGGGATTCTGCCCACTAAATTCCTTGGGGTTCCTCTTATATCCTCAAAGCTATCCTATAATGACTGCATTCCTCTCATTCATAGGATCACTCTCCGTGCATCTTCATGGACTTCTAAGGTTTTGTCATACTCCGGCAGACTTCAGCTGATCAAATCCATTCTTTTCTCCATTCAAGCTTTTTGGAGCAACCATTTCATCCTTCCCAAAGCAGTGATTAGAACTATCCAGTCGATCCTTTGCAGATTTCTGTGGAAGGGCTTCACTGGCTAAATATGGTGCTCGTGTTGCTTGGTCTGCTATTTCCTTACCCACCTCTGAAGGAGGCCTGGGTATTAAAAGCTTATTGGACTGGAATCGGGCTCTTATCATGCTCCACCTGCTGCAAATTATCAAATTTAATTCCAACTCTCTCTGGGCTAGCTGGGTCAAAGCTACCATATTAAAGGAAAGATCAATTTGGCAGATTTCCATTCCCAACGATTGTTCGTGGATTTGGAAACAAGTCCTTAAGCTTAGACCTTGCGCATTGCAGCATCTGCATTACAAAATTGGCACAGGGCAACATGTTAATTTCTGGCACGATCCGTGGTTCAATAGAACTGCTATCAACCCCAGCCCCTGTTTAGTTTCACAGATTGAGTCCCTGCCTCTTCCCCCTTCTGCTGGTGATCATGTCTTATGGGACACATGGAACATTACTACTGTCAAAGCCATGCAGGTCTGGGACAGTCTTCGGGCTCGACAACAACCAGTCCCATGGAGCTTCATTCTTTGGAACAAGCTTCATGTTCCCCGTTATTCCTTTATACTGTGGCTTGGACCGCTTAAGAAGCTCCCAACTAATGATCGTACCATGCATTACACAGGTCGGACCATGAACTGCCCTTTGTGCCAGCACAATCCTGAAACCTTTGGCCATCTTTTTTTCAACTGCAACTATTCTGCTACTGTTCTTCGTGCGGCTATGCATCTGGGAAATTGGAACAGCCTTTCTCTCATTTGGGATGATATCATTATGTTCCTTACCTCCTTCCAAGGCGCCAAGCTTTCTCGAAATATATTATGCCTCTCACTTGCTGTCTCCTTTTACAAAGTCTGGGAAGCTAGAAATTCAAAGATTCACATGAACACCTTAATTCCACCGGATAGCCTTGCAAAGGATGTTATTCATATTATCAAATCTAGGCTCTCTACTTGTAAATCTTTCATTAAGGCCACTAATTTTTGTCAATATCATTGTAATTGACTCCTATAACAGCTGATTTTGGCTGCTTGAATGTGTTATCATTCCTCTTATAGCCTCTTCATCTGTTGGCTGTCATCAGATGAATTTGCTATAGCCTGGGGTATGCCCCTTTGCCATTGTACATTTTGGGTTTTATAATCAAACAAATTTAGCACCAAAAAAAAATATCTGGAGTTCCCTGGATGTAGATGACTAAAATTCCATTCTGCGGTGCCACATGTCAATCTCTGATTGATGATGATTTTTATTTCTCATCAGTATGAGCTAAGTTTCTCTCTCTAAGTCACATTCTGAAAGTCGAGTTGGATTGATGTCCTATTCCTATCCAGTTGTGCCGTAAAAACCTTTACCAATCTGCAAGCCCTCTATCTATCTCTCTCTTTCTCTCTGCCCATTCAGCTCCCACTACTACCCAACACTTCAAAATGAAAGAGGAAGTAGGATTCAAATTCTAATCAGGAGAAATAAAACAAATAGAAACATCATACTGCTAAAAATCATTATTCTTACAAATTCACACATTCTACAAAGATTGGTAGGAAACATGATGGAAGATTGGAAATACATAGCTAAATTATTATACATCAGGCCATGTGAACACTACTACTTCCAATGTTATCTGAATCTTTGGCTCTTTTTTGCTGAGCACGAGTAATTTGAAAATCAAATGGTAAATTAAAGCTTGCTAAAACCACAGTTGGAACTACAAATATCAATGGCAATGAATTCAACAAAGCTAAACTATGCACAAGTTAAAGATTTGATCATAACAAAGCCAAGTAAATAAATAAGGAGCATTTAGTAAATTTGAAGTATTTTTCTCATTGTATTTCTTGAAAGCAACATTACAGATATAAAAAGGCTCCAAAGTACTCCCTCCGTTCCGAAATATGGCATCTGAAATATAACATCATCTTTGACTTTTCAAAGTCAAAATGAGATATTTTCAAATTTAAAATTGACATAATTCATTTTACTTTCGAAAACAATAGATCTTATAATTAGTAGAATATTTACTCGTTTTCATAATTGTTTTGTCTAAATTTAAAATAATTCATATCAAATTTTGATTTGAAAATATCACAAGCTGTCCTTAAAAAAAAAACTTTGATCCTATAATTTGGAACAGAGGGTGTATATAAAATTACACAATAATAAAAGAAAAACTCCATCAAATCCTGCTGAAATTAACTGCATCATATGATTCATATAAGAAAACGGAACAAACAAATATTAATTAACTTGTATTAGAAACACTAATAAGTAATAAGTTCTGATATTTAGACTACATGTATCTAGATAAGTTCATAAAGAACCTCAATAAGAATCAAATAAAGGAAACAAAAAGGATATAATGTTTAAATTAGATAGAAACATACACACAATCATACAGAACAAACATCAATCAAAATATCCTAATGCCCTGTTTGGTAACCGAGAAAAGGTAAGGGAAACGGAACAAAAATCAACAGAAAAGCATAGAATCCCCGGAGACCCATAAACCAAATTATCAGAAGCAACCAAACAGAACTTCAAAAAGTAAACTGATTTAATTTATTTTACCGACCCGAGTCAAATTAGCAACAGCAGCACAAGCCAAATTGAGGCGACTCTTGAGGAAAGCTTGGTACTCGTCCGAATCGATGGGAACATTGGGAGCAGGACCAGCAGCAAACGACGCCGTAGTGCAGCTCTTGATCTCAACCACGTCGACAGGCTTTGATGAGGAAGAAGAAGGAGGGGAGGATTCCGGTGCGGCAGCCTCTTGGAGGAAGCGCTGGAACGCCCACTCCGAAGCGCTACGGTTCATCATCTTTGATGCGGATAAAGATGACGATTCTTCCTCAGCTGGTGCTACCGGCGGCGGTGACCAAAACTGATCGGAAATGTCGTCCACCGAAAACACCCTATCCATCTTCTTTCTAAATTTTCTCTTTCTAAATTTTCTCTCTCTACGCCGGTGCTAGTAATAAATAGGTTCAGTTACGGTTGGTTTTATTTATCGAATCCACTACCACCTACGATGGAGTTCGAAAAGTTTAAACTACTTTAAACTTCTAGTGAAAATATAATTTAAGTATTAATAAAAAATTATAATTTAAAAAAATAATTTATTAAATTTTAAAATTTACTCATATTTATATTATTTATATTTTGAGTTATATTCAAATCGAATTTTTAGTTGAGCGAGTACGAATCGAACCTCTGTTTGGTTCATTTTATAACAATAAATGTTGAATAACACTTCTATCCCTCCAAGTTGTCATCGAATTTCAAAGTCATTCTTAAAATTTATTTTTCGTTAATTAGATTTTTATAGTACTAAATTGGTGTCAATTTCGTTCTTTTTCTTAATTTTCACCTAAATTCGTCCAAAATTTAACCCGACCTATTTTTTTAAGAGCAAAGTTGTCTTTAATATTATTATTATGTATTATCAATATTAAAGCACTTAAATATAAAACTCTAAACATAGAAATTTTAAACAGAAAAAGATATTAAAAATAAAAACTAATTCAAATTTCAAAAAATAACAAAAAAAATTGAAAAATAACAAAAACAAATTGAAATATAACAATTATTTTTAATTTTGAAATTTAATTATTATTATGAATTTTGAAATTTAGTAATTTAATCTTGAAATTTAATTATTAATTTTAAAATTAGCTATTATTATTATTTTGAAAATTAACTATAATATAGCGAAAGACTAAAGTTCAAAATTTATTGGGAACTGTTAAATTCACACCCTTTTTTGTTATTTCCGCACTGTGGTCTCCACATATTTGACAAATTTATTTTGTATGTCCAATATACCCTTGCTTGAGCCCCAACTCAGTCTCTTCCTCTCCCACAAACCTAGCCTCCAGTGCGCTTCTTCATCCAATGATTCGATACGAGCACTCCAAAGTAAGCTGCCATTTTATCTGAACCCAGATTCCGTTAAGCAAGAACAAAGCATTAGAAATCACTTCAAATAAACTAGATTAAACCAATATTGCAAATTCAACCAGATCTGAAGCAGAACAGAGCATTACAAATCTAATTAATGGTCAAGATAAGCAATATTACACATTCAATTAGATTTGAAGCAGATCCATCTTCTCACACATTAGTACTGACCCAGTTTGGATAAGCACACGAATCGAAATGAATCAACCAAAAGCCTTAATTCACCAACCTTTGAGGACGAATATCAATAGCATCCGTCTTCCTCCAGCTCCAATCAAACCTATCATCATTCAAGCTGACCCACCCATTCCCACTACCAAAACTCCTCTTCCCAAACACAGGTCCATCTGCCAATCCTGCTTCCTTTTCCTTTAACTTCATAGACTCTAGTTTCTCATCAACATATTTCCAATCATGCCCCTTCTCCTTCAAAACCTCCTCCTTGGGCCTCGCATCTCCAAAAGGATTCAAACCCTTTGGTTTAGTCACACTCCCATTTTGCTACTCTTCACCAATTGGCAACTTCCTTGGCTGTAAATTAATTTGAGAACTCGGCTAGGGATGTGGGTTGTGCCTTCTTTTTCTTGGTCTTAGTAGAGGCAGCGATGGAGAGTGAAGGGAAATCAGCAAGCGGCGCCGCCACCACTATGGAGTGGTTGTTTGCGGCGGCGATTTCATTCTCGTACTGATGAAGGAGTTCTAGGTGAACTGGAGACTAGGTTTGTGGGAGAGGAAGAGATTGAGTTGGGGCTTAACAAGGGTATATTGGTCATACAAAATAAATTTAACAAATATGTGGGGATCACAGTGCGGAAATAACAAAAAAGAGTGTGGATTTAACAGTTCCCAATTTATACTATCAAATTAAAAGAAAAAGGTTCCAATTAACATTGCAATCTCAAAATTCTTGTGCATCATTCTAAAAAGAATCCATGTTCATCATATGATGAATTCGCCATCACTGGACACCGCCGTAAGCCCACCTGTTCATCACCCAAAATACCATCACAACACCACTATCCCCTACCTCAACACCCTTATCTCAAACCCTCATCACCATCACCAAAATCAAAATCTAAACACCTCCATTTTATTCAAAACCCACCACTACTATCACCAAAATCAAAATCTTTACCAATCTCTGCCTCAAAACTAGGCTACCGCTCATTCCCAAAGCCCCATGGAATTCTTCATCCATCTCGTCGTAACCACAAGCCACGAACCTCCGAACCAAACAGAGAAACAAATTTTAGGATCGACACTATTTGGATCGTTATCGATCTTCCTTTTTATAATCAGTGGTGCCAAGATTTGGATTGATTAAGGGTGGATTAGAGAGAGGTTTTATAAAAGTAAATATAGAATTAGTGGGGACATAATTGTATTAGTAATATTCTAAGCTAGTTTTATAAGCTGAGTTGTAATTGTGTTTTTGTTAGTAAATGATAATGTGATGTTTCCTTTCTCTCTCTACGGTTTTATCTCCTGATTCTCTTCTCTGTCTTCTTCATCTCCAAATTTATCTCTTAATTCTTGTCAAATCCTTGTTCTACTTCTTTGTTCCTTACAATTGGTATCAGAACCGTTCTGATCCCAAGAACAATGGCAACTGAAAATTAAAATTCTACAACCTTAGAAAACCATTTCGAGATATTTTGAGAATCAATGAAAGAACTGCAGAGTTCTATGGATGAAAAGTTCAAGCAAATCGTGAAGAAATTTGGTGATATAAGGGCTTCCAACGAAAGAGCTCTTAATATGATTTCAGAACTGAAAATTATATGGCTAGATCATGAGGAAATCGGAGCTACAACAAATGGAAGTAAAGGAAATGGTGTGTTCATAAGGTGTTTGATAAAAGTTCTACAAGAGAAAAAATCTCAATTTCAATGACTGATTGCACAAATCAACTCGTTAAAACTATGAAGTACGATCACCGCAAATCCGATCTAGAGCTTGACAAAAAAAATACTAATATGTGGTTACACTCAAGATGACGACTGTCTATGTGTAACAACAAATGTCATTTGGTCAGAGTGTGATGGAAATGATGACCAAGGTCAGGTGGTTCTGGATTATGAAGTGGAAGCCAATCATGAAAATCTTCACGTTTTTGATCAATTTAATTATGGTAAGCTTTCTCTTTCCAAAAGTGATTTCTTATCTCCTTTTATGGTGAACATGGTTAGAGAGCTAAATCAAAATGAGCTTATGTTAGGTTTGTATATAACGCGAGCATGCAATCAAATTACACAAATATAGCGGAAGCGCGATAAAATCGGAATTTAAAATTTTATACAAACCATCACCATGATCTTTCCTTGTACTCAATTATCAATTATACGAAAGATGTAGAGAATCAGAATCATACCCTCGTAGAATCATGCTTCCTCAGGTACGAGTTCAACTCCAAATCCTTCGCGTTCTCCTTGAATTCACCGGCTAGATTCCTTCCTTTGATCAACGTTAGCCACCCAAGTGTTTGGCCTCTAGAGGTGATCCACCTAAATGTATTAATCTATTTAATTTATTCTATCACCATAGATTAAATTAAATATAGTTAACTTATTATTACGATTATGCCATTTACTTCTTAAATAAATATTTTTCTTTTGCGGTGTGACCCTTTAGGTTCTCCATATTAAACCGGTTGTGAATAAATCAATTAGAACAATTCTAATCTTATTTAAATAAATAAATTAAACTATTTAATTCATTTAAATAAATAATATTTATACTACAATAAGGGTTAGCTTGCTTGAGTTGCTTAAACATGTTGAAAACTGTAAAGAGTCACTTTCTAGCCAAGAAAGACCAAGTCTTACTAGTATATGAGTCTTTTAAGAAAAGGAAGAGGACCAAAGGATCTTCTGAAAAGAAGAAAAGTTCAAAGAAGGCAAAAGTAAAGGCAAATACAAAGGACAATAAGATGAAAACTGACGCGGATAGTAAAGGGGTTTGTTTCCACTGCAATAAGCCTAGCCATTGGAAAAGAAACTGCAAGGAATATCTTACAGAAGCTAACCAGAAGAAGCTTAGTGAAGCTTAAGTTACAGATACAGTTTTGTTCATGATTGAAATAAATCTTTCTGTAAGTCAAGGTTCTACTTGGGTATTAGATACCTGCTATAGTTCTCACATATGCAAATCGATGCATAGACTAAGCAGAAGTAGAAAGCTAAACAAAGAGGAAGTAATCCCGCGTGTGGGGAATAGAGCAATGGTTGCTGTATTAGTCGTAGGAACTTATAGTTTAGCGTTGCCTACGGGCAAGTCTATTAAGTTAATAAGCTGTTATTATGTTCCAGTTCTCGTTAGAAATATTATTTCTGTTCCGTTGTTAGACAAGGAAGGTTTTGATATTATAATAAAGAATAATGGTTGTTCTATTTATAATGACAATGTTTTGTTTGGAAGTGGAAGATTACTTGATGGATTTTATATACTTGACTTGCATGAAAAATATTTTACAAATTGAACAAACTACTAAAAGAAAAGAGATGATTATTCAAAAGTTGAATATATGTATTTGGCGAAATACAAGTCTGATTTATTTGAAAGGTTCAAAGAATTCAGAAGTGAAACAAACTAGCAAAGTATAAGGATTCTTCGATCGGATCGAGGAAGTGATACTTTAGCAAAGAGTTTTTAGTTCATCTCAAAGATAATGGTATTTTTTCAAAATGGACACCTCCTGATACGCAATAATTAAATATAATTAACTTATTATTAGTACATACTTTGCTTGCTCTTAGGAAGAGGATGACCGATCTCGTAATCATTAGTGTGGAGACACCGACTTTCCAGATAATATAGATTTCAATATTAATCTATAGATTAATATAGATTTCAATAATATAGATTAAATTATTAGATTTCAATAATATTTGTCCTTTGTATTTGCCTTTACTTTTGCCTTCTTTGAACTTTTCTTCTTTTCAGAAGATCTTTTGGTCCTCTTCCTTTTTCTGGAAGACTCATCTACTACTAAGACTTGGTCTTTCTTGGCTAGAAAGTGACTGTTTACAGTTTTTAACATGTTTAAGCAACTCAGACAGGCTAACATATAGCTTATTCATATGGAAATTCACAACAAATTATGAGAAAGAGTCTAGAAGTGATTATAAGATCAGATTTTGAATTAACTCTCCATCTATTACAAAACTCAGTTGTCCCAATTGTTCAATCAGATTGATCATTTTGAGGACATGTGTCTGTACTGTAGTTTCATCGGTCATTTTAGATCGGAAGAGCTCCTTAGATATCTGATATCTAGCAGTCCTACTTTCCTCACCATACAACTCTTTGAGGTGCATGAGTATAGTAGGAGCATCCATAGTTTTATGCTGGCGCTGAAGCTCGTTACACATGGATGCGAGCTTGATGCATTGAGCCACGGTTGCATCATCTCGCCACTTTCTAAAAGTAGCAATCTCTTTCTCAGAGGCTGTTTCTGTAACAGTTGCAGGGACAAATGTATTAAGGACATAAGATAGCTTTTCAGCCGTGAGAACTATTCTCAAATTCCTTAACCAATCTGTATAGTTCGGTCCGGTTAACTTGTTAGCATCCAATATGCTCTCCATTGATTAGTGAATTAGACATTATAAAATTCTGTAAATGAAATTTATAATTTTACAACATTAACATGCATTCATTTTATTAATCACCAGATTAATTTAGCTCTTTATTAAAATAGTGTCTCCCACTATTTTTCATCAAACTATATTACCCTCATTATATAGTTCGACAAATCTAATTAAAGATTTGCTAATGAGAATAAGGATCACATTTCAAATATATATAGCCTTGTGGTGACACAACAAACTATATATAAATAAATAGATAGACAACTATTGTCAATTACATCACCATGTAACTACTTATATTTTACCTTTTAGATTATTTTGATCAAGTGTTGACACATCTGAATCAAAATTGTCCAAGCTAAGTCCAAGCTAAGTCCAACCTATCACTTCCATATAAGTAAAGAGAATAACACCGTCCTTGTGGTGATACAACAAAACAGTATCGTTCAATTCCTTTAAAAGCATCAAATGTGATAAAACAACATCTCAAGAAATTAAAATAAGTCTTGTGATGACATAACAAACTTATAATGATTAATTAATACTCTATCGTTTTATCATGCTAGAAGGCGACGTTCAATATTCCAAATATTTTTGAACGTTACAACTTAATATGATTTCTTTGAGGGTTTTGTTATTATTTGTCTCATCTTGTTTAGCGCGCATGCACACACACACACATACACACACATATATATAATATACGAGTCATATTATTTAACATGCGAAGCATATTGTATAATATATATATATATATATAGTAACACATGCATATATAGAATACTATATTCTACCCGGATTGATTATAGACTTTTATTCTAGTTTGGTTCACTAGAGCTACCAAGTGAACCAAAAGGTCAAACCGAGGGTGCAAGAACTGAATTTAAATATAACTATTATATTTAAACCCAGGCTCCATTACAAACGGGTCTTCAAGCGCTCCTTGCTCCTTGGTCTTCAATTCTTCAAAATAATTCTAACTAATCCTATTACATAAACTATTTATAATAAATAGAAACTTTGATCAGCAGTCAAGGGGAAGTACATCGGAGGAAGATAAAATTTACATTAAGAAAAATTAGAGAAGACGAGGTATGCAGACCCCATTTATAAAACTCATTCATTCAAGCATGCTCATAAAAATAAATCTAATCATCCATTGGTCAATAGTCCATAATCAATCCCATTTATTATCATACATATCAACATATGTATCAATAAATAACATTCATCTCATGAATAATAAAACCATTCTATATATGCATCAATATCATTTAATGGGCAATTATAGTTAGCATAAAATCTAATTTTGAATCAAAATAAACTCCTTTATTTTAATCCAAATTAAATCAAAATAAACTATTTATTTTAATTTAACATGAAATCTAATTTCAAATAAAATGAACATCTTTATTTTAGTCCAATTTCAAATCAAAAATAAACTCTTTTATTTTAATTTAGAATTTATCAAAAATTGCACAAAACAAACCAACAGACCTTCATGCGCCGCGACTCTAAAGGAGAGCGTCGTGGCTCAAGCTAAGCGTTGTGGCTCACAAAGAAGAGCGTGACGGCTCTCAAAGAGGGTGCCTAGTGCCGTGGCTCAAAGATTGGAGCGCTGTGGGCAATGCCGCGGCTCACAAAAAGAGTGTCGCGACTCTAAGGCTTCTGTCCGTTTCGTTTCTGGTTTTTTCAGATCGCGATTTTTATAATTTTCTCTCAAAACAAGATTTTATACTAAATAGCGGAAGCATGACAAAATCAGAATTTAAAATTTTTACAAACCATAATCAGGATCAATCTTTATGTGCAATTATCAATTATACGAAAGAGATAGAGAATCAGAATCATACCCTTGTAGAACCGTGTTTCCTCAGGTATGAGTTCAACTCCAAATCCTTCGCGTTCTCCTTGAATTCACTGGTTAGATTCCTTTGATCAACGTTAGCCACCCAAGTGTTTGGCATCTAGAGGTGATCCACCAAGGAATAATATGTATTCAAGAAGATGAGTGTTGGCAAAAATCCTAGTTTCTATCTCTATAGAATTTGTAAGTACTCTTCCAAATCTTCTAGAAGCGTATGTGTGTAACCTTAATCCATAATAAGACTCCTCTTATTTATAGATATGGGCAACTCTCCTAAACTATTTAGGAATAGGGTTTTATTTTAATTAAACTCCTAATCCAATTAGCAATTTATGAGAGTACTTTTATTAATTAATTTCCAAATCCCTTTAGGAATTAAATAATAATAATAATAAGACTCCTCTTATTAATTTATATTTAATATTTCTAAATATTAAATAATAAATTATAAGCTATTTAATTTATTCTATCGGCACGGATTAAATTAAATATACTTAACTTTTTGTTACGACTATGTTATTTACTTTTTAAATAAATATTTTTCTTTTGCGGTGTGACCCTTAAGGTTCTTCATATTAAACCGGTTGTGAATAAATCAATTAGAATAATTCTAATCTTATTTAAATAAATAAATTAAACTATTTAATTTATTTAAATAAATAATATTTATTCTACAATAAGGGTAAACCCCCTTAACAATCAACGACTTTCTAGATAATATAAATTTCAACATTAATCACAAAAGAACCTTTCAGTGAATAGTTACTGTACAATTCAATCCTTCTTCCAAATAATGTCCCAATTAAATAAAAGACATGAAATTACTATCAAGTCGTATTTTATTTAATTATATGTATTTCGATTCTCAAATGTACAACTCTAAATAATGCAAATTAGAAACTACTTTCTAATTTCATTCTGTCTTGGCCAAGGACTATTGAGTTTTCATTTATTGAATCACATAGGACATTCTCTCCTTTTACTAGAAACGGTAAATTCTTTGTTGACCATTCATTATCTCAATGTACAACTTATTATACCCAAACATATCCTTTAATATACCCTAAGGGTCTTAAAGAACATGTCAAAGTATAACTCATCATATACAAGATGCTATGATGATCTCAAGTCTAAGGATCACTTGTACTACTATCACTAGAGGAATTCCTATTGACAGGCAAGTAAAACTTCATTAGGTATTCATTTAGCGAGTCACGTTTAGTGAACTTATTCTCCAATAAGCACATACAAAGTTGCTTTAGTGCCTCCACACAAATGATTATGAGATCAATCATCCTCTTCCTAAGAGCAAGCAAAGTATGTACCAATCTATCCGAATTCATTAATTCCCTTTTAGTAATCCAACGATTATGAATGATTTTAGGTTTAAGCTTTCTAAGAATTTAGATCTCATTAGCATTATCATCATCATGATTCTAAAAGCATTGCTCAAAACTATGGGTTTATCTCATATAAAATAACAGCACCATGTAGATAAAGTAAAATGCCTTTAATATATTAATTCTTTTAATAATAAATGAATAAGATTACAAAGTATATGCTACGTCATATCAAATATGATTAGCTTGTGTGTATACTACTTTCATATATGATACAACCAGAGGGTTTTGTTTCAACGGTTGGAACAAATCAAGTCTGTAAGCTACAACGATCCATTTATAGATTAAAGCAAGGTTCTTGAAGGTGGAACATCTGTTTTGATGAGATAATCAAAGTGTTTGATTTTATCAAAAATAAGGATGAACCTTGTGTGTACAAGAAGGTATTATATGTTGACGATATATTACTGATAAGGAATAATGTTCCTATGCTGCAGTCGATCAAAATTTGGTTATCTAAACACTTCTCCATGAAGGACTTGGGTGAAACATCCTATATTTTGAGGATAAAAATCTATAAAGATAGATCTGAAAGGATGTTTGGCTTGTCCCAAGGAAAATACATTGACTAGATGCTAAAGAAGTTTAGCATGGAGGATTCCAAGAGAGGTCTCATGCCAATGAGCCATGGAATATATCTCTCTAAGAAACAGGCCACAAAGACACCTAAGGAGAGAGACCGTATGAGTAAGATTCCTTATGCTTCGGCAATAGGATCTATCATGTACGGTATGAAATGTACTAGAATGTATGTTGCTAATGCACTTAGTGTAACAAGTAGATATCAGTCGAATCTAGGAGAAGAACACTAGAAGGCAGTGAAAACATCCTGAAGTACTTAAGAAGAACTAATGATGTATTTCTTGTCTACGGTGGGTCTGAATTGAAACTAGAGGGCTATACAGACTCAAGTTTTCAAACGGACCAAGATGACAGTAAATCCGTTTCAGGATATGTGTTTACTTTAAACGGTGGTGCAATGAGTTAAAAAAGTTCCAAGCAGCAAACAGTTGTTGATTCAGTGATAGAGGCAGAGTACATAGCTACAAGTGATGCTACAAAGGAAGCTGTTTAGATGAAGAAGTTCATAACTGAACTTGAAGTGGTTCCTAGCGTTAGAGGAGTCGTACCTTTATTCTGTGATAACACTCGAGCTGGTGCGCGGATTAAGGAACCCAAGTCTTATCAAAAATCCAAACACGTGTTACGACAGTTTCATTTGATTAGAGAGATCATTGAAAGAGGAGACGTCCCTGGAGCGTGTAGACTCTCAAGACAACATTTCAAATCTATTTACTAAAGCTTTAACCTAACATCAGTTTGATCGTCACTTAGAGAAGATGGGTATTAGATACCATGACAATTGGCTTTAGTATAAGTAGGAGATTGAATGTAGTATGCACACAAGCCAATCATATTTGATATGATATAGCATATACTTTGTAATCTTATTTATTTATTTATTAATAAAGAGATTAATTTATTAAAGGCATTTTACTGTATTTATATGATACTGTTATTTTATATGTGATAAACCCATAGTTTTGAGCAATGCTTTTAGAATCATGATGATGATCATGTTAATGAGATCTAAATTCTTAGAAAGCTTAAAACTAAAATCGTTCCTAATCGTTGGATTACTAAAAAGGGAATTAGGAAATCCGGATAGATTGGTATATACTTTGCTTGCTCTTAGGAAGAGGATAATTGATCTCATAATCATTTATATGGAGACACTAAAACAAGTATGTAGGTGCTTATTGGAGAATAAGTTCACTGAACGTGACTCGCTAAAGGAATACCTAATGGAGTTTTACTTATCTGTCAATAGGAATTCCTCTAGTGATAGTAGTACAAGTGATCCTTAGACTTGAGATCATAATCATCTAGGAGTGACTGCAAGATCAAATCTTGACTTAACTCCCCATCCATCATGAACCCTAACTGTCCAAGATGTTTAATCAAATTGATCATCTTTTGGATATGAGTCTCAACGGTAGTGCCCTTGGTCATTCGAGATCGGAAGATGATAGACTCCATGGCACGTTTGCGTGAGGTGGTCGTCGCCCGGATCATTTCCAGCAAGTTGTGAAGGTGGAACTCTCTCGATACTTTAACCCAACGTCTATTTTGAGACGAGAATCTTGATAAATTAGATTAAGCAGTTAAATTCGCGTGGTATGGAACACGAGCAACACTTAGACCCTCGTTTATGAACAAACGATAATCTCCGTACAATTGTATGATGCGGTAGAATAATGCCACACATAACTATGGTTTGTTGTATAATAAGTTAATTAGGCATCTCAAAGAAAAACTAAGAACAATAACTTAGAAATCCTTCAAAGAACCAAAAGTAGAGAATAACTCTCAATTGTATAAACTCAGAATAATTATTGATCATCCATTACATCATTCATGTAATCTATTTATACTAGTGAAATAAAATCCTAATTACAAAAGGAATTGAAATACTAGTTATCAACTAATTAGGAAGCAAAATCTATCTAAGAAGCATCCTAATTAAAATAAAAATCTAAAAGATCTGATAAAATATTAAAATACTGCATAAAATCTAGAAAAATGCATGGGAAAACGCATCCTCAGGAAATGTGCCCCGCTTCAGCGTGGGCGACTCTCAAAAGCAAAGGAACCAGCGCCGACCGCGCTCAACTCCAGAACCCCAGCGCCAATCTCTCTCAAATTAAGCCATTTCAGCGCCGACCGCTCTCAAGTCTGAAAATTGAATCTTACTTGCTCCAATCATTTGCACCATAATAACAAACTTCGAGTCATCTTACTTAGCACAAGCCTTTGATCCATTCTCCTTCCAAACCTCTTGAATCAAGCCATTAAGTCCTTCTCTGAAGCGCTTAGCTCTAGCTCTTGTCACGGGTCCTACCGGAACTTGACCAGATCCACTCCGTAGCCTCCACCCTTGTCCAAGCTAGGCATGTCCTCATCAGAAGAGCTCCTTAGATATTTGATATCTAGCAGTCCTAGTTTTCTTACCATACAACTCCTTGAGGTGCAGGAGTATAGTAGGAGCATCCATAGTTTTATGCTGACGCTGAAGCTCGTTACTCATGGATGCGAGCATGATAAATTAAGCCACGATTGCATCATCTTGCCACTTTCTAAAAGTAGCAATTTCTTCATCAGAGGTTGTTTCTGCCTCAATTGCAGGGACGAACGAATTTAGGACATAAGAAATCTTTTCAGCCGTGAGAATAATTCTCAGATTCCTTAACCAGCCCGTGTAATTCAGTCCGGTCAGTTTGTTAGCATCAAGTATGCTTCGCAGTGATATTAGTGAGTTTGACATTTTCAAATTCTGCATATGAAATAAACAACATTTTATCATACATTCATTTTATTAATTATCAAAATAAATTAGGTCTTTATTTAAATTGGTATCTCCCACTATTTTCATCAAACTATATTACCCTCAATATATAGTTCGACAAATCTAATTAAAGATTTGCTAGTGAGAATAAGGATCTCATTTCAAATGTATATATAGCCTTGTGGTGACACAACAAACTATATATAAATAAATAGGTAGACAACTATGTCAATTACATCACCATGTAACTACTTATATTTTGCCTCTTAGATTATTTTGATTAAGTGTTGACACATCCGAATCAAAATTGTCCAAGTTAAGTCCAACCTAGCACTTCCATATAAGTAAAGAGAAAAACACCGTCATTGTGGTGACACAATAAAATAGCATCATTCAATTCCTTTATAAGCATCAAATGTGATAAACCAACATCTCAAAAAATTAAAATAAGCCTTGTGGTGACACAACAAACTTATAATGATTAATTGATGCTCTATCGTTTTATCATGCTAGAAGGCGACGTTCAATAGTCCAAATATCTTTGAACGTTACAACTTAATATGATTTCTTTGAGGGTTTTGTTATTATTTGTCTCATCTTGTTTAGCGCGCATGCACACATATATATAAAATACGCGTCATATTATTTAATATGCGAAACATATTGTATAATATATAATATATATAGTAAACATGCACATATAGAATACTATATTCTACCCGGATTGATTATGAATTTTTATTCTAGTTTGGTTCACTAGAGCCACCAAGTGAACCAAAAGGCCAAACCTAGAGTGCAAGAAATGAATTTAAATATAACTATTACATTTAAACCCGAGCTCCATTACAAACGGGTCTTCAAGCGCTCTTTGCTCCTTTATCTCCAATTCTTCAAAATAATTCAAGCTAATCCTATTACATAAACTATTTACAATAAATAGAAACTTTGATCAGCAGTCAAGGGAAAATACATAAGAGGAAGATAGAATTTACATTAAAAAAAATTAGAGAAGACGAGGTACGCAGACCCCATTTGTAAAACCCATCCATTCATGCATTCTAATGGCGTAGTGGTGCAAGCCGCCCTGGGAACGAACCGTAAACTCGGACGACTCAGGATCGACTCCCACTAACAATATTTGGAAGGCACTAAAAATGCTCTACTGTGGCCACGGTACCCCTGGCGCAAGTCGGGTAGCAAACCGCTCTGCTATCGGGCTGGGGAGATTAGTTGACCCGCAGGTCGAAAACTCCACATTAACAAAAAAAATAGAATAAAATCCAATCATCCATTGGTCAATAGTCCATAATCAATCCCATTTATTATCATACATATCACCATATGCATCAATAAATAACATTCATATCATGAATAATAAAACCATTCCATATATGCATCGATATTATTTAATGGGCAAAAGTTTGCTAAAATTTAGTTTTGAAACAAAATAAACTCTTTTATTTTAAATAAAAACTAAATCAAAATTAAACTCCTTTAATTTTAGCAACCTGGAATCCTATTCCAGACAAAATAAACATCTTTATTTTAAACTTACTCCAATTAAATAAAACATTTACTTTAATTGAAGATAAAATAAAATTTTCAAATTTTGCAGACCGGCGCGACCGCGCTCAAATTACCCTTGGAACCGGCGAGGCCGCGCTGCACCTCCACAAACGATTTCTGGGTTTGGTCGCGGCTGCGCTCCAAAATGAACTAGGAGCGGTGCGTCCGCGATGCCACATAGGTTTTGAAAACTCATCTGTTGGCTAGAAAATTGATCGAATCACATACCCATACATACATGGAATCATCAAAATCGATAATTAGCATAAGGTTTGGCTCTGATACCACTATTAGGTTTGTATATAACGCGAGCATGCAATCAATTTACATAAATATAGCGAAAGCGTGAAAAGAGATATCCATATTCAATTCACAACCTTAATTATTCATCCCATGCAAATAACTAAGAATACATGCTATCATATTCAGATCTAACTCTAGATTTTATCTCCCGAATTCACCTAGAGTATCCAGCTAATTGTTGGCCAGACAATTAATCAATAAACACAAAATATGATAGACAACTCAATAAGAATTAATAATTGAAATAATTAATCCTTAAACATAAAAGATTCAATTACAGTCTTAATTAAAAGTTTAGTTCATACTGAAAATAAAAGATAAAATTCTTAAACAAGTCATCACGATTAATTACAAATCTGAGATAGAAGAATGGAACAAAAACTCAATAGACGTCTTCTTTTGCTTCTAATCTTCAGTCTGAATTCCTCGTGATGCTTCTCCAGTCTCCAATCTCCAAGTTCAGCTTTCTGCCTCAATCTTTGTGTGTTTGTTAGCGTAAGTGTGTAACCCTTTTCCCATCTCTCTCTATCTCTTTTATAGTCTCTAGAACAGATTAGTAGAAAGAATCCCACTCCAATTCAACTCCCAAAACAATTGATTTAAAAATATTATTTTTTCCCTTCTTCCGCTTTCTCGCCCCGACGAAGTCATTTTGCCTAGCTAAGCTCGCCTCAGCGAAGTCACGGCCCGACGAGGAAATTATGCCTTGAGGAACTTGCCCCAACGAAGACTTTTCTTCAAAATTATCAAAATGCCACAAATCTTCAAGTTTTCCTCTTTTGCCCATCCAAAGCCGCTTCCTACAAAATAAACACAAAAACGAGTAAAAAGATAGTAAACACTTAAAGATAGTAAAGAATTAAGCCAAAGATATATCTAATTCTTAGGTATAAAACCCACTCATCAAATACTGCCAAACTCAAGACTTTGCTGTCCTCAAGCAAAAACACAAGAAAAACAAAAACAACAAACAAACCTATCTATATGAATGCATATGCATGATGTACTAAAACAGAGTAATCAACCAACATAGATTATAAATATCAGGCCTCAGAGATCAGTAACTAACAATTCAGCAAGACTTCAAATTTACGCACCATCAGGAATGTAACAGATCACCACTCTAATCTTACTTTCAACCCTTCCGCGTGTGTGTGTAATCAGCATATCAAACTAGTTAAAATCTCAATCCAATCCATGTACCACAGTGCTCAACAAAGATATTTTTACATATTTGACTTTTAAGTACCCCTCTTATATGTCTTCATTTTTTTTCTTTTTCTCTTTCTTTTTTTTTCAACGAGTGCGTTTTACGCTCCATTTCGTTGATTTCTTTTCCATTGAATTCCTTCATTCTTGAGTTGTGAAATGTCTATCTTTATTAGGCTTTTCAATGCCACCCATGTAGCGAACTTTCCACCAATGACTCCCAAACCAGATGGCTTTAGGGCACTAAGTGTAGAGACACTCCTAAGGGCTTACTTGGTCGAATGACAAAGGCCACAAAATAAACTAGCTAAGACCTACTCATATCTGTCTATCTTTTCTCTTCTATAAATTTCTACTTTTTCTTGCACTTTAGACAGACATCGAAGCAGTAATTATTCATATTTTTTGTGTTTTAACAAGTGATAGAGGTCTATATATCCTTAACGAGCACCTAATACATAAAGTTGAGCTGAAATTTAAGAAATTCAATACATTAACGTGCACAATTTAAATCAAAGGGTCTCGAGCTCGATAAAATCAGGAACGGTCAAAATTCCTAATTTAGCACTCCTTATTTGTCCTATTAAACTAATTAGCTAACTGATCAAAATTTTCATCTTCAGCCTTTCTTAAATGCTCTATATCAATTCATTGCTCAAATAACCCTAAATGCAATTTTATATGATCCTAAAGTTATAAGTGAATGCAATAAACTAATATGCAAAATAAAATATTTTTTTAATTTTTTTTAATATTTTAAGAAATAAGACAAAACTAACTATGATGCAATCTACGATACAAACTATGTGAAAACTAACATATGCACAATGCATAATGATATAACAATATAAAACTATGACGCCAAATAAATAAAACTATCAAAACTATGTGAAAACTAACATATGCACAATGCACAATGATATAACAATATAAAACTATGACGCCAAATAAATAAAACTATACTGTCAAAACTAACCCACCCCCAAACTCATTTGGAACAATGTCCTCATTGTGCAGAAAATAAAGAAAGTAGAACGGAGGACTTCCCTGACTGGTCAAGCGTCATGCTCTACCTGCTCATCATCAGAATTTGAAAGAGGGAATGCTGGCAGCGGCTGAGGTGTAGGAAACTGAACTGGATCAATGCCCGGATTTAGTCTCGCGAACATTTCTGCTAGAGCTGTGTTGATCTTATTCTGCTGATCAAACATGTGTGCCTGACGGGTCGCCAACCGTCTATTATGTTTCTCTAAGCGTTTATGCTGGGCATTTGTATGAAGTTGCAAATTCTGGAACTAAGCATTGAATTTGGCCTTGCCTGTGGATGTGGATGCCGAGGGTGCAGTTACCTCATCATCAGAATCATAAGCTTCTTCATCCTCGGAAGGAGGGTGAATAATGAAGCCTACGCCACGAGGATGAGATTCACCTCCTTCCCAAACTTTGTATCGTGCTATCAATCCATGATCCAATAGAAGGAGAGGTTGTTGCACCACCTCATCTGATCACCATCTGACCCCTGCTCTATAATATAGCCCATAGATGAGAGACAGATGTGGCAATCCGCCTTGTGTGTTGCCCCTGATGTATCACCGCATTGAATGTACAATCACATTGACAACATCAATGCCGAAATCCTTGACAATAGCATACAATAGAGGGGCTTTCTCTCTTATAACATCGCTGACATGCTGAGAAGGCATAAGTTTGGCACATAAAAAGGCGTACCAAATCTTCTCGTAGCGACTGAGATCTTTACTGAGAAAATATGCTACACCCCGAGGACCTTTGAATGTCCAAGTAGTCTCCGGCTTACATAACTCATCAATCATTGTATCATAGTTGGGATTATTGTTGAGGAACTGGACATAAAGGCATGGCGTTGGCGGTATTAGATTGTAGTAGTCATTGATTGTTGCTGCACTAAAGGACACCAGCTTTCCCCTAACCATTACTTCATACGGCTCTCTGTCCTCAGCATTGGCATAAAACTCTTTCACTATTGATACTACTGCCGGGTCCGATTGATCAGTAAATGTATCCCAGCCTTGTTCAAGGATTTGATGGGCCATTTCTCCATCTAATACTTTGTTTGGGCGGAGGCCTCGCTCGGGAGTTAGAGCTTTACCCGATATGTATGAGTCAAATCTATCTGCAGCCTCGATACTGATGAATTTTTGCCTTTCATATGGTTTTGATAGGACTGACGAACTCTCCCCTCTATCTTTTGGGTGCCATGACCAAGTTTATGTAACAACGTAGAACAGATAAGCCACTTGGTTGAACCCACTGTTGAATTGCTTGTCAAACACACTGACAACTTTTTGAGGCAATGTATCGAACACTTGGTGTGCCTTTGTTGAAACCCTTCTTCAAAACCTTACCCCAAACTCAGTTTCCACTAATTTCTGACTAGGCTTTGCACAAGTGAATAATGTAAAATAATCCCAAACCCAATTGAACAACCACAAACTCAATTGGGTTACAATTCAAAGTATATGCAATATGTTCACAGTTATCCAATTCCAATTCCAAATAAATAATTATCTCAGAAAAATTGGAAAGCTAGGTTATAATTTCACCCAATGTAGGTTACCTTGTGAATGTAATTGGATTTAATAAAGAAATCCGCGTAGGTTGAGTTGTATGCAATGTATGGACTGGTTTCTTCAATTTGTGGATGAACCCAACTAATTGTGTAGTGTAGCGATGACGAATCTGTGACGCTTTAAATGGGTGAAGATTCCGTGGAACTTTTGGTTGGAGTACAATCCGTGGGGTTTGGGTTTGGGGAAGGGAGGAATTCTTCTGGCTTTGAGGTTGAATTCGAGTGGGATAAGGATAGAGAGGGTTTGGGTCAAGCTTGGGAGGGTTTTGGGTTGAAACAAATCTGATTTGGAAAGGAAATTAAAAATTGAATCCTGACGTGTTCGCCGGGGCGGATTCATTTGGCCTAGGGAGCTTGCCGGGGCGAGGTGCAACAGAGAGGTCTAAGCCGGGGTGAGCTCTGGAATCGCTAGGGCGAAGCTTGGACAGAGAGGTTCTCGCCAGGGCGAGCTCCTCCTGCCTTTTTGGGCTTGTCGGGGCGAACTTCCCTTTTGTAGAAAATTTTATTTGTTCTTCTTTTCCTCTATTTTGCAATCCCAATACCTCTTCCTTGTAACATTGCAACAAAACATGGATTAGCTAACCTTTTTAGAGCAATAGAGACTTGCAAAGCATCTAAAATCTTAGAAATTAAGTATTAACTATCCTAACTAATTGCAAAAATATAGAAAACTGAAATAACTGAAATTAATAAAATGATTGGGTTACCTCCCATCAAACGCTTGGTTTATAGTCGTCAGCCCGACTTTCTCTGCGGTATCATGTGTCAGTCTGGTCGACTGAAGTAAGATAGATCGATGTTGATTGTCGATAGATATTTCCTCCCCAATAATGTTTAAGTTGTTGACCGTTGACCTTAAACGTGCGCTTTGTGCTTGGCTCTTCAACTTCGATGGCTCCATGGGGGGCTACAGAAGTAACGACGAAAGGACCTGACCACCTAGATGTCAACTTCTCAGGAAATAACCGCAATCTAGAGTTGAACAACAATATTATCTGACCTGGTTCAAATTTTTGGTTAATTATCCGCTTGTCATGCCACCTCTTGACTTTTTCTTTGTACAACTTAGTGTTCTCATATGCTTGATATCGGAATTCTTCCATCTCGTTCAGTTGAAGCAACCTTTTCTCGCCGGATGCTTTTAGATCAAAATTTAACTTTTGAATGGCCCAATACGCATTATGTTCAAGCTCTACTGGTAGATGACACGCTTTTCCGTAAATCATTCTATATGGTGACATTCCAATAGGATTCTTGTAGGCCATTCGATACGCCCATAAAGCATCGTCTAGCTTCATTGCCCAATCCTTACGAGATGGATTCACAACTTTTTCTAAAATTTGCTTAACCTCCCGATTTGACACTTCCGCTTGGCCATTGGTTTGGGGATGATAGGCCGTAGCAATCTTGTGTTTAACTCCATACTTGCAAGCAATTTAGTGAAGTGCTTGTTGCAGAAATGGGTGCCTTCATCACTGATTATGGCCCTTAGTGTACCGAATCGAGTAAAAATATTTTTTCGCAGAAATCGTAAAACCACTTTGGCATCGTTTGTGGGTAATGCAGTTGCTTTAACCCATTTTGACACATAGTCCACTGCCAATAGTATATACTAATTGTTGAATGACGATGAAAATGGCCCCATAAAGTTAATACCCCATACGCCGAAGAGTTCAACTTCAAGGATAGTATTGAGAGGCATTTCATGACGTTTCAAAATGTTGCCAACCCTTTAGCATCGGTCGCACTTTAGAACAAAAAAGTGAGCATCTTTGAACAACGAAGGCCAGAAAAACCCTGATTGTAGCACTTTTGCCGCTGTTCTCTCTCCCCCATAGTGTCTCATATACTCCGAAGAATGGCAATGAGTCAATATACTGTCCATCTCTTCACATGGCACACAACGTCGTATCATTTGATCCACACAAGTTTTGAAGAGAAATGGTTCATCCCAAAAGTACTGCTTGACATCATGGATGAATTTTTTCCGTTGTTGAGAATTCAAATCAGGCGGGAGTACATTACTTACTAGATAGTTCACGTAATCAGCATACCAAGGCACTTCGGTTATTATTCTAAAAAGTTGCTCATCCGGAAATGACTCATTGATCAATGCTTTATCCTTTTTCTGAGTTTCTGAATTTTCCAGTCTAGAAAGATGATCAACCACCTGATTTTATATACCCTTTCTAACTCGGATTTCCAGGACGAATTCTTGCAGAAGAAGGACCCATCGAATTAACCTTGGTTTTGCATCCTTCTTCGCAATCAAATATTTTATGGTGGAATGATCAGTGTAGCCAATTACCTTAGTCCCAATCAGATATGCTCGAAATTTGTCAAAGGCAAACACTACCACAATCAATTCCTTTTCTGTGGTATTGTAATTCAACTGTGCATCAGTTAGTGTCTTGCTCGAGTAGTAGATGGTATGGAAAATCTTATCCCTACGCTGCCCCAACACTGCACCGACTGCAAAATCATTAGCATCACACATGAGTTCAAAAAGTAGAGTCCAATCGGGAGCAACTATGATCAGCGCTGTGACTAACTTTTTTTTAGTACTTCGAAGGCCTCAATGCACGACTGATCAATCTATTTAATCCTAAATGGAACATCTTTCTCAAGGAGTGAATACAAAGGTTTTGAATTTTTAGAAAAGTCCTTGATGAATAGTCGGTAAAATCCCGCATGTCCGAGAAAACTTCTTATTCCCTTTGCAGATGTTGGTGGAGGTAATTTTTCAATAGTTTCAATCTTTGCTTTATCTACTTCTAAGCTGGCTGCGGACACTTTGTGACCCAATATAATCCCTTCTTACACCATGAAGTGACACTTTTCCCAGTTGAGCACCAAATTTGTTTCCACGCATCGTTTTAGAACTAAGATCAGATTATTGAGGCACAAGTCAAAACTATCACCGAATACAGAAAAATCATCCACAAAAACCTCCAAATTCTGCTCAACCATATCTGAGAAGATAGCCATCATGCATCGCTGAAATGTAGCTGGTGCATTGCAAAGGCCAAAAGACATTCTCCGGCATACGAAGGTTCCATATGGACATGTAAATGTCGTTTTCTCTTAGTCTTCTGGGGCTATTACTATCTAGTTATATCCCGAGTATCCATCAAGAAGGCTGTAGAATTGATGCCCCGCCAATATATCCAACATTTGATCAATGAATGGCAATGGAAAGTGATCCTTACGAGTAGCTTTATTCAACTTGTAGCAATCTATGCACATTCTCCAACCTGTAACTGTTCTCGTAGGAATGAGCTCATTATTTTCGTTTTCAACCATAGTCATTCCCCTTTTTTCCGGTACGCATTGCACAGGACTTACCCAAGAGCTATCTGAAATCAGATAGATAATACCGATGTTTAACCACTTGATGATTTCTTTCTTTACTACTTCCTTCATGATCGGATTCAACCTTCTTTGTTCCTTAATAACCGATTTTGCCCCTTCCTCAAGCAGAATTTTATGCATGCAAAACGATGGACTGATTCCCTTAATATCTGCTATTGTCCACCCAATTGCCGTTTTGTACTCACGGAAAACCCTTAACAACTTTTCTTCTTGAGACTTGTTCAAGTGAGCAGAAACGATAACTAGTAGTGTGTTGGAATTTCCCAAGTAGGCATACCTTAAATGAGAAGGAAGAGGTTTGAATTCCAGCACAGGCGGTTCCTCCAGTGATGTTTTGGACCTCTTTTCTCCTCCTTTAGGCCGGTTAAGAGTATCAAATTGCTTGCTGAATTTCTGAGAGATTGGTAATGCATCTAATACCTTGATGTAATCCATATCTTCTAAATCATCAAATGTATCTACACCAACCAAGGCAACTTCTAGTGGATCCTCTAAATAACTTCCGTTGGTCCTTCCATTCACTACTTCGTCCATTAGGTATATCCGTAGGCATTCCTCGCCTTCTTTAGGGCACTTCATTGATTTGAACACATTGAAGATGACTTCCTGATCTTAAACTCTCATTGTCAATTCACCTTTCTGTATATCTATCAGAGTTCTCCCTGTCACTAAGAACGGATGACTTAGTATAATTGGGATTTCCTTATCTTCTTCGTAATCCAATATGATGAAGTCAACCGAGAAGATAAACTTATCGACCTTAACCAGAATGTCTTCCACAATACCCCTCGGGTATGTCACTGGTCTGTCTGCTAACTGTAAGCTGATATTCGTCAATTTTGGTGCCTTTAACCCTAGTTGAGTGTAAACTGATAGCGACATTAAATTGATACTTGCCCCTAAATCACATAATGCCCTTCCAAAAAACTGATTACCTATCACACATGGAATATTAAAACTCCCCGGATCCTTTAACTTTGGCGGTAACTTATTCTATAGGATAACACTGCATTCTTCGGTTAATGCCACTATCTCAAATTCACCCAAGCTTCTCTTCTTAGATAAGACCTCCTTCATAAATTTGGCATAACTAGGCATTTGCTCCAAAGCTTCCACGAAGGGTATGTTGATGTGCAGTTTCTTAAAAACATCTAAAAATCTGGAAAATTGCTTATCTAATTTTGATTTCTGAAATCTTTGAGGAAACGGTACAGGAGGTACTATACTACTTTGCTTGTTCTCATCGATTTTATTCTCCAAACATGTGTCCTTTTCCTTTTTGGTATCCTCAGCCTCATCTCACTCCTTGACTTCCTCTTCTTCCTTACTGTTTCTGGCTTTGAATTCTCTTTAACCAAATCAGGCAGTTCTTTCCCGCTTCTTAGAGTCACAGCTTTATAGTGTTCCTTACCATCTGTCCTCGGATTAACCTCAGTGTCGCTCGGTAATGCTCCTCGTGGACGATTGTTCAAAATGTGAGGTAACTGTCCAGCTGATTCTCTAAATTTCTAATTGACACTGCTTAGCTTTTCACATTCAAATCTACTTGATTTAGCAGCTTATCCTGATAATTCATTCTCCTCTCTAACGCTATAATGAATTTTGCCAATGATTCCTCTAAACTCAGCTTTCTCTCTGCTTGTTGTGAAACTTGATTTTGAAAACCGGGTGGATATTGTGGCCTTGGAGCTTGAGTTTGAACTTGATTATTACTCCAAGAGAAACCCGAATGATTCCTCCACCCCGAATTATAAACATTCTGATATGGCTGTTGCGGTCTATTATAACTCCCCAAGAATTGTACTGACTCTGCACTGATAGCACACTGATCCGTAACATGATTTTCTGCACATAATTCATAAATCATCACCACTTGTGAAGTTGCTTGTGGTCCCCATGTCTCAATCTTTTTCGTTAGCGCAACTAACTATGCGGATAAGGCTGTTACTGCATCTACTGCTAATTTCCCAGCTACTTTCGGTGCATTTTCCCTTGCTGTAGGCCATTGGTAGTTGTTAGCAGTCATAGTTTCTAATAACTGGTAAGCATCCTCAAAATTCTTTCCCATGATAGCGCCTCCAGCCGCTACATCAATACTAGTTCTTATGGGCCCATGCAATCCATTGTAGAACGTTTGTACCTACAACCATTTTGGGTTCCTATGATGCGAACACTTACGAAGAAAATCTTTAAACCTTTCCTATGCCTCATACAACGTTTCTGAATCAAGTTGATTGAATGAGGCAATGTCGTTCCTCATTTTTGCCGTTTTCGCTGGTGGGAAGAACTTAGCAAGAAACTTTTGGGCTAAGTCATTCCAGGTAGTAATTGATCCCGATGGCAAATAGTGCAACCAACTTTTCGCCTTATCGCGAAGTGTAAATGGGAAAAGTCTCAACTTGACTGCTTCATTAGTAACCCCATTGAACTTAAAGGTATCACAAATTTCCAGAAAGCGTACAGTGTGCTCATTCGGATCATCATTCGGACCACCCCCAAACTGTACTAAATTTTGTAACATCTGAATGGTACCCGGTTTGATCTCGAAACTGTTTGCATTGATCGCAGGCCTCTGAATACTAGAGTGGATATCTGTAACCAATGGTGTGGCATAGTCCCACAATGATTTCTGCTCCTTTGCAGCTGTGTTTACTGGATTTTCAGTTTCTTCTACCAGTTTTTCTTCCGTACGTACTTCCTCACTAATTAACCTCAGTTTTTAGAACTTTCTTTCGATATCGTCTGCGTAAGGTAAAAGTTCCTCCTTACCCTTTGATCTAGTGTGCATACACGGATGGCAAACTTGCAAGAAGAAATAAACAAACAAAATAAAACGTTTAAATTAAGATCAAATTGATTGTAACTAATATGGAATTAAGTATTAAATACAGAGTCCCCGACAACGGCGCCAAAAACTTGTTGTCCGATTTTACAATCAACAATTATGTGCAAGTATACACGATCAACAAGTAATAAAATGATAAGTTAGAGTGTCGAACCCATAGGAATCTCTACCTAACAAACCCCAACTACTAGTTTTATATCAATCTAATTTTATTTAAACTACCGATTTTGTAATTATTAATTAAAAACTAAATTAAAGTAATTAAACACAAAGAGTTGATTCAGATGATAAAGTTTAAGACTACAATATCCCCAATTATGTAGTACAAATCAATTACCCAATTCGTCTAATTATTAAATTCATTTGAGTTGTTAACGGGAATTCAAAATTATTTATAAGCCATTTCCCAAGTGATCAAATAAAATTATCTAACTCAATTAATTCTGCGATATTCCTATGCAAAACTAAAGAATTAATTCATTAAACACCAATTCCCAATAGTTACATGCAGCGAAAAGAGATATCCCTATTCAATTCACAACCTTAATTATTCATCCCATGCAAATAACTTAGAATACATGCTATCATATTCAGATCTAACCCTAGATTTCATCTCCCGAATTCATCTAGAGTATCCCGCTAATTGTTGGCCAGACAATTAATCAATAAACACAAAATATGATAGACAACTCAATAAAAATTAATAATTGGAATTAAATAGATAATTAATCCATAAACATAAAAGGTTCAATTGCAGTCTTAATTAAAAGTTTAGTTCATGCTGAAAATAAAAGCTAGAATTCTCAAATAAGTCATCACAATTAATTACAAATCTGAGATAGAAGAATAGGACAAAAACTCAGTAGACGTCTTCTTCCGCTTCTAATCTTCAGTCTGAATTCCTCGTGATGCTTCTCCAGTCTCCACTCTCCAAGTTCAGCTTTCTGCTTCAATCTCTGTGTGTTTGTTAGCATATGTGTGTAACCCTTTTTCCATCTCTCTATATCTCTTTTATAGTCTCTGGATCAGATTAGTAGAAAGAATCCCACTCCAATTTAACTCCCAAAACAATTGATTTAAAAATATTATTTTTTCCCTTCTACCGCTTTCTCGCCCCGACGAAGTCATTTTGCCTAGCTAAGCTCGCCCCAGTAAAGTCATGCTCCGGCGATGAAATTATGCGTTGAGGAACTCGCCCCGCGAAGACTCTTCTTCAAAATTACCAAAATGCCACAAATCTTCAAGTTTTTCTCTTTTGTCCATCTAAAGCCGCTTCCTACAAAATAAACATAAAAAGGAGTAAAAATGATAGACTCCACGGCACGCTTGCGTGAGGTGGTAGTCGCCCAGATCGTTTCTAGTAAGCAAATTGATGGACTCTTTCGAAATCTTAACCCAACGCCTAATTTGAAGTCGAGAATCTTGATATATTCGATCAAGCAATTGAATTCACGTAGGATGGAACACCAACAACACTTAGACCCTCGCTTCGATGGAAAACGATAATCTCCGTATGATTGTATGATGCGATAGAATAACGCCACACACAACTATGGTTTGTTGTATGATAAGTTAAATATGAATCTCAAAAGAAAACTTAGAAATTAGCTTAGAAATTCTTCAAAGAACCAAAAGTAGAGAATAACTCTCAAGTATGAATAAACTCAGAATAATATTGAATTGTTGTTGAATTACAAGCATAAAACTTATTTATACTAACTATGAAACCCTAGAATCCATAAAGAAAATAATAATTGATTTAGAATCAAAATCCTATCTTAAAATATCCTAATTACAATAGAATTATGAAAATATATTAAAATCCCTAAAATTAAGGAAGAAATCCGTGTTCCAAATTGTCAAAAACGCGTCTGCCTCGAAAAACGCGCTAACCAAAACTGATTATTCTCGCTGGGGCGAGAGATTTGTACTGAAGTTCTCGCCGGGGCAAGAATGGACAGAGAGATCTTGGCCGGGGTGAGAATGGATTAGGCTGGGGCGAGAATGGACAGAGAGGTTCTCGCCGGGGCGAGAATTTTGGCCTTGATTTTCTCGCCGGGGCGAGAACTCTGCAGCTTGGAAATTTTTGTCTTCTCTCGTTTCCATCGTTCCCAACGTTGGCGTGTTTGCTTTTATCATCATGACCAAATGTAAAGCCTTAGAATCTTGCTCCTCGAACTCTACACTTGATCTAACCTCGCTCCACATTCCTTGTATCAATCCATTAAGGCCTTCCTTGAATCGTTTAACCCGAGCTCTCGTCACGGGACCATCTGGCATACACATAGGATCCACTCTATGGTTGACATTCGTTCCAGAACCAAGGATGCCCTCATCATACCTCTCCTCTTGAGAAATATTTGTCCTCAAATCGTCACCTACCTTAAACGGACTAAGATCAGTAACGTTGAAGGTTGCGCTAACGTTATACTCACCAGGCAAATCCAATTTGTAGGCATTATCATTGATGCGCTCGAGAACTTGAAATGAACCATCTCCTCTTGGAAGCAATTTTGAACGTCGTTGAGCTGGAAATCTTTCCTTTCGCATATGTAACCACACCCACTCTCCCGGTTCAAAAATCACTTGACGACGACCCTTGTTGGCCTGTTTCGCATATTGCTCCGTCCTCCTTTCAATGTTGAGTCTCGCCTTCTCATGTATCTGCCTAACAAATTCAGCCTTTTTCTTTCCATCCATGTTAGTATATTCAGACAAAGGCAATGGTAATAAATCCAATGGAGTTAATGGATTAAAACCATATACAATTTCGAATGGTGAAAATTATGTAGCAGAGTGAACAGATCTATTATAAGCAAACTCAACATGCGGTAGACACTCTTCCCAGACTTTAATGTTCTTTTTAATAATAGCTCTTAACAATGCAGATAAAGTCCTATTTACTACCTCGGTTTGACCGTTAGTTTGTGGATGACAAGTAGTTGAAAATAACAGTTTAGTACCTAACTTACACCACAATGTCTTCCAAAAATAACTCAAAAATTTAGAATCTCTATCTGAAATAATTGTTGTAGGCATGCCATGCAAACGCACAATTTCTCTAAAGAACAAATCAGCAATATGGGATGCATCATTAGTTTTGTGACATGGAATAAAATGTGCCATCTTAGAAAATCTATCCACGACCACAAATATAGAATCATGACCACGCTTAGACCTAGGCAAACCCAATACAAAATCCATAGACAAAGCAATCCAAGGTTCACTAGATATAGGCAATGGTGTATACAATCCATGAGGTTGAACACGAGACTTAGCCTGCTTACACGTAATGCATTTATCACAAATTCTTTCCACATCTCGTTTCATATGAGGCCAATAAAAATGTTCTTTCAAAACAGATAAAGTCTTTTCAACCCCAAAATGACCCATTAGACCTCCCCCATGTGACTCTCTAATCAACAACTCACGCAAAGAACATGCAGGTATACATAGCTTATTTTCTCGAAACAGAAAACCATCAACTTTAAAATATTTACCTACAACATTCTTTTCACATGATTTAAACTCTTCACAAAATTCAAGGTCATTAGCATACAACTCTTTAATTCGTTCAAACCCAAGCAATTTTGTATCAAGAGTATTCAATAACACTTACCTTCTCGAAAGAGCATCAGCAACAACATTATCCTTACCCTGTTTGTATCGGATGACGTACGTAAATGTCTCAATGAACTCCATCCACCTTGCGTGTCTTTTGTTCAACTTATGCTGTCCCTTCAAGTATTTCAACTATTCATGATCCGTGTGAATCACGAACTCTTTAGGCCAAAGGTAGTGTTGCCACGTCTCCAATACTCGAACCAATGCATACAACTCCTTGTCATACGTCGGATAGTTCAAAGTGGCTCCACTCAACTTCTCACTGAAGTATGCTACTGGCTTCCCTTCTTGCATCAGCACCGCTCCAATCCCTAAACCTGAAGCATCACACTCAATTTCGAAAGTTTTAGTAAAGTTAGGCAAAATAAGCAAAGGAGCGTTAGTCAATTTATCTTTAATCAATTTAAATGCCTTTTCCTGTTCTTTACCCCACTTAAAACCCACACTCTTTTTGATTACTTCCGTCAATGGTGCTGTGATGTCGCTGAAGTTCTTCACGAAACATCGGTAGAAACTTGCCAGTCCATGGAAACTACGAACTTGACTCACATTTGCTAGACTCGGCCACTCTCGGATTGCATGTATTTTCTCCTCATCCACTTGAACTCCCTGTGAACTCACAACAAATCCAAGAAAAATAACTCTATCCGTACAAAACGTACATTTATCCGTGTTAGCAAATAACTTTTCTTTTCTAAGAACATCTAAAACAGATTTCAAATGCAATGCATGCTCTCCCAAGTTTTTGCTATATATCAAGATGTCATCAAAATACACAACCACAAATTTCCCAATGAACGGACGCAAAACATGGTTCATTAATCTCATGAAAGTACTAGGAGCATTAGTTAAACCAAAAGGTAACACTAGCCACTCATATAACCCATATTTCATTTTGAAAGCTGTTTTCCATTCATCACCCTCATGCATGCGAATTTGATGATATCCACTTTTTAAATCAATTTTTGAAAATACACAAGAACCATGCAATTCATCTAACATGTTATCTAAACGTGGAATGAGATGTCGATACTTTACCGTAATATTGTTTACCGCTCGACAGTCAATGCACATGCGCCACTTCCCATCCTTTTTAGGCACTAAGATCACTGGAACTGCACATGGACTCATGCTATCCCTCACGAACCCCTTCTCCATGAGTTCGCCAACTTGCCTTTGCAACTCCTTCGCCTCCTCGGGATTGTTCCGATAAGCTAGACGATTTGGAATGGTTGCACTGGGTACGAAGTCAATTTGATGCTCAATTCCCCGGATAGGTGGTAATCCTTGTGGAAGCTCCTCGGGAAACACATCCTTATAATCCTGCAAAAGAGATGAAACAACACTAGGCAAAGAAGAATCGTTAGCATTAGTGTTCAAAAGCGCCTCCTTATACCAAAGTATAATCATCGACTGTTTAGCATCTAAAGCTCACCTCACATCGCTCTTTTTTGCATAGATATTTATTTTTCGCTCCTCATCTTTTCTTTTCTCTCTTTCTTTTTCTCTCTTATTATTCCTCTCATTATTTTTTCCCTCATTATTTTTCTCTTCTTCACTCTCTTTTCTTTTTTCACAATCTCTCTGTAGATGAAGTTGGTCCTCATGCACCTGTTGTGGTGACATAGGACACAAAGTAACTTTCCTTTTATTGTGAACAAAAGAATATTCATTGGTAAAGCCATCATGCTTCACACGCCTGTCAAATTGCCACGGTCGACCAAACAATATGTGACCCGCCTGCATTGGAACCACGTCGCACAAAATTTCATCCACATACTTCCCAATAGTAAATGGCACCAACACCTATTTAGTCACTTTAATCTCATTACTATCGTTGAGCCATTGCAATCGATACGGTTGAGGATGTTTGGTTGTGGAAAGCCCCAATTTCTCTACCATAACCTTACTTGCCACATTCGTGCAACTACCCCCATCTATCACGACACAACAAATTTTTCCATTCACAAGACACCTAGTATGAAATAAATTTTCACGCTGCTCGCTGCTTTCCTCCTTCACTTGTGCACTAAGCACCCTTCTTGTCACCAAAACTTCCCCAAATATTGCCACTTCCCTATCTTCTGCTTCCTCTAGCAGTGGCATAGAATCACTATCACTATCTTCCCCCTCGGTCTCCACCTCGCCGTTGTCAAGCAATAACACCGTCCTTTGATTCAGACATTGATTCGCAATATGTCCCCTGCCTTGACATTTAAAACATTTAATATCTCAATTACGACTAAAAGAAGTAGGGTCAGTTTTACCTTGCACTCCTCTATTAATCGTTTCTGATTTTGGATCAAATTTGGGTCTACTCACGGCTGGTTTCTCCTCTTGCTTGCCAATATTGGGTTTCCATGATGAACTCGAATTTGACATTGATCGTTGGCTACCTTGTTTCAGACTTTGTAGGCTCCGAACTAACTCACGGTGATAGTAGTCTGGTACAAATCTCTTTTTCATAACCGTCTTCATCTCATCCCAAGTTTCAATTGGCCGTTCTCCACACCTTATCCGGCTGATCATCAGCTGATCCCACCAAGTAACTGCATAAGCTGAAAACTCCGTAGTAGCAAGTTTGACTTTCTTGAGTTCTGAATAGTTGTGACATTCAAAAACCCACTCCATCTTCTTTTCCCACTCTAGGTATGCCTCTGGATCACTCCTCCCTTGGAAAGCTAGAATCTTCATTTTGATGCTATCCAAATTGCCATCTTCTCTATCCCTACCGCCTCTATCCCTTGCTCCTCACCTCCTATGGATAAAGTCAGATTCACGATCCTCTTCTTCACTAAATCCTCTGTCATTGAAATTAGTCTCTTCCACCCTAGCTCCTTTTTGCTGGGATAGTCCTTTTTGATGAGTTCCTTGACGGTTTTGAGAAGATTCTCCTCGAGTAATGCTTAATTGGTCCAAGCGTTCATGCACTTGTTCCATTGCCACATCCAACCTCCTACCCCATTCCTTGTTCATGGCTTCAATCATCTACTTCATATCAGCTGACAATGTAGGTTCTACAAAAGTTCCCTTATCCTTTGAGTTAGACATATTTCCTACAAAACTGAGGTTAGTAGCAAATTATTTTTCTCACCACTCCCTTACGTGTTTCGCTTGATTAATGTTTCACTCGTGTATCACTCAATAGGCTTTTTCCCTTGAACGATCTCACAACTAAGCCTTTTACCTCTAAATATTCTCTCTAATAGGTTCTTTTTGAATTTACCTAGCACAATACTTGGTTTTACTAATCAATTCAAAAATAACTTATCACGAACAATATAGTCGGTATGAATAGAAGTAGCAACAATCTTGATTACGGAATTGAAATCGAATTCTACGAACAAATTGAAATAACTGCAATAATGAAATTTTCTATACTCTTGTTTTTTACTCACAAGTCCAACGATACAATAAAGATAGATACTTAGCTAGAAAACGCAGCTTTGATACCAAATGATAGACTCCACGGCACGCTTGCGTGAGGTGGTCGTTGCCCTGATCGTTTCTAGTAAGCAAATTGATGGACTCTTTCGAAATCTTAACCCAACGTCTAATTTGAAGACGAGAATATTGATATATTTGATCAAGTAATTGAATTCACGTAAGATGGAACACCAACAACACTTAGACCCTCGCTTCGATGAAAACGATAATCTCCTTATGATTGTATGATGCGATAGAATAACGCCACACACAACTATGGTTTGTTGTATGATAAGTTAAATATGAATCTCAAAAGAAAACTAAGAAATTAGCTTAGAAATTCTTCAAAGAACCAAAAGTAGAGAATAACTCTCAAGTATGAATAAACTCAGAATAATATTGAATTGTTGTTGAATTACAAGCATAAAACTTATTTATACTAACTATGAAACCCTAGAATCTATAAAGGAAATAATAATTGATTTGGAATCAAAATCCTATCTTAAAATATCCTAATTACAATAGAATTATGAAAATATATTGAAATCACTAAAATTAAGGAAGAAATCCGCGTTCCAAATTGTCAAAAACGCGTCTGCCTCGAAAAACGCGCCAACCAAAACTGACTATTCTCGCCGGGGCGAGAGATTTGTACTGAAGTTCTCGCCGGGGCGAGAATGGATAGAGAGATCTTGGCCGGGGCGAGAATGGATTAGGCTGGGGCGAGAATGGACAGAGAGGTTCTCGTCGGGGCGAGAATTTTGGCCTTGATTTTCTCGTCGGGGCGAGAACTCTGCAGCTTGGAAATTTTTATCTTCTCTCGTTTCCATCGTTCCCAACATTGGTGTGTTTGCTTTTATCATCATGACCAAATGTAAAGCCTTAGAATCCTGCTCCTCGAACTCTACACTTGATCTAACCTCGCTCCACATTCCTTATATCAATCCATTAAGGCCTTCCTTGAATCGTTTAGCCCGAGCTCTCGTCACGGGACCATTTGGCATACACATAGGATCCACTCTATGGTTGACATTCGTTCCAGAACCAAGGATGCCCTCATCAAAAAAGATACTAAAAACACTTAAAGATAGTAAAGAATTAAGGCAAAGATATATCTAATTCGCAGGTATAAAACCCACTCATCAGCCATAGACGAAAGTCCCATCAAGACCACTGATCGTCGAGCAATTACATTAGTGGGGTATTTAATTTTAACTCTCCCGATATAAATATTGATGATCTTAGAATTACATTGCATGATATAACTTCAGATTTGCATCAATAAATGAAATTGTTTAGGGTTCTATCAAATGACCATTCTCTTCTTCAAGAGGAAAAAGAGAAGGCTCTTATAGAGTTTGAAACAACCTTACGGAGTGCTGTCTCTTCTGCCAATCTTGAGGCTAAGAATGCGAGCTTGAGAAAGATAACTGAACTAAGTGCACAGAGAGAGTTAACTCTAACCTCTAATATAGAGGATTTAGATAAGTCAATCTCAATGTGGAACCGTTCTTCTGCATCTATGGACTCTCTGATTGTAAGTCAGAGATCTGTCTCTGATAGGTCAAGATTAGGATTTAAAGATTCTTCTTCAGTTCTAAATGTGGAAAATTCAATGGAGATTAGCAATAACAATGCTTCTCATTCCAATAGAAGTATTGTATTTGTGAAATCCACAGAGATCGCTGAGCCTAGTATTCAAAGCTATACAATCTCTGCAGATTAGATTGTTGTTGTAACAACTGTGTTATTATATAGCATTATAATTAGGGTTATGTATAATTATTAATGAAATGAAGTTTATTTGGGAATGATTTTGTGTGAATATTATGAATGAATAAGTATATGTATGACATATGTGTAATGAATGTGAAATTCTTTAAGAATTTTCAAGCCAACTAGGGCTAATTGTGTTAAGGAAATTGGTGGAACAAAAAGGAAAGCCATGAGATGAGAATTTATTGAAGTAAGCTTATGTTACTAATTAACAGAGCTTGAAATAAAAGCCTTATGTGAGAATGAATGATGACTCAATTTAATTAAGCTAACAAGCTAGTAATTTTGTTAAAGGCCGAAACACGGTTTAGTAAATAATTTTGTTATCTAGCCCAAATGTAAACCCAATTGGTAAAGTCCAAGTAAGATATTAGGAGGCCCAAACCTAGGTCCAATACAAGCCCTAATAACACTTGTAAGAAGCCCAAGGACCAAGCCCAAAGAATGACCCTAAATGAAAATGATGACATAAGCCCTCAAAAAGTACATGATGTCATAATTAAGCCAAAAGAAAAAGCAAAAATGAAAGGAAAATGAGGGATATGGCTGGCCACTTGGGGGCCCCACATGGGGGTGAGAAGTTTGTCAAAGGGTGGGTCCCTATTGGTCGATTTTGCAACCAAAAAATACGCACAAGTATACGCGGTTAACAAGTAATAAAGTGATAAGAGAGTTGTCGAACCCATAGGGAATTATCTCTAGTGTATCCCAAGTACCAACTATATATCGTCTCGATTTTATTTAGACAAATGATGATTGAGTTTTTATTGTTTGGTAATAACTAAGATAACAATAATTAAGTAAATACGAAAAACTTATAAGATAACTAAACTATAATATTAACAAGTCTAAGATTGCAATTTCCCCCAACACTTCATTTGAATATCCTAACTCTATCATTTGAACTAATTAACAACATAGAATTGCCAACCGAGAAATCAAAGTTACTTATAAGCCTCTATCGATGGTCAAATTCGAATCTTCTTAATGCGGCATGTAGGTATATGTCTATCTTACACACTATCAAGAGACCAATTTCAAGAACAATTAACAAGACATGTGTCACTAATTCTCATTAACTGTCCTTTTAATTACTAACTTTCACACAGGAAGTGATTAAGAATAGATTCTCCATTGGTTACACACGGTATCTAGGTATATATCTATCCTAAATACTATCAAGTTACCTATCATTGAGGATAATCAACAAGACACACGTCACTAAATCTTTATTAATAACCCACAACAATCTTTAACTTTCGTATGATATCATAACAAGGTCTCAACACTATAATCCGTTCGTCAAGTTCATATAGGTTCCCATGGTAATTACTAGCTAGACAATTAAGATATGAAGCATAAATTATGATATTCAATTCAGAAATTAGTAATTTATAACAAAGAGAGAGAAGTCAATTCAAACTATGTGTTGGGCTCCATTGAAAATCTTTGAATATAAGCTCTAGTTCATGGTAGCTAAGCAAAACATCAAACACATGGTGTTCATCATGAAATATAAACAAATTCAAAGGAAAGCTAGAGACGATAAAACCCCTTTTGAAGATATTCATATGTTGCTTGCTTGGTTGATGACAATTTCTAGCATTTCCTCTTCCTTTGGCACTCTTTTCTCCTTTTGCTCCTTAGCTTGTTGCTGGAAATTTCCTTGAATTGCAGCCCTCAAGCTCTTCTTGGTGATGTATATTCCAGCCTCCCACTCTCTAGATGTGAAATATGAAGCCCCAAAGAGATATTATATACTGACTCCATGAAAAACCTAGCCAAGCATCAGATTTTTGGTCAAAAACCTGCTCAGATCGCACCAAAAAGCCAGCTGAAATCGCACTCAGGAGGTCCGGCGCGCCCGCGCCCAGCCCCTTGGTGCCTGTCGCTCGCCCACGCTCGCCCACGCCCGCGCGCGCGTGCGCTGCGCGCCGGTCTGTTGTCACCCGACTCAGCTTTGACCTCTGTTAGTAAAATGGCCATAACTTTCTCATACGAAGTCGAAATAAGGCGGTTCAAGAGGCTAAGGAACTCTAAGAAGTAGACCTACAACTTCCATAACCGGAGTTGGGAAAGATAATGGCTGAAGCAAGGGTGAAATTGAGCTCAAAGTGGCCGCTGTGTAAAATTCATGCTAAATTCATTGGTAAACGACCATAACTCTCTCATACGAACTCGCATTGGGATGATTCAAGATATTCCGGAAAGCTGAGGAGAATATCTACAACTTTTATTCTTTGAGTTTTGAGAGATAAGGATTGGATCATGGTTGAAATTGAGCCGCAAGCAGCTGCTATGTCAATCGAAAGCTCAAAATGGCAAACTGGGCATCCACGAGCGTTGATGATCAACTAGCTTTTATTCCACTTCCTATAAAACTAAGTAAAAACACATAAAAATAATACAAAACACATAAAAGCAATATAAAATCACAATATCTAAAAAAGAGATAAAAATACAATAAAACCACATAAAGTACCCAAAGACTTACAAATTATCAAGGCCAAAAGTACCCAAATTGTGTATATAAAACACACTCATCAGTCCCACATAAAGAAAAAAATGGGAATAAAGTTTACTTGCAAGAATTTTTTTGGTTATTCCTTCACTCCATCTACAAAAAACTCATCATTATGTTGACAATTTTGGTGTATGTGACACCCCCAAATCCGGGTACTTCAGCCCCACAGATTTGGTGTTCACTATTCCATACATTCATAACTAACTACCCATAATAAAGAACAATTAAATTAAGCTGAATGAACTATCTTCCCACAATAGGGATTACAACTTAAAATCTCTTAAATAAGAAATTCCCAGGTTATCTAACCTTTATTACATCAATGCGGAATTAAAACAGAAAATTAAATAAGTCTTTTTACAATAAAACATCAAGTAAATAACAAGTCTTTAGCTATTTCTGCATCTTGCCCTTGCCCTTACTCGTAGACGGTTCGTCCGACTTTTCTGTCTTAGTTGCAATGTTTAATGCAAGAGTGAGCAAACAATTGTCCACAAGTATGATAACAATAACATTTAAATGAAATAGATTTCAATTGAGGTATAATAATTTTCTGAATTCAGTCAACAAATAATCAAGGTCTGAAAGCTCGTTAGAATGCTTGATTCAAGAAAGAATAGATTTCAAGATTTAAAGTTATATCTGAGGGTCATAAGACCTCGAACTATGTCCTAGGTTAACAAGTATTTCTACCGTAACCTTTAACAGTCTTATAGACTATGGACCATTCATCTCGTACTCAGGGGAATCAGCCCTTTGTACAATGTATTGTGCACAAACATTTTAACGCTGTTGCGTAATTAATCCCCTATATTAGGGTTGTTCATCTCAGTTTTAGCATCAGATTCCGTACCAAAAGGAACTTGGTTTGGAACAATTTTAAAATATTCTAAGTCTTTAGAATGCTCATCAACTAAGGACTAGCTGAATCAATAAGGGTTTGCTAGTCACTAAAGCACTTGATTCATCAATAAAGTCGTACAATAAAATTTATATTCAGAATTTGAATAACAATCAATGATCGAATAACAAATGACTGGAATAAAGCTTAAGCACCTAACATGGTAACAACCTTGCTTGAATAACGATAAGCTAAGGTTAATAAACTTGCTCAATGAAAGTAAACTTGCTTTAAATGAAATAACAAGTTAAAGGGAGGAAAAACTTGCCTCGTGCGTAGATTACAAATTTAAATAATTCACGTTCCTTAATCGACCTATACATTTTGATTATAAAATGGTAACAATAATTAGTTACAGAATAATATACGCTTTAAGATTCGATCTTATCCTATTTCATTATAACATCTCGATTGTCATTCGATAATCAACAAGTACTTGCTTAACAACCATCGTGGTATCTTATTAGCCACTTTATACCTTAATATAAGTTTTATAGCATCATAGCAAAATTACAAAGAAAAAATAAAAATAAAAATTTTAGTTCCTGTTCCACCACCGGGGCGGTGGATTTCTATACAAAACCGTCGCCGGGGCGAGGAATATAGTTCAATTATGCCGCCGGGGCGACTAGACCGCCGGGGTGACTAGACCGTCGGGGCGAGACTTCCAGTTCATTTCTACCGCCGGGGCGGTAGACTCGGCAGTCATCTCCTATAGTTCGCGAACCAGTGACATTCTAGGCCAAAATTTTCAAATTCTACCATCCAACATATAAATTAAACATGCCCAAACATCAAACATGTTATAAAACAATTACCCAACTTATTTCTAAACATTCTAACCATTATAATACACATAATCAACCAATTAAAACCCAAAATTCTCTGTTTAAACAAAATATTCATGTTTTAGCCATTTAAATGAAATCAACCATTGTAAATTCATCTCTAAACCATTTTGATCCATTCTACTTGCATTTTTTTCGTTTTTTATTATATTATCATAATCAAATGTCAATTTACCGATTAACAATCAAATTGAACATCAATTTCATACACATAAGCCATACATGAAAGTAAGACTCTGTAAAACCAAAACTTCATTCTAAAACATACTTTCATGGATTAATACCTTCAAATTAATTTATAACCACCATATAATCATCTAATACATGCTTACTATCAATTACATCAAATAATTCATATTTTGAGCCAATAAATTTTATACAGAGAAGTAAAGTAATGAAATACAGTGAAGGACAAAACTAACAAGAATTATACCTTTGATTCCTTCTTAAACCTTAGCTAGATGATGAAAATCACTTAGAAATCCCCCTTTGATTTTAGAACTCTTCCCTCCAATCTCTAAACTTCTCTCTTAATTTCTCTCTATTCTCACTTTGATACAACTCTGTTTTTTTTAATCAACTGATGAACCTTTAGTTTCTTTTTAACGTAACTTGGTTTAATGAGTCAGTTGAAATAACCCAAGAGTTAGGCCATGTTTGGCCAACTCAAAAATAAAAAGAAAAGAATTCTAAAAGCCATAAGGCCTCGTTTGGCTGAACAAGAACAAAATAACCCATTTTTCCAACCAAGGGTCACAAGGCCTTGTTTGGTATAACTACAATAAAACTCTTTTCCATTTATTTTAATAATTCATTATACTATATAGTTTTAATTGTCACACTTTTAATTTAATTAAACTTATTATTAAATAAATTCAATTAAACCTTACTAACTTAATCAATAATTTCTATTTGACCAAAAAACAATATCACTGAATAAATTATCTTATTCAAATAAATCCCTTATTCAAATAAATCATTTAATCATCTAATTTAATTATTAAATTAGAGTAATCACATCAAATCACATTTAAATAACATTTAACATAATTACACTTAACATGAACCATTCCATAATAACTTTTATAAATTATTTTTAACAAAATAAATATTTTTATTTATTCACACAAATCGCATTCGTTACATCCTTCTCTCCTTAAAAGAATTCTGTCCCCAGAATCACAACGCAATTAATTCGTCTGTTACAGTATACGTAGACTTGTGATTTTAGCCCTCAAGTATTCTTAGCGAGTGTGTGGATGATTAGAGGAAAAAGAAGTGAGTTTACATGGGGCCTATAAATAAAGGAAAGGGATAAAGCCTAGGATTGCTTTCATTTTCAGCATTTTACTTAGAAAGTTAGAGTGAGTGAGAACAAGGGAAGCAAAAGAGAGAGAGAGAGAGAGGGATAACCACGATTGGTAAAGGCTAAGAAGGAGGAGCTAGCAAGTCCATATAATTAGGAGGAGCAACTCATCTTCAACCTAGAGCAAGAAGGTATAACAAACACAAATCTTAATTTCACTTTTCTTAGCTTAGTTTATGTTCTTGCATGTTTGGTCGTGGGAGATTGTTTGAATAGTGGATCATGGTGGATCCTATGTTATAAGGGAGGTTATGAAGGAGTATATATTCTTGTTATGTGTTTTGTGTATGAGAAACCATGAAAACACCAAAGCTTTCAAAGAAAACCAAATTGTCGGAAAATTGAAAATTTTCAGAAACGGAACTTGAGATTTAAACAAGCATAACTCCTAGCCTATTTCGAATTTTTGAGTGAGGCCAAGTTCTGGAGTTATATATGGAAGTCCCCTAAAACCTCCAATTGGAATTTCTAAAAAATATGTTGTAGATTTTCGTGGGGACAGATTTTACCAAAACAGTATAGAACCAAAAATTGAACAAAACCTACTGACCGAAATTGTCCGTGCCCTATTTTGACAACTTAGACAATGAAATAAATTCAGGCCTTTTGGGAACTGAAACTAGATGGTCTTATGTGATTCTTGTCCAAAGATGGTAGAATTCCGACATCAGATGAGGGAATTATGGCCAAAATAAGAACTAGGGTTTTCAACACTAAAACTGTCATAACTTGAGAATTTTCAGAGTTTAGCACGATATAGTTAATTTTGACAAGTTATGAACTTAAAACGGGCTATTGAAAAATACTTGATAAAAAGCAAAAATTCCAGAAAAATTATTTTTGTGTAGGGATTATATGCATATATGTGTGGCCAGAAAAGAAAAAAAAATAAAATGGTTAAGAAGGCTTAATGGAGGAATTATACTTTCAACGAATTAAAAATAATTAAAAATCATAAAGTTGGGAATTACCGAAATAATTCCTAACGACTGGAATATGTCCATATGTGATGTATGAGTCTATTTGGTTGTTAATTGTATATTGTTATGATAATATTATGAGTATTATATGAGGGTACCATTATGTTGGATTAAGTCAGGAGAACGTTTATCGAGTTAGGTTATGGTAGTACCGACGATTATTGTTTAAGGTTAAAGGTTGAACGTAATTAAAAGGAATTCTTATGGATATTGTAGGTGAACACTTGCGAAGTGGTATTAACATAAACTAAAAGGAGTTACCTAAGACAAACAAGTTCTAAACTTATTCACACTTGTATACTTATGAAAATTATTCAAGCTATGCTAGTTTTAATTAATTTGCATGCTAGCATTAACACGTATGTACCTTTGAAAATATTCGTTCTATTTATGAACTGTTATGTTATATGAAAGTTCTATTCAGCATGAACTATGTTAAGAATAGATCTATGTCATTTGCTTTGGCTAGACAGATATCGAAATGATTTATTGATTTGCTGAATATGGTTGAATTTATCTAATGTATTTCAAATCAATTTATGTTGTTACGAACTCTTATATTAAAATTGAGTCAAATAACCTTGATAAAGGAGTTTAATGTTTTGGTTGGTAAGGTTCCGATGTGTTGAGGTTAACATGTTATGCACAATGTAGTGGTACAATAGGCTGATCCCTTAAAGTACATGCTGAAAATATTATCAACCTCATGGTTGATGAATGATGTGTTTCCAATAAAATCAATGTGAAACCTTGTACATGGTCTATATGACCGCTTCGTATGTAGTTTCAAAAATATTAAATGAAAGATATCTCTTTTATTCATGTTTTTTTTGAATTACTTCACAATTATTGTTCAATTGTGCAAGCTCTCATGAGAAGTTATGTTTATTCATGATATATTATTTTCATTGAACTATTTATACTTGCTGAGCATATCAATGCTCATATTTGCTATATCTTATGTTTTCAGTTAAGATCGAAGACTCTACAGGTCTGAGTAAAGATAAGGGCAAGGGGAAGGTTCAAGACTAGAATTTAGTTGTAGTATTACAATGTTATTAATGGTGTAATAATTATGTTTGTATACTTAAGGTTGTAGAACCTAGGATGAGACTAAGGATGACTGTAATAATTAGTATAATTATCTTTATATATTGATTATATGCTTAGATAAATGTATGTATGTGTAGTACTGTGGAGCACCAGATTCGAGGTAAATATACCTCAGATTTGAGGGCGTCACAGTTGTTCCCAAAAATAACAGATCACATACTAGACTTGATTTTGTGAAATAGAAGAGTAAGCCAAAGTCTACGATCGCGTCTCGAAAGATCATAGAACAAGTAAAATTAACTCTGCGAATCAACCAGACATAAATCGTAGAACTGGTTTCTACTCTACGAATTCACAAAATCGTAGAGCTGTGTGGAAGTAGAGGGAGTTCAATTCAAGAAGAAAAGCTGGAAATAAGTATCATCCACATGAGTTTCAAATAAGGAGATCTACACACACACACACACTCACTCATACATAATGTTAAAGGCAATAACTGTCATAAGTATGGTCATATATCTGTCATGTGTTATAATGATTATCATCCAGCATTTTATAAGAAACCCAAAGTCATGCAGATTTGGGTCCCAAAGGGCACTAACAAGGCAGAACCCAAGCTAGTCTGGGTACCAAAATATAGAATGACTTATTATGCAGGTATCAAGCTCTACTGGATCCATTTGGTATCTTGATAGTGGATGCTCAAGACATATGACAAGAAACAAGGCTCTTCTGTCAAGCTTCAAGGAGAAAGATAGTCTAGCTGTTGTCTTTGGAGATAACTCTGGGAAAACCAGAGGCTATAGTTCAATTGGAAATGGAGCAGTATCATTTAGTAAAGTTGTCTATATTGATGGGTTAAAGCACAATCTGTTGAGTATTAGTCAACTGTGTGTAGATAGAGGTCATCAAGTCATCTTCCTTAACAATCAGTGTCAAGTTAGAGACCTAGAAACCAACTCATTAAAGCTGACTGGATCAAGAGAAGGAAATGTCTATGTGGTTAATCTCTCTGAGCTCAGTTCTTCAAAAACAACTTGCTTCTTTGCCAAAGCCTCAGAAGATGTAAGCTGGCTGTGGCACAGAAGATTATCCCATCTAAACTTCAAGAGCATGTCAAAGCTTATATCCAAAGATCTAGTCATAGGCCTGCCAAAGCTGAGTTTTGTCAAAGAAAGACCATGCAAGGTTTGCCACTTAGAAAGCAAACAAGAAGCTCATTCAAAAGTAAAGCAGTAAATTCAAATGTGCGGCAGTTGCTGCATATAGATCTATTTGGGCCAATACCAATTGGTAGTCTTAGAGGTAAAAGATACTCACTGGTCGTAGTGGATGACTACACCAGATACACACACATAGGTATTCTTTCTGAGCTCTAAGGTTAAGACTGTTGGTTTGTAATATCCAAGAACATACAATCAAATTGCATACAAATAGCGGAAACACGGTAAAATCAGAATTTAAAATTTTACAAACCATAACCAGGATCAATCTTTATGAGCAATTATATATTAACAAAAGAAGATAGAGAATTATACCCTTATAGAATAAAGCTTCCTCAGGTACAAGTTCAACTCTAATTCCTTCACGTTCTCTTTGAATTTCACCGATTAGATTCCTTTGATCAACGTTAGCCACCTAAGTGTTTGGCCTCTAGAGGTGATCCACTAAGGAATAATAAAGATTCAAGAAGTAGGTAGTGGCCAAAAACCTAGTTTTCTCTCTCTAGAGAATTTATGAGTACTCTCTTAAATCTAATGGAAGTGTGTGTAATACTAATCCATAATAAGACTCCTCTTATTTATAGATATAGACCCTACTAAACTATTTATGAGTAGGATTTTTAATTAAACTCCTAATCTAATTAGGAACTTATATGAGAGTATTCTTATTAATTAATTCCTAAACCATTAAGGAACTAAATAATAATAATAGTAATAATAATAAGACTCCTCTTATTAATTTACAATTTAGTATTTCCAAAATATTAAATAATAAATATTAAGCTATTTAATTTATTCTATCACCATAGTATAAATTAAATACACTTAACTTATTATTGCAATTATGCAATTCATTTCTTCAATAAATATTTTCCTTTTGCGATGTGACCTTTTAGGTTCTCCATATTAAACTAGTTGTAGAATAAATCAATTAGAACAATTCTAATCTTATTTAAATAAACAAATTAAATTATTTAATTCATTTAAATAAATAATATTTATTCCACAATAAAGGTAAGCCCCCTTAGCGATCAATGACTTTCCAGATACTATAGATTTCAATATTTAATCATAAAAGAGCCTTTCAGCGAATAGTTACTGTACAATTCAATCCTTCTACCATACAATATCCCAATCAAATATAAGATATGAAATTACTGTCAAGTCTTATTTTATTTGATTATATGCATTTCGATTCTCAAATGCACAACTCTAAATAATGCAAATTAGAAACTCCTTTCTAATTTCATTCTGCCTTAGCCAAAGACTACTGAGTTGTCATTTATCGAATCACGTAGGATATTCTGTGACGAACGAGATTTTTGTAATTTAATTTAAATATTTATTGAATTAAATAAATATTTTTTGATGATTTAATTATTGAATTAAATAATTAATTGATGAATTTATGGTAGATTAATTTAATTATATGTGCTACATTAGTTAAATTAATGTGGAGAATTTTTATATTCAAAGTATGTATTTAATTGAGCTTATTTGATTAAATGCATTATTTAAATAAGCATAATGTTATTCTAATTAATTTAATAATTAATAAGAGATTTAATGATTCGTCATAATCAATAAATGAGAATTTTAATTATGTGACTATGTGATTTAATGTGGTATTATTCTATTTTATTTAATTAATTTAAATAAGATTATTTGGTTAATTAAAAATGTGACATTTAAACTATATTATAAGCAATTTATTATGTTAAGTGGAAAGGAGGAATAAAAGAATTAGCCAAACAAGGCCTTAGTGGAGGTTAGAGCCAGTTATTAACTGACACCCATGTTGTGTCAGTTAATACCATCAGCTTCTCTTTCATGCATTATTTCCTTAGTCAATTTAGAAGACAGAGAGAAAACTTGAGAATTGAGAAGAATTTATTTCTTCATCTAGTAATCTAAACTACTAATCGAGGTAATTCTTCTAAATTAAGTTTTTAGTTTACGCTTTTGAGTTTCTCCATGAAAAGTTAAGTTTAGTTCTTTGTAAATTGATTTTGTGGCTAAATTGTTAAGAACTTGATGTTAGATGCTTAATAGTATGCATAATTTATTTTATATGGTTTGTATGTGACTTATAGCAATCAAATCCACGAGATTATGTGTTTAATTGAAGTTCTGAAACTTATAGAGGAACGATATATATATGAATATGGCTTAAATGTATGAAAATTTATGTTTGAATTTCATGTTAATCGGTAAATTGATGGTTGATTATGTTTATACATGTAAAAATGAAGAAAACGAAACTTAAACGGATTAATTTGGTGTTATAACGAATCTGTTATGAGGGATTTCATGAAACTTGACGAAACTTTGAAAAATAGCAAGAACATGAAAATTATGAGTTTAAATTTAGTTTTTTGAGTTGTTAAACTTGATAAAATCATGCTATGATTGTTATTATACATTTCTGTAAAGTCCAGAACCTATGACTAGTATTAAATTTGTTGTTTGAGAAAAACTTTGGCCAAATTTGGCATTTGTTGTGCTTTTTTCGTGAACTGCAGAAGTTGGATTCAGGTTCACCGCCCCGGCGGTGAAATTACACTAGGTAATGTCGTCCCGGCGGTGTCCCCACCCCGGCGGTATAATTGAATTGAGTTTTCTGCCCCGACGCCCGAATTGTATGTTTGTCGATTTAGCAATCAATAAATACGTGCAAGTGTACAGGATCAACAAGTAATAAAGTGATAAGAGAGTGTCGAACCCACAAAGAATTATTTAATAATAATTACCAAATACTAACTCATAATCAAATTAATTTTATTTAAACAATTCGATAAAAGATTTTGAGTTTTGAAAATAAAGTACTAAACTAACTAATTACTAACTACCAAGAATTGAATTCAGATAAAAATGCTTAAGATTACAATTTCCCTTAATGTTTCACTTGAATTAATACACTTCCTTTTAAGTTATATTAATTATTCCGGATTGTTAATCAAGAACTCATCAATATTTATAATCATCTCTCAATGTATCATAAACGAATCAACTTAAATCCATATAAGATAGAATTAAGATGAACACCCTAGTTAACTAATTCACTATATCTCTATGTGAATTACAATTAAAAAGGATTTAAAGCTCAGGTTCTATTTCAGATTACATGCGGCGTATAGGTATATCTCTATCCTAAACACAAATCATGAATTCCATCGACAGTAGAATACACAATCACATGCTACTATGTTTAGGTCTAAATCTATAATCCATCTCTCGAGTTCATATAGATTACCACGGTAATTGTTGATCAAGCAATTAAGCAACTAATCACAAATCATAATAGACAACCTGATAATAATCAACAATAATTAACAAGGAAGCATATCTATAAAAGCTACGCAATAAGTTCTATTGTAATCTTAAAAAGAAATTAGTTCATGATTGAATTAAAATCCATAATCCACAATTGATAAAGCATTCAAGAATACAAAATAAGAGATAGAGAAGAGAGTATAATCTGTAATTGCAATCCTTGAGTCTTTCCTTCAGCTCCTTAATTGAATCCTTTATGCGTGCTCAATTGCTTCAAGCCTTCCTCTCTTTCTCCCAAACTAGGGTTAGCAAAAAGTAGCAAAATCCCTAAACTAGGGTTAGCAAAAAGTAGCAAGATCTCTCCTATTCTATGCCTCACATCATGTATTTATAGGTTCTAGTTAAAGTCCTAAACCAATTAGAAGTTACAATCCTTGTTCCATTCAATTTAGGTCAAAAATAAGCTTTTTAAAAACCCGACCTAGCGCGGCCGCGCCCAAAATACACTAGGAACTGGCGCGGCCGCGCCCGACCAAATTCTGCTCGGACATCGGTTGGTAAAATGGTCATAACTTTTGATCCGGGAGGAGTTACGGGGCCTGCCACATATCAAATCGAAGCTCTCGACGAGATATACAACTTTCATTCTTTGAGAATTGAGAGATTCAGATTGGATCAAAGTTGAAAGTGGGCTTGAAGTGAGTGCAATGCAAATGGCAACTCCAAACTTTGAGGTTCAACGTCCGTTGGTAAAACGATCATTACTTTCTCATCCGAACTCCGATTGTGACGATTCAAGATGTTCCGGAAAGCTAAGGAGTAGCTCTACAATACAATCAAGTTCCAAACCAAGAACATACATCCAACCTAGTGTTAAAAGCCCTGCAATCTTCCCTTCTTGCGTTTGCTTGCTTATTGTACTCCAAAAGATGTTCGGATTGCGTTTCCTTGCTTCTTCCTACAAAATAATATAAAAACATTATAAATACCTAATACTAACTTAAAATACTTAAGAAATCACAAATTATCAAGCCAAACGTACTCAATTCGTAGATGTAAAACCCACTCATCAAATACCCCCAAACTTAAATTTTTGCTTGTCCTCAAGCAAACACTAAGAACAACAACTATAACAACTAATTCTAAATAACAACTCACACGACTCGAGCAATGAATCAATACAAATTTGCATAATAGCCTCAAAGATTTCTTCAAATGTTAACTCAAGAAAAAATTCCGAAAACATGCAAAGTCTAAAATTTCAACCTAATCATTAGTTCCACGAATACTCATGATCTTTTAAGTGCGTGTGTGTGTACCCAAATGTTCAACTAGCCATAACTCACACTAGATCATATAATCAAATACTCATAAAAGATTTTCAAATCAACTCTAAAAACCTGCTTTCACATCAATCTCCGCTAATAAAGGCAAAACACAAAATTTAGAGGATCAAAAGGATATTTCATACATTTAAGCACATTTGAACCCTTCTCAAGTATTTTAAAACGCAATTTTTCTTTCCTTTTTTTTAGTGAGTGCGTTTTACGCTCCATCTCACTTCTCATTGAACGAGTGCGTTTTACGCTCCATTCCGTTTTCTCTCGCACGAGTGCGTTTTACGCTCCTTCTCGTGCATGTGTTTATGGGTGAGTGCGTTTTACGCTCCATCTCAACCCACCACATGATTCATCATTTTAACTCAGGAAGGTTTCACAATTTTTAAAATTTTCAATAACCCAAGATTTCCCCCAAACTTATGTTAATGCCTAAATTTCGCTTTGAATGAAGCTCAAATAAGATTTTAAGGTTTCAATGATATCTTTCACAAGTATTCAACAAATTTTTTTTTTCCTTAAGACACAACTAGCTAAACAGATGGATATGTGCTTTGAAGTTCAAAAAGATCGAAAATAGTGTCAACCCAACTTATAAGTCAAAATATAAACTAAGCATGTTTCTCAACTTCACAAGAGTTAAAAAAAAATTAATCCATTTTTTTCTTATCATTGGCCATAATCAAATTCAAATCAAACCATTGCTCACCTATCCTAAAAACATACTAACTAACATGCAAATATAATAACCTAAACGCACAAGTACCATATAAAATAAGAACACACCCCCAAACTTAAGCTAGACATTGTCCTCAATGGCTAAGATAGGAAAAAGTAAAGCATAGGACTTCCCTGAAAATATAGCAATCTTCCTCCTTGTCTGCTAAGTTTGAAGAATAGGTTAGGCACATCGGAATGAATAAGGCATTGCACTTGAATTGGACTCGAATAACCTGTAAATACATTAGAAACAAATTTATTAACTACTATGAAACCTAATAAAATAAATAAAAACTAAAACTAAAAATTAAACTTGGGTTGCCTCCCAAGAAGCGCTTGGTTTATAGTCGTCAGCCTGACTTCACCATTTACTATCCAATTCCCCTTCGAAAATGGAGGAACCCTCCATCCATTAATAACCATGTAACTTTTAAAGGTTTTGCTGCAATAGGGGCCATTGTTTCAAAGTCACCTAGTTTGCGTTTTGTAGATAGGTTCCTAATTACGACTGTCCAATAGCTAGGTGCTTCCTCCGTTGTGTTCGTGATTAGATTGGGGCATTGAATCTTGTCAAACACCACGGGCTCTTCTTCTATCTCCTCTCTCTCATCCCACCATGGTTGTAATGTAGTCTTAGTTCTCATGTCATAAAGAGCTTTACTAAGGACATGACTACCAAGTGGACACGGTTTTGCAAAACTGACTGGATTCTTGAACTTCGGTGGAAAAGGTACATGGGGCACTAACAAAATCGGTACATCAGCGTCGAAACTCACGGCTTCGACTGTATTTTCTTGATCCCCACTATTCTCCTCCATATCAGAATTATCATCAATTAGCACGTCTGGTTGTAGCTTTGGCGCGGGCAATCCATCAGTCTCGAGAACCACGTCATTGGGCCATGCACAATGATAACTATTCTTGAAGGCACTGATAAGCTGTCCCATCTGATTCTCAAGATTTCGAATCGACACTGCTTGGTTTTTTATATTTAACTCCACTTGGTTCAACAGCCGATCCTGATCACTCATTCTTTTGTCCGTAGTTGTAATGAACTTTGCTAAGACCTCCTATAAACTTAAGTTCCTTTCTTCTTCATGTGGAGGGGCTGGATCCTGAAATTCTGCAGTGCATGATTGGCTTGGAGCAAAGATTTGGACTTGATTATTATGGCTCCATGAAAAATCCGGATGATACCCCCAACTATGATGATAATTATTAGGATATGCATAATTGTTGGGGTAGTCACCGCCACACTGTACCAACTCAAAACTGATAGTACATTGGTGACTCAGATGGTTTCCAGCACAATAATCACAAATCATCGTTACACTTTGAATAGATTGTGTTACTAAAGCATCAAACTTCCTCGAAAGTGTCTCTAACTGCGCTGATAAATCATCGAGTTCATAAATCCCTGTCACTTTTGGCTGAGTCATTCTCGTATAAGCCCATTGACAGTCAAAGTTGGCCACAGTGTACCTCAAAATTAAAAGAAGTAAAACAGAAAAAGAAATAAATAAAAAATAAAAATAAAATGTTTAAATTAAGATTAATTTGATTGAAATTAATATTGGTAAAAATTATTAAATTAATTCCCCGGCAACGGCGCCAAAAACTTGTTTGTCGATTTAGCAATCAATAAATACGTGCAAGTGTACACGATCAACAACTAATAAAGTGATAAGAGAGTGTCGAACCCACAGAGAATTATTTAATAATAATTACCAAATACTAACTCATAATCAAATTAATTTTATTTAAACAATTCGATAAAAGATTTTGAGTTTTGAAAATAGAGTACTAAACTAACTAATTACTAACTACCAAGAATTGCATTCAGATAAAAATGCTTAAGATTACAATTTCCCTTAATGTTTCACTTGAATTAATACACTTCCTTTTAAGTTATATTAATTATTCCGGATTGTTAATCAAGAACTCATCAATATTTATAATCATCTCTCAACGTATCATAAACGAATCAACTTAAATCCATATAAGATAGAATTAAGATGAACACCCTAGTTAACTAATTCACTATATCTCTATGTGAATTACAATTAAAAAAGATTTAAAGCTCAGGTTCTATTTCAGATTACATGCGGCGTATAGGTATATCTCTATCCTAAACACAAATCATGAATTCCATCGACAGCAGAATACACAATCACATGCTACTATGATTAGGTCTAAATCTATAATCCATCTCTCGAGTTCATATAGATTACCACGGTAATTGTTGATCAAGCAATTAAGCAACTAATCACAAATCATAATAGACAACCTGATAATAATCAACAATAATTAACAAGGAAGCATATCTATAAAAGCTACGCAATAAGTTCCATTGTAATCTTAAAAAGAAATTAGTTCATGATTGAATTAAAATCCATAATCCACAATTGATAAAGCATTCAAGAATACAAAATAAGAGATAGAGAAGAGAATAGAATCTGTAATTGCAATCCCTGAGTCTTTCCTTCAGCTCCTTAATTGAATCCTTTATGCGTGCTCAATTGCTTCAAGCCTTCCTCTCTTTCTCCCAAACTAGGGTTGGCAAAAAGTAGCAAAATCCCTAAACTAGGGTTAGCAAAAAGTAGCAAGATCTCTCCTATTCTATGCCTCACATCATGTATTTATAGGTTCTAGTTAAAGTCCTAAACCAATTAGAAGTTACAATCCTTGTTCCATTCAATTTAGGTCAAAAATAAGCTTTTTAAAAACCCGACCTAGCGCGGCCGCGCCCAAAATACACTAGGAACCGGCGCGGCCGCGCCCGACCAAATTCTGCTCGGACATCTGTTGGTAAAATGGTCATAACCTTTGATCCGGGAGGAGTTACGGGGCCTGCCACATATCAAATCGAAGCTCTCGACGAGATATACAACTTTCATTCTTTGAGAATTGAGAGATTCAGATTGGATCAAAGTCGAAATTGGGCTTGAAGTGAGTGCAATGCAAATGGCAACTCCAAACTTTGAGGTTCAATGTCCGTTGGTAAAACGATCATTACTTTCTCATCTGAACTCCGATTGTGACGATTCAATATGTTCCGGAAAGCTAAGGAGTAGCTCTACAATACAATCAAGTTCTAAACCAAGAACATACATCCAACCTAGTGTTAAAAGCCCTGCAATCTTCCCTTCTTGCGTTTGCTTGCTTATTGTACTCCAAAAGATGTTCGGATTGCGTTTCCTTGCTTCTTCCTACAAAATAATATAAAAACACTATAAATACCTAATACTAACTTAAAATACTTAAGAACTCATAAATTATCAAGCCAAACGTACTCAATTCGTAGATGTAAAATCCACTCATCATTGTACTACGTTTGTCACCCCGGCGATGTTTTGTGAAGAAATTTATCGCCCCGACGGAGATGCAGAAAATGATTTTTTTTCCCTTCTTTTTTTGTGGTCATGTTATGTTATCCTAGGCATGTGTAAAGCTTAGACTAAGGTATTAAATGAATATTAAGATACTGTGATGGATGGTAAGCATATACCCATTGATTATCAGATAACAATTGAGATATTAAGATGAGATTGGATGAGAGTGAATCCTGAAGTTGATGAGGCATCCTTGGTTCGGGAAGGGATGACAACCATAGAGCGGATCCTATGTGCGTGTCGGATGGACCTGTGACAAGAGCTCGGGCTAAACGATTCAAGGAATGCCTTAATGGATTGATACAAGGCATGTGGAGCGAGGATAGATCAAATGTAAAGTTTGAGGAGCAGGATTCTAAGGCTTTGCATTTGGTCCTAATGATACAAGCAAACACGCCAGGGTTGAGAACGATGGAAACAAGAGAAGTCGAAAATTTCCAAACTGCAGAGATCTCGCCCCGGCGAGAAAATCAGGGCCAAAATTCTCGCCCCGGCGAGAACCTCTCTGTCCATTTACGCCCCGACCAAGATCTCTCTGTCCATTCTCACCCCAGTGAGAACTTCAGTACAAATCTCTCGCCCCGGCGAGAACTTTCAGATTTAGTTGGCGCGTTTTCAAAATAGTATGCACACAAGCCAATCATATTTGATATGATGTAGCATATACTTTGTAATCTTAATCATTTATTAATAAAAGAATTATTTTTCTTAAAAGGCATTTTATATTATCTACATGGTGCTGTTATATTAAATGTGATAAACCCATAGTTTTGAGCAATGCTTTCAGAATCATGATGGTGATCATGCTAATGAGATCTAAATTCTAGATAGCTCACAAACTAAAATTGTTCCTAATCGTTGGATTACTAAATTGGGGATTAGTGAATCCGAATAGATTAGTACATACGTTGCTTGCTCTTAGGAAGAGGATGATTGATCTCATAATCATTTGTGTGGAGACACTAAAGTAAGAATGTAGGTGCTTATTAGAGAATAAGTTCACTGAACGTGGCTCGCTAAGGAATACCTAATGGAGTTTTACTCACCTGTTAATAGGAATTCCTCTAGTGATAGTAGTACAAGTGATCCTTGGACTTGAGATCATCATAGTATCTTGTGTATGATGAGTTATACTTTGACATATCCCTTAAGACCTTTGGGGTATATCAAATGGTATGATTGAGTATAATAAGTTATACATGGAGATAGGTTAATGATCAACAAAGAATCTACCACGTCTAGTAAAAGATGTGAATGTCCTATGTAATTCGATAAATGACAACTCAGTAGTCCTTGGCCAAGGCAAAATGAAATTACAAAGGAGTTTTTAATTTGCATTATTTAGAGTTGTGCATTTGGGAATCGAAATACATATAATTAAATAAAATAAGACTTGACAGTAAATCCATGTCTTATATTTAATTGGGATATTGTATGGTAGAAGGATTAAATTGTACGGTAACTATTTACTCAAAGGTTCTTTTGTGATTGATGTTGAAATCTATATTATCTGGAAAGTCGTTGATCGCTAAGGGGGCTTACCCTAATTGTAGAATAAATATTATTTATTTAAATGAATTAAATAGTTTAATTTATTTATTTAAATAAAATTAGAATTGTTCTAATTGATTTATTCACAACCGGTTTAATATGGAGAACCTAAAGGGTCACACCGTAAAAGGAAAATATTTATTTAAGAAGTAAATGACATAATTATAATAATAAGTTAAGTGTATTTAATTTAATCTATGAGGATAGAATAAATTAAATAGCTTAATATTTATTATTTAATATTTTGAAAATATTAAATATAAATTAATAAGAGGAGTCTTATTATTATTATTACTATTACTATTATTTAATTCCTAATAGGGATTGGAAATTAATTAATAGAAGTACTCTCCCATGAATTCCTAACTGGATTAGGAGCATAATTAATTAAAGGAGTTTAATTATAATAGAAACCCTAATCCTAAATAGTTTAGGGAAGGGTTATTCCTACATCTATAAATAAGAGGAGTCTTATCATAGATTGGGGTTACACACTCTTGCATTAGATTGTGGAGAGTAGTTACAATTTTTATTGAGATAGAAACTAGGGTTTTGCTAAATACCCAACTTCTTGAATACTTGTTCTTCGTTGATGGATCACCTCTAGAGGCCAAACACTTGGGTGGCTAACGTTGATCAAAGGAAGGAATCACATCGTAGCATTCGAGGAGAACACGAAGGACTAGGAGTTGAACTTGTACCCGAGGAAGCTTTGTTCTACGAGGGTATAATTCTTATTCTTTTTCTCTTTCGTTTATATCGTTAATTGAGCACATTGATCGATCACGGTGATGGTTTGTATAAAATTTTAAAATCCGTTTTATCGCGCTTCCGCTCTATTTATGTAATTTGATTGCATGCTCGCGTTATATACAAACCTTACAGTGGTATCAGAGCCTAATCTTGTGCTAATTATCGATTTTGATGATTCCATATGTGTATGATATGCGATTGGATCGAAATTTTTGGGCAGAATCAATTGTTTTGGATCAGCGACGCGGCGCAGCTGCGCCGGCTCCAGTTCATTCTGGAGCGCAGCTGCGCTTCTGGGCGCAGCTGCGCCGACTAGCAGAATCCGGAATTTTTTTCCCTTCAATTAAAATAAATGGTTTATTTAATTGATATAAGTTTAAAATAAAGATGTTTATTTTATCTGAAATAGGATTTCAGATTGCTAAAATTAAAAGAGTTTAATTTGGATTTGGTTTTTGATTAAAATAAAAGAGTTTATTTTGTTTCAAAACTAAATATTAGCAAAACTTTTGCCCATTAATTGATATCAATGCATATATGGAACGGTTTTATTATTCATGGGATGAATGTTATTTATTGATACATATAGAGATATGTATGATAATAAATAGGGATTGATTATGGACATTGACCAATGTGTGATTGGATTTATTTTAGTGGATGCTTGAATGTATGGGTTTTTATAAATGGTGTCTGCGTACCTCGTCTTCTCTAATTTTTCTTAATGTAAATTCTATCTCTCTCTCTTATGTACTTCCCCTTGACTGCTGATCAAGGTTTTTATTTATTATAAATAGTTTTTGTAATAGGACTAGTTAGAATTAATTTTGAAGAATTGGAGACAAAGGAGCAAGGAGCGCTTGAAAACCCGTTTGTATTGGAGCCCGGGTTTAAATGTAATAGTTATATTTAAATTTATTCTTGCACCCTAGGTTTGACCTTTTGGTTCACTTGGTAGCTCTAGTGAACCAAACTCGAATAAAAGTCCATAATCAATCCGGGTAGAATATAGTATTCTATATGTGAATGCTTACTATATATATATATATATTATATTATATTATCCAACATGCTTCGCATGTAAAATAATATGACGCGTATTTTATATATATATGTGCATGCGCGCTAAACAAGATGAGACTAATAATAATTACAAACCCCTCAAAGAAATTATATTAAGTCCTAAGTGTGACGCCCCCAAAATAGGTCCATACAACCCATTTTGAGTCGCCAATAACATTCCACAAAATACAAATACAAATATGAATTTTCCCATTTACAACTAATAAGTGTTGTGTAAAATACGACAACACAATACAAATACATCTTAAATTCTCAATACACTTATTGTCACACTAATAGTAAGGTATTGAGACACTTCTATTATCTCGGACCATCACTCCATTCCCCGGCTAGTCCCCGCTACACTCTCTTTTCCTGAGGAAAACAATGGAACAAAAAGGAAAAGGGTGAACACAAATAGCCCAGTAAGAAATATCATGACTAAGATAATGAAGAATAAAAATTATATTTAGTCTTCAACAGAATTAAATCAGAGATTTAAAGATATTTTAATTGTTCAACAACAACAATTGCAGCAGAACAAACAATCCATTAGAAGAGTCAAGTAGATTATAATATCTACCATTTTCTATAAATTAAAGGATCACCACCAATATTTTATCCCTGTAACACCAATCAACAATCCCTGTTTATGAACATCCAAATCAACAGTTTATATTCAACAGCCTCTCTTTGCACTACGTGCCAAAGATATTTATTTGTAACATCACCAGTCATGATCATGCCAAACGCCAGTTCATCTTTGCACTACGGGCCAAAGAGAACTTTCACCATACGCCTTTGTTTGTAACACCAAAAGTCATGATTATACCAATACACAGTTTGGTCAAAATCATGTCACGCCAGTTTATCTTTGCACTACGGACCAAAGAGAACTATCACCACAATTTACATATGAGGATGAGGATGATGACAATGATACAGTGAGATTAAGGATAAGAAAAGATTTATAATTTAATCGGTATCAAAGATTGACCAAATTGCCAACACGATGACCAAATTGTGGAGTCAAATTCAAGAATGATATTCAAGAAATTATTTCATGCTTCAACTATAACGTATAAGATGAAATAGAAAAATTCAAGTGAAAAGATATTAGATGAAGCACAAACTATTAAGGATATTCTACTAATTTTCAGGAATTTTCTCCATTTAAAAATAAGGTTTTGGAAACAAACAAAGATTTCTTATCATAAATGGAGAAATGTGAAAAAAAAAGATATCCCTTAAAGAGTACAAAAGAAATGATACGTTATACGAGTATAACATAATATATGAAACTGCAAATGGATTTTCACCCGTCATGCGATAATCCGCGTAGACAGATTATTTCCACAAAAGATTAATAAGTAATGAATACGAATGGTTATTCACCAGGTACGACACTCGTACATACAGGTTATCCCCACAGAATAATAAAGAATGAATACAAAATGATATTCACCAGGTACGATATTCGTACATACAGGTTATTCCCACAGAATAATAAGGAATGAATACAAAAGGATATTCACTAGGTACGCCATTCGTACATACAGGTTATTCCCACAGAATAATAAGGAATGAATACAAAAGGATATTCACCAGGTACGACATTCGTACATACAGGTTATTCCCACAGAATAATAAGGAATGGATACAAAAAGATATTCACCAGGCATGCGTCATACCGCACGGACAGGTTATCCCCACAAATTAATACAGAATAAATAACAACCTTTATGAGTATAATATCACTTACGAACATTAAAGCAAATGATATTATATAAGAGTATAAAAGAAATGATACCCCCTACCTTCGTTAATAAGTGATTGGATGTTGCTTTCTATGAAGTTTACTAACTTGGACAATACTAGTATTTTCACAAATACTCACAATAGCCTAGCACACTATGAGAACTCAAGAAATGTAGAGAGAGAGGAAGTATATGCAAGGAAGGTGTGAAGATTTCTTAAAATAACCCCTCCTATTTATAGGAAAACTAAGTTTCATTAATTGCACAATAAGTGCTCGACTTATTACACTTTAGTACCTCCATCTTTGCCTCTATTTTTAATATAATCCCTCAAGTATTATCAATCTTGCATAACATCCCCTAATAGTTCCCACATGTGAACCAATAGTTCCCACATGTGAACCAATAGTTCCATCATGTGAACCAACAGTTCACAGCATGTGAATTTCAAAATTTCAATTAGATACCCCTATGTTAGACTCCACTTTTAATCCGTCAATAATGCTAAAATATCATAACAAATAATATGAGTTACAGTGCTATGATAAATAATAAAAAGTACCATGCAGATGCTATTGTAATTATTGAATCAAAATACTGTGCAATTGCTACTTTATCAATTATTGAATCAATAATTTAAAATATTGTGCAACACCGTGTGCCTGTGAAATACCGCGTACTACTGTGGAATAACGCGTTTTACTGTTCTTTTTATTACCGGGTATTTCAACAGTTGCCGGTGATAATACTGTTGACAAAATACTGTCGCTTTCAATATCCGACAATGGGGCCCACTATCGTTGATAATATTGTCATTGTGGGGCCCACTAATATTTTGTTATTTCGGCGCCGTACGTTACCGAATATAATATTTCTCCGATAGAACGAATTTTATTCGACAGAACGAATATTACCCAACATACAGGTTTGACTTTTTTTTTGTATAAATGAATAGTATATTCGCATGAATAGTACTTTCGTATTTATACCGTATAATTTTTGTATCCAACTCATATAACGCTATGACGTAATTCAAAGATCGAAGAAAGTGTAAAAGCGTTTTTAGCGTGAATAGTCTCCCGTGAATAGTTATCGCGTGAATAGTGATTTAGCGTTATTACTAGACATCTCAATTGTCACATTTCACTAGTAACTTTATCATTATCGATTTAACACCTTTCTGTTTAAAATAATAATAAGAAGAAAAATTAAATTTTATTTATTAAAATTTTCGGGGTCTTACAATCTCCCTTCCTTATGAAATTTCGTCCCCGAAATTTACGTACGTACCTGGCATATCAAAGATGTGAGGATACTTTGCTTTCATTTTAGATTCTAACTCTCAGGTCATTTCCTTTATATTATGGTTTCTCCATAAAACTTTGACTAGAGGTATAACCTTTGATCGTAGAATCTGTTTCTATTAGACAAAAGTGAGAATTATAACAATGACCAACTAACCCAAAGGTGCTGCACTATCAATCAATGCTCGCTACGACGAACTGCCCGACGGAGTGCCTGTTGAGCCAACCGATCAACCACTCGGCGTCTGATCATGCGCCGACTACTGCCCTCCTCTCGAGGATATCTTCTGACTCGGTCCTGCAGTCTGACCATGGTCATATATAGAGCATACTCTAATGTATCAATCCTAGCAGATTCATCTCGAACCTCTCCCTCCAGCACATCCACCCTTGTGGCTGCGCGAACCCAGAACTCCTGTACTCTAATCCTGTCTGCCTGCTCCAGGTCTCTCTCAGCTCTGGCAGCCTGTAGCGCTGACTGCAACTCCACCTCCCTGGCATTTGACTGCTCCACTGCCTGCCTCAACTGACTGTTTTGCAACATCAGGTGTTGCACTGTGTGGCTCAACTGGGGTGTAACACTCTCTCACTACAAAAAAATGGACATTCGGCAACAATTTTTCTGGCAACGACTTATAAAATCGTTGCCAAAAATGCATGTTTAGCAACGAAATTTGTCATTCGTCGCAGTTTGTGAAACACTTTAATTTTTCGTAACGAGATTCATAGATCGTTGCAAAATTTTGTTGCCAATTCGTTGGCGGGAAAATAAAAAACCCCCCGCCTATTTACTTTTTTGTTACCGATGTGATTTCTCCTCATCGTGGGCAACAAAAAGTTTTTTGTTGCTATATTTCGTTGCATAATATGGGCCACATTTATTGTCAACAATTTTTTTCATTGCGTATTTTGTACAATTTTTTGCAACGACTAGTAAATTATTACCCAAAATTAAGATAAACTCAATAAGCACGTTTTAGCCTCTCTTTTTTTTTCAAATCGCTTAATTTTGCATTTTAAAATTATTATTTATTTGGACGCAAATTTATACAGTCAAATGTTTCACTCCCTCCGTCTCAAAAATAAATGCCCAATTTTTTAAAAAAAATTATCAGTTATAATTTTTGAAATTAAAATTAAGCACATATAGATATATTTTCTAATTTACAAAAATTAGAATTCACTTCAAGAAAAAGGGCATGTAGTGAGACAAATTCTTCACAAATCATAATATATTCCTCGTAAGAGATTTATTTGTGAAGGAATTTTTCCTTTGCACAGTTTTCTCGCATTAGAACTCCTCGCTATAGATATCATTTGCTAAGTTAGTAACTATATATATTTTGTGAAAGATATATTGTGAATGATTTTTTTTTCACAAATTATATATTTTAATGTAACAACGCTATTTAGTGAAAGGATAATTTCCATCATCAATAATATATTGCGAAGGAATAATTTTAATTAGTGAATAGATGTTTGCCTTCACAAATAATATTTTGTGACAAACAAATTTATTTAGTAAAAGAAGATTTTCCATCACTAATTATATATCAAGAGTTTTTCTTCAATTTAGTGAGAGAGGGAATCCTTCATTGATAAATTTACTGTTAAATAATCAAATTCATTGAAAATAATTGATTTTCAAATTAATTATTTTATATGTATTAAATTATTTATTAACCTCTATACCCAAATATTAGATTTAACATTTTAGTTGAATATAAATAACACGAAATACATATTTCCCAACTAAAAGATAAACAAATTATATTATTACCAAAAGATATAATGCATAAAGAGCTAATATAAGTATTTCACAACTAAAGGATTAACAAATTATATTATTACCAAAAAATAGAATGCATAAAGAGCTAATATAACCAATACAAGGACATCTCAGAAGATATTTATAACTAACATAAGAAAATTGAAAAACAACGAGCTCGAATGAATCATAATTGCATCATGTTTGGTCCTCATCATCATTTTCTTCAGAAAAATCAAGATATGGCTTGTAAACTTTATACTGCAAGAAAAACACCAGAATTCTATTCAAAACGACAAGAACAATAAGAATATAACAAAATAGTAGACTTACATCAAGAGAGAAAAAATAGTAGGCTTAAATCAAGAAAGGTTAATGAAAATAGAGAGACGATATATAAACTATCACAAAATATTACTCTAAAAAATTTGAAAGTTTATGAAGTTAGCCCCCTTTGTAATAAGCTAGAAACTATTATTCTCCTTACTGTTGTGTTGCAATTGAGTTTTAAATCTAAATGTTTCAATTATAAGTTGCAAATGAAGCTTCAAATCTTAATATTTGCATACGATAACATTCAGGTAACTGAAATGATGCGCATTCTATTTTGCTAAATAGGTACAATTTTGCATTTTAGTCTTATAAAAATAATACAATCATTATATTCAATGATACAAAACAAACATCCTTAAAGTTCGTAAATTTGTAAATAAAACTCATTTTGTAAAATTCAGGGACTATAATTAATGTATCAAATATTATATTCACCTTCTTAATTACCTATATATAAACATTAATTATACTCATATAATTAAGTTAGTACCTCTTCTCTTAAAGGAGCATTCCCGATCCATAACAATACTGCTCATCAAATGACATCTCCCCTATAGTAGCAGGGCCACCACAGTTGGGGCAAGTAGCATTGCTGAGGGCTTCTTTGTACCTTATATTATCTGCACATAGCTTATCGTTCTCATTCCACAGCTGTGTGTTGTCATGGCGTTCATGTTGAGCCTATGACACATACAATGAATTAACACATGATTAATTGAGGCAGTAGTAGCTTAGCTAGTTAATTTAGTGAATCATTATTAAGTAGCTATGGCAATTAAGCCACAATAATAGTACATCCATAAGGAAGAAGATTTAAATTCAGAATTATGAGCACAAAGTATCTAAAAGCTACTAGTATTTACCTTCATTTGAGTGCGTTTGTTTTGAAACCAAAATTTCACTTGCAAAGGCTCTAGCCCTAATCGGCGGCCTAGTTCCTTTCTTTGCTTGTCATCTGGATGAGGGCACTCTTTGAAAAACCTATAAAAAAATCAAAATATTAGTTGCATACGATAACATTCAAGTAACTTCTATTGGGAACACAACCATGCATTAACCAATAATTACCTAGAATGCGCATCATTTCAGTTTGTGGAACAAATATGGGTTCGCGATATGCTAAATAGGCTCAAACATGTTACAGGGGAAGCTTCATATGAATGCTTATAGTTGGAAATCCTCTAAAAATATAAATGCAATAAAGCAGAATTTCAAAGAAGATTCTTAGATAAATCAACAAGTTGATTGCTCAAGAAATAATTTAGTATATATGTGATGTTTGAGCATCATTAAGTTAGGATATTGATATTGTGCCATTAGAGGAGGCAGGAAACAAAAAAACATTGGGTCAATAAATTAAGACTCTCGTAATGTAGGAGTACCATGCTTGGGAGCAACGCAATTCACTAGGTCAATTAGATTAACGGGGAACTCTGGCACCACATATTTCAACTATGAACTCAAAATGTAAAACTTGATAAAAACAAATGAATTCAGGCATGTTCAAGGAACGCCAAACAAGACAGAGTATCAACCAGCTTGCTGCAGCATACCATGTGCAATAAGCCACTGTTTAGATTTTTTGTAGAAGCCTTGTAGCCAATATTTTGTTGTACTTTAATTTTGCCTTAACGTGATGCCACATAAAAGTTTATAACATAGATAAAGCATTAGACTCTATTGCAATTTCACATGATCACATCAAACATATTTACCATAGATAGTTGTACTGCATCACACGATGTCTAGCAACATCACATGAGACTTCTCTAAGAGTATAGTCAAGACCAGAAATGCCCTTAAAAACTCAAGCATCTAACAAATCAGAATTTAAACATGGACTAAAAAACATTTAGACCAGATGGGTCTTACAAATGCAAGTTATGCTGATTATTATCTACATAAAACAAAATTTTAATGAGTGCTGAAAAATTTAAAACCGCTAGTAAGTGTACCAAGTATGACACTTGGTGTCCACCTACAATACTAGAAGAACAAAAACTTTGATACATAATATACCATTATATAATACACTAATTCTTAAGGTAAGAAGTGCAGATAACGCAAAGTATCTGCTAGTTAAGGATTCAGGTAAGCAAGCAGAATTCAAGCTAAATTTCAAGGACAGTTTACTACATGAGCTGAGTTTAAACAAGGGCAAACTCGCCTATTAGAGTTGGTTAAGCTCATTAACTTGATTGTTAAGAGTTAAACTATATTTACACCACTTGTAGCTATCTCGTGTAACAAAACCTAAGCCATAGAACTACTTTTCATTGAACCTTTTTTTTGTTTGATAAGTACTTTTTATGGAACTTTCTACTGTATTCGATGGAGTTCTATCTCAAGTTTCATGTTTTTTTTACCAGTAGTGTTGCATATTCAAACACGTGTATAAAACCAAGGATTATTACCAATATATCTGTGTATTGGGTACAAAATATGAACTTCAGTCATGGCAGTGGACAATCACATTTATTATCCATAACAATAACATGTATATACATAGACAACCCATAGAGTCTGACCTATAGCCCTCACCCCTACCCACTCAAAAACCTACAGCCCAGAACTAAAACTACCAAAATACCATAGGCACCTTATATTCCAAAAACCTACAGCCCAGAACTAAAATTACCAAAATACCATAGGCACCTTATATTTAATAGGGGGTAACATAGTGCAAGATAAACATTCGATAGAGATAAACCAATCACCGATTGTGAAATCAATAATCTCTAATTCCATTAGAATTGTTAAACTCCAATGAACAATCTAACCCTTAGTAGCAACTAGCAAGAAAACCAAACAATTCACTAATTACGAAATCAAACACAAGAAAAAACGCCGCACAATAAAAAACAATTAAGGTTCAAAAGAACAACTAAAATCCAAGTAAGTTACTCAAATATACCAAATTGTATTTTAAAAATATATGTGCCACTAAGAACATCAATAATTTGCTATCCCAAATGTTTATGTGGTACACATACAAATTTACCCACAAAAACCTTTGCCTCCTCTGATGGCTCTGGCCTCTGGATACTCCTCATCTACAAAACAAAAACAAACACATAAAACCCCAAATAAGAGCTTATTACAATTCCCATCAACCAAAGGAAGCGTATAATAAAATAAAGGTCCATATTTATGCCAAAAAAATTTACCCAATTCAGGGGGTGGGAAAACATGAAACCGTATAGTTTTGGAGTTCATTATAATTTCATAATGCAATATTAACACAGCACAAACATTCAGATAATAAAAATGAAAGAATTAAAAAGTAAAAGCAAACAGAAAACAAACCTCCAAGTAACAGGGATTGGAGCTGAAACAAAAGACTTGTGGAACAACATTGTTTGTGGCATTTTGCTCTCTCTGCCACCAATTTCTGCTCAAACCCTTCAATTCGTCTCACAAGGAAGGACAAAGAGGAGAGATAAGGGGTAATGGGTTTATTTTTAGAGAGAGAGAAAGAGATAAAGGTAAAGAAGAAAGTTAGCTAGAATGAGATTCGGATGAAAAAAAAGGTATGGGCTTTGAATGAGAGAAATATTGTACGGTGTTTTTGTAAATTACTACTCCAGTACTAAAACAGCCAGCCAGCAATAATGGCACGTACATTAAATACAACATTTAGCAAATCGGGCTCATTAGAAAAGACTCATTTGTTCTTTTATATCATCCTAAATCCACCGTCTTAAAAAATAACTCATACAATATGTCACATTTAAATAGGTAGAAGAAAGAAGAGAGACAGAATGAACAATTAAAGAGAGGAAGCTAATTCCCAATCTACTTCAATTTTCTAGACTAAATAAAACCGAAACAAGAAATGGTTCAACGAGTTATCTGAAAGCATACAATAATCATGCTCACTATTTACTAAATGAGTAATCTTTATTGTTAATGAATCAAATTCTAAGCTTTCATTCTTTTAGCAACACACAACATGGTAGTAGCATAAACTCCTGTTGCATCACAAACAGTTACTTAATCAAACACATTCATGAACACATTATAATATTTACCATCCAGATAAAACAAACAAAACCCAAGAGAAAGTGCATGAGAAACAAGCAAGTTACAGTTATACACTCACAAAAAAGTAAGGAGTCTAACTGGATATAGATTTCTGCTTCCCAAATATATTAATTCATGTAATATAGGGCTTCTCAACTTTAACACTACTATATTACAGCAACTGGTTGAAAGAGCAAAGAAAATACAGAGAAAAAGTATCTACACCATGTTATTGGAGCCTACTGAGGGTCCCGTTATCAGTTATCTCTAAAATTTATTTACTTATTCTACCACCATTCACTTAGTCTTTTTGCAATAAAATACCAATGTCTTGAGTATTCTACCACCATTCACTTAGTCTTTTCCTAGTAAAATACCAATGTCTTGATCATAAAGGCTGTTACCTTCTTTTTTTTGAAGTTTACTAATGTTACATGTATAGCAGCATAAGGTAGAGGCAGACCACAAGCCTTAGTTCTAGAACTGGACCACTTGGTCAATGACCACTCTATAAATCTCCCAAAGTGGCAAGAAGTCATGCAGACGTTTAAGCATGTACAACAACAAATGGTTAGAATAGCACACACATTGTTAAATAAGAAAGAGAAATTAATACTTGAAATACTTAATCCAATTAATTAAATATGGAACCATAGCTCTACATGCCAGAGAAGTCAGGAAAATGCAGGAACTCAAAACTACACAGGTAACACAACCCCCCCACCAGCACAATATAATATCCAGATAAAGAATGCCCATTTTTATCTTATTGATTGTATTTAGTATTAATCGATACACCTAAAGAAAACAATAGAATAAATCATTAGATAGAAAAAGGATTATAAGTGATATCACTGTATTTCTAAAGTTTAAGTTCTAAGAGATTTATTTTAAAGTTCCATAAGGAAAAGATTGATTTATGAATTCAATTAAACAGGAAAATTGGATATAAAACTTACATTTGCCATCCTTTTCTTTTCTTTTCAGTCCATTTTAAAACTGTAAACACAGTCTGAGCACAAAATGCCTCAACCAAACAACTACTATTACTTAATCTAGTTTGAGACTGACAAAATTTCTATTCAAATACGAAATTAATATTCAATTTTCTTCTTCAGTTTCCCAGTAACAAACAGGGGAAAGTTAAAAGTGGATTCAAAAAACAGTGTTATACTACCAAAAATAGTGTACCCTGCGCGGTTTGCATTTTGCACCATGGCTAGATCAAATGATAGAACAACATAACCAGAAAATTCTTTATCGCATTCACTAAATATTCAATTGATTAGTATCAGGAAAAAACAAAGCACTAAATTGAATCAGCCAAAAATAAAGTTCCATTCTAAACCTTAAAATTAATACTCCTATTAAAACAAAAACAATACAAGACATCAAGAGGCCAAAGCAAAACCAAACAGAAAATAATGAAATTCTACTTGTATTATCTGTGTATTTACATATCATAAATCGTACCGATAGTACTGCGATCCAGGAGGAATTGTAAGCCGAAAGAGGGACTGACCCAATCGAGCGAGAGAGAGTGATTCAATCGAGCGAGATGAGCAGAGCAGCCGTTTGTTTATGATGAGACAAGGGAAGAAATCAGATATAAGTTGTGAGGACAAAGATGTCATTTAAAAAAAATAGGGAGGGCAAAATAGACATTTAAGAGCCTGTTCGGCAATGACTTATAAGTCAGTCAAACTGACTTATAAGTTAGTTTGACCAACTTATAAGTCATTTGCCACTATTCCTCTGTTCAGCAACGACTTATTTTTGTACTTATAAGTTGATTTTTAAGCCCAAAAAAGTAAGCAAGTATTTGAAACTTATTTTAAAATGACTTATAAGTTATTTTAAAATAAGTTAGTTTGATCAAATATAATGTTTATTTTGCCCCTCTTCTATTTTGTCTCTCTTTTTATTAATGTCCTTTTTAGTAATCTTTACATTTGATTTTAACTTATAAGTCATTATGAGCCGAATACCTTCATAACTTATTTTAACTTAATTTATGACTTATAAGTCAAATTGATGTCGAACACTTTTATTTATAAGTCACAACTTAAAATAACTTATAAACCAACTTATATTTTAACTTTAAGTCATTGCCGAATAGGCTCTACATTTTGTCAAAAAGAACTTATTAGGAATGACTTATAAGTCGTTTTTAAATAAGTTACAAATTGTTACTTATTAATTTTGACTTATATGTCAAAAAATAAGTTGCAAATTAAGTTGCAAATAAACACTTGAACATTACCAAACAGCTTATAAGTTGGTTTGACCAACTTAAAACCAACTTATAAGCTCTTGCCAAACAAGCTTTTTTTTGTGTGTGTGTGTATGCCCGATGGTAGATCGATTATGAAATTCAAAAATTAATTTTTAAAATCACACGATTAGCCATGGTAATTATTTTATAATATTGGGAATTTGGGATATTTGGTGTTGGAATTCAATACTAATTCTATTTGTTGGTCTCTACCTCTAAGAATTAATTTTGAAGATAACAAATAGGTTATTAAGAAAATGAAAATAAAAAAATTTAGTATCCTCCCTATAGGATTTTTTTTTAATATAAATACATATATTAAAATTATTTATTTTCTTATTTTGATTAAATTTTTTTTAAACTATTGAAGCAGTGTCCTTCTATTTAATTATGCACCGTCGCTAGAGCCTTTAACGGCAGACATACGTGTTATTTAGATGAGATGATTTACAACTTAGCTTAAGTGTCTAACGAGTAACGACGTTGTCTTAGCTTAAGTACAAAAAAAATGTATTCTTCTATGAGTTAGCAATTAAAAATTATTATTTTTAAAATTCTACTATTCGGTTAATTGGTTAAGTGAATAGTGGAATTTTCCTATCCAAAACTGAATCGGAAAACATGAAATAAAATTCGATTATAGCTAAAATTGTCCAAATAACCGAAATATATTTTTGACATTATAATTATTGTAACATATAATTTACTAGTTTAACACGCACATACAATTATATGAGTCCCAAATATTATTTGGCGTGTACACGTGAATAATTGGAGAAATTTTTATTTGTTTATATTCTTATCGTTAAAAGTCAATTAATTTGGATGAAATTTGTGACAATTTGTTAGAGTTATATTTAAGTTAATTTGCTTTAAATATAATCCTTTATTATTTTTCATTTTTCGATCTAGTTAGATTGAGTTATCATATTAGAGGATGAACACTTCTCTAATTAAAAGTTAAAGATTGCAAATGTAATTTTTTGTTGTATAATACTCCCTCCGTCCCAAATTAATTGCCCAATTTTGACTTTTTAAAGTCAAATTGACCATTTTAAAACTAATCTTTTTAATATTTTTGCTAAAATATAAGTAAAAAGATTATAACCAAAAGAAAGTATATACGGTTTATTACTAACCCCAATTTTTATAATTTTAGAAATATATTTATATATGCTTAATTATTAATTCTAAAAATAGTCAATTTGACTTAAAAAAGTCAAAACTGAGCAATTAATTTGGGACGGAGGGAGTAGTTGGTAGAAATAATTTTTAAATATACCATTTTTATAATAATATATATTATGAATTGAAATATTTTTTTAAAAGAATATTAATTTTTTACATAATCATAGTTAATATATTGATATATACATTAGTTTACTAAAAATATTTTTTAAATAGAAAAGGTATATAATTTTCTTTATAAAATAATATATTGTATGCTATAATAAATTCTATAAGTATATGTATGTGTTATACTAATTAAATATTGTAGTACAAAGATAATATTTGGTAAAATAATTAATTATACAAATAAACAAAAAATTAGTTTTAAAATATTGTCTTAATTTTCGGAATTAAAATTTTATATTACTTATGCTTAAAATAAATATGGGCCTTTTTTCGTAAAAACACAAATTGATCCAACGGATGAAAAGTTGGTTGATGACAACTATTCTTCACCATCCTCAGGGACCAATCAGAAGCAAGCATACGTACTATCAACGATCAGCTTAAGAAGTGATCATAGCCTACAGATCAAAAAGTTGATCAGCTTAACAAAGGCCTAGGCTTTCTTTTGAGTTATTCATTTTGTTGTGGGCAGCAAAGAACAGACCGGAGCTAGAAGCCTAGAAGGAGATCAGTGAAAAAGAATTAAAAAAATGGCATGGAGGGGAAATCTGTCTCGCAATCTGAAAGAGCTACGGATTTCCTTCTGTCAAACCTCACCTGCTAGTTAATCAACTAGGTCTTTTCTCTCTCTTCTCTATACTTGGATTCCCTCCATCGTTTTCTTTTATTTCAGTTTTTTTACCAGTTGTATTGATTGATATATCATTTGTTGAGAATAATTACAAGGATTCTAAAGAAATTGAACCCTAGATACCCTATATTGATCCGTGAGTGCAGCGGTACCGAGCCTCGGCTATGGGCAAAATACGGTAAGAAAAACCCTAATTCTCTCTACTTCTACATGAGTATTACCATTTTTACCTGCTTCATTTTGCTCCTTTTAATTTATCAATGATTATTTGCTTTTGACTCAATTTGGTTATGGAGTTGATTTAGCATTCCCCTTTTTGAATTAAACTAAGATGATGATGTCTCAGTTAATTTTTTTATTTTTATTTTTTGGTGAAGAAACAAAAAAATAATATGGCTCATATGAATATCCCATGTCTAACATAACTGCAAACTATAAAAGGATCAATAAATTAGAGAATTAGTGAGAAGTGATTACTTGCAAATTGAAGGAAAATGCTGAATTCTTAAACTTTATACCAGTGAGATTGAATATCCAGAGAAGATAGTGCTCAAATTCAGAACTCTTTGGCTCAAATCATATATTTGTAAAAGTAACAGGAATCCAAATTGATAAGTTACATGAAATGCACTCTTGAATATTAAGTGAAATAGTGGAATTGGGAAACAATTGCGGAAGTGCCTTAGAAATGAATGTAGAATGTTTAGTTATCTTCGATGTTAGAATATGTTTTAAACTGTGTAAAGTCCATTATTGGATCTTATATATTTTTACTCAAACAGCGTGGGCTACCTAACAGGATACTTCAAATGAAATTTTGCAATTTACTTGGTTGGTATTGTTATAATGTTCTCTCACTTGCAGAATGCTTCACTAGATAGCAACCACAAAAAAAAAAGAAAAAAGAAAAAAGAAAAACACACTTTAGTAGAGTACTCTGCTAAACCAAGTTTTATTTCTTATTGCCTAGGATATGATCTGTTGCAAGGAATTCTTGAAAAAAATAGGATTCACAACCACAACCCATCTCATTTCACATCTTTATCATTCAAAAAATATCTGAGATATGTATATTGATTCCGTGATTTCAAAAAAATATCTGAGTTCCACACATATACCATTTTACACCTTGAAGTTCTAATTGCGCAGAATTAGTCCTTGAAATTCAATTTGTTTTTTACTTACTCCACCAATTGCCCCTAATTGCCTGAAAAGTTATTGTTTCAAAATTGACCTCGTTCAGCTGGAGCAATTGGGGGAGGTTTTGCAACTGGTGCTATGTGCCAGAAATTGTAAAATTTTTAGGGAGCAATGGCACAGAATCAGAACTTATGGTGTAACATGCATGCAGGTTGCTTGCTGCTGCTTCTTCTTCTTCTTCATTTTTTTTATTTAGTCATCCTTAATGCCTCTTCTCTTCTCTTGTATTCCATTCATATTTGTTGTGGTAAGAAAATGGCATGAAGTTCACTTATAAGATTTATATCCTCCTACTTCCCAGCTCCTCATCAACTCATAAACCCATACACTGGTGAATCTGATATCTTAACTAACTATTTAGAATAACTCCTTTCCTGAACTTAAGTTGTTGTTGCTTGTATGCTATAATCTCTCATGAGTTTGCTGGATAGGATGTCGGTAATGTTCGATTTCCTGTTACAATCAATACACATATCTCAGAATTTCACATCTTTATCATTCAAAAAAATATCTGAGATATGTGTATTGATTTTGTGATTTCACCTTATAATCATAAACTGAAAAAGTATCTAGTCCCACATTAGTTGAGGATGGTTGGTGTAAGTTTACCTTATAAGACTACCAGTTATAATCTCATTTTTATGTGGACTCTGTTGTAGTATGATACTATGAACTACATTATACCTGCATTAACCTATTTTTATCGAATTCTCCTTTCGTTATCTCCCAACTTACAGCTGGCAAATCTGGATTCGGAGGCCTTCTGTCACTTGGTCATTCTTCTGGCAACACCGACATGGTATCATGAAAGGTCCTGGAGGACGTGGGGAAGTTGAAGTAGCAGTTTCTGGTGTTTTAGGTATATTAATAACTCTTTCCTGCATTGATCTAGTGATGTTGCCAAAGCATATTGGATTATCTTCTTATGTTTTGGTTACATTGTTTTGGCCAGACATAAATCTGAACTGAAAATCAATTAGCCTTCTGTCACTTGGTCATTCTTCTGGCAAAACCAACTTCTATTGATATTTTTTTGTTGTATGTGTTCTGGGATGGATTCAATTAAATAAGAGATACTAATGCTTGGGCACACTTTCTTTATACCTTAAAAAAGAATGTAACTGAATGCAACTTAAGATGTTTTTTAAAATATTGTCACATGACATTTAGCGCATATTTTGTAAGAGATATAGGGTGGACTTGTAAGTGTTAGTACCTTACTACCTTTAGAGTATTAGTTCAAAGTTTTGTGTTAGTCGCATTAGGCATATGATATAGGACAAGTTAGAGTTCGCAAGTAAAGAAGGCGAAAAAGAGATGAAAAGTGATACTTATGCTTAGGCTTCGATAATTATATATATATATATATATATATATATATATATATATATATATAGTTGGACTATGTTGTAACTGAAACATCAAGGTATTAAAATTCTTGATAATTGTGGGTGGAGAATTGAAATTCTTTAACACTCCCTCAGTTTCTCAATAAGAATCTGATTGTGGATGTATAATATTGTATCACTATATTAAGCTTTTAATTAACTTGTTTCTCTATGTTATTGGGGTTTACACTTTATAATTATTTGACTGATTGATTAATATATTATTCTCTGAAAAAATATGTATGGATATACTATATTTTATATTTTATCATTTTTTTAGAAATTATTTTGTCCCCTCTCCTTCTGGAGAAAATTCCAATGTCCTATGCTCCTATGTATGCAACTGCCCTTCAAGGACCTTGCTCTTTCAGGCTTTTAGCCTCTTGACTTCTTTGGTTTGCTATACTCTATTATGTTGTTCATCTTGTCTCTTAGTTGAGTGTTTGCTGCTTATTATCACCTTTATAGCTGCATGATTGTTCATAATAGTGGATTATCAACTATTTGCAGATCCAAAAGCTGATGGGATCAACACTAATGGATGTTGCTCAGTCAAACTTGGTTAAGAGCGGGCAAAAAATGTGTTTTACCCTTGTGGTTCCAAAAAGAGATACAAACGGTAATTTTGCTTCTCATTACCCGCTAAAGGTCCAATACTTCACTCAAAAGTGTTTATTATTTTTTGCTAGTAAGGAATTCACCTGTGTTCAAACAAAGAAACTGAATTAATTCATCTAATTTTATATATTTAACGTCTTTCATGATACTTGTATCTCCCTCCTCTTCATCTTTTGTTATTCATGTGACTACAGCCATACATGAAGAATGTAATTAAATACATGTTGGAAGTCAGTAAGGACCCTGATGATGAAGTATCTCTTGAAGCCTGTGAATTTTGATAATCCCTCCACCTTGTGCACTCATGCTCTGAATGTTGTGAAAGCGAGTAGCAATCATGCTTGTGTGTACTAGACTGAACAATTTTTTCCCTAGTTAAGTAGTGATTTGGTATTTCATGGGCAGTTTGTTGAAGGCGCCAACTTTGTACATGTGCCCCAATAAATCATTTAGATAGTTGATTGTAAAGATGATGAATGATTATGTACCCGATGATTTTATTTAATTAATAATATTTGAGTTTTTTGTAATTCTGCCATAATTTGTTATGGGTCATTGAGCCACGATTTATTTTGTTTGTAAAATAATTTCGACATTCGTTACATAACAAAGAAAAAGGCAACATTTATATCGTTGCAAATCATAACAACTTTCGTTGTAGAGATAGAGCAAACAACAACGTATAGTTTCATTGCTAAACGACAACACTTGCTGCTCTCGAAAAATAATCAGCATCGAACATTATTGTTGCCAATTGATTATAATTATCTATAACAAGATCAACGACAACGAATAATTTTCGTTGCAAAATAATATATGACCGATATATTTTGTACATTTAGTAACGAACATCGTTGCCAAAAAGTATACAATCAGCAACGAAAACTAGTTAAGGTAACAATTTTCATACTGTTCAGCAACGACAAATATCGTTGGCAAAAATGTCTCAACCGTAACAAATTTTCATCTTCGTTGACAAAAAAAAAGTTATTTTCGTTGCCAATTAAAAGGATTTTGCAACGAAAATTACTTTTTAGTAACAAATTCTTAATAAATTTGCAACAATATATTTCGTTGCTAAATGATCTATACTTTTACACGAAAATCAACCTTCGTTGCGAAATATCTCACTTTCTGCAACGATAAAAAAAATTTCGTTGCTAAACAATTAGCAACGCTCATTGCGCAACGGATGATCCAACGACCGGAAAATCGTTGCAAATGACATTTAGCAACGAAATTTCATATCTTTAGCAACGAAAACTAGTTGTTGCAGAATCACCATTTTTTTGTAGTGTCTAACTGCTGATTCTGAGCCTTCAACTCAGTTACCTGAAACTGTAGTGAATACGCCTCCGCCTTATACTGGTCTTCCATCTCCTGATGGACAGAATTCTCCTCTTCTAAGTAGAAAATACGAGCATTCTGCTGCTCGATAGTCTGCTCCTGCTCCATTATGCGATCGGCATAATCCCCAAGCAGGTCCTCACTATCCTGACTACCGGATCTCAATACTCCGCCCATGACCGGTTCTACCAAATCCATCAAGTAGTCATTCTCAGGTTCAGACCCACTCGATGATATCACTGGGGCAATGGGTGCGTAACCTACTAGCTGCTCCGCAACAACGGGTATGTCACTGAATACCTCCTCCTTTCGAACTCCGCTGGTCTCTCCTACGGTAGTCATCCTACAAACACACTAAACTAACATTAGTACAACAATAAAATATATTCATTGAAGAGTCAAGTAGATTATAATATCTACCATTTTCTATAAATTAAAGGATCACCACCAATATTTTATCCCTGTAACACCAATCAACAATCCCTGTTTATGAACATCCAAATCAACAGTTTATATTCAACAGCCTCTCTTTGCACTACGTGCCAAAGATATTTATTTGTAACATCACCAGTCATGATCATGCCAAACGCCAGTTCATCTTTGCACTACGGGCCAAAGAGAACTTTCACCATATGCCTTTGTTTGTAACACCAAAAGTCATGATTATACCAATACACAGTTTGGTCAAAATCATGTCACGCCAGTTCATCTTTGCACTAAGGGCCAAAGAGAACTATCACCGCAATTTACATATGAGGATGAGGATGGGGACAATGATACAGTGAGATTAAGGATAAGAAAAGATTTATAATTTAATCAGTATCAAAGATTGACCAAATTGCCAACACGATGACCAAATTGTGGAGTCAAATTCAAGAATGATATTCAAGAAATTATTTTATGCTTTAACTATAACGTATAACATGAAATAGAAAGATTCAAGTGAAAAGATATTAGATGAAGCACAAACTATTAAGGATATTCTACTAATTTTCAGGAATTTTCTCCATTTAAAAATAAGGTTTTGGAAACAAACAAAGATTTCTTATCATAAATGGAGAAATGTGAAAGAAAAAGATATCCCTTAAAGAGTACAAAAGAAATGATACGTTATAAGAGTATAACAGAATATATGAAACTGCAAATGGATTTTCACCCGTCATGCGATAATCCGCGTAGACAGATTATTTCCACAAAAGATTAATAAGTAATGAATACAAAGGGTTATTCACCAGGTACGACACTCGTACATACAGGTTATCTCCACAGAATAATAAGGAATGAATACAAAATGATATTCACCAGGTACGACATTCGTACATACAGGTTATTCCCACAGAATAATAAGGAATGAATACAAAAGGATATTCACCAGGTACGACATTCGTATATACAGGTTATTCCCACAGAATAATAAGGAATAAATACAAAAGGATATTCACCAGGTACGACATTCGTACATACAGGTTATTCCCACAGAATAATAAGGAATGGATACAAAAAGATATTCACCAGGCATGCGTCATACCGCATGGACATGTTATCCCCACAAATTAATACAGAATGAATAACAACCTTTATGAGTATAATATCACTTACGAACATGAAAGCAAATGATATTATATAAGAGTATGAAAGAAATGATATCCCCTACCTTCGTTAATAAGTGATTGGATGTTGCTTTCTATGAAGTTTACTAACTTGGACAATACTAGTATTCTCACAAATACTCACAATAACCTAGCACACTATGAGAACTCAAGAAATGTAGAGAGAGAGGAAGTATATGCAAGGAAGGTGTGAAGATTTCTTAAAATAACCCCTCCTATTTATAGGAAAACTAAGTTTCATTAATTGCACAATAAGTGCTCGACTTATTACACTTTAGTACCTCCATCTTTGCCTCTATTTTTAATATAATCCCTCAAGTATTATCAATCTTGCATAACATCCCCTAATAGTTCCCACATGTGAACCAATAGTTCCCACATGTGAACCAATAGTTCCATCATGTGAACCAACAGTTCACAGCATGTGAATTTCAAAATTTCAATTAGATACCCCTATGTTAGACTCCACTTTTAATCCGTCAATAATGCTAAAATATCATAACAAATAATATGAGTTACAGTGCTATGATAAATAATAAAAAGTACCATGCAGATGCTATTGTAATTATTGAATCAAAATACTGTGCAATTGCTACTTTATCAATTATTGAATCAATAATTTAAAATATTGTGCAACACCGTGTGCCTGTGAAATACCGCGTACTACTGTGGAATAACGCGTTTTACTGTTCTTTTTATTACCGGGTATTTCAACAGTTGCCGGTGATAATACTGTTGACAAAATACTGTCGCTTTCAATATCCGACAATGGGGCCCACTATCGTTGATAATATTGTCATTGTGGGGTCCACTAATATTTTGTTATTTCGGCGCCGTACGTTACCGAATATAATATTTCTCCGATAGAACGAATTTTATTCGACAGAACGAATATTACCCAACATACAGGTTTGACTTTTTTTTTTGTATAAATGAATAGTATATTCGCATGAATAGTACTTTCGTATTTATACCGTATAATTTTTGTATCCAACTCATATAACGCTATGACGTAATTCAAAGATCGCAGAAAGTGTAAAAGCATTTTTAGCGTGAATAGTCTCCCGTGAATAGTTATCGCGTGAATAGTGATTTAGCGTTATTACTAGACATCTCAATTGTCACATTTCACTAGTAACTTTATCATTATCGATTTAACACCTTTCTGTTTAAAATAATAATAAGAAGAAAAATTAAATTTTATTTATTAAAATTTTCGGGGTCTTACACTAAGCGTTCAAAGATGTTGGGAATATCGAACGTCGCCTTCTGGCATGGTAAAACAATAGAGTATTAAATATTTAATATGAGTTTGTTGTGCATACACAAGGCGAGTATTAAATATTTAAGATGTTGTTTTATCACATTTGATGCTTATTAAGGAAGTGAACATTACTGCTTTGTTGTGCACACACAAGGGCGGTCTTTTTCTCTTCACATATATAGAAGTGCTAGGTTGGACTTAACTTAGATTATTTTAGTTCGGATGTGCACACACTTGACCATTATAATCTAAGAGGCAAAATACAAGGAATTACATAGTGATGTAATTGACAATAGTTGTCTACCTATTTATTTATATATAGTTTGTTGTGCACACACAAGGCTATATACATTTGAAATGGGGTCCTTAATCTCACTAGCAAATCTTTAATTAGATTTGCCGAACTATATAATGAGGGTAATATAGTTTGATAAAAATAGTGGGAGATACCAATTTAAATAAAGACCTAATTTATTTTGGTAATTAATTAAATGAATGAATGCTAAAATGTTATCTATTTTCACATGCAGAATTTAAAAATGTCAAACTTGTTAGGTTTGTATAACGCGAACATGCAATCAAATTACATTAATAGTGCGGAAGCGCGATAAAATCAGATTTTAAAATTTTATACAAACCATCACCATGATCTTTCTTTATGCACAATTATTAATTAAATGAAAGAGATGGAGAATAAGAATTATACCCTTGTAGAATTCTAGCTTCCTCAGGTACAAGTTCACCTCCAATTCCTTCGCGTTCTCCTTGAATTCCACCGATTAAATTCCTTCCTTTGATCAACGTTAGCCACCCAAGTGTTTGGCCTCTAGAGGCAATCCACCAAGGAATAATACTTGTTCAAGAAGATGGGTGTTGGCAAAACCCTAGTTTCTATCTCTATAGAAATTGTAAGTACTCTCTACAATTCTTATGCAAGAGTGTGTAACCCTAATCTATGACAAAACTTCTCTTATTTATAGATGTAGGAAAACCCTTCCCTAAACTATTTAGGATTAGGGTTTCTATTCTAATTAAACTCCTTTAATTAAATTAAACTCCTAATCCAATTAGGAATTCATGTGAGAGTACTTCTATTAATTAATTCCCAATCCCTATTAGGAATTAAATAATAGTAATAGTAATAATAATAATAAGACTCCTCTTATTAATTTATATTTAATATTTCTAAAATATTAAATAATAAATATTAAGCTATTTAATTTATTCTATCTCCATAGACTAAATTAAATACACTTAACTTATTATTACAATTATGCCATTTACTTCTTAAATAAATATTTTCCTTTTGCGGTGTGACCCTTTTAGGTTCTCCATATTAAACCGGTTGTGAATAAATCAATTAGAACAATTCTAATCTTATTTAAATAAATAAATTAAACTATTTAATTCATTTAAATAAATAATATTTATTTTACAATAAGGGTAAGCCCCCTTAGCGATCAACGACTTTCTAGATAATATAGATTTCAACATTAATCATAAAAGAACCTTTCAGTGCATAGTTACCGTACAATTCAATCCTTCTACCATACAATGTCCCAATTAAATATAAAACATGGAATTACTGTCAAGTCTTATTTTATTTAATTATATGTATTTCGATTCTGAAATGCACAACTCTGATTAATGCAAATTAGAAACTCTTTTCTAATTTCATTCTACTTTGGCCAAAGACTTCTCAGTCGTCATTTATCGAATCACATAGGACATTCTCTCCTTTTACTAGAAGTGGTAGATTCTTTGTTGATCATTCACCTATTTCCATGTACAACTTATTATACCCAATCATACCCTTTGATATACCCTAAAGGTCTTAAGGGACATGTCAAAGTATAATTCATCATACACAAGATACTATGATGATCTCAAGTCCAAGGATCACTTGTACTACTATCACTAGAGGAAGTCCTATTGACAGGCGAGTAAAACTCCATTAGGTATTCCTTAGCGAGCCACGTTCAGTGAACTTATTCTCTAATAAGCACCTACATACTTGCTTTAGTGTCTCCACACAAATGATTATGAGATCAATCATTCTCTTCATAAGAGCAAGCAACGTATGTACTAATCTATCCGGATTCACTAATCCCCTTTTTAGTAATCCATCGATTAGGAACAATTTAAGTTTGTGACCTATCTAGAATTTGGATCTTATTAGCATGATCACCATCATGATTCTAAAAGCATTGCTCAAAACTATGGGTTTATCACATTTAATATAACAACACCATGTAGATAATGCAAAATGCCTTTAACAATCGAATAAGATTACAAAGTATATGCTACATCATATCAAATATGATTGGCTTGTGTGCATACTACTTTCACTCACTATCACTACGTAGCATACTTGATGCTAACAAATTGACCGGACCGAATTACACGGACTGGTTAAGGAATCTGAGAATTGTTCTCACTACTGAAAAGATTTCCTATGTCCTAAATTCGCCAGTCCCTGCAAGTGTTGTAGAAACAGCCTCTGAGGAAGAGATTGCTACTTTCAGAAAGTGGCAAGATGATGCAATCTTGGCTCAATGTATCATGCTCGCATCCATGAGTAACGAGCTTCAGCGTCAACATGAAACTACGGATGCTCCTACTATATTGCTGCACCTCAAAGAGTTGTATGGTGAGCAAAGTAGGACTGCTAGATATCAGATATCTAAGGAACTCTTCCGATCTCGTATGACCGAGGGCACTGCTGTTGAGACTCATGTCCTTAAGATGATCAATCTGATTGAACAACTTGGACAGCTTGGGTTCGTGATGGATGGGGAGTTAAGTCAAGATTTGATCTTGCAGTCACTCTCGGACACCTTCTCACAATTTGTTGTGAATTTTCACATGAATAAGTTGGACGTCAGCTTGCCTGAGTTGCTTAACATGTTGAAAACTGCTGAAGGTCACTTCTCATCCAACAAGAACCAAGTCTTACTAGTGGATGATTCTTCCAAGAAAAGGAAGAGGCCCAAGGTATCTTCTGAAAAGAAGAAAAACAAGAAGGCTAAGGGCAAGGCGAAGAGAAAGGATAAAAAGAAACCTGATCCAGATAGCAAAGGAATTTGCTACCATTGCAATAAGCCGGGATACTGGAAGAGGAACTGCAAGGAGTATCTTGCAGACCAGAAGAAGCTTGGAGAAGCTTCGACTTCCGATCTAGGTTTGTTCATGATTGAAATTAATTTTTCTGATAGTCAAAATTCTACTTGGGTATTGGATACCGGCTGTAGTTCTCACATATGTAATAATATGCAGAGACTAAGTAGAAGTAGAAAGCTGAACAAGGATGAAGTCGTCCTACGAGTGGGAAATGGAGCAAAGGTTACTGCATTAGCTGTAGGAACCTATCGTTTAGCACTGCCTACGGGCAAATTCATTAGTTTAAATAATTGTTATTATATTCCAACACTCGTTAAAAACATTATTTCAATTTTGTATTGGATATGGATGGTTTTGATATTATAATAAAGAACAATAGTTGTTCTATTTATAATAAAAATGTTTTATATGGTGTTGGTAATTTACTGAATGGACTTTACATACTTGACTTGCATGAAAATATACTTCAAATTGAACAAACTAAGAAAAGAAAAAGAGATGATGTTAATTATACCTTTATGTGGCACTATAGACTCGGTCATATCAATGAAACAAGATTATCCAAGTTGCATAAAGATAGGCTTTTAGAGCTATCTGATTATGAATCATATCCAACTTGTGAATCTTGTCTCATGGGTAAGATGACTAAATCACCTTTTAGTGGAAAAGGAGAAAGAGTTACAGAGTTATTAGCGTTGGTACACACAGATGTATGTGGACCTATGACAACGAATGCACGAGGAGGGTATTCTTATTTTATTACTTTCACTAATGATCATTCTAGATTTGGATATGTGTATTTAATGAAATACAAATCTGAATCGTTTGAAAAGTTCAAAGAATTCAGAAGTGAAGTAGAGAAGCAAACTGGTAAGAGTATTAAAATTCTTCGATCGAATCGAGGAGGGGAATACTTGACCAATGAGTTTCTCAATTGTCTCAAAGAAAATGGTATAATCTCACAATGGACTCCACCAGGGACGCCATAGTTGAATGGTGTATCTGAAAGGAGAAATCGAACATTGTTGGACATGGTTCGTTCCGTGATGAGTTTTACCGACCTTCCAGTATCCTTCTGGGGTTATGCCCTAGAATCGGCTGCATACTTACTTAACAAGGTACCTACCAAATCCGTCCCAAAGACCCCATATGAGATATGGATAGGGAGGAAACCTAGTCTTAAACATGTTAAGACTTGGGGTTGTCCAGATTATGTCAAAAGGTTTGAGCATGATAAGCTGAAGACTAGATCCGACAAGTGTAGATTTGTGGGATATCCTAAAGAAAGTTTAGGATATTATTTCCATCATCCTACTGATCAAAAGGTGTTTGTAGCGAAACACGCTGCCTTCTTGAAAAAGGAGTTTATCCTTGAAGGGGTCAGTGGGAGTAAGATATATCTTGAAGAAGTTCAAGAACCACAAAATACTCCGGATCAAAGTCAGGTACCTGACCAAGTAGAAGAACCTACTGTACCACAACCTATTTGTAAATCTGGAAGAGTACCGAAGATACCTGAGAGGTATGGATTCATCATAGAGGATGATGATGAGGTAGGCATCATAGATGATGATGATCCATTGACTTATGAAGAGGCTATGAGTAGTGAAGACTCAGAGAAATGGCTAGAAGCCATGAAATCTGAGATGGACTCCATGTATAAAAACCAAGTATGGACTTTGGTTTCACCACCTGAGGGCATTAAGCCTAGTGGGTGTAAATGGGTCTTTAAGAGAAAGACTGGAGCGGATGGCAAGGTAGAGACCTATAAGGCCCGACTGGTTGCAAAAGGTTTCAAACAAAGACAAGGAGTTGACTATGATGAAACTTTCTCACCAGTAGCTATGCTCAAGTCCATTCGGATTTTACTTGCAATTGCAGCTTATTATGACTACGAGATCTGGCAAATGGACGTGAAAACGGCCTTCCTCAATGGAGAGCTTGAGGAGAATGTATATATGATATAGCCAGAGGGTTTTGTTTCAACGGTTGGAACAAACCAAGTCTGTAAGCTACAACGATCCATTTATGGATTGAAACAAGCTTCTCGAAGATGGAACATCCGTTTTGATGAGATAATCAAAAGGTTTGATTTTATCAAAAAATGAGGATGAACCATGTGTGTACAAGAAGGTTAGTGGGAGCGCTGTTTCATTCCTTGTATTATATGTTGATGATATATTACTGATAGGGAATGATGTTCCTATGCTACAGTCGATCAAAATTTGGTTATCTAAACACTTCTCCATGAAGGACTTGGGTGAGGTATCCTATATTTTGGGGATAAAGATCTATAGAGATAGATCTAAAAGGATGCTAGGCTTGACCCAAGGAAAGTACATTGACTCGATGCTAAAGAAGTTTAGCATGGAAGATTCCAAGAGAGGTCTCATGCCGATGAGCCATGGAATACATCTCTCCAAGAAACAGGCCCCAAAGACACCTGAGGAGAGAGACCGGATGAGTAAGATTCCGTATACTTCCGCAATAGGATCTATCATGTACGATATGATATGTACTAGACCAGATGTCACTCATGCACTTAGTGTAACGAGCAGATATCAGTCGAATCCAGGAGAAGAGCACTAGAAGGCAGTGAAAAACATCCTAAAGTACTTGAGAAGAACTAAGGATGTAGTTCTTGTCTACGGTGGGTCTGAATTGAAACTAGAAGGCTATACAGACTCAAGTTTTCAAACGGACCAAGATGACAGTAAATCCGTTTCAGGGTATGTGTTTACCTTAAACAGTGGCGCGGTGAGTTGGAAGAGTTCCAAGCAGCAAACAGTTGCTGATTCAGTGACAGAGGCAGAGTACATAGCTGCAAGTGAAGCTGCAAAGGAGCTGTTTGGATGAAAAAGTTCATAACTGAACTTGGAGTGGTTCCTAGCATTAGAGGAGCAGTACCTTTATTCTGTGACAACAACAGAGCTGTTGCGCAGGCTAAGGAACCCAGGTCTCATCAAAAATCCAAACACGTGTTGCGGTGGTTTCATTTGATTAGAGAGATCATTGAAAGAGGAGATGTCATCTTGGAGCGTGTGGACTCTCAAGACAACATTGCAGATCCATTTACTAAAGATTTAACTCAACAGTAGTTTGATCGTCACTTAGAGAAGATGGGTATTAGATACCAAGGCGATTGGCTTTAGTGCAAGTGGGAGATTGAAAGTAGTATGCACACAAGCCAATCATATTTGATATGATGTAGCATATACTTTGTAATCTTAATCATTTATTAATAAAAGAATTGTTTTTCTTAAAAGGCATTTTATATTATCTACATGGTGTTGTTATATTAAATGTGATAAACCCATAGTTTTGAGCAATGCTTTTAGAATCATGATGGTGATCATGTTAATGAGATCTAAATTCTAGATAGCTCACAAACTAAAATTGTTCCTAATCGTTGGATTACTAAATTGGGGATTAGTGAATCCGGATAGATTAGTACATACGTTGCTTGCTCTTAGGAAGAGGATGATTAATCTCATAATCATTTGTGTGGAGACACTAAAGCAAGTATGTAGGTACTTATTAGAGAATAAGTTCACTGAACGTGGCTCGCTAAGGAATACCTAATGGAGTTTTACTCGCATGTCAATAGGAATTCCTATAGTGATAGTAGTACAAGTGATTCTTGGACTTGAGATCATCATAGTATCTTGTGTATGATGAGTTATACTTTGACATGTCCCTTAAGACCTTTGGGGTATATCAAAGGGTATGATTGGGTGTAATAAGTTGTACATGGAGATAGGTGAATGATCAACAAAGAATCTACCACGTCTAGTAGAAGATGTGAATGTGCTATGTGATTCGATAAATGACAACTCAGTAGTCCTTGGCCAAGGCAGAATGAAATTAGAAAGGAGTTTCTAATTTGCATTATTTAGAGTTGTGCATTTGGGAATCGAAATACATATAATTAAATAAAATAAGACTTGACAGTAAATCCATGTCTTATATTTAATTGGGACATTGTATGGTAGAAGGATTAAATTGTACGGTAACTATTTACTCAAAGGTTCTTTTGTGATTGATGTTGAAATCTATATTATCTGGAAAGTCGTTGATCGCTAAGGGGGCTTACCCTTATTGTAGAATAAATATTATTTATTTAAATGAATTAAATAGTTTAATTTATTTATTTAAATAAAATTAGAATTGTTCTAATTGATTTATTCACAACCGGTTTAATATGGAGAACCTAAAGGGTCACACCGCAAAAGAAAAATATTTATTTAAGAAGTAAATGACATAATTGTAATAATAAGTTAAGTGTATTTAATTTAATCTATGGGGATAGAATAAATTAAATATCTTAATATTTATTATTTAATATTTTGGAAATATTAAATATAAATTAATAAGAGGAGTCTTATTATTATTATTATTATTACTATTACTATTATTTAATTCCTAATAGGGATTGAGAATTAATTAATAGAAGTACTCTCCCATGAATTCCTAATTGGATTAGGAGCATAATTAATTAAAGGAGTTTAATTATAATAGAAACCCTAATCCTAAATAGTTTAGGGAAGGGTTATTCCTACATCTATAAATAAGAGGAGTCTGATCATAGATTGGGGTTACACACTCTTGCATTAGATTGTGGAGAGTACTTACAATTTCTATAGAGATAGAAACTAGGGTTTTGCTAAATACCCAACTTCTTGAATACTTGTTCTTCCTTGGTGGATCACCTCTAGAGGCCAAACACTTAGGTGGCTAACGTTGATCAAAGGAAAGAATCACACCGTAGCATTTGAGGGGAACACGAAGGACTAGGAGTTGAACTTGTACCCGAGGAAGCTTTGTTCTACGAGGGTATAATTCTTATTCTCTTTCTCTTTCGTTTATATCGTTAATTGAGCACATTGATCGATCATGGTGATGGTTTGTATAAAATTTTAAAATCCGTTTTATCGCGCTTCCGCTCTATTTATGTAATTGGATTGCATGCTTGCGTTATATACAAACCTTACACGTTTTTCGAGGCAGACGCGTTTTGATAATTTGGAACGCGAATTTCTTCCTTAATTTTAGGGATTTCAGTATATTTTCATAATTCTATTGTAATTAGGATATTTTAAGATAGGATTTTGATTCCAAATCAATTATTATTTCCTTTATGGATTCTAGGGTTTCATAGTTAGTATAAATAAGTTTTATGCTTGTAATTCAACAACAATCGACAATTATTCTGAGTTTTATACAATTGAGAGCTATTCTCTACTTTTGGTTCTTTAAAGAATTTCTAAGCTAATTTCTTAGTTTTTCTTTTGAGATTCATATTTAACTTATCATACAACAAACCATAGTTGTGTGTAGCATTATTCTATCGCATCATACATTCGTACGAAGATTATCGTTTGATCTTAAACGAGGGTTTAAGTGTTGTTGGTGTTCCATTCTACGTGAATTCAATTGCTTGATTGAATTATCAAGATTCTCGTCTCAAAATTAGACGTTGGGTTAAGATTTCGAAAGAGTCCATCAATCTGCTTACTAGAAATGATCCGGGCGATGACCACCTCACGCAAGCGTGCCATGAAGTCTATCATTTGGTATCAGAGCTGCATTTTCTAGCTAAGTATCTATCTTTATTGTATCATTGGATTTGTGAGTAAAGAAAAAGCGTATAGAAAATTTTATTTCAGTTATTTCAATTTGTTCGTAGATTTCTTCTTCAATTCCGTAATCGAGATTGTTGGTACTTATATTCATACCTACTATAGTTGTTTGTGATAAGTTATTTTTGAATTGATTAGTAAAACCGAGAATTTTGCTAAGTAAATTCGAAAAGAACCTATTAGAGAGAATAATCAGAGGTAAAAGGCTTAGTGGTGAGATCAATTGAGGGAAAAGCCTATTGAGTGATACACGAGTGAAACATTAATCGAGCGAAACACGTAAGGGAGTGGTGAGGAAAATATTTTGCTACTAACCACTATTTTGTAGAAAATATGTCTAACTCAAAGGAAAAAGGAACGCTTGCAGAACCTTCATTGTCAGCTGATATGAAGTTGATGATTGAAGCCATGAACAAGGAATGGGGTAGGAGGTTGGATATGGCAATGGAACATGTGCATGAGCGCTTGGACCAATTAAGCGTTACTCGAGGTGAATCTTCTCAAAACCGTCAAGGAACTCATCAAAAAGGAGTATCCCAGCAAAAAGGAGCTAGGGTGGAAGAGACTAATTTCAATGACGGAGGATTTAGTGAAGAAGAGGATTGTGAATCTGACTTTATCCATAGGAGGCGAGGAGTAAGGGATAGAGGCGGTAGGGATAGAGAAGATGGCAATTTGGATAGCATCAAAATGAAGATTCCAGCTTTCCAAGGGAGGAGTGATCCTGAGGCATACCTAGAGTGGGAAAAGAAGATGGAGTGGGTTTTTGAATGTCACAACTATTCAGAACTCAAGAAAGTCAAACTTGCCGCTACGGAGTTTTTAGCTTATGCAGTTACTTGGTGGGATCAGCTGATGATCAGCAAGAGAAGGTGCGGAGAACGGCCCATTGAAACTTGGAATGAGATGAAGACGGTTATGAAAAAGAGATTTGTACCAGACTACTATCACCGTGAGTTAGTTCGGAGCCTACAAAGTCTGAAACAAGGTAGCCGGAGTGTAGAGGACTATTACAAGGAGATGGAAATGTTGTTAGCTAGGGCAAACATCAATGAGGATAGCGAAGCAACAATGGCCAAATTTTCGGCGGGACTAAATTGGGAGATTTCAGATCTAGTAGAACGACAACATTATGTGGTATTGGAGGATATGGTACACATGGCTATCAAGATTGAGAAACAGCTTAAGAGGAGAGGTAGCCAACAATCAATGTCAGATCCGAGTTCATCATGGAAACCCAATATTGGCAAGCGAGAGGAGAAGCCAGCCGTGAGTAGACCCAAAGTTGAGCCAAAACCGGAAACGACTAATAGAGGAGTGCAAGGTAAAACTGACCCTACTTCTTTTAGTCGTAATCGAGATATTAAATGTTTTAAATGTCAAGGTAGGGGACATATTGCGAATCAATGTCCGAATCAAAGAACAATGTTGTTACTTGACAACGGCGAGGTGGAGACCGAGGGGGAAGATAGTGATAGTGATTCTATGCCACCACTAGAAGAAGTAGAGGATAGGGAAGTGACAATATTTAGGGAAGTTTTGGTGACGGGAAGGATGCTTAGTGCACAAGTAAAGGAGGAAAGCAGCGAGCAGCGTGAATATTTATTTCATACTAGGTGCCTTGTGAATGGAAAAATTTGTTGTGTCGTGATAGATGGGGGTAGTTGCACGAATGTGGCAAGTAAGGCTATGGTAGAGAAATTGGGGCTTTCCACAACCAAGCATCCTCAACCGTATCGATTGCAATGGCTCAATGATAGTAATGAGATTAAAGTGACTAAACAGGTTTTGGTGCCGTTTACTATTGGGAAATATGTCGATGAAATCTTGTGTGACGTAGTTCCAATGCAGGCGGGTCACATATTGTTTGGTCGACCTTGGCAATTTGATAGACGTGTGAAGCATGATGTCTTTTCAAATGAGTATTCTTTTATTCACAATAAAAAGAAGGTTACCTTATGTCCTATGTCACCACAACAGGTGCATGAGGATCAACTTCATTTGCAGAAAGATCATGAGAAAAGAAAAGAGAGTGAAGAAAAGAAAAATAATGAGGAAAAAAATAAGAGAGAAAAAGAAAGAGAGAAAAGAAAAGATGATGAGCGAAAAACCAATATCTATGCAAAAAAGAGCGACGTGAGGCGAGCTTTAGATGCTAAACAGCCGATGATTATACTTCGGTATAAGGAGGCACTTTTGAATACTAACGATTCTTCTTTGCCTAGTGTTGTTTCATCTCTTTTGCATGATTATAAGGATGTGTTTCCCGAGGAGCTTCCACAGGGATTACCACCGATTTGGGGAATTGAGGATCAGATTGATTTCGTACCCGACGCTACCATTCCAAACCGTCCAGCCTATCAGAGTAATCCCGAGGAAACGAAGGAGTTACAAAGACAAAGGGTTCGTGAGGGAGAGCATGAGTCCTTGTGCAGTTCCAGTGATCTTAGTGCCAAAGAAGGATGAGAAATAGTGGATGTGCATCGATTGTCGAGCGGTAAATAACATTACGGTAAAATATCGACATCCCATTCCTCGATTAGATGACATGTTAGATGAATTGCATGGGTCTTGTATATTCTCAAAAATTGATTTAAAAAGTGGTTATCATCAAATTAGAATGCAAGAGAGTGATGAATGGAAGACTACTTTCAAAACAAAATATGGTCTTTATGAGTGGCTAGTGTTACCTTTTGGTTTAACTAATGCTCCTAGTACCTTTATGAGATTGATGAACCATGTTTTATGACTATTCATTGGCAAATTTATGGTAGTTTATTTTGATGATATCTTAATATATAGCAAAAACTTGGGAGAGCATGCATTGCATTTGAAATCTGTTTTAGATGTTCTTAGAAAAGAAAAGTTATTTGCTAACATGGATAAATACACGTTTTGTACGGATATAGTTATTTTTCTTGGATTTGTTGTGAGTTCACAGGGAGTTCAAGTGGATGAGGAGAAAATATGTGCAATCCGAGAATGGCCGAGTCCATCAAATGTGAGTCAAGTTCGTAGTTTCCATGGACTGGCAAGTTTCTACCGACGTTTCGTGAAGAACTTCAGCGACATTATAGCACCATTGACGGGAGTAATCAAAAAGAGTGTGGGGTTTAAGTGGGGTGAAGAACAGGAAAAGGCGTTTAAATTGATTAAAGATAAATTGACTAACGCTCCTTTGCTTGTTTTGCCTAACTTTATTAAAACTTTCGAAATTGAGTGTGATGCTTCAGATTTAGGGATTGGAGCGGTGCTGATGCAAGAAGGGAAGCCAGTAGCATACTTCAGTGAGAAGTTGAGTGGAGCCGCTTTGAACTATCCGACGTATGACAAGGAGTTGTATGCATTGGTTCGAGCGTTGGAGACGAGGCAGCACTACCTTTGGCCTAAAGAGTTCGTGATTCACACGAACCATGAATCGTTGAAATACTTAAAGGGACAACATAAGTTGAACAAAAGACACGCAAGGTGGATGGAGTTCATTGAGACATTTTCGTACGTCATCCGATACAAACAAGGTAAGGAGAATGTTGTTGCTGATGCTCTTTCGAGAAGGTACGTGTTATTGAATACTCTTGATACAAAATTGCTTGGGTTTGAACGAATTAAAGAGTTGTATGTTAATGACCTTAAATTTTGTGAAGACTTTAAATCATGTGAAAAGAATGCTGTAGGTAAATATTTTAAAGTTGATGGTTTTCTGTTTCGAGAAAATAAGCTATGTATACCTGCATGTTCTTTGCGTGAGTTGTTGATTAGAGAGTCACATGGGGAGGTCTAATGGGTCATTTTGGTATTGAAAAGACTTTATCTGTTTTGAAAGAGCATTTTTATTGGCCTCATATGAAACGAGATGTGGAAAGAATTTGTGATAAATGCATTACGTGTAAGCAGGCTAAGTCTCGTGTTCAACCTCATGGATTGTATACACCATTGCCTATATCTAGTCAACCTTGGATTGATTTGTCTATGGATTTTATATTGGGTTTGCCTAGGTCTAAGAGTGGTCATGATTCTATATTTGTGGTCGTGGATAGATTTTCTAAGATGGCACATTTTATTCCATGTCACAAAACTGATGATGCATCCCATATTGCTGATTTGTTCTTTAGAGAAATTGTGCGTTTGCATGACATGCCTAGAACAATTGTTTCAGATAGAGATTCTAAATTTTTGAGTTATTTTTGGAAGACATTGTGGTGTAAGTTAGGTACTAAACTGTAATTTTCCACTACTTGTCATCCACAAACTGATGGTCAAACCGAGGTAGTAAATAGGACTTTATTTGCATTGTTAAGAACTATTATTAAAAAGAACATTAAAGTTTGGGAAGAGTGTCTACCGCATGTTGAGTTTGCTTATAATAGATCAGTTCACTCTACTACATAATTTTCACCATTCGAAATTGTATATGGTTTTAATCCGTTAACTCCATTAGATTTATTACCATTACCTTTGTCTGAGTATACTAACATGGATGGAAAGAAAATGGCTGAATTTGTTAGGCAGATACATGAGAAGGCGAGACTCAACATTGAAGGAGGACGGAGCAATATGCAAAACAGGCCAACAAGGGTCGTCGTCAAATGATTTTTGAACTGGGAGAATGGGTGTGGTTACATTTGCGGAAGGAAAGATTCCCAGCTCAAAGACGGTCTAAATTGCTTCCAAGAGGAGATGGTCCATTTCAAGTTCTCGAGCGCATCAATGATAATGCCTACAAATTGGATTTGCCTGGTGAGTATAACGTTAGTGCAACCTTCAACGTTACTGATCTTAGTTCATTTGATGTAGGTGACGATTTGAGGACAAATCTTTCTCAAGAGGAGAGGTATGATGAGGGCATCCTTGGTTCGGGAAGGGATGACAACCATAGAGCGGATCCTATGTGCATGCCGGATGGACCTGTGACAAGAGCTCGGGCTAAACGATTCAAGGAAGGCCTTAATGGATTGATACAAGGCATGTGGAGCGAGGATAGATCAAGTGTAGAGTTCGAGGAGCAGGATTCTAAGGCTTTGCATTTGGTCCTGATGATACAAGCAAACACGCCAGGGTTGAGAACGATGGAAACAAGAGAAGTCGAAAATTTCCAAACTGCAGAGATCTCGCCTCGACGAGAAAATCAGGGCCAAAATTCTCGCCCCGGCGAGAACCTCTTTGTCCATTTTCGCCCCGGCCTGATCTGAAGTCGCCCCGGCCAAGATCTCTCTGTCCATTCTCGCCCCGACGAGAACTTTAGTACAAATCTCTCGCCCCGGCGAGAACTGTCAGATTTAGTTGGCGCGTTTTTTGAGGCAGACGCATTTTGACAATTTGGAACGCGGATTTCTTCCTTAATTTTAGGGATTTTAGTATATTTTCATAATTCTATTGTAATTAGGATATTTTAAGATAGGATTTTGATTCCAAATCAATTATTACTTCCTTTATGGATTCTACGGTTTCATAGTTAGTACAAATAAGTTTTATGCTTGTAATTCAACAACAATCGACAATTATTCTGAGTTTTATACAATTGAGAGTTATTATCTACTTTTGGTTCTTTAAAGAATTTCTAAGCTAATTTCTTAGTTTTTCTTTTGAGATTCATATTTAACTTATCATACAACAAACCATAGTTGTGTGTGGCGTTATTCTATCGCATCATACATTCGTACGAAGATTATCGTTTGATCTTAAACGAGGGTTTAAGTGTTATTGGTGTTCCATTCTACGTGAATTCAATTGCTTGATCGAATTATCAAGATTCTCGTCTCAAAATTAGGCGTTGGGTTAAGATTTCGAAAGAGTCCATCAATCTACTTACTAGAAACAATTCGGGCGACGACCACCTCACGCAAGCGTGCCGTGGAGTCTATCAGAAGTGTTGATAATATTGTAACTAATCATTGTTATTGCTTTATAAACGGAATGTGTAGGTTGTTTAATGAATGTGAATTTTAATTTATAATCTACGCACGAGGCAAGTTTTCTACCCTTAATCTTTTTATTTCGTTGAAAGCAAGTTTCCTACCTTACCGTGATTTCAATTACGCAAGTTCCTGAACTTCATTTTTTTATTATGCAAGCTTCCTAATGCTATTACTTTATTGAGCAAGTTCTTAATTCTAATTCATTCAATTTCATGAATCCAAATGAGATATTCTAATTCCCTTTTTTGTAATACTTCACTTATACAGAGTTTACTCAATTATATATTTTGTGAGCTTTAGTCTTTGGTTCTTCAATACCATTTACAGTTTAATTATTGAGCCTTGATTGACTAGCGATCCCTTATTGATTCGACTAGTCCATAGTTGATGAGCGTTCTAAATTCTAAAAATGTTATTGAAGTAAATCCAAACCAAACGTCCTTTGGTACGGACTCTGATGTCAAACTGAGATGAACAACCCTTTTATAGGGGATTATTTTACGCGTTAGCATTTAGATGTTGTGCACATACATGGTATAAAGGGTTGATCCCCCTAAGTACGAGAAGTAAGGTCCATATAGTCTTACGACTGTTAAAGGTTTAAAGTGGAAATACTTGATAACCTAGGACATAGTTTGTGGTCTCGTGACCCTCATATGTTCTTTTGATTCTTGTTTTATAATCTTGATTCAAAAGCCGAGCTTTCAGTTATCCAGTATCCATTGATTATTCGCATGTTATTATTATTTTTATTATGACACTTGCTGGGAAATTGTTGCTCACCCTTGCATAATAACATTGCAGCTAAAGTTGAAAGAGTCGATGAGCCATCCACTAGTAAGGGCAAAGGCAAAGCAAACAAGTGATGAAGACTTGTTTAATTTAATTGAAAGATGTTATGTAATAGACTTATGATATTTATGTTTTTCCGCATTGATGTTTTGTTTAAGGTTAGATGACCTGGGATTGATGTTATTAAGATGTTATAACCCTTTAATGGGAGATTTCTATTTCAATTAAGAATTTTCATTTATATTTGAATGGGTAGTTAGATGTGATGTGATTTAATTGGATAGTGAACACCAAATCCTGTGGGAATAAAGTACCCGAATTTGGGGGTGTCGCAGGTTGGTATCAAAGCTGTAGGTTATGAACCTTAGGTGGGAAAACCTTAGGGTAGTAGCCTTTTAAGAGACAGAAAACATAGTGGTGATAAACTCTTATCGAGTTCTAAGGAACGAATTAAGGAATTCATTAAAGATAATAAAAGACTTTATGTGCTATGTGCTTATGTGTTAACAACCTATGTGCCGCGAGTAGTACCGAGTATTAATTAAGACTTAAACTTTGTTGTTAGGATGTCGGATGTTGGAGAATTCAGTCAGCCTAGGGAGGTTGAGCCTCGAGTAGCTAGAGAGGAGGAGCCTCGTGATATTGATGTTATCCGGGAGCAGTTGATACAGAGAGAGCCATATCCATTGATCACTGTGGTGGGTCAGGAGCATGAGCCTGAGCTTGATCCAGAGGAGGATTTTTAGGAGGTAGAGGTAGAGGCTGAGGAGGATGATGAGGATCCCGAGGAGGTACCCCTTACCTCTATCGATGTTGAGATGTATGATGCATTGTATGACCGTACCATAAAGTTACAGGATAGAGTCAGAGATTTGGAGAGACTGGCAAATAGACGCCAGACTGCTATAGAACAGAAGAACGAGAAAATTGAGGATCTAGATATACGTCTTGGAGACGTAGAATGGAAGCTAGTTCAGGAAGAGAGTCAAAAGGAAGAATTGTTAGCCAAGAATGAGAAGATGAAACTTGAAATCGAGAAATTGAAGGGTGACCTAAGTGAGGAGTCAGCGGAACGTGCTAGAGCAGAGGATGCTTGGATGAATACCGCTCGACGTGCAGAAATTTCTGAAGAAGGCGAACGAGCAAAGAAAGCTAAGATTGAGGAGACAGACTACACTTTTCAAACAGCGATTGATAGGGCCCAGGATCGAGTTCTCCACTATCCAGTTCAGTTCGAGGACTTGCCATGGTATATGTTGGATCGCAGAACGATGTTCCGTATTATGGAGGAAGAATGCAGAAAGGCGATTCGACGCCTTAGTAGGCCGTGATAGGAAAAGTATTGAAAAATATGTAAATATTTATGGTAGTTAGTAATGTAAATTCCAGCGTGGCTATAAACAATGGAATATGACTAATAAATCCTAAAGATTCTTTGATCTCGGGATAGTTGATGTAAATATCAGTGATGCTATATTTCTCTGTTTAAGACTTTTGAATGAATGAAATATCAAAATTTATTTGAAGATGTTATGTGTTATGTGTTAAATATGAATTGTTTGAGTTAAGTATTGAAACACTTAAGAGATTGAGTAATGAACTATTAAGCGCATATTCTTAAACAGAAAATGCCGCCGAGATGCCAACCACGTCAACAAGCCCAAGAAAGCTCTACTAACAATAACAACAACGACGCCAATGCTAATCCTGTACAGCAGTTGGTGAACCTTTTGGCTAGAGCACTTGCGAATCAGCCGCAAACTCCACCAGTTACGTTATTTAAGGATTTCAAAGCAGTAGGACCGCCTGAGTTTAGGGGTTCTTTGAACCCGATAGAAGCCCAAACCTGGGTAATGGAAATGGAGAAAGTGTTTGACGTTGCTAGGGTTAGTGATGACCAAAAGACTGCCTTTGCGACGTTCATGCTTAAGTTAGAGGCTAGCTACTGGTGGCAAGCGAATAAGAGTCGAGGAGGTCAGGGTGTAATCGCATGAGATAGGTTTAAGGAGATGTTCTTTGAGATGTACTTTCCGACAACCTCGCGTAATCAGATGGAGATTCAATTCTTAGAACTGAAGCAGGGTACCATGACTGTACCAGAATACGCTGCAAAGTTCAACGAGTTGGCTAGGTTCACAACCTACCAGGTGAACACCGATGATAAGAAAGCGAGGAGATTTGAACAGGGATTGAAGTCGTGGTTGTACAACAAAGTGTCAATGTTCCAATTGAACAGTTTTGCCAGAGTTTTGGAGAAGGCGATTATCGCAGAAGGTGGGAGCGATGCTCTGACTAAGTATAACCAAGAGCAGAAGAAGAAGAAGGGTGAACATGAGAATAACAAAGTGAGTGGTAGTAACAGTGGTGGTCACAACCAGAAGAGAAAGTGGAATGACAATGGCTCTGCTGGAAATCAACAGGGAGGTCAGAAGAAGAAAGTGGAAGTGTGTGTTACATGGGGAAAGAACCACGTGGGGATATGCCTGAAGGGGAAGAGGGTTTGCTACAATTGCGGTCAGGAAGGTCACATAGCACCGAATTGTCCAAATCCAAAGAAGGGCGCTTGCTTCACTTGTAGGTCAAAGGATCATCTGGCTAAGGATTGCCCCAAGAAGGCAGCAGGAGGAGCAGGGACATGAGGGAATAGGGGAAACAATGGTGGTAGCACATTAACCCTAACTGGATCTGCACCAACAAACCGACCTACCGCCAGGACTTTCAACATGACCGTACAAGACGCCGTGCAGTCTCGCAATGTGGTGTCAGGTATCATTCTGATCAATAATATAGATGTTTATGTATTGTTTGATTCGGGTGCTACTTGTTCATTTATATCCAATGACTTTGCTAAGCATCTAGATTTGCCTAAGGAGGAATTAGATTACCCTTTGAATATAGAAATTGCGAATAGGGAGGTAATTCCTGTTAAGTATGTACACAAGAACTGTAAGGTGGATATTAAGGAAAACGTGATGACTGTAGATTTGATCCTAATTAAACTTGGGGAATTTGACGTTATTTTGGGAATGGATTGGTTATTCAATTATGAGGCGATAATTGATTGCCAAAAGAAACGTATTAACCTTATGACTCCGTCAAAGGTGGTATTTTATGGCAACAAGTCGCTTAGGCAAGCGAGTTGTCTGACGATGATGCAGGCCAGGAAGTTGTTAAGACAAGGCTGTGTGGGATACTTAGCCTACATAGTTGATACTCGAAAAGAGAGTCCAAAATTAGAAGAAATACCTGTCGTAAAGGGACTTTGTGGACGTCTTTCCAGACGATTTGCCAGGACTTTCGCTAGATAGAAAAGTTGAATTTGTAATCGATTTGGTGCCAGGAACCGCCCCGATATCGAAAGCTCCATATCGTATGGCTCCAGTAGAGATGAAAGAATTGATGGTACAACTGCAAGAACTTTTAGATAAGAAATATATTCAACCGAGTGTATCACCGTGGGGAGCGCCGGTGCTATTTGTCAAGAAGAAGGACGAATCGATGTGACTTTACATTGATTATAGAAAGTTGAACAAGGTCACGATTAAAAATAAATACCCGTTGCCAAGAATCGACGATTTATTTGATCAATAGAAAGGAGCTAGGTATTTCTCGAAGATAGATTTGAGAAGTGGTTATCATCAGTTGAAGGTCAGGAAGGAAGATGTACCGAAGACAGTGTTCAGGACTCGTTATGGTCACTACGAGTTTCTGGTGATGTCATTTGGTCTAACGAATGCTCTTGCAGCATTCATGGACCTAATGAACAGGGTGTTTAAGCCGTTTTTGGATAAATTTGTAGTAGTGTTCATCGATGATATTCTAATATATTCCAAAACCAAGGAAGAGCATACAGAGCATTTGAAGGCAACATTGGAAGCATTAAGAAGAGAGAAGTTGTACGCTAAGTTTTCAAAATGTGAATTATGGATATAGCGAGTGCAATTTCTTGGACATGTGATTGACAAGGATGGGATTTCGGTGGATCCGTCAAAGGTTGAAGCAGTGCTTAACTGGGATCAGCCGAAAACACCATCGGAAGTAAGGAGTTTCCTAGGATTAGCAGGTTACTACAGAAGATTTATTCAAGATTTTTCCAAAATTGCGACTCTGTTAACGAATTTGACTAGGAAAGCGGTGACGTTCGTTTGGACGGAAAAATGTGAGGAAAATTTTCAAGAATTAAAGAAAAGGTTGAGTATGGCACCTGTGTCGTCTCTACCGGATAGCACAAAAAATTTTGTGGTGTACAGTGATGCGTCGCATAAAGGACTAGGTTGTGGGCTTATGCAGAACGGTAAGGTCATTGCGTATGCGTCACGACAATTAAAGGACTATGAGAAGGGGTATCCTATCCATGATTTAGAATTGGCCGTGGTAGTATTTGCTTTGAAGATATGGAGGCACTATCTTTATGGGGAGAAGTGTGAAATATATACAGACCACAAGAGTTTGAAATATATTTTTACATAGAAGGACTTGAACATGCGACAGAGGAGATGGTTGGAATTGATAAAAGATTACGACTACGAGATTTTATACCATCCGGGTAAAGCGAACGTTGTGGCTGACGCCTTAAGCAGAAAGGGTCGGGAGAAACTGTCTATGTTAACCACTCAGGAAGAGCTAATTACAACAATGGAGAAACTGGAGTTGGAGGTGAAATATCCGGAGGAGTCTAACAAAAAATTATTTCAATTGAGAACCGGTTCAACTTTGGTGGATAAGGTTAGGGAAACACAAATTCAGGACGAAGAATGTGAGAAAATTAGGAAAAGAATATCTGGAGGTGATGAGGTGAAATTCAAAGTTGATAATGAAGGATTATTAAGATTCGAGGGAAGAATTTAGGTTCCGCCAGTACCAGAGGTTAAGGAGGAAATTTTGAGGGAGGCTTGATGAGTGTGTTTTATATACACAAATTAGGTACTTTTAGCCTTGATAATTTGTAAGTCTTTAGCTATTTCGTTTGGTTTTATGTGTTTTCATCTTATTGTTGTGTAATGTAGTTTTGTATTACTTTTATATGTATTTGTGTGTTTTTATGTGTTTTTACGTTGTTTTGTAGGTATTGAAATAAAGGCCCCTTGGATCGATGCGTTTTTGGCTTGAATCTAGCATTCCCGCTGCTTGTTTCTCAATTTAACCCATGATGCAATCCGAATCTCTCAACACTCAAAGAACGAAAGTTGTAGATCTTAATCTCAATTTTCTAGAACATCCGGAATCATCCCATTTGAAGTTCGTATGAGGGAGTTATGGTCATTTTACCATCGGATTTTGCATGAAATTTACACAGCAGTTTCTTCGGGCTCCATTTGCGCCTTGCTCCGGCCATTATCTCGACGAGCTCCAGTTATAAAAGTTGTATAGATACTTCTTAGCTTTCCATAGCCAACTTAATCGCCTTAATCCGAGTGTGGACGAAGAAGTTATGGCCATTTTACCAACAGACGTTGGAACTAATTCGGGCATCAGAAATGAGCTCACCGGGGCAAGAATTTCTAGTAATATTTCCCCGCTGGGCGAGCTCCTCGCCGGGGCGGGCCGCCGTGGCGAGAACCCCCTGGATGCACTTCGGATTTCGCAATTTTTGGCCAATTTTTGATATCTAAGCTAGGGTTTTGGACACCCATCTGATATAACCTCAAGGGGGCGACTAGAAATAAGAGACCCACTCATCCTAACACTTCTAACATCAATTTTAGAGAGAGGGAGGCTTCTATAAACATCAAATTAAGAGCAAAAGTGCTGCAATTCAAGGGAAAATCAGCAAAGTTCAAGGAGCAAGAAGAGTAAAGAGTATCAAATCTTGAGGGAGAGCTAGAGAACAAGAATCAACCCATCAAGCAACCACTGAATATCTTCCTAAGGGGTTTTATCATTCTATCTCTAGTATTCTTTTCTTAATTTGTAATTCCATCATGATGTATAGATCAAATTTGATGTTTATTGTAATTCCCATGAACTAGAACTAATTTTTCCAAGATCTTAATGGAACCCATCACATAGTTTGAATTGAATGCCCTCTCTTTGATGTTGGTTAATTATTTGTGATTGAATATCATAATTTGTGCTTTATATATTAATTACCTAGCTAGTAATTACCTTGGGAACTTATATGGAATTGAGAGAGGAAGTATAGGTTGAGACCTTGTTATGATATCATGTGAAACTTAGATATTCCTATGGGTAATTTATGAAATTAAGTGACGTGTGTTTTATTTATTACCCTCATGAATGGATAATTTGATTGTATTTAGGATAGACATATACCTAAATACCATATGTATCCATGGGAGAATCCTTGCTTAATGATTTCTATTGTGAAATTTGGTAATTGATGGAGTAGTTAATGAGGTTTTGTGACGTACACCTTACTAATTGTTCTTGATATAAGAATCTTGCTAGTGTGTAGAATAGAGATATATCTATACACCGTAATGGGGAATACGTATTTGACCATCGAGAGAGGCTTAGACATACTTGTGATTTCTCGGGTAATAATCTTTGTGATTTAACTAGTTGTAAAGAGAGAGTTAGGATATTCAAGTGAAGTGTTGGGGGAAATTGTGATCTTAGACTTGTTAATATTAGATTTCATTATATTAAAGCTTTCCATAGTTCTTTGATTATTTGTCATCTTCCTTAATGCAAAACAACAAAAACAATCATTGTTTGTTTAAATAAGATTGAGATGATAAAAGGTTAGTACTTGGAAAAGACTAGTAATAATTCGTCTTGGGATCGATACTCTGCTTACTCTTTATTACTTGTTGACCATGTATACTTGCACGTATTTGTTATATACAAAAAGGACAACAAGTTTTTGGCGCCGTAGCCGGGGACTTATTTTTTTTAATGTTTTCCAATGGTGATTTCAATCGATTTGATCATAGGTTAAACTTTAATTCATGTATTTATTTTATGATTACACATGTTCACCAATTGTGATAAATAGGCTGACAGGACAATGGGTAAATGCATTACTCGTGTGCGAGACTTGGCGTAAGCTGGGGCCTCACAGTTCTATTTATTGTTATTGTTTGCGAATTGGATTGGCAAGACTTGGCATAAGCTGGGGCCTTGCCCGAGACTTGGCGTAAGTTGGGGCCTCAAGGTTCAATTTTGCATGACATGTTTTTATTAAAAAGAGAGAGAGAGAGAGAGAGAGAGAGCTATAATTTAAACTTGTATTTCTGTTTTAATTAAAGTCAGGCCGAGGACTATAAACCAAGCGCTTGATGGGAGGTAACCCATTATCTCTATTCGTATCCTTTATGTTTAGTTGTTATATTTCAATTTCACAAGTTTCAAATTTTCAAGTTTCTAAATTTCAATGCATGTGTTTTTGTTAGTTTAGTTTGTGACTTTGATTTGCTATTTAGGACCATTTTTCGCTCAAATTGTCTAATGTATGCTTGGTATGTTGCATTGTATCAGGTTGGGTGTGTTGAGGATGGCCATTGCTTTGAATTGTGAAAAATCAAGTTTTGGGATACAGGGGGTTGGCGCCGCGGCGAGCTCGTGAAGAACAAAATTCCCGCCCCGGCGGCAAAACGCAGTACAAAATTCTCGCCCCGGCGAGCCGAGCTAAAAAAAAATTATTTTTTCCCAAGCCGGATTGTATTGTCATTCACACTTCCAAACTCATTCATCCCCTCTCCCACATGGATTCATCTTAACCCACTGAGCATTCAAAAGGATTCATCTCCAAATTGAAGGTACTAAACAAACAACTTCTTTTGCCAACACAAAGCAAGGTACTCACTCCAATTTTTGCATATAAGTAAAATAAATTTGTCAATTGTGATGGGTATTCTTGGTTAGTTAAACTATTGTACTTGGATTTGTATCGGGTAATCATGCACTATCAAATTTGGATAAATGTAAATTGGTTGCCCAATTGAGTTTGTGTTGGCTCAATTGGAGGATTTTGGGTTATTCATTGCTATGATTTGATGGAATATTACAATAACTTAGCAATTTTTGTTGAAACTAAGTTTGGGGGAGGTATTTAATGAAGAATTTCAGTCAGCGCGCATCACGTAGTCAACGAATTGTCCAAAGAAAAGTTGGCCTGATTAAGCATTGTTTGGTAAGGAATTGCTTGGCTATTATCCGAATGCCGCCCCAATGCATGTTCTTGAGCTACAACCATTTCCAGTTTATCCACCATCAGACTCAAATGTTTAGAAGGCTATAGTCGAGCATGATGCTTGGCCAATCAGGGAAGTTCTCAGTTTTCATTTCTTTATCTTATAAACAATGAGGACATTGTTCACTTTGAGTTTGGGGGTGGATCATATAACATTGGCATCATGGCGACATAGCATATGTTAGTTATTTGTGCATTCTAATGTTTATTTACTATTTTGAAAAAAAATTATGTTTAAGACGTGTCTCTTGAGCATTGTTTTAATTTGATTTGAACTACAATCCATGGTCTATGATAAGAGCTTATTTGAATTGATTCTAACTCATGGAAAATGGATAAATGTTGCTTAGTATTTGTGCTTAATCGTTATTGTGGTTATTATTTTGTTTATGCGTCCTTTCACTCTTTTGCACTTATCCATGAGTATTGAGCTAGTTGTATGCTTAGAGAAGGCTTTTATAACCGAATGCTTATGGGAAATATCTATAAACTCTAGAACTCGTTTAAACATCACTCGAAGCAAGGTGTCCAAATTTGTTGTGTTTGAATTGTTGGTCATGTGGTGAGTTGAGATGGAGCGTAAAACGCACTCACTCATGGACACATGCGTAGGAGAGATAGAGCGTAAAACGCACTCTCTTATAATTTTGATAAAAGTAAGACATTTATGTTTATCAAATCTTGTGTTGGGTTGAGATGGAGCGTAAAACACACTCACCCACAAGAGTGGACTTAGGATAAGATGGAGCATAAAATGCACTTACCTAGAGTCCTTTGATTTCATATTTTTGAAAATTATGATTTGTATACCTTTGTAGTGAGTGATGTGTTAAGCATGTAGTTTTTGTGGTTTATTTTGATTATTTTATAAGGTAATGTGGTTGCATAGCATCATCCGAGCTTGATTGGTTTAGTGCTATTGGGTACACACACACACACACGGAAGGGACCTAAAGCAAACTATGACTAGCTCATTGTAAATTGAGACTTGCAACGTTTTGAAAGTTTCCTTGAGTTTTCACGTGTTTATGCTTTGAGACCATTGTTTAAACTTATTAACTCATTGCTCAAGATATGTTTTATTTAGAAATGTTTAATTTTTATAGTTTGTGTGTTTTGCTTGAGGACAAGCAAATGTTTAAGTTTGAGGGTATTTGATGAGTGTGTTTTATATACACAAATTGGGTACTTTTAACCTTGATAATTTGTAAGTCTTTAGCTATTTCGTTTGGTTTTATGTGTTTTCATCTTATTGTTGTGTAATGTAGTTTTGTCTTACTTTTATATGTATTTGTGTGTTTTTATGTGTTTTTACGTTGTTTTGTAGGTATTGAAATAAAGGCCCCTTGGATCGATGCGTTTTTGGCTTGAATCTAGCATTCCCGCTGCTTGTTTCTCAATTTGACCCATGATGCAATCCGAATCTCTCAAAACTCAAAGAACGAAAGTTGTAGATCTTAATCTCAGCTTTCCAGAACATCCGGAATCATCCCATTTGAAGTTCGTATGAGGGAGTTATGGTCATTTTACCATCGGATTTTGCATGAAATTTACACAGCAGTTGCTTCGGGCTCCATTTGAGCCTTGCTCCGGCCATTATCTCGACGCGCTGAAAGTTGTAGAGCTACTTCTTAGCTTTCCATAGCCTACTTAATCGCCTTAATCCGAGTTCAGACGAAGATGTTATGGCCATTTTACCAACAGACGTTGAAATGGATTCGGGCAGCAGAAGTGAGCTCACCGGGGCGAGAATTTCTAGTACTATTTCCCCGCCGGGGCGAGCTCCGCACCGGGGCGGGCCGCCGGGGCGAGAACCACTTGGATGCACTTCGGATTTCGCAATTTTTGGCCAATTTTTGATATCTAAGCTAGGGTTTTGGACACCCATCTGATATAACCTCAAGGGGGCGGCTAGAAACAGGAGACCCACTCATCCTAACACTTCTAACATCAATTCTAGAGAGAGGGAGGCTTCCATAAACATCAAATTAAGAGCAAAAGTGCTGCAATTCAAGGGAAAATCAGCAAAGTTAAAGGAGCAAGAAGAGCAAGGAGTATCAAATCTTGAGGGAAAGCTAGAGAACAAGAATCAATCCATCAAGCAACCATTGAATATCTTCCTAAGGGGTTTTATCATTCTATCTCTAGTATTCTTTTCTTAATTTGTAATTTCATCATAATGTATAGATCAAATTTGATGTTTATTGTAATTCCCATGAACTAGAACTAATTTTTCCAAGATCTTAATGGACCCCATCACATAGTTTGAATTGAATGCCCTCTCTTTGATGTTGGTTAATTATTTGTGATTGAATATCATAATTTGTACTTTATATATTAATTACCTAGCTAGTAATTACCTTGGGAACTTATATGGAATTGAGAGAGGAAGTATAGGTTGAGACCTTGTTATGATATCATGTGAAATTTAGATATTCCTATGGGTAATTTATGAAATTAAGTGACGTGTGTTTTATTTAAAACCCTCATGAATGGATAATTTGATTGTATTTAGGATAGACATATACCTAAATACCATATGTATCCATGGGAGAATCTATGCTTAATGATTTCTATTACGAAATTTGGTAATTGATGGAGTAGTTAATAAGGTTTTGTGACATACACCTTACTAATTGTTCTTGATATGAGAATCTTGCTAGTGTGTAGAATAGAGATATATCTATACACCGTAATGGGGAATACGTATTTGACCATCGAGAGAGGCTTAGACATACTTATGATTTCTCGGGTAACAATCTTTGTGATTTAACTAGTTGTAAAGAGAGAGTTAGGATATTCAAGTGAAGTGTTGGGGGAAATTGTGATCTTAGACTTGTTAATATTAGATTTCATTATATTAAAGTTTTCCATAGTTCTTTGATTATTTGTCATCTTCCTTAATGCAAAACAACAAAAACAATCATCGTTTGTTTAAATAAGATTGAGATAATAAAAGGTTAGTACTTGGAAAAGACTAGTAATAATTCGTCATGGGATCGATACTCTGCTTACTCTTTATTACTTGTCTACCACGTATACTTGCGCATATTTGTCATATACAAAAAGGATAACAAGGCTCATAATTCAAGATATTCGATTCATCCGGGAAGTACGAAGATGTACCAAGATCTCCGACAGCATTTCTGGTGGCCGAATATGAAAAGGGATGTTGCCGATTGTTAGTAGCCAAGTGCTTGTATCATGGATTTCAAAGGAAATTGGGACGATCATCTACCATTGGTGGAATTTGCTTACAAAAATAGTCACCACGCAAGTATTGGCATGCCGCTTTATGAAGCGTTGTACGGCAGAAAATGCAGAACTCCATTATGTTGGGATGAAGTTGGCGAACGTCAATTGCTAGGACCAGAATTGGTACAACAGACAGCAGAAATCGTCAAAGTAATCAGGGCGAGACTAATAGCTGCTCAGGATAGACAAAAGAAATATGCCGATCAACACTGCAAGAATCGTGAGTTTGAATCTGGTAGTGATGAGTAGGTTTTAACCTACGAGTTGATATGTTTATTGGTTTACTCTTTACTTGTTTTTAAGTGTTTTTGGTAGCTTTATATTTGTTTGTATTGCTTTTGTAGGTCATGGTTGGCTGCGGGATCAAAAGAAGCAAAAATGGCTGGGTACAGGGCATTCTCGCCGGGGCGAGAACTTATGCCTTGTACTTCTCGCCGGGGCGAGGAAGCGACAGAAAGCAATCCTGATTTTGCTGGAATGCTGTTACGTTGGAAATGTGGAAGTGATCTAGGACTCTTGCTATTAATCTGATTGAGGGACTAAAGGAGGATATAAATAGAAGATCAAGACTTGGATTAAGAAATACACAGACTTATTCAGAGATTGAACTTTCAAAGCTGAGCAAGGAGATTGGAGAACAAGTCAAGCATCGTGAAGAATTCAGATTGGAGAGCTAGAGATTATATTGAGTTTTCTTTTGATCTTTATTCTCTGATTTGTAATTAATTATGATGACTTATTTTGGTATTCTAGTTTTTATTGCCAGTATGAACTAAATTCTTAGTTAAGGCTACGATTGAACCAGTTATATTTATGAACTAACTATTTATTGGATTCTAGTTATTCAATTGACGGGAGTTGTCTATTTTATTCTATGCTTATTGATTAATTGTTGGCCGACAATTAGCGGATTACTTTAGATGAACTCGGGAGATGCAATCTAGGGTTAGAACTGGATAAGATAGCGTGTATTCTTAATTATTTGCATGTGATGAATAATTAGATTGGTGAAGTGAATAGGGATATCTCTTTGCTGTATGTAACAATTGGAAATTGGAACTCAATGAATTTAATCCTTTAACTTTGCATAGGAATATCGTAGAGTAATGGGATTAGATAGATTTATTTGATCACTTGGAAAAGGGCTTATAAATACAATTGAATTTCTGTTAACAACTCCATTGAAGTGAATAATTGGAAGACATAGATAGATTGGTTTATGATAAATAACTGGAGATATTGTAGTCTTAATCATAATAAATCTGAATTTCAACCTTTGTGATAGTTGTGGGTGTTAGTATTTAATTTAATTAGTTTCAATCAATACTCAATTTGCGAATGTTTAATAGAATAGGCATAATTTCGATTGACAGTTGGAAATATTAAGCATAATAATCTCTGTGGGTTCGACACTCTTTCTTATCACTTTATTACTTGTTGATCGTGTATACTTGCACGTAATTATTGATTGTGAAATCGGACAACAAGTTTTTGGCGCCGTTGCCGGGGATTATTTGTGTTTATAATTTTCAATATCATTTAATTAAGTCTGTTCTAATTAGGAAAACTTATTTTTCTTTTGTTTTTCTAATTTCAGGTGTCTTTTGATTCGTTTATGCAAACGCGATCAAAACATCCGGAACTCGTGCAGTGTGAGGATAATCTTGAGAACAAGCTTCGTCAGTTGAGAAAATTCTGTCAGGAGACACTTGAGAAAGAGAAAATGGCTAACGAAGAACAGAAATCATTGAAGGAATATGCTATGCCTAAGATAGACGAGATCAAATCGAGCATCACGAGACCAGTCATCACCGCTAATTCCTTCGAAATCAAGTCGGGAACAATTCATATGCTTCAGAATGCGGTACAGTTTGGGGGGTTTAGCTAACGATGATCCAAATGAACACTTGGTTAGTTTTTTAGAGATCTGTGATACATTTAAATATCCCAATATATCAGATGATGCAGTGAGATTACGTCTATTTCCGTTCACACTGAGAGATAAAGCAAAGAGCTGGTTGCACTCACTTCCGCCAGGGTCCATCACAACTTGGGATGATCTAGCTCATAAATTCCTAGCGAAATTCTTTCCACCAGCTAAGTCGGCTAAGTTGAGAAACGAGATTTCTACATTTGGGCAACAGCATGGAGAGTCACTATACGAGGCTTAGGAAAGGTTCAAGGAGTTATTGAGGAAATGTCCACATCATGGGCTACCCAAGTGGCTACAAGTGCAGACATTCTACAATAGGTTGAATAATGACACTCGAACATGCATTGATGCAGCTGCGGGAGGAGCACTTATGGATAAAATTTTTGATGAAGCTTACACTTTGTTAGAGACTATGGCTACAAATAATTATCAATGGCTGACTTCCAGACTGAATCAACAAAAGGTAGCTAGAGTTTTGGAAGTAGATGCGGTCATGGCACTAACAACTCAGATGGCAGCCATGTCTAAGAAGATTGAAGCTTTGGCAGAATTAAAAGTCCAGCAAGTAGCCTATGTGTGTAAGCTATGTGCAGGTGCACATCCGACGGAGTATTGTGCCATTAATCCCGAATCGGTACAGTATTTGGGGAGTTATAACATACCGCAACAGCCATATCAGAATGCTTATAATTCGGGGTGGAAGAATCATCCGGGTTTCTCTTGGAGTAATAACATTCAGACTCAAAATCCAGCTCCAAGATCATAGAATCCCCCAGGTTTTCAGAACCAAGCTCCACAACATGCAGAAAGAAAACTGAGTTTAGAAGGCTCGTTGGCAAGATTCATCACAACATCTGAGAAAAGAATGAATGATCAAGATAAGCTGTTAACTTAGGTAGATTTGAATGTGAAAAGCCAGGTGTCGACGCAGGGTTTTTCTCGTCTCTTTTTTCTTTTCCTTTTTTAGCCTTTTGGTTTTGGTGATTTTGGGGAAAAGGTAGGCCTTGATGTCGACGGGGTTTTGAAAGATCGTTTTTTATGATGAGCCAATTAACCAGAGTCGCCAGTTGGTATATTTGAAATGGATGTACCAACTCATCCGAATTTTCGTTTTTTATAAATCACTGGCTCATGTGTGACTCCGAATTAAATGGTCTGCAAATCGAGATTCATAGAGTTCGGGGGCTTGCTTAAGCGAGGGGAAGGTGTTAGGCACCCCCCGACTTCCATCAAATACGGTTACCGCAATCTTGATGCTTTTCCTATCCTTTAATTCATGAAACGTATATGCGCGCGTGTGTGTGTGTGTGTGCCTAAATGAAAGTTGTGGTGAGTTTGTATGAAAGAATCATTTGGATTTTTTGGGGAAAATCGTGCTTTAATTTGGAGAATGCTTAAAATGTCTTTTCGGTATTTACGAGAAAGCCTTATTTTCTTATTGAGAAAGATTTGATTTTAAATTGACAAAAGCTATGAGATTAAGCGTTTGTTTTGGGTAAAACGTGAGTTTGTTAAACCTTAGCCAAAATAGGAATCGAGATTTATACGTCGCTTTCATAAATGATAGGCAGTTTCTAGAATCTCTTTCGCCCTATGTATCAAGGTTTAGTAAACGTTTATTTCCCTTTATACAACCCTTTTTTATGACATTTGGAAACAACTTCCTTTCGGCTTTCTCGTAAAATAGGAATCGACTTCCATTAGCACTTCCAAATTTTAGCCTTGTGATGCTAATATCCTACTTTGATTAATTTTAGCAAAATCTTTATCGTTTTGGCTTTGAAATCCTTTTGTTGGGTGTTACGAATCGAACTAAATATCAAACGCGTAGGGGGCTATTCATGGGCATGTAAGCCATCAAAATATCCCCTAACGCCAACAATCACATATTTTACTATTATGGGGCCTTAAACCCGATTCTCGCTCTAGCGTCGTTTTAAGGCCCAACGATTACATGTTACAACAAAACGAGTACCTTGCATCGATTACATATGTCAAAACGTCCATCATCGGATTTGGACCACGGGGGTCGCATTCCTAGGCTCACACCCAAGATTACTACATACCCGCAAAATGAATACTACGAAACTAAACAACACGGATTTGCCTAATACACCATGATATCCGAAAATGATAATCTAAATAAATTACATCCAATAAATCACCATAAATAAGCTAGAAATTTCACCAATTGGATATCCTCGGGTTATTAGGAAGAATTTTGTTCCGATGGAACCCTCACTAATAATCCCTAATCCGTGATTTCACATCAATATTTCAAGAACAACTACATTCAAAATAATTCGGATGACAAAAGCTTGGCAAAAATGGTATAACAAAATGCTAAAACACATGATTTTTCACCTTGCAAATAACCCCCACAATATGTATGGATTTGTGTATTGAGTAGAGTAGAAAATATGAGATGTAATCTCACAAGATGGGTACAATTTCTCACTATTTCTCACTCCTTTCTCTCTTAATTCTTGTTGTTTTGTTGCTGTTTTTTCTTCCTTCCCGAGCTGCTGCTGCTGTCTTTTTTCTTCCTCTCCCTTGTTCCTGTATGCGAAATGGCCTGATAAAGGACTGCCAAGGGCAGCCGCAGATTGATCCGCGGCTGGCCCTTGGTTCTCCCCCCAGCCGCGCTCGAGTCCCGTGCGCTCGAGTCCCGTGCCGTCTCGAGTTCCGTCCTTGGCCGCGGATTGATCTGCGGCTGACTGTGCTGATTTTTCTCATTTTCCGCACCTCGTCTCGATTTCCGTGCCGTACCGTTGATTTCCGTTGAAGGGCTTGCATTCTGCAGTCCAGAAATCGCCGAAAAACGTGCCATGCCGTCCGGGTAAGCGCAGCGATCAGTAACTGACTCCCGACATTTGCGCGTCGTCGTGTCGGCCTCGATCTCGTCCAGTGGAGATGGCTTTGAGTTTCATCTTTATGTCCTCCTTCCATTCTCGTGGGCCGGGTCCGTGGACGAATTTTCCCTCCTGTCAGGGTTAGTATAGGAAGTGCAAAATTTGGGTGTCTACAGCTGCCCCTCTTTATCATGTTTATGAAATGATGAATGAAATGAACAAGATAAAGAATAGACACCTGATGCATGAATGACAATGCACATGGATGACAATACATACGTGATGCTACACATATGCCTTACGATGCAACGTATGATGCAATGGATGCAATCATATTCGTAAAAGGGTATCAACGCAATACGGATGATCGTCTCGTAACCCCCGGTTATCGTCGCCGGTTGGTTATCTTGCCGGAGCCGGTTTTCGTCGCCGGACATCCATCTCGTAATCGCCGGTTATCGTCGCCGATCGATCGTCTCGTCGGGGCCGGGTATCGTCGCCGGTCACCCATCTCGTAACCTCCAGTTATCGTCGCCGATTGGTTATCTTGTCGGAGCCGGTTTTCGTCGCCGGACATCCACCTCGTAATCGCCGGTTATCGTCTCGTCGGGGCCGGGTATCGTCGCCGGTCACCCATCTCGTAACCTCCGGTTATCGTCGCCGGTTGGTTATCTTGTCGGAGCCGGTTTTCGTCGCCGGACATCCATCTCGTAATCGCCGGTTATCGTCGCCGGTCGATCGTCTCGTCGGGGCCGGGTATCGTCGCCGGTCACTCATCTCGTAACCTCCGGTTATCGTCGCCGGTTGGTTATCTTGTCGGAGCCGGTTTTCGTCGCCGGACATCCATCTCGTAATCGCCGGTTATCGTCGCCGGTCGATCGTCTCGTCGGGGCCGGGTATCGTCGCCGGTCACCCATCTCGTAACCTCCGGTTATCGTCGCCGGTTGGTTATCTTGTCGGAGCCGGTTTTCGTCGCTGGACATCCATCTCGTAATCGCCGGTTATCGTCGCCGGTCGATCGTCTCGTCGGGGGGCCGGGGGTATCGTCGCCGGTCACCCATTTCGTAATTCATTTTCACTAGACACATCAAACGGTTGCAAGGGAGCCAAGGGGACCCACCAGGGCCAGCCGCAGATGGATCTGCGGCCAGCCGCAGATAGATCTGCGGCCAAGATCGGGATTCTTAAGCGGCTCGCCGCCTCCAGATCTGTCACTTTCACTTCGTACCCCACATAGATTTTTGAGATTTTGCTCGTTTGCAAAGGCCTTTTGTCGATTTCTCCCACTTTTCTGCAAAAACCGCTCCGGTAGGATCGCTCTACGCGCTATAGGTAACACTTTGACCGTTCACTTTTTAATTTCGTCAACGTTTTACTATACATTTGGCTATTTGCATATTTAGAGATAGAAATGTATGCTTACAATGCTATGTTATGTATTATCATATATACATGCTAGGTAGCAATTGTGTGAGTCCTACTTTATGCTCATGATGTGGTCACACATACTGTTATTCCTTTTCTGCAAGAAAATCATGGATTACTGTACTTTACATGCTGTAACTACACATATGAATGCAATTTTGATCTGTTTGAGGCTGGGGTTGATTGAAAACACGTTTGGCTTATGCCTGGGATGTCCATTTTACAAACGGAACTCTGCCGATTTTTTTTTTTTTTTTTTTTTTTTTTACATACCATAAACATGCATCATGTTGCATTAATTATATGATGTGGGTAGGAATTTAGAATATTCGTGACATAATTCAAAAGGAACTTACCTTCCTCCTTGCCTGTTCTGTTCCAGCTATGGATCCCGACGCTCATAGTAGCTCCTCCGTATCACGGACCTCAGGTGTTCGCCGTCGTAGGGCTGCACCTACCCCCGTTCCTCCTCGGACCCGTCAGGCTCGCCGCTTGGCGGAGGCTGTCATTCGTCCGGCTCATCCGGACGTTGAGGAGGTTGTTCCTCCGGAGTTTGCGGCAGAGGGACCATCCTCCAGCACACCGGCTCTATCTCCTCATAGTGCCCCGTCCGGCGCATCTGTGCAGATCCCCGATCTATTGGGTCGGGATCTCAGTCGTCATCCTTCGGCATCTCTCGTGGCTAACGAGGTATATTCGGTTCTATTCTGATTTTGTTCTCAATTTCCCAATTCTCCTTTTATCCGGACTGACCCATTGGTGATTGCCCCAGGTACCCGAGTTTACTCAGCCGAGGGGCAACTGGTTCAACATCTACTCCCTTTACACGGCTTTGCACAGTGACTACCGGGCGGTGGTGGATTCTTGGGGCTTCCGTCACTTCTTTACCATCATTCCCCGCCAGTGCCCCTGGGGCTACATGAGGGCCTTATCAGAGCGCTGGTTTCACCAGACGCAGTCTCTTCACCTTCTTGACTGCGAGGTTGTGCTGACTCCCTGGGATTGGAGATACATTACGGGCATAGAGTTTGCCGGGTCCCGCGTTCCTCTAGATCTCGATATCACTCCTGTGGAGGTTCGGGCCTTATTGGGCTTCGGTGCTGAGGATCGGGTCTTTAAGGTCCGTAGCATTCGATCTGGCGCTCTGGCTGTCGATGCTGTTGGGGGTCTGTACGCACTGCCCATTCCAGCGGATCAGGGCACCAGGGACATTCTGCTACGACGCCTGTTCCTGACCATCATGAGGGGTTGTTTTCTGGGGAACAACTCCTCCACCATTCATTTCAGCGTCGTAGGAGCGGTCAGAGACGTGGACCGCATTGGTGACTATGACTAGGGGTCATTCACCTTTGCCTATTTCCTCCACGGTATGCGTCTACGTTCGTAGGGCCAGACAGATGCTTGGTTGGGGTTCTATCATTTCCGTCAAATACGGTTACCGCAATCTTGATGCTTTTCCTATCCTTTAATTCATGAAACGTATATGCGCGCGCGTGTGTGTGTGTGTGCCTAAATGAAAGTTGTGGTGAGTTTGTATGAAAGAATCATTTGAATTTTTTGGGGAAAATCGTGCTTTAATTTGGAGAATGCTTAAAATGTCTTTTCGGTATTTACGAGAAAGCCTTATTTTCTTATTGAGAAAGATTTGATTTTAAATTGACAAAAGCTATGAGATTAAGCGTTTGTTTTGGGTAAAACGTGAGTTTGTTAAACCTTAGCCAAAATAGGAATCGAGATTTATACGTCACTTTCATAAATGATAGGCAGTTTCTAGAATCTCTTTCGCCCTATGTATCAAGGTTTAGTAAACGTTTATTTCCCTTTATACAACCCTTTTTTATGACATTTGGAAACAACTTCCTTTCGGCTTTCTCGTAAAATAGGAATCGACTTCCATTAGCACTTCCAAATTTTAGCCTTGTGATGCTAATATCCTACTTTGATTAATTTTAGCAAAATCTTTATCGTTTTGGCTTTGAAATCCTTTTGTTGGGTGTTACGAATCGAACTAAATATCAAACGCGTAGGGGGCTATTCATGGGCATGTAAGCCATCAAAATATCCCCTAACGCCAACAATCACATATTTTACTATTATGGGGCCTTAAACCCGATTCTCGCTCTAGCGTCGTTTTAAGGCCCAACGATTACATGTTACAACAAAACGAGTACCTTGCATCGATTACATATGTCAAAACGTCCATCATCGGATTTGGACCACGGGGTCGCATTCCTAGGCTCACACCCAAGATTACTACATACCCGCAAAATGAATACTACGAAACTAAACAACACGGATTTGCCTAATACACCATGATATCCGAAAATGATAATCTAAATAAATTACATCCAATAAATCACCATAAATAAGCTAGAAATTTCACCAATTGGATATCCTCGGGTTATTAGGAAGAATTTTGTTCCGATGGAACCCTCACTAATAATCCCTAATCCGTGATTTCACATCAATATTTCAAGAACAACTACATTCAAAATAATTCGGATGACAAAAGCTTGGCAAAAATGGTATAACAAAATGCTAAAACACATGATTTTTCACCTTGCAAATAACCCCCACAATATGTATGGATTTGTGTATTGAGTAGAGTAGAAAATATGAGATGTAATCTCACAAGATGGGTACAATTTCTCACTATTTCTCACTCCTTTCTCTCTTAATTCTTGTTGTTTTGTTGCTGTTTTTTCTTCCTTCCCGAGCTGCTGCTGCTGTCTTTTTTCTTCCTCTCCCTTGTTCCTGTATGCGAAATGGCCTGATAAAGGACTGCCAAGGGCAGCCGCAGATTGATCCGCGGCTGGCCCTTGGTTCTCCCCCCAGCCGCGCTCGAGTCCCGTGCGCTCGAGTCCCGTGCCGTCTCGAGTTCCGTCCTTGGCCGCGGATTGATCTGCGGCTTATTGTGCTGATTTTCTCATTTCTGCACCTCGTCTCGATTTCCGTGCCGTACCGTTGATTTCCGTTGAAGGGCTTGCATTCTGCAGTCCAGAAATCGCCGGAAAACGTGCCATGCCGTCCGGGTAAGCGCAGCGATCAGTAACTGACTCCCGACATTTGCGCGTCGTCGTGTCGGCCTCGATCTCGTCCAGTGGAGATGGCTTTGAGTTTCATCTTTATGTCCTCCTTCCATTCTCGTGGGCCGGGTCCGTGGATGAATTTTCCCTCTTGTCAGGGTTAGTATAGGAAGTGCAAAATTTGGGTGTCTACACCAGGCAGTGTCAATTAGGAACTTGGAAAATCAGCTGGGACAGTTGGCTCATGTCTTGAACAATCGACCACAAGGAGCACTTCCAAGCGATACAGAGATTAACCCAAGAACGGATGGAAAAGAACATTGAAAGGTTGTCACTTTAAGGAGTGGAAAAGAGCTGCCTGATACAGTTAAAGGAAATGCTAAACCAGAAACAGTTGTGGAGAATGAAGATGAGGAAGCCCCGGTGAAAAGTAAGGTGAACGAAACAGAAAAGGTGAAGGATACAGGTTTGGAGGCAAAGTCAAAGGAACTCAAGTCAGATAGTGTAGTGCCTCCCGTACCATTCCCTCAAAGATTGCAGAAAGCTAAGTTAGATAAGCAATTCTCCAGATTCTTAGATGTTTTTAAGAAACTGCACATTAACATACCATTTGCAGAAGCCCTAGAACAGATGCCCAGTTATGCAAAATTCATGAAGGAGGTTTTGTCAAAGAAGAGAAAATTGGGTGACTTCGAGATGGTGGCATTAACTGAGGAATGCAGTGCAATTTTGCAGAACAAATTGCCACCCAAATTAAAGGATCGAGGAAGCTTCAATATTCCATGTGTAATTGGTAACCAGTTCTCTGGAAGGGCATTATGTGACTTAGGAGCTAGCATCAATTTAATGTCGTTATCAGTTTACACTCAGCTTGGGCTAAAGGCACCAAAACCGACAAACATCAGCTTGCAGTTGGCAGACAGGTCAGTAACATATCCGAGGGGCATTGTAGAAGATATCTTGGTTAAGGTTGATAAATTCATCTTCCCCGCTGACTTCGTCATTTTGGATTACGAAGAGGATAAAGAAATCCCCATCATATTAGGTCGTCCATTCTTAGCAACAGGGAGAACGTTAATAGATGTACAAAAAGTGAATTGACAATGAGAGTTCAAGATCAGGAAGTCACCTTCAATGTGTTTAAATCGATGAAATTCCCTAAGGAAGGCAAGGAATGCTTACGGATAGACCTGCTGGATGAAATCGTGCATGAGCGAACTAGTGCAAGTTATTGTGAAGATCCATTAGAAGCTGCCCTGGTTGGGATAGACACTTTTGATGATTGTGATGAGTGGGATTATGCCAAGGTTTTAGACTCATTACCTATTCCTCGAAAATTCAGCAGGCAACTTGATGTACTTGACCGGCCAAACGAAGGAGAAAAGAGGTCCAAACCGTCAGTGGAAGAGCCACCTGTGCTTGAGCTTAAACCTCTTCCATCACATTTACGGTATGCTTATTTGGGAGACTCGGATACACTACCAGTAATAGTTTCTGCACATTTGAATGAATCTCAAGAAGAAAAACTATTAAGGTTTTTGCGTGAGTATAAAACAGCAATTGGGTAGACAATAGCAGACATCAAGGGAATCAGTCCATCATTTTGCATGCATAAAATTCTGCTTGAAGAAGGAGCAAAACCGGTGATTGAGTAACAGAGAAGATTGAATCCGATCATGAAGGACGTAGTGAAGAAGGAAATCATCAAGTGGTTAGATGTCGGTATTATCTATCCGATCTCAGACAGTTCTTGGGTAAGTCCCGTACAATGTGTGCCCAAAAAGGGGGGGATGACAGTGATTGAGAGCGAGAATAATGAACTCATTCCTACAAGGACAGTTACAGGGTGGCGAGTGTGTATGGATTACCGCAAGTTGAACAAAGCTACGTGCAAGGATCACTTTCCACTGCCATTTATTGACCAGATGTTGGATAGGTTGTCCGGTCATCAGTTATATTGCCTTCTTGACGGTTATTCAGGATATAACCAGATAGTCATAGCTCCGGAGGACCAGGAGAAAACGACTTTCACATGCCCTTATGGAACGTTCACATTCCGGAGAATGTCTTTCGGGTTATGTAATGCACCAGCTACATTCCAGCGATGCATGATGGCTATCTTCTCGGATATGGTTGAGCAGAATTTGGAGGTATTTATGGATGACTTTTCGGTATTCGGTGACAGTTTTGATTTGTGCATTAGCAATCTCATCTTAGTGCTGAAGCGTTGTGTGGAGACAAATCTAGTTCTTAACTGGGAAAAATGCCACTTTATGGTGTAAGAAGGTATTATTCTGGGGTATAAAGTGTCTGAAGCAGGTTTAGAGGTGGATAGAGCGAAGATCGAAACTATTGAAAAGTTACCTCCACCGACATCTGTGAAAGGTGTTAGAAGTTTTCTCGGACATGCAGGATTTTACCGTCGTTTCATCAAAGATTTTTCAAAAATTTCAAAACCATTGTGTTCATTCCTGGAAAAAGATGTTCCCTTTAAGATGGATCAAGCTGGCATCGAAGCCTTTGAAGTGCTGAAAAAGAAGTTAATCACAGCCCCGGTCATAGTTGCTCCTGATTGGACTTTACCTTTTGAGTTGATGTGTGACGCAAGTGATTATGCAGTGGGAGCTGTGTTAGGTCAGCGAAGGGACAAGATTTTTCACACCATCTACTACTCAAGTAAGACACTTACCGAGGCTCAATTGAATTACACTACTACAAAGAAAGAGTTGCTTGCAGTAGTATTTGCCTTCGACAAGTTTCGAGCATATTTGATTGGAACCAAGGTGATTGTCTACACTGATCATGCAACTATCAAATACTTGATTGCAAAGAAGGATGCCAAACCTAGGTTGATTCGATGGGTTCTCTTGTTGCAAGAATTTGACTTGGAGATTCGAGATAGGAAAGGTACGGAGAATCAAGTGGCTGATTATCTTTCAAGGTTAGAGAATGCCGACATGCAGAAAAAGAATGATGTGGTAATCAATGAGTCGTTTCCAGATGAACAATTGTTTGGTATCAACACCGAAGTCCCTTGGTATGCTGATTATGTGAATTTCCTAGTCAGTAATGTTCTTCCGCAAGATTTCACTTTTCAGCAAAGAAAGAAATTTCTCCATGATGTCAAACAGTACTTTTGGGATGAGCCATTCCTCTTCAAAACTTGCGCGGATCAAATGATTCGACGTTGTGTGCCACAGGAAGAAATGGAGAGTATTTTGACTCATTGTCATTCGTCAGATTATGGAGGCCATTATGGAGGAGAAAGAACTGCAGCAAAGGTACTACAGTCAGGATTTTTTTGGCCTTCGTTGTTCAAGGACACCCATCTTTTTGTGCTTAAGTGCGATAGATGTCAAAGGGTTGGAAATATTTCGAAGCGACACGAAATGCCCCTCAACATTATTCTTGAAGTTGAACTATTTGATGTGTGGGGTATTGACTTTATGGGGCCGTTTCCGTCATCATTCAATAATCAGTACATACTTTTGGCGGTAGATTACGTGTCAAAATGGGTTGAAGCACTTGCATTACCCACCAATGATGCCAAAGTGGTTCTACGGTTCCTGCACAAGAATATTTTTACTAGATTCGGTACACCCAGAGCCATAATTAGTGACGAAGGTACTCATTTTTGTAACAAGCAATTCACTAAGTTGTTAGCTAAGTACGGAGTCAAACACCGGATTGCTACGGCTTATCACCCCCAAACGAATGGTCAAGCATAAGTGTCGAATCGCGAAATTAAGCAAATTCTGGAGAAAGTGGTAAACCCGACTCGTAAGGACTGGGCGTTGAAATTAGATGATGCTTTATGGGCATATCACACTGCTTATAAGAATACAATTGGAATGTCGCCGTATCGAATGGTCTATGGAAAAGCCTGTCATTTACCGGTCGAACTTGAGCACAAGGCCTATTGGGCGATTCAGAAATTGAACTTTGATCTCCAAGCAGCTGGGGAGAAACGGTTGCTTCAATTGAATGAGATGGAGGAGTTTCGTCATCATGACTATGAGAATGCTAAGCTGTACAAAGAGAAAGTCAAAAGGTGGCATGACAAACGGATAATGGATCGGAAGTTCGAGCCGGGACAAGCTGTGCTCTTATTCAACTCCAGACTGCGTTTATTTCCTGGAAAGCTGAAGTCTAGATGGTCAGGCCCTTTCATTATCACTGCTGTAGGTTCTCACGAGGCAATTAAAGTCGAAGAACCGGATTCAAAGCGCACATTCAAAGTCAACGGTCAGCGACTCAAACATTAATGGGGAGGCAATGTGGATCGACAAGTATCAGTGATTCACTTCTCTGCTCCCGAGCAAGCTGAAGCCTAATACCGCTGAGAAAGTCAGGCTGACGACTATAAACCAAGCGCTTGATGGGAGACAACCCAATCATGATATTTTATTGCTTTCATAGATTTAGTATAGTTATTAGTTTGTTTTTGTTCATAGGAGTAGTTTAAGTTGTTTTTATTTGAATTATTCTTCAATCTTCTGTGATTGGGTCTCATTTATGTTGTTATTCACTGGAACAGGGATGAAGTCTATGGGAATGCTTTAGAAGGAGGAAACATGTTCATTGGGATGGTACAAGAGAAGACAAGAGGATTCAGCAGGAAAAGCGAATTTTTTTTAAGTCTGAGGATTCTCGCCCCAGCGAGAAAATTGTACTGAGGTTTCTCACCCCGGCGAGAACCTCTCTGTTAAACCGCGCCCCAGCCTGGATTTTTCTCGCCCCAGCCCTAACTTCTCTATTCATTCTCGCCCCGATGAGGTTCACAAGCCTATCTTTCTCGCCCCGGCGAGAATCGCAGTTTTAGTTTTTAAATTCCGATTCTAATTTAAGTTTTACAATTCCCACTCCCATGCAACTTCTCCAAAACACTATTTCTACCTCTCTAATACCGACCCAACCCAAATCTATCCAATTTCTCTTCTAATTTCCTTCCAATTTCTTTTCATATTTGGATTCCTACACAAACCCTAAATCATTCTACTTTAAAAACAAACCCCAGCCTCTTTCTAATCCATCTCTCATTCAATAGAAGGAATACTCCGTGGTTTTTAAGATTTCTATTTGCTTTATCGTTGCATGCAAGTATTCTAGGGTTTGCTCCTTAGATCTATTCCATTGGACTGTGCTTCTATCACTTCGGAGTTAGAAAAGTTGGAGTTTGGGGGGAGTTGTTATTGCGTAGCAGATTGTAGTGTTTGGGTTGTTTGTCAAGAGATCAATAATGGCTCCAAAGAGGCATCGTGGTGAGGGATCATCGTCTACTCCATCCAGGCATTTTGATCGAAGAAAGTTTGTCAGTGCAGAGGCGGCTAATAGGTATAAATCGTATACATCAGGTAAAGCTCTAACTCCTGAGCGCGGTCTCACGCCTGATGAGTTGGTTGATGGTGAGATGATGCATCAGATAGTAGAGAGGGGATGGGAGACATTCACTGCCCATCCGAAACCTGCATGTATGGCCATTGTCAAAGAATTTTATGCTAATGTAGAGGACGCGACTCCATGTGAGGTTACAATACGGGGCAAGACAGTGTCATTCAGTACCCAAATGATCAATGAGTATTACAACTTGAGGCCTGATATACGTTGCCGATACACTCGATTCCTTGAGGAGGGGCCCAATTTGGAGAAGGTGGTTACTGACTTGTGTAAACCGGGGACGACTTGGATATCCAGAGAGCCACGTGCAGCAGTTTCGTTCCATAGCAAGGACTTGAGTCGTTATGGGAAGGTCTGGTATGCTTTCCTCTCTGCGAAACTTATGCCATCCCAACATGTGAGTGATGTACCCAAGGAGAAAGATTTATTGTTATATGCTATTGTGATGGGGATTGAGATCAATGTGGGTCAGCTGATTGAGGCGTCGATTCGCCGCACTTTACGGACTTTGCATAGTCAGGGTGGTTTACCACACCCTTCGTTGATATGTGGATTGTGTCTTCGTGCGGGAGTTCGTTGGGGAGCTGAGGAAGCTTTGCAGCAGCCATTGTTGGTTTTGGACCACCGTCTGATTGCACGCTATAAGGAATGGGAAGGCGGTGAGTCACATCCTCGTGGTATGGGTTACATAGTTCATTCTCCTCCTGCTGAAGAAGCACATGAGTCTGATGATGATGAGGGAGCGGGTCCTTCGGAGGGTCCTTCTACTTCTACCGGCACAGGAAAATCCAAATTCAGCCTTCAATTTCATGAGTTGCAGCGTCTTATTGATTCTCATCATAAAACCATATTGAGGCAGAACCAGCGGTTGGCGGATTGACAGGAACATATGTTTGCGTATCAGCAAAGTTGTACACAAGCAATATCAAACATGTATTCTAATATGCAACCGTTGATGGATTATGTTCACTTTCCCGAGGCCCAGTCATTGCCAGTTTTTCCACCACCTTCCCCAGCTGACGATGATGAGTTTGAGCCTACTGCTTGAACTGTTAGGGGAGTCCTCTGTTCTTAACTTTCTTTATTTTTTTTACACAATGAGGACATTGTTTCGTTTTAGTTTGTGGGGGTGTAATTGCATATTTGCATGTTTAGTTGCATAACATCTTTAGTTTTAGTAGCATGAGTTTTAGTTTAGCCTAGTTTTTACTCGTTGATTATTTATTTGAAAAGAAAAACCCAAAAACCCAAAAAAATCCAAAAATGTAGTAGCATAGGATCATATGATATTGCATTTAGAGGTATTCAAGCAATGTATTAATGGAAGTCATTTAGGGATGGCCAATGATGAAATTTGATTAGTTTTACTATAGTTTAATGGGATGGATACTTATTGCTAAATAAGATTGAGATGATAAAAAGTTAGTACTTGGAAAAGACTAGTAATAATTCGTCGTGGGATCGATACTCTGCTTACTCTTTATTACTTGTTGACCGTGTATACTTGCGCGTATTTGTCATATACAAAAAGGACAACAAGGCTCATAATTCAAGATATTCGATTCATCCGGGAAGTACAAAGATGTACCAAGATCTCCGACAGCATTTCTGGTGGCCGAATATGAAAAGGGATGTTGCCGATTGTGTAGCCAAGTGTTTGACATGTCATAAAGTTAAAGCAGAATATCAGAGGCCAAGCGGGTTACTACAACCGTTAGAAATCCAAGAATGGAAATGGGAACATATTACCATGGATTTCGTAGTAGGTCTTCCGACGACTCAAAAAGGTTTCGACGCAGTTTGGGTTATCGTAGATCGACTAACGAAATCAGCACATTTCCTACCAATCAAGATCAGATTTAACCTAGATCAGTTGGCGAAGTTGTATGTGAAGGAGATTGTTTCAAGGCATGGTATTCCAGCTTCTATCATCTCAGATAGGGATCCGTGTTTCACATCGAATTTCTGAACGACTAGAGGAATGCATAGGAACGTAGTTACGTATGAGTACGGCATATCATCCACAGATCGACGGACAGAGTGAAAGAACGATTCAGACACTGGAAGATATGTTAAGGCTTGTATCATGGATTTCAAAGGAAATTGGGACGATCATCTACTATTGGTGGAATTTGCTTACAATAACAGTCACCATGCAAGTATTGGCATGCCTCTTTATGAAGCGTTGTACGGCAAAAAATGCAGAACTCCATTATGTTGGGATGAAGTTGGCGAACGTCAATTGCTAGGACCAGAATTGGTACAACAGACATCAGAAATCGTCAAAGTAATCATGGCGAGACTGATAGCTGCAGGATAGACAAAAGAAATATGCCGATCAACACCGCAAGAATTGTGAGTTTGAATCTGGTAGTGATGAGTAGGTTTTAACCTATGAGTTGATATGTTTATTGGCTTACTCTTTACTTGTTTTTAAGTGTTTTTGGTAGCTTTTTATTTGTTTGTATTGCTTTTGTAGGTCATGGTTGGCTGCGGGATCAAAAGAAGCAAAAATGGCTGGGTGCAGGGCATTCTCACCGGGGCGAGAACTTATGCCTTGTACTTCTCGCCGGGGCGAGGAAGCGGCAGAAAGCAATCCTTATTTTGCTGGAATGCTGTTACTTTGGAAAGGTGGAAGTGATCTAGGACTCTTGCTTTTAATCTGGTTGAGGGACTAAAGGAGGATATAAATAGAAGATCAAGACTTGGATTAAGAAATACACAGACTTATTCAGAGATTGAACTTTCAAAGCTGAGCAAGGAGATTGGAGAATAAGTCAAGCATCGTGAAGAATTCAGATTGGAGAGCTAGAGATTATATTGAGTTTTCTTTTGATCTTTATTCTCTGATTTGTAATTAATTATGATGACTTATTTTGGTATTCTAGTTTTTATTGCCAGTATGAACTAAATTCTTTGTTAAGGCTACGATTGAACCAGTTATATTTATGAACTAACTATTTATTGGATTCTAGTTATTCAATTGACGGGAGTTGTCTATTTTATTCTATGTTTATTGATTAATTGTTGGCCGACAATTAGCGGATTACTTTAGATGAATTCGGGAGATGCAATTTAGGGTTAGAACTGGATAAGATAGCGTGTATTCTTAATTATTTGCATGTGATGAATAATTAGATTGGTGAAGTGAATAGGGATATCTCTTTGCTGCATGTAACAATTGGAAATTGGAACTCAATGAATTTAATCCTTTAACTTTGCATAGGAATATCGTAGAGTAATGGGATTAGATAGATTTATTTGATCACTTGGAAAAGGGCTTATAAATACAATTGAATTTCTGTTAACAACTCCATTGAAGTGAATAATTGGAAGATATAGATAGATTGGTTTATGATAAATAACTGGGGATATTGTAGTCTTAATCATAATAAATCTGAATTTCAACCTTTGTGATAGTTGTGGGTGTTAGTATTTAATTTAATTACTTTCAATCAATACTCGATTTGCAAATGTTTAATAGAATAGGCATAATTTCGACTGACAGTTGGAAATATTAAGCATAATAATCTCTGTGGGTTCGACACTCTTTCTTATCACTTTATTACTTGTTGATCGTGTATACTTGCACGTAATTGTTGATTGTGAAATCGGACAACAGGTAGCTACGTTTTCTTGAAAGTATCTCCCTGGAAGGGGCAGATTCGCTTTGGTAAGAAGGGAAAACTGAGACTGAGGTTCATTGGACTATTTGAAGTGTTACGAAGAGTTGGTGAGGTCGCGTATGAGGTTACTTTACCTCCGACATTAGAACACACCCACAATATTTTTCATGTCTCGGTGTTGCGACCATATAAACCCAACTTTAACCATGTTATAGAATATGAACCCCTACAAGTTGAAAAAGATTTATCTTACGAAGAAGAGCCTGTTCAGATAGTTGACAGGAAAGAGCAAGTACTTAGAAATAAAATTATACCTTCTGTTAAGGTGATCTGGAGGAACCACAACGCTGAAGAAGCTACGTGGGAACTCGAAGATCAGATGATGAGAAATTATCCACAGCTATTTGCTTAGTCTATGTGTAGCGATTCTGGGGACAGAATCTTTGTAAGGGGGGAGAATGTAACGGGATGAATTAATTGAGTCGTGATTCTGGGGACAGAATCCTTTTAAGGGAGGAAAGATGTGACGAACGAGATTTTTGTAATTTACATTAAATATTTATTGAATTAAATAAATATTTTTCGATGATTTAATTATTGAATTAAATAATTAATTGATGAATTTGTGGTAGATTAATTTAATTATATGTGTTACATTAATTAAATTAATGTGGAGAATTTTTATATTCAAAGTATGTATTTAATTGAACTTATTTGATTAAATGCATTATTTAAATAAGCATAATGTTATTCTAATTAATTTAATAATTAATTAGAGATTTAATGATTCGTCATAATCAATAAATGAGAATTTTAATTATGTGACTATGTGATTTAATGTGGTATTATTCTATTTTATTTAATTAATTTAAATAAGATTATTTGGTTAATTAAAAATGTGACATTTAAACTATATTATAAACAATTTATTATGTTAAGTGGAAAGGAGGAATAAAAGAATTAGCCAAACAAGGCCTTAGTGGAGGTTGGAGCCAGTTATTAACTGACACCCATGTTGTGTCAGTTAATACCATCAGCTTCTCTTTCACGCATTATTTCCTTAGTCAATTTAGAAGACAGAGAGAAAACTTGAGAATTGAGAAGAATTTATTTCATCATCTAGTAATCTAAACTACTAATCGAGGTAATTCTTCTAAATTAAGTTTTTAGTTTACGCTTTTGAGTTTCTCAATGAAAAGTTAAGTTTAGTTCTTTGTAAATTGATTTTGTGGCTAAATTGTTAAGAACTTGATGTTAGATACTTAATAGTATGCATAATTTATTTTATATGGTTTGTATGTGACTTATAGTAATCAAATACACGAGATTATGTGTTTAATTGAAGTTCTGAAACTTATAGAGGAACGGTATATATATGAATATGGCTTAAATGTCTGAAAATTTATGTTTGAATTGCATGTTAATTAGTAAATTGATGGTTGATTATGTTTATACATGTAAAAACGAAGAAAACAAAACTTAAACGGATTAATTTGGTGTTATAACGAATCTGTTATGAGGGATTTCATGAAACTTGACGAAACTTTGAAAAATAGCAAGAACATAAAAATTATGAGTTTAAATTTAGTTGTTTGAGTTGTTAAACTTGATAAAATCATACTATGATTGTTATTATACATTTCTGTAAAGTCCAGAACCTATGGCTAGTATTAAATTTGTTGTTTGAGAAAAACTTTGGCCAAATTTGGCATTTGATGTGCTTTTTTCGTGAACTGCAGAAGTTGGATTCAGGTTCACCGCCCCGACGGTGAAATTACACTAGGTAATGTCGCCCCGACGGTGTCCCCGCCCCTGGCGCCCGAATTGTACTACGTTTGCCGCCCCGACGGTGTTTTGTGAAGAAATCTGTCGCCCCGGCGGAGATGCAGAAAATAAATTTTTTTTCCCTTCTTTATTTGTGGTCATGTTATGTTATCCTAGGCATGTTTAAAGCTTAGACTAAAGTATTAAATGAATATTAAGATACTATGATGGATGGTAAGCATATACCCATTGATTATCAGATAACAATTGAGATATTAAGATGAGATTGGATGAGAGTGAATCGTGAAGTGTTGATAATATTGTAACTAATCATTGTTATTGTTTTATAAACGGAATGTGTAGGTTGTTTAATGAACGTGAATTTTAATTTATAATCTACGCACGAGGCAAGTTTTCTACCCTTAATCTTTTTATTTCGTTGAAAGCAAGTTTCCTACCTTACCTTGATTTCAATTACGCAAGTTCCTGAACTTCATTCTTTTATTATGCAAGCTTCCTAATGCTATTACTTTATTGAGCAAGTTCTTAATTCTAATTCATTCAATTTCATGAATCCAAATGAGATATTCTAATTCCCTTTTTTGTAATACTTCACTTATACAGAGTTTATTCAATTGTACATTTTGTGAGCTTCAGTCTTTGGTTCTTGAGTACCATTTACAGTTTAATTAATGAGCCTTGAATGACTAGCGATCCCTTATTTTTTTTGTTGCTAAATTTGTTGTTGTATATCAAAAACCATAAGAACAATGGCAAAGGGGCATACCCCATGGAAACAAAGTCATCATGAGACAGGCCTCATGAGGAACAAATAAACAAACTATTCAATAAAGAAATAGAATCAAATCATTAAAGCAACCTATTACAACAAGTTACAACCAGTTATGATATGTATAACATTTTTGAACAGCCTGTTGAAACTTTGTAGAACTTGAGAGACGAGCTTTAATCAAGTTGATGATTTCCTTAGTCAAGGCATGATGGGGCAACATAAACCCATTATGAAGCATAGAGTTCTGAGATCCCCAAATTTTATAAAGGCATGTGGCAAGAATGAGTTTCAAAATTTCCGAATGCATTTTTCGCTCTTGGAACTGCTGAATAAAAGCTATCAAATTATCCCAATCAGTTGGAATATTGTGCCAGTTTCCAACCGCCAAGACATTAGAAATCACTCCACTAGAATAAGAACAGTTAAAAAAGAGGTGGCTAAATGTTTCGTTGGCAGAAATACACAAGGGACACCTCAACAGAGAATAACTAGAGTAAGAAATGAAAGCATCATTAGTTGGAAATCTTTTGTGTAATATGATGAGTGTGTTTTATACACACAATTTGGGTACTTTTGGCCTTGATAATTTGCAAGTCTTTAGGTACTTTATATGGTTTTTATGTAATTTTATCTTATTTCTACATAAATTAGTTTTTAGTTAATTTTACATGTTTTATGTTGCTTTGATGCATTTTTATTATGTTTGTAGGAATTGAAATAAAGACCGCTCGGATCGTCGTTTGTATTGACTAAATGTCCGTGCCCCGGTCGTCTGTGCCCGAATGGTAGTATGATGGAAATTTATGCTTGGCGACGCTCGGTGCTTAATTTGACAACATTTGGTGGTTGGGCGTGCACGGCGTTGGAAAACGTGCACGGCGTGCGGCGTTGGCCAAGCCACGTGGGCAAGCCCATGCCTAGATTCCCGTGCCCGGATGATAACACAGTGAAAATTTATGTTTGGCGATGCTCGGGGCTTAATTTGATGACATTCGGAAGTTGGGCGTGCACGGCGTTGGGAAGCGTCAACGGCGTGCGGCGTCGACCAAGCCGCGGGCACGGCGTGCGGCAGGCGGGGCGCCAGCGTGCGGCCCAGGCGCTGGGCGCGGGCGCATGGGTGCGACGTGCGGGCGCGCGCTGGGCGTGTTGGCGCTGGGTGCTGGGCGCTCGCCAGCCTCGTCGTTGGGCGCGCGCACGCGCGGGGCTCGGCGGACTCGGCAGCTCGGAAGTTGGGCGTGTGGCCAGCGTGCGGCCCAGGCGCTGGGCGCGGGCGCGCGTGCAGGGCAGCAGTCGTGGGCGTGCGGCCAGCGTGCGGCCCAGGCGCTGGGCGCGGGCGCGCGACGCCGTGCTGAGTGCGATCTGACACAGCTATAGTGCGATCTGAGCTCCATTTTGTCCGATTTTGGCTAGGGTTTCTTGATGGAGGCTATATATAATCTCTTCTAAGCTACATATCTGTAATGCCCGTGAATTTTGAACGTCCTTATTAATTAAATCGAATTTAATTCAATGAGTTAACGTTGTGTTCTATTTAAGCCAGATTGGGTTAATTGGTGGGAGATGTATAAGATGTGTCTATACTCGTGTTGGCAGGTATGATATAACTATGGTTAAGAGATAACCATAGGTGAGTCAAGTGTAGGAATTGGTGGGTAATGACTAAAATGGCCAAGAGTGGTTAATAACCAAGGTAATTATGTAAGGGCAATAACCATTGTATATCCAAGTGGTTAATAACCAATGAAATGATGGCGGGATAATAACCATTGTGTTTAACCAATGTAATGATGGCAAGATAATAACCAATGTCTAATAACCAATGAAGAATGGGTAATAACTAATGGATAATTAAGATTTTGCGAAAAGACTATTTTAACCTTAAAAGAGGTTGGGAAAGGACTAAAATACCCTTGAGGAAGTTGCTAGGAAACTTCCTACTATTGATGAATTGACCAAATTGCCCTTGCCTAGTCATGGTTAATGACTATTTTGCCCATGGTCTCTACTTTCCTATAAATAGGACCCCTCACCAAAGTTAACAAGGGTTGGCTCACTTATTATTCACCAAGTAGAGAGTTTGTGAGCTTGAGAGAGTTTTGAAGAGAGAAGCAAGAGCAAGTCTTGTGAGAGGAAGAAGAAGACCTTGAAGTGTTTACGCCATCTCCATCCGCATAACCATTAAAGCTAGGTATAAACTCCATTCCTTCAAACCCTAGTTTCTTGTTGCTAGTATTATATTATGATTTCTACACACTATTTTGTTGGAAACTTTTATGTGTGTTGATTGGGGTTGGTGGTATAAAGGGAGTATTCATGGATCTAAGTTTTTATTTTTGTTAGATCTACATTTTTCTAAAAGATTGTTTAACTCATGATTTTAAAACCAAGGTATGGATCTTCATTTCTTTTAAAACCCTAGTTGTGTGTGGGATTAATTTTTGGTTGTTGTTTGATGCTTATGGAAGGAATGAAGCGTGTATAGATCTAAGTTTTATTTTGTTAGATCTAAGTTTTATTTTGCTAGATTTAAGTTTTATTTTGCTAGATCTAAGTTTTATCTTGCTAGATCTATATTATTGCAAAAATATGTTTATCAAATATGGTTTTAAAGGTATATAAGAAGAGATCTTGGTCTTGTATGCCTTATTGATAGAATATATAGGTTTTAAAATTTTTGTAACATGTTTTGGTGGGTTTTGTATGCTAAAGCATGGGAGTAATATTATTTATTGGAGTACAAAATTTATTGATGAAAAATATTGTTTTAAGTCATAAATATTTTGTAGTAATATTAGAAATATTTTCTTAGTCATGGGGAATTTTTTTGGAATTTATATTGGAGATTTAAACTTGCTTGATGGTATTAAGATTGGTTGAGTGTACTGTGTAGCCCCTGTATGCTGCTTGAAGGAAAGGGAGAGGGGCCGCGCATGGCGCGGTTGTGTTTTTTTTAAAAAAAAAAATAAGGCTGGCCGCGCATGGCGCGCCAGCTATTTCTTCTTATAAGCGGCAGCCAAACGGCGCCGTTTCGGCCAGGCAGGGGCACCGCACGCGCAATGCGCGGACGGACGATTTCGCGGAATTTACATCTCTGCCCCTCCGTCCGAATTTCAACCTATTTACCAGAATACCATCAAGGGTTAATTTTAATTAAATTTAATGTTTTAAATATTATTAATTAATTTTATAAAATTAGTAAATGTACACGATTAAGTTTGTGCATTAAATATTATATTTTCTAAATATATTAGTAATTAATTATTGTTAATTATTATTAAATAATGATTAAGGATAATTAAGAATTGTAAATTAATTATTTATTATTTAATTAACCTTAAGAAATAAATAAATCTAATTAGTTATTATTTATTATTAAATAATACCTAAAGATAATTCATATTTACTAATTAATTATTTATTATCCGATTAACTTTAAATAATAAATAAACCTAATTACTTATTATTTATTATTAAATAATAACTAAAGATAATTATTACTCACTAATTAATTATTTATTATTTGATTAACTTTAAATAATAAATAAACCTAATTAGTTATTATTTATTATTAAATAATAACTAAAGATAATTATTAATCACTAATTAATTATTTATTATTCGATTAACTTTAAATAATAAATAAACCTAATTAGTTATTATTTATTATTAAATAATAACTAAAGATAATTATTACTCACTAATTAATTATTTATTATTTGATTAACTTTAGATAATGAATAAACCTAACTAATTATTTTTTTCTAATCTTAAATAATAATTAGAGACAATTAAAATTTATAATTCGATTATTATTTAATTAATAATTAAATAATAAGTAACTGTAATTAGTTATTAATTACTATTATTAATAACTAAAGATAATTAATTAATTACTATTTAATAGTAATTAAATGAAGATAGAGTTAATAAAATAGAGAGAGTTTAATAACCCATTAATTAAACAATCATAACAAATTGTTTAAGGGTTTAATAAATGAATACTACTTAAGAAAGAGTAATGTTAATTAATTTAACAATTATAATAAATTGCTTAAAGGTTAATAAGTGATTATCACTTAAGGGAAACATGGTTAATTAATTAAACCATCAACCTAGAGATCCATTAAAGTGTCTTATAGGATTTATGATAGTTTATTAACTTATGTGTGCTATGTGAATTGCTTAATTGTTAAATAAATAGCATAAGTAAGCGTATCGATATACAACTACGCAGTACTAATTGATAGCTCAACATTATCAATGTTAGGTTCTTCAAGGCCAATTAGTTAAAGCTAGAATTATTTGTAGCTGAGCAAACAGGCAAGTTCCTAACCCTAAACTTCTTACATTATTGCAAGTTCCCTAACTCAATCTCGAGTTATTATTTTCGAAGCATGTTAGTGAATAATTATTGTCGATTATTCACATCTATACTGATTATTGAGATTCGCACCTTGTGCAATTGAATTCCTATCCTATTATGATTGAACTGTAAATTTAATTAAAGTTCTTTCAAGCATGAATTGTTTATGAGATAGATCTATGCTATTTGTATCAGCTAGATCCAGCATGTCTAAATTGGTTAAGACAATGGTATTTTAAAAGCTGTTCTTATTAAATTGCTATCGTAAGAACTCTTGGCTGAGAAAAGGATAAACTTGTTTAAGGCATGATATCAATGCTGGTTATTAAGTGTTTATGCATAAATCACGGGGTATGAGAGGCTGATCCCCTCGATTACCAAAACTTTTAAGAGGTCCAGTTTAAATGCTGAGAACCTTGGAAAACGTCCTTGGTTATTTCAAACCACTCAGTAATTGTCATTCAATTATTCGAATATTCAACTGTTGTTTATTAATTCAATGCTCCTCCACACTCTTATACTGTTGCTGAACATTGAAAGCGAAATTTCCTTCTATCATGATATATCTCTTTGTGTATATACTTGCTAAGCAAATTAGTTGCTTATCCTTGCTATATCATGATCTTTATTTCAGCTAAGGCAGAAACGTCTAGGGGAGACAAAGGAAAAGGGAAGGTGCAAGAGTAGATGCCCGTTAGTGCCTATGTACTAGCTATTTCCGAATGTTGTTTGATTAAGTGAACCTTTATTTGTATTAGAGTACATTTTATGTTAAGGTTAAAGAACCTTGGGACCAGAATTGTAAGACTTTATTTCCATTCGATAAACAGTGTATGTTTATTATTCCGCATTTAGTTAGATAGTATGTTTGTCGTCGATTATCGTGAGCACCGAATTCGAGGTTTTGGAAACCTGGATTTGGGGGTGTCACAATATCAGACATCTAGAGAGAGGGAGGCTACAAAATACATCAACCAACAGTGGTCAAGGCTGCAAATCAAGCTGAATCAAGCCAAAAGCCAAGGAACTCAGTCAAGAAGAATTGCAAAGCCAAGGAGGAGAGCTAGAAATCTACAGCAACCAAAGGAACACCAGCTGAATAGCTTCAAAAGTGGTTTCATTTCTAGTTTTCCATCTCCTTTGTAATTCGAATTTGACAATGTATCAATTGAAAATGATGTTTATTGTAGCTATCATGAACTAACCTTCTATTCTAAGATTGCAATGGAACCCAACACTTAATTTGAATTGAATTCTCTCTCTATTGATCTTAGTTATGCATGTGTGAATTGATTATCACAACCTTTGCTTCTTGATTAATTGCTTGGCCCGTAATTACCTTGGGAACCTATATGAACTTGACGAACGGATTATAGGTTAAGACCTAGTTATGATAACATGCGAGAGTATAGATTGTTGTGGGTTATTAATCGGATTAAGTGACGTGTGTCTTATTAATTATCTAAAATAATAGGTATCTTGATAGTAGTTGGGATAGATATATACCTAATTACCGCATGCAACCAATTGAGAATCTAGTCTTAATGACTTCCAATGTGAAAGTTGGTAGTGGAAGGGAGGATTAATTAGATTTGGTGACACGTGTCTATTAATCATTCCTGAAATTAGTCTCTTGATAGTGCATAGGATAGACATATACCTATGCACCGCTTAGGAAGATTCGTGATTGACCATCAACAGAGGCTCTTATGTAGTTTTGATTTCTCGGTTGTCAATTCGTATGCTATAATTGATTGAAAAGAGAGAGTTAGGAGATTCAAATGACGTGTTGGGGGAAATTGTAATCTTAGACCTTTCTATCTTGATATTTTACCACATTTTATTCCTTTTTTAACTTGTGAACTCAACCAATCAACAAACAATCAAACCTTTATCGTTTAAATTAGATCAAATTGATATACAATTGATACTTGGTTATTATTTGTCACAATTCCCTGTGGGTTCGACTCTTATCTTATCATATATTACTTGTGGGCCGTGTATACTTGCACGTGTGTGTTTATCGATTGCTAAATCGACCAACAAGTTTTTGGCGCCGTTGCCGGGGAATTGCTTCCTAATAATTATACCAATATCAATTTTATTCGACTTGGTCTCTTTTTAGACTTGTATATAATTTCCATTTTTTTTTGTTTTGTAGGTATTCTTGATTTGTATGCCACGCTCACGTGATCTTGAGTTAATTCCTTACGATCCCGAGATCGAGAGAAATATTCGACGACTACGAAGAGAACGAGTTCGGGGTATACCCAATCAAAATACCATGGCTGAGGAGGAGCCTAAAACCTTGAGGGAGTACGCCATGCCTCTTGTCACAGATTTGCACTCTAGCATTTCCAGGCCAGCCATTGAGGCCAATCACTTTGAAATTAAGCCTGGAACCATCCAAATGGTTCAAAACTGTTTGCAGTTTGGTGGGTTGCCTAATGACGACCCAAATGCTCATTTAGTGAGTTTTTGGAAATTTGTGACACATTCAAGTACACTCAAGTGACTGATGATGCAATTAGACTCCGACTTTTTCCTTTCACGCTCCGTGATAAGGCAAAGAGTTGGTTGCATTCGCTTCCTTCGGGCTCGATTACCAAATGGGATGACTTAGCCCAGAAATTTTTGGCAAAGTTCTTCCCACCGGCGAAAACTGCAAGATTGAGGAATGACATCACGTCGTTTGTTCAATATGATTCCGAGTCCTTGTATGAGGCTTGGGAAAGGTTCAAAGATCTAATTAGGAGATGTCCACACCATGGTTTGCCTCAATGGTTGCAAGTTGAGATTTTCTATAATGGGTTGACCAATGCCACTCGATCAAGTGTCGACGCAGCTGCAGGTGGTAGTTTAATGGGAAAGAATTTTGCGGAAGCCTACAAACTATTGGAAACCATGGCTGCAAATATTTATCAATGGCCTTCGGAGAGGAAAATGCCACAAAAGGCAGCAGGAAAATTTGAGGTGGATCATCTCACTTCAATTACTGCACAGCTAGCCGCGCTCACAAAGGAAGTGAAAAATTTAGGAGTTCAATCTGTGCAAAGCATTTCTGAGACCTGCGAGTTGTGTGTTGGAAATCACCCTACCGAGCAATGTCCCATCAATGCAGAATCCGTACAGTTTGTTGGTAATTACAATAGACAGCAAAATAACCCCCACTCAAATCACTACAATCCTAGATGGAAAAATCACCCAAATTTCTCATGGAGCAACAACAATAATACCCAAACCCAATATTCAGCTCCTGGGCATCAATATCCCCCAGGATTCCAAAATCAAACTCAGTCACACCATCAACCCCAATCACACCAACAAGCCTCAACCCCACCTTTGCCACAACAGGAGAAAAAGCCTAGTGGGGACGATTTATTGGCTCAATTGGTTGCACAGCATAGCGCTTCGATACGGAATATAGAGCTTCAGCTTGGGCAGATAGCTAGCGCCATGAATATCCGTCCCCCTGGTGCCTTACCTAGTGACACTGAAGTTAATCCGAAAAGAGATGGTAAGGAGCATTGCAAAGCTGTGACTTTGAGAAGTGGGACGGAGCTACCGGAAGTTGTGAATGAGGTTCCAGCTGAAGCAGTGGTTGAGGATGCGAATGGGGAGAAAGAGGAAGAAAAGGGAAAAGAAGTAGAAAAGGAAAAGGAGCCAGTGCCAAAACTAGTGGGGAGCAAACAAGGCCTTATGTATCCACCATGCCCGTTTCCACAACGTCAGCAGAAATTAAAATTGGATAAGCAATTCTCTAAGTTCTTGGAGGTGTTCAAGAAATTGCACATAAATATCCCATTCGCTGAGGCATTGGAACAAATGCCTAGTTATGTGAAGTTCATGAAAGAAATCTTGTCAAGAAAGAGAAGGCTTGAGGAGTTTGAGACGGTGGCACTAACCGAAGAATGTAGTGCTGTGTTACAAAGGAAGTTACCACCAAAGTTGAAGGATCCGGGGAGTTTCACGATTCCTTGCACAATTGGTAACCAATTCTTTGGCAAGGCCCTATGTGATTTGGGGGCAAGCATCAATCTAATGCCACTCTCAATTTATCAACAGCTGGGATTAAGTGAGGCAAAACCTACAAATGTTACATTACAACTTGCAGATAGGTCTCTCACATACCCAAGAGGCATAGTGGAAGATGTGCTTGTCAAGGTGGACAAGTTTATTTTTCCAGCGGATTTCATTGTCCTTGATTTTGAAGAAGACATGGAGATACCTATCATCCTTGGGCGACCATTCTTAGCCACAGGCAGAACCTTGATTGATGTGCAAAAAGGAGAGCTAACCATGCGTGTCCAAGACCAAGAGGTAACTTTTAACGTTTTTAAAGCAATGAAATTTCCTAATGTGCAGGATGAATGCTTCAGGATAGACTTGATTGACGAGGCGGTGGAAGAAGTGTTTACAGCAACTTATGAAGTTGACCCTTTTGAGGAATTGTTGGGAGAATCACTTGAGAGTGAACCTCTTTTTCCTAATGAGATGGTAAATGTGCTGAATGTTCCCCCACGTTTTATCAAGTTTAAGCAACAATTTGAATCGTTAGATAGACCAAGCAGCTCTAGTACCATTGCAAAATCCTCATGGGAGGAGCCACCTACTTTGGAGCTCAAACCATTGCCAATCCACTTGAGGTATGCTTATTTGGGTAATGCTAGTACTTTGCCTGTTATTGTGTCTGCTTCACTTGATGATGTGCAGGAAAATAAATTGCTAAGAGTGCTACGGGAGTACAAAACAGCCCTGGGTTGGTCCATTGCCGACATCAAGGGAATTAGCCCCGCTTTTTGTATGCACAAGATCATATTGGAAGATGAGGCCAAACCTGTGGTTGAGCATCAGCGTAGATTGAACCCCGTCATGAAGGAGGTGGTCAAGAAGGAAATTATCAAATTGCTCGATGCCGGCATCATCTATCCCATTTCAGACAGTCCATGGGTCAGTCCAGTGCAATGTGTTCCAAAGAAGGGAGGCATGACAGTGGTATCTAATGAAAACAACGAATTGATCCCAACTAGAACTGTCACCGGATGGAGAGTTTGCATGGACTACAGAAGGTTGAACAAGACTACATGCAAAGATCATTTCCCGCTCCCATTCATTGATCAAATGCTAGATAGGTTGGCGGGACATGAATTCTATTGTCTCTTGGATGGATATTCGGGCTACAACCAAATTGCCATTGCCCCCGAAGATCAAGAGAAAACGACGTTCACTTGCCCATATGGGACATTTGCTTTCAGAAGAATGTCGTTTGGGTTATGCAACGCACCCGCCACCTTCCAAAGATGTATGATGGCTATATTCTCTGATATGGTTGAGCAAGGATTGGAGGTTTTCATGGACGATTTCTCGGTTTTTGGAGATTCATTCGACTTATGCTTAGAAAACCTTGTGAAAGTGCTGAAACGATGTGTTGAGACAAATTTGGTGCTTAATTGGGAAAAATGCCACTTCATGGTGCAAGAAGGGATTATTTTGGGGCATAGAGTATCTTCAAAGGGGCTGGAGGTTGATAAGGCCAAGATCGAGACCATTGAGAAGTTTCCTCCACCAACCAACGTCAAGGGAATCCGTAGTTTCCTTGGACATGCGGGATTTTATAGGCGATTTATCAAGGATTTTTCAAAAATTGCAAAACCGCTGTGTAGTCTCCTTGAGAAAGACACTCCATTTGTCTTCGATCATGCATGTCTAGTGGCTTTTGAGTTACTAAGGAAGAAGCTTGTTAGTGCACCTATTATCATGGCCCCGGATTGGAATCTTCCATTTGAATTGGTGTGCGACGCTAGCGACTTTGCAATTGGTGCTGTATTGGGCCATCGCAAGGACAAGGTCTTTCATGTGATTTATTATGCTAGCAAGACACTAACTGGAGCTCAACTTAATTACACAACAACGGAGAAGGAATTGCTTGCTATCGTGTATGCCTTTGACAAATTTCGTGCCTATCTCATTGGCACCAAGGTCATTGTGTACACGGACCATTCTGCCATAAAGTACTTAATAGCAAAGAAGGACACAAAGCCACGCTTGATTCGATGGGTTTTATTGCTTCAAGAGTTCGATCTTGAGATTAGAGATAAGAAAGGAACCGAGAATCAAGTGGCGGATCACTTGTCTAGGTTGGAAAATGCAGACCGTGAGGTGGGAGATGATGTCATGATTAATGAATTTTTTCCGGATGAGTAGCTTTTCCCCATCACACATGAGGTGCCATGGTATGCTGACTATGTCAATTATGTGGTGAGCCATGTCCTACCACCCGAGCTGAGCTATCAACAAAAAAGGAAATTCCTGCACGATGTGAAGCATTATTTTTGGGATGAACCTTTTCTGTTTAAGCAGTGTGCTGATCAACTGATCCGAAAGTGCGTACCTCAATCCGAGATGGAAAGTATTTTGCAACAATGTCATGCCTCAGCTTTTGGAGGACACTATGGCGGAGAGAGAACATCGGCGAAGGTGCTTCAATCTGGTTTTTATTGGCCAACACTATTCAAGGACGCCCATGTGTTTGTGTTGAAATGCGATCGATGTCAAAGAGTAGGGAACATTTCCAGGCGTCATGAGATGCCACTAACCACAATCTTGGAGGTTGAAATATTTGACGTCTGGGGAATAAGCTTTATGGGTCCGTTTCCCTCTTCGTTCAACAATTTGTATATCATTGTGGCTGTAGATTACGTGTCAAAATGGGTTGAAGCAGCAGCGACACCCACCAATGATGCCAAAGTGGTGCTAAAGTTCCTTCGAAAAAATGTTTTCACAAGATTCGGAACTCCGCGTGCAATAATTAGCGATGAAGGGTCGCACTTTTGTAACAAGAACTTTAATGCCCTTCTTGCGAAATATGGGGTAACCCATAAAATCGCCACGACCTATCATCCTCAAACAAGTGGTCAGGTGGAGGTATCCAATAGAGAAGTGAAAAGGATTTTAGAGAAGGTTGTCAACCCGGATAGAAAGGACTGGTCATTGAAGCTTGATGACGCCTTATGGGCGTATAGGACGGCATACAAAACTCCTATCGGGATGTCACCATATCAGCTTGTGTATGGGAAAGCATGTCATCTACCGGTGGAACTTGAACACAGTGCTTATTGGGCCATCCGGAAGCTAAACTTTGATTTGAATGCCGCGGGAGAGAAACGCCTCTTACAACTCAATGAGATGGAGGAGTTCCGTCTCCAGTCCTATGAGAATGCAAAGCTTTATAAGGAGAGAGTCAAGAGGTGGCACGACAAGAAGATAATCGATCGGAAGTTTGAGGTTGGACAACCCGTCCTACTTTACAACTCTCGGTTGAAGTTATTTCCCGGTAAACTCAAATCACGATGGTCAGGGCCATTCTATATCAATCATGTTTTTCCGCATGGTGCAATTGAACTGTGGGATGGTAAGACAAACCAATTGTTTAAGGTGAACGGACAAAGAATTAAGCACTATTGGGGTGGCGACATTGAACGCCAAAAGACCTCAATTAGTCTCGTCGATCCGAAATGATTGGGGAGGAGTCAGGCTGAAGACTCTAAATCAAGCGCTAAATGGGAGGCAACCCATTGTTTAGATTTAATTCATGAGTTGTTAAAAAAAAAATTAGAAAAATATGATTTTTATCATTAATTGTTTCTAACTTTGTTAATTGTGTTACTACGTGTAGGTATTTTCATCAAATTTTAGCATTTGAGCGAAGCATGTCAGCGAAACGCCGACAGCACGCCAGCAGCAGCACGCCCAGCAGCCCAGTCAGGCAGTAGGTGCGGGCGCAGCAGGCGCCGCGCGGGCGCGCGCGCCCCAGTTGGAGCACATGAGCACTGGCACTCGGCGTTGGCTTGGGCGCTGGCAGGCGGCAGGCGCGGGCGCGGCGGGCGCATGCGGGCGCGCGCAGCAGGCGCTAGGCGCAGTGGGCGCAGCAGGCGGGCGGAGGAGTAGCAAGTGGCACGCAGGCTGGGCGCCCAGCAGGTGCGCGCGGGGGCGCCCCATGCTGTGCGGCCGCACCAGGCAGCTGGGGCTTGAACTTTTAAAGCTTCATTTGGCTCATTTATTTCCACCCATTCTTATATCTCTCTCTTCCAACTCTTTAGCCAACTTGCATGCTTTGTTCCCAAACTAAAATTCATGCATCATTACTTCAAATTGGCACCCAATCACGACAACCCATCATCAATTTCATCTTCTAACTTGGATTTCATCAAGAATTTGAAGGTTTTTGAAAGATTTGCATGGCTTTTCAAATGTTTTCCAAGTAAAGGTAACTAAGGGCTTTAAATTGCAAATTTTCTTGCTTGGGTGCTGTGTTTTGGTGGTTTTTATTAGCAGGTACATAGCTAGCTCCAATTGCAAGGCTTTGTGGAGGGTTAGGCGTGCTACCCATTGAACTTACAACTGCGATTCTAAAGAGTGCACACCACATGTTCGATCATTTGTATGTGAGAGGATTCTTGGCTATTTTGGGTAATTTGATTGAAGTGTTTTCTGGTATGGCTCCCAAACGTCAACGGGGTGAATCTTCATCATCCAAACCAACCAAAGCCTATGACAAGAAAAAGTTCGTTAGTGCGGAGGCATCCGAGCGTTACCACACTATCATGGCCACCAAAACATTAATTCCTGAGAGGGGCATTCTTCCACACGAAACTAATGATTTTGGCATGGCTAACATAATTGAGGATAGGGGATGGCAGACATTCGCCGCACAGCCCGAACCCGCATGTATATCAATCGTCCGAGAGTTTTATGCCAATGCCATGGAGGCTGACGATTATGTAGTCATGGTTCGGGGCAAATTGGTGTCTTTTGGCAAGCGAAGCATTGAAGAATATTATAAACTTCCTCGAAGCCATGGCACAGATGAGCTCACTAGGTTGGGAACCGAAAAGCCTAATTGGAATGAAATTATTACAACCTTATGTAAGCCTGGCGCCCGGTGGACAATGAGAGGGGACGAGCCATTGCATCTACGATAGGGTGATTTAAGCAAGTATGGGAAGGCTTGGTTATACTTCATCAACGCTAAGCTTTGGCCAACCACCCACACACACATTGCTGAGATCTTGAGTAGCCGTGAGTTTAGAAATTTTGTTTAGTTGTAACTTTACGCTGTTCTTGGGCCCCTTTTGATCTTTTTCCTTTGAGGCCAATTCTTGGAGTCGTTCTCTTCTAATTCAGTTGTTGTTTGTGTTTATGTTAATAAATTAGTATATCTATGTTTACTTGAGGACAAGCAAAGATTTAAGTTTGAGGGTATTTGATGAGTGTGTTTTATACACACAATTTGGGTACTTTTGGCCTTGATAATTTGCAAATCTTTAGGTACCTTATATGGTTTTTATGTAATTTTATCTTATTTCTACATAAATTAGTTTTTAGTTAATTTTACATGTTTTATGTTGCTTTGATGCATTTTTATTATGTTTGTAGGAATTGAAATAAAGACCGCTCGGATCGTCGTTTGTATTGACTAAATGTCCGTGCCCCGGACGTCTGTGCCCGAATGGTAGTATGATGGAAATTTATGCTTGGCGACGCTCGGTGCTTAATTTGACAACATTTGGTGGTTGGGCGTGCACGGCGTCGGAAAGCGTGCACGGCGTGCGGCGTCGGCCAAGCCACGTGGGCAAGCCCATGCCTAGATTCCCGTGCCCGGATGATAACACGGTGAAAATTTATGTTTGGCGATGCTCAGGGCTTAATTTGATGACATTCGAAAGTTGGGCGTGCACGGCGTTGGGAAGCGTGCACGGCGTGCGGTGTCAACCAAGCCGTGGGCACGGCGTGCGGCAGGCGGGGCGCCAGCGTGCGGCCCAGGCGCTGGGCGCGGGCGCATGGGCGCGACGTGCGGGCGCGCGCTGGGCGTGTGGGCGCTGAGCGCTGGGCGCTCGGCAGCCTCGGCGTTGGGCGCGCGCGCGCGGGGGGCTCGGCGGACTCGGCAGTTGGGCGTGTGGCCAACGTGCGGCCCAGGCGCTGGGCGCGGGCGCGCGCGCTGGCGTGCGGGCGCGGGCGTGCAGGGCAGCAGTCGTGGGCGTGCGGCCAGCGTGCGGCCCAGGCGCTGGGCGCGGGCGCGCGCGCTGGCGTGCGGGCGCGTGACGCCGTGCTGAGTGCGATCTGACACAGCTATAGTGCGATCTGAGCTCCATTTTGTCCAATTTTGGCTAGGGTTTCTTGATGGAGGCTATATATAATCTCTTCTAAGCTACATATCAGACATCTAGAGAGAGGGAGGCTACAAAATACATCAACCAACAGTGCTCAAGGCTGCAAATCAAGCTGAATCAAGCCAAAAGCCAAGGAACTCAGTCAAGAAGAATTGCAAAGCCAAGGAGGAGAGCTATAAATCTACAGCAACCAAAGGAACACCAGCTGAATAGCTTCAAAAGTGGTTTCATTTCTAGTTTTCCATCTCCTTTGTAATTCGAATTTGACAATGTATCAATTGAAAATGATGTTTATTGTAGCTATCATGAACTAACCTTCTATTTTAAGATTGCAATGGAACCCAACACTTAATTTGAATTGAATTCTCTCTCTATTGATCTTAGTTATGCATGTGTGAATTGATTATCACAACCTTTGCTTCTTGATTAATTGCTTGGCCCGTAATTACCTTGGGAACCTATATGAACTTGACGAACGGATTATAGGTTAAGACCTAGTTATGATAACATGCGAGAGTATAGATTGTTGTGGGTTATTAATCGGATTAAGTGACGTGTGTCTTATTAATTATCTGCAATAATAGGTATCTTGATAGTAGTTGGGATAGATATATACCTAATTACCGCATGCAACCAATTGAGAATCTAGTCTTAATGACTTCCGATGTGAAAGTTGGTAATGGAAGGGAGGATTAATTAGATTTGGTGACACGTGTCTATTAATCATTCCTGAAATTAGTCTCTTGATAGTGCATAGGATAGACATATACCTATGCACCGCTTAGGAAGATTCGTGATTGACCATCGACAGAGGCTCTTATGTAGTTTTGATTTCTCGGTTGTCAATTCGTATGCTATAATTGATTGAAAAGAGAGAGTTAGGAGATTCAAATGACGTGTTGGGGGAAATTGTAATCTTAGACCTTTCTATCTTGATATTTTACCGCATTTTATTCCTTGCTTAACTTGTGAACTCAACCAATCAACAAACAATCAAACCTTTATCGTTTAAATTAGATCAAATTGATATACAATTGATACTTGGTTATTATTTGTCACAATTCCCTGTGGGTTCGACTCTTATCTTATCATATATTACTTGTGGGCCGTGTATACTTGCACGTGTGTGTTTATCGATTGCTAAATCGACCAACATAATACAAGCCAAAGAAAGAAAGAGTACCGAGGAACATATTGCTTGTGCCAGAGGAAATTGGCCCACGAGACAACACTACCTCGGTGACGGATGGAGTCCCAAATTTTGTTAGCTTTTAAAAACCGGATATCCACAGAGTCCCAAGTGATAGAGTCATCATTTACAGATGGAGGTGGAGCAGTATTGAATAGGCCACGAAACTGGACCACATTGTGATGGTTACTCTGGGGAAGCACCCAATTTGAGTGGGATATAATGCTGGAGAGAAGAGCAGTTTATGGGATCCCCGAGTTAGACAACAGGTAAACACTCGGAGACAAAGGCTGGCCATTCAGCCAAGGGTCATACCAGAGGCTAAAACGGTTCCCCCTGCCTACACGATAAGAGAGAAATTATTGCGCTAGGTTTCGCAATTTGAGAACTTTGGGCCAAATCCAAGAGCAGTCAGAAGGAATATTGATATGCCAAAAATTATTATGTTTGAGAACTGAGCCCTGGATCCAAGAAGCCCATACGGAAGAAGGTTTGACTAGTCCATAGTTGATAAGTGTTCTAAGTTCTAGAAATGTTATTGAAGTAAATCCAAACCAAACTTCCTTTGGTGTGGACTCTGATGTCAAACTGAGATGAACAACCCTTTTATAGGGGATTATTTTACGCGTTAGCGTTTAGATGTTGTGCACATACATGGTACAAAGGGCTGATCCCCCTAAGTACGAGAAGTAAGGTCCATATAGTTTTATGACTGTTAAAGGTTTAAAGTAGAAATACTTGATAACCTAGGACATAGTTCATGGTCTCATGACCCTCAGATGTTCTTTTGATTCTTGTTTTATAATCTTGATTCAAAAGCCGAGCTTTCAGTTATCCAGTATCCATTGATTATTCGCATGTTATTATTATTTTTATTGTGACACTTGTTGGGCAATTGTTGCTCACCCTTGCATAATAACATTGCAACTAAAGTTGAAAGAGTCGATGAGCCATCCACTAGTAAGGGTAAAGGCAAAGCAAACAAGTGATGAAGACTTGTTTAATTTAATTGACAGATGTTATGTAATAGACTTATGATATTTATGTTTTTCCGCATTGATGTTTTGTTTAAGGTTAAATGACCTGGGATTGATGTTATTAAGATGTTGTAACCCTTTAATGGGAGATTTCTATTTCAATTAAGAATTTTCATTTATATTTGAATGGGTAGTTAGATGTGATGTGATTTAATTGGATAGTGAACACCAAATCCTGTGAGAATGAAGTATCCAGATTTGGGGGTGTCACATATTCTCATCTTTTACTAGAAGTGGTAGATTCTTTGTTGACCATTCACCTATCTCTATGTACAACTTATTATACCTAAGCATACCTTTTGATATACCTTAAAGGTCTTAAGGGACATGTCAATGCATAACTCATCATACACAAGATACTATGATGATCTCAAGTCTAAGGATCACTTGTACTACTATCACATTAGGAATTCTTATTGACAGACAAGTAAAACTCCATCAGGTATTCCTTTCAGCGAGTCATGTTTAGTGAACTTATTCTCTAATAAGCACCTACATACTTGCTTTAATGTCTCTACACAGATGATTATGAGATCAATCATCCTCTTCATAAGAGCAAACATAATATGTACTAATCTATCCGGATTCATTAATCCCCTTCTTAGCGATCCAACGATCAGGAACGATTTTAGTTTTGGGCTATCTTGAATTTAGATCTCATTAGTATGATCATCATCATGATTCTAAAAGCATTACTCAAAACTATGGATTTATCACAATTAATTCAACAACATAATATAGATAAAGAAAATTCCTTTATAAATTAATTATTTTATTAATAAACGAATAAGATTATAAAGTATATGCTACATCACATCAAATATGATTGACTTGTGTGCATACTACTTTCAATCTCCCACTTGCACTAAAGCCAATCGCCATGGTATCTAATACCCATCTTCTCTAAGTGACGATCAAACTGCTGTTAATATAACTTTAATAAAAGGATCTGCAATATTATCTTGAGAGTCCACATGCTCCAGGGTGACGTCTCCTCTTTCAATGATCTCTCTAATCAAATGAAAACGCTGCAACACGTGTTTGGATTTCTGATGAGACTTGGGTTCCTTGGCTTGTGCAACAGTTCCCGTGTTATCACAAAATAAAGGTACTGGTCCTTGAACGCTAGGAACCACCTTGAGTTCAATTATGAACTTCTTTATCCAAACAGCTTCTTTTACAGCTTCACTTACAGCTATGTACTCTGCCTCTGTCACTGAATCAACAACTGTTTGCTGCTTGGAACTTTTCTAACTAACTGCACCATCGTTTAAGGTAAAAACATAACCCAAAACGAATTTACTGTCATCTTGGTCAGTTTGAAAACTGGTGTCTGTATAACCCTCCAGTTTCAAATCAGACCCACCTAAGACAAGAAATACATCTTTTGTTCTTCTGAAGTACTTTAGGATGTTTTTCACTGCCTTCTAGTGTTCTTCTCCTAGATTCGACTGATATTTGCTTGTAACAGTAAGTGCATGAGTGACATCAGGTCTAGTACATATCATCTGGTATATAATAGATCCTATTGCTGAAGCAGAAGGAATCTAACTCATACGGTCTCTCTCTTCAAGTGTTTTTGGGGCCTGCTTCTTAGAAAGATGTATTCCATGGCTCATCGACATGAATCCTCTCTTGGAATCTTCCATGCTAAATATTTTTAGCATCGAGTCAATGTACGTTCCTTGGGACAAGCCGAGCATCCTTTTAGATCTATCTCTATAGATCTTTATCCCCAAAATATAGGATGCTTCTCCTAAGTCCTTCATGGAGAAGTGTTTAGATAACCAGATCCTGATTAATTGTAACATATGAACATCATTCCCTATTAGTAATATATCATCAACATATAATACTAGGAATGTGATAGCGCTCCCACTAACTTTCTTGTACATACAAGGTTCATCCTCGTTTTTGATAAAATCAAATTCTTTGATTATCTCATCAAAACGGATGTTCTATCTTCGAGAAGCTTGCTTAAATCCATAAATGGATCGTTGTAGCTTACAGACTTGATTTGTTCCAACCTTTGAAACAAAACCCTCCGACTGTATCATATATACATCCTCTTCTAGTTTCCCATTTAGGAAGGCCGTTTTCACATCCATTTGCCAGATTTTGTAGTCATAATAAGCTGCAATCGCAAGCAAAATCCGAATGGACTTGAGCATAACTACTAGTGAGAAGTTTCATTATAGTCAACGCCTTATCTTTGTTTGAAACCTTTGGCAACTAGTCGGGCCTTATAGGTCTCTACCTTGCCGTCTGTTCCAGTCTTTCTCTTAAAGACCTATTTACACCCAATAGGCTTAATGCCCTCAGGTAGAGTAACCAAAGTCCATACTTCATTCTTATACATGGAATCCATCTAGGATTTCATGGTTGCTAGCCATTTCTCTGAGTCTTTACAACTCATTGCCTCTTTGTAAGTCGATGGATCATCATAATCATCTATGATGCGTACCTCATCATCTTCCTCTATGATGAATCCATACCTTTCAGGTATCTTCGGTACTCTCCTAGATTTACGAATAGGATGTGGTACAGTAGGTACTTCTACTTGGTCAGGTACCTGACTTTGACCGTAGTATTTTGCGGTTCTTGAACTTCTTCAAGATTTATCTTTCTCCCACTGACCCCTTCAAGGATAAATTCCTTTTCTAAGAAGGTAGCATGTTTCGCAGTAAACACCTTTTGATCAGTAGGATGGTAGAAATAATACCCTGCAGTTTTTTTAGGGTATCCCACAAATCTACAGTTGTCAGATCTAGTCACTTGCTTATCATTCTCAAACCTTTTGACATAAGCTGGACAACCCCAAGTCTTAACATACTTAAGATTTGGTTTTCTCCCTGTCCATAACTCATATGGGGTCTTTGGGACAGATTTAAAAGGTACCTTGTTAAGTAGGTATGTAGCCGTTTTTAGGGCATAACCCCAGAAGGAAACTGGAAGATCGGTAAAACTCATTATGGAATGAACCATGTCCAACAAGGTTTGATTTCTCCTTTCAGATACACCATTGAGTTGTGGCATGCCTGGTGGAGTCCATTGTGAGACCATACTATTTTCTTTGATATAATCGAGAAACTTATTACTTAAGTATTCACCTCCTCGATTCGATCGAAGAATCTTAATACTTTTGCCAGTTTGTTTTTCTACTTCACTTCTGAATTCTTTGAACTTTTTAAATGATTCAGACTTGTATTTCATTAAATACGCATATCCAAATCTAGAATAATCATCAATGAAAGTAATAAAATATGAATATTTTCCTCGTGCATCTGTTGTCATAAGTCCATATACATATGTGTGTACTAATTTTAACAACTCTGTAACTTTTTTCTTTTTCCACTAAAAGGAGATTTGGTCATCTTATCCATAAGACAAGATTCATAAGTTGGATACGATTCGAAATCAGACAGCTCTAAAAGCCAATCTTTATGCAACTTGTTTAATTTTGTTTCATTAATATGACCGAGTCTATAGTGCCACATAAAGATATAATTTACTTTATCTCTTTTTCTTTTCTTAGTTTGTTTAATTTGAAGTAGATTTTGATGCAAGTCAAGTAAAGAAAGTCCATTCAGTAAATTGCCAACACCATACAAAACACTATTATTATAAATAGAACAACTGTTGTTCTTTATTATAATTTCAAAACCATCCTTGTCCAACATAGGAATAGAAATAGTGTTTCTAATAAATATTGGAACATAATAATAATTATTTAAACTAATGAATTTGCCTGTAGGCAGTGCTATACAATAAATTTTTACGGCTAATGTGGCAACCTTTGCTCCATTTTCTACGCGTAAGATGACTTCATTTTTGTTCAGCTTTTTATTTCTGCTTAGTCCTTGCATAGTATTACATATGTGAGAACCACAACTGGTATCTAATACCTAAGTAGAACTTTGACTTACTAAAAGATTTATTTCAATCATGAACAAACCTTGATATGAAGTTGAAGCTTCTCCAAGCTTTTTCTGCTTAGCCTCTGCAAGATACTCCGTACAGTTTCTTTTCTAGTGACCCGGCTTGTTGCAATGGAAGTATATTCCTTTGCTATCAAGATCAGTCTTCTTATTATCCTTTTCCTTCGCCTTGCCTTTAGGCTTCTTCTTTTTCTTCTTTTTAGAAGAACCCTTGGGTCTTTTCCTCTTTTTGGAAGAATCATCCACCAATAAGACTTGCTCCTTCCTGGATGGAAAGTGACCCTCTGCAGTTTTCAACATGTTAAGTAACTCAGGCAAGCTGACGTCCAACTTATTCATGTGAAAATTCACAACAAATTGTGAGAAGGTGTCCGGGGGTGACTGTAAGATCAGTTCTTGGCTCAACTCCCCATCCATCACGAACCTTAACTATCCAAGTTGTTCAATTAGATTGATCATCTTTAAGACATGAGTCTCAACGGCAATGCCTTCGGTCATTCGAGATCGGAAGAGCTCCTTAGATATATGATATCTAGAAATCCTACTTTGTTCACCATACAACTCCTTGAGGTGCAATAGTATAGTAGGATTATTCATTTTTTCATGTTGACGCTGAAAACTTATTGGTCGATTTCACAACCAAAAAATACACGCAAGTATACGCGGTCAACAAGTAATAAAGTGATAAGAGAGTTGTCGAACCCACAGGGAATTGTTCTAGTGTATCCCAAGTACCAACTATATATCGTCTCGATTTTATTTAGACAAATGAAGATTTGAGTTTTTATTGTTTGTAATAATTAAAAGATATGAAAAGCATTAAGATAATGAAATCAAATATTAACAAGTCTAAGATTGCAATTTCTCCCAACACTTCATTTGAATATCCTAACTCTCTCATTTGAACTAATTAACAACATAGAAATGTCAACCGAGAAATCAAAGCTACTTATAAGCCTCTATCGATGGTCAAATTCGAATCTTCCTAATGCGGCATGTAGGTATATGTCTATCCTACACACTATCAAGAGACCAATTTCAAGAATAATAACAAGACACGTGTCACTAAATCTCATTTACCGTCCTTTCAATTACCAACTTTCACATAGGAAGTCATTAAGAATAGATTCTCCATTGGTTGCACACGGTATCTAGGTATATGTCTATCCTAAATACTATCAAGTTACCTATCATTGAGGATAATCAACAAGACACACGTCACTTAATCTCAATTAATAACCCACAATAATCTTTAATTTTCGCATGATATCATAACAAGGTCTAAACACTATAATCCGTTCGTCAAGTTCATATAGGTTCCCACGGTAATTACGAGCCAAACAATTAATATATGAAGCATAAATTATGACATACAATTCACAAATGAGTAATTAATAACAAAGAGAGAGAAGTCAATTCAAACTATGTGTTGGGTTCCATTGAAATCTTAGAATACAAGTTTTAGTTCATGGTAGCTAAGCAAAACATCAAACACATGGTGTTCATCATAAAATAGAATTACAAATTCAAAGGAAAGTAAGAGATGATAAAACCCATTTAGAAGATAATCATGTGTTGCTTGCTTGGTTGATGTCAATCTCTAGCTTTTCCTCTTCATTTGGCATTCGTTTCTCTTTTTGCTCCTTAGCTTGTTGCTGGAATTTCCTTGAATTGCAGCCCTCAAGCTCTTCTTGATGATGTATGTGTAGCCTCCCAAAGGTTTAGATATGCCTTGATAATCCTTTCCTTCTTGGTTCTTTGGCTTGTGCTGAGTTTTTCCTTGTATTGCAGCACTTTGGCTCTCAAATTGATGTTTTAGTGTAGCCTCCCAATCCCTAGTTGTGAAACATGAAGCTCCAATGAGATATTATATAGTACCTCCATGAAAACCCTAGCAAAAATCAGATTGTGGGTCAAAAATTCGCTCAGATCGCACCAAAAGGCCAGCTGGAATCGCACCCAGGACGCTCGGCGCGCCCGCACGCCGCCTGGTGCGCCCGCACGCTGCCCCCTGGCCATGCCGCACGCCCATGGCACGCCCACGCCGCGTGCGCGCTGGTTGCCTGGTACCAGGCGCCGCGCGCCCGCGCCAAAGCTGCTGTCACCCGACTCAGCTTTGACCTCTGATGGTAAAATGGCCATAACTTCTTCGTCCGAACTTGGATTTAGGCGTGTAAATAAGCTATAGAAAGCTAAGAAAGAGCTCTACAACTTTCATAACTGGAGCTTGATGAGAAAATGTCCGAAGAAAGTTTCAAATTGAGCCCGAAGCAACTGCTGTGTAAAATTCATGCCAAGTCCGATGGTAAAATGGCCATAACTCTCTCATACGAACTTCAAATTGGATGATTCAAGATGTTCGGGAAAGCTAAGACAAATATCTACAACTTTAGTTCTTTGAGTTTTGAGAGATTCGGATTGGAGCATGGGTGAAATTGGGAAACAAGCAACTACAATACCGAAAAGCAGGTTATGGGTATGGATTCCAAGGAGCTTTTATTTCAATTCCTACAAAACAACATAAAAACACATAAAAGCATAAAAAAACATATAAAACTAATACAAAACTACATTACATAATAATAAGATAAAAACACATAAAACCAACCGACATGACTTAGGATTTACAAATTATCAAGCTCAAAAGCACTTAATTTATGTATATAAAACACACTCATCAGCATGATGCATTGAGCCACCGTTGTATCATCTTGTTACTTCTTAAAAGTAGCAATATCTTCCTCAGAGGTTGTTTCTGCAACAGTTGTAGGGACAGGCGAATTTAGGACATAAAAAATCTTTTCAGCAGTGAGAACGATTCTCAGATTCCTTAACCAGTCCGTGTATTTCGGTCCGGTCAGCTTGTTAGCATCATGCTACACAGACATTTGTAAAATTCTACATGTGAAATAGACAACATTTTAGCATACATTCATTTTATTAATTACCAAAATAAATTAGGTCTTTATTTAAATTGGTATTTCTCACTATTTTTCATCAAACTATATTACCCTCTTTATATAGTTCGACAAATCTAATTAAAGACTTGCTAGTGAGAATAAGGATCATATTTCAAATGTATATAGTATTATGTGACACAACAAACTTGATATACTCCACGGCACGCTTGCGTGAGGTGGTCGTCGCCCGGATCGTTTCCAGCAAGTTATGAAGGTGGAACTCGTTTCGAATCCTTAATCCCTCGCCTGAATATAGACGATAAACCTTGGAATAGTCGATCAAGCAATTTGAATGTATGAAGGATGAAACACCAACAACACTTTGACCCTCGTTTAATTCAAATGATAATCTCCGTATGATTGAATGATGCGATAGAATAACGCCACACACAACTGTGATTTGTTGTATGATAAGTTAAATATGAATCTCAAAGAAAAACTAAGAAATTAATCTAGGAATTCTTAAAGAACCAAAAGATGAGAAACCTCACAAGAATTTTATTAATCAAAAAGTGTATATATTCTCCATTACATCAGCCATGTATTCTATTTATACTAATAGAATAAAACCTTAAAAAAACCTAAATCCTAAAAGGAATAGAAATCCAATTGGAAATCAAATTCTTCCTAACTAATTAATATGGAAAATAAATCATATCTAATAAATATCCTAATTACAATAGAAATCTAAAAGATATGTAAATCCCTAAAATAAAAGAAAGAAATCTGTCAAAAACCGCATGCCTCAAAAAACGCGCCAATGAAATCTGGTTGTTCTCGTCGAGGCGAGAAACTTGTACTAGAAACCTCGCCGGGGCGAGGATGGGCAGAGAAGTCTTGGCTGGGGCGGCTTCAGTTTGGGCCGGGGCGAAAATATCCAGAGGAGTTCTCGCCGTGGCGAGAAAAATAAGCCTGTGATTCTCGCCGGGGCGAGAACCCTGAATCCTAACTTCTGAGTTTGTTTTTCGTGCAATCCAACCTCGTGTTGTCCCATGATATAGCATAACCTCTTCAGCTTTCTTGGATATCCATAACATCGTAAGAACGCTAATCCTTGCATTAATTGACACATATCTTCATTAATGATTAGACGATACCAACGAACATGATGAACACTATTTCGAACGCTTAACTTGTATTGATTTGGTCTCACTACATAGATCATATCTAGCAATCCCAAATCACATGAATGACCCTCTCCTCAATGTTCATATGAATTGAGCTCCAATGTATGCATCCTTGAGTAGATTCTAGCCCAATTACTTGAATTCGTTTGTTGAACCCTCGAAGCTTGAGTTGAGTCGATGACGCTTGATGCGAACTTGGTCAGGATCTCATCATTCCCCTCCTCTTGAAAAGAATTTGTCCTCAAATCTAACATCCCCTCCTCTTGAAAAGGATTTACCCACAAATCTGATCCTACATAAAAGAAACAAATTAAGTTAGTAGCATCAAACAAATCATAATCCCAAAACTCACCTTGCAAACGAAATATATAAGCAATACCAACAATGCAAGTAAAGTAATGAAAATAATCATCAAAAACTCCAACTCCTGCAAAGAACATAGCAACATCTGGCAACTCCGACGTATTGACATGAACAACTTGTAAACATCTCTTTCCAAGCAGTGATTGAATCAGCATAACACCTTGCAAGCTCCTCGTAACACAACTTGGAAACTCAAACTTTCGAACTCCTTTACGCACGATCTTATCCACATCAACACGATGCTCTCCCACACATATTCCAGATACTTCCAAAGTATTAACTACACCAAAACAAACTAAATAAGCAACTAAAACTAACACGCAATCAAAATTTCTACCTAAGAAATCAAATGCATATATAGTAAAATAAAAGCAAATAAAACTATGAAAAGTCCTATATCCTCCTGGATCAAATATCATCATGTAGAACTCTTCATGTTGCATAATCTCCCATCCACGAATTCCCGAATCAAAAACCAGCCTGATGATCTTGACCATTCGTAGATAAACCCCTTGACAAATTCCCGGATCAAAAATGAACCTTATGATCTCGATCATTTGTACTAACTTCCATTCCAATGCACCCGGGTCAAATACCAAAATTTGAAATTCAACTCGTTGCATTCACAAGTGCTCTTGAATTCCTGGATTAAACACAAAACCAAACAAATCAACAAGTACCTTTTGTTTAATCATAAAGAAATCAAATAACTCAAAATCACATGCAAAGTCTACTAAAATAAAATCCAAATAACTTCCCTTTAGACTTTCCATGTATTGTTCGAACTGATTTATAAATAGAATTAAACCTTTCTCCTCGATGAGTATGAACCCATCACAAATTTGCAGAACAAATTCAACCTTTCCCTTCCCATTAACATTAACCAATGCAAAATCAAATAACGATATCAATGGAATTGAAAGATCAAAACCAACACCACAAGATAAAAACTCACTAGCATACTTATGATACTCACAATCAAACTCAACATATGCCAAAGAATTTTTCCAAGTGTCAACAAAACTAGGAATGTCATCAAAACAATTATTATCAATTTTTCCCATGAAAGAATGTAACACATGATTTAACATAAAAACTTTTAAAGCATTAGTTAATCCCAACGATTTAACTAAACATGTATGTAAACCATATCTCAATCCAATCTGATGATAATCACTTTTCAATTCAATACCAAATGATAGTAATTCTTTCCCATTCAAGACAACATTCTCAAAATCATGCAATGATAATAACTCTAATGGAAAGACATTACCAAATGTTAGCAACTCATGTAATGAAGATTTCTCTACTAAAAAATCATGATCACTACCATTATCAATTAACGACAAGCCATGTAAAGATTGATTAACTTCAAAACCTAATGCAATATGTGAATGAAAAACCCTAGAATGAGTTTCATGCAAGTACAAATGTTGAAAACGAGAATTCCCACAATAATCACTAGAATAAATTCTACAAAGATATGCACTTTGACAATGAGAATTTACCAAATGATAGTAATAATATTGACAATGAGAATATAACGCATGCTCATAAACTAACTCAACAAATATCAAATATCCTTCATAGTTTATGATAAAGACGATTCTACCATCAAAATAGCTAAACACAAATTTATCCATGGAAGCATGCAAAACATGTTTTAATAAACTCATGAACATACTAGATACAATAGTTAATCTAACAGAAATAACTATCCAGCTATACAATTTACATGTTAACAAAACTTTCCATTTATCACAATATCTCATGCTAATTTGATTAGGCATATACATCATATGGTCATTTTTCAATGTAGATAAAACACAAGCACTATGCAATTTATCAAGCATATTATCTAAGTAAAGAAAATGATACTTGTTTACCAATTCAAAATCGACGCACAAGCTCAATGTCTTATCCTCTTTAGATATTATAATCTCATGAATAGCACACGCACTAATGCTTTCTCCCACGATACCCGCTTCGATGAAGTTGGACTTCATCAACTCACCAACCCGCCTTGGTAACTCCGTCGTCTCCTCGGAAATACTACAAGCTGGCTGATATGGAATGATAGCTCGGGGTATATCCTCAATCACCTGTACAAGAGACAAAACAGAACTAGACAAAGAAGAGTTAATCCGATTAGTATTCAAAAGCGCCGTCTTGTACGAATGTACAGTCATTGGCTTTTCAAAATACATCTCACTTTTCGACTCACTCTCCTCTCTTTTTTCACTCTTACTCTCCACTATTTCTTTCTCTCGTTTGTTTTCACTCTCATTCTTTTTATTCTCTCGTTTCTTTTCATTCTCTTTTTCACACTTTTCTTTTTCACACTCAATCTTTTTTTCAATTTTTTTTCAATTTCTTTTTGTCGTTTACTTTCACTTGTATTTTCTTCCTCGGTATCACGGACTTCATCTCGAACAGTAGAATCTAACAACTCTCCTTGGACCACATATTCTATTATTTCTTCTTCCACCTGTGGCTGATCTTGCTCTTTTTGTGCCTTAAGAGTGACTCGTTGTGGTTTCAAATGCTCATCCTTTAATTCATTAAACGTTCTTATGATGTTCTCAAATGACGTCGGTTCAATATATACCCTAGGAGTTTCTCTTCGTTGTCTCCACTGCAAATCTTCATGTCTACGAACCTTCTTTTCATTATCACAAGTTGAACGCCTTGAAGGTTGCTCTACATGTTTCGGAGATGCATGTTCATTCCTCCTACTAGGTTGTCCTGGAGCATACCGCTTTCTCATCACGGTTTTCAACTCTTCCCACGTCTCGATCGGACGCTCTCCATACCTTTTTCTGCTACGCACAAATTCAGCCCACTATGTAGCTGCATAATCAGAAAAGTCTTGAACTGCAAGTTTGAACTTCTTGTACTCGGAATAATTATGATAGCCAAACTCTCGTTCCTTCCTTTCCTCCCAACTCAAATAAGCTTCAGGATCGCGCCTTCCTTGAAAGGATCTCTTTTTCCACTCATAATTATTTTCATAACTATAATTATACATGTTCGCTGCAAAACAAAGGTTAGTAGATAAAGAAAATTTTTCCTCACACACTCCCTTACGTGTTTTCGCTCAAACAATATATCCCACAATTATGAAACGCTCGTGTATCACACAATTTAGGCTTTTACCCTCAATTGATCTCACATTCTTGCCTTTTACCACTCTAATTCCCTCTTATATAGGTTCTTTTTGAATTCACCAAATAAATATCTCAGCTTTTCTATCAATTTAACAAGAACTTATCACAAAACAAAATATAGCAAGTGTGACGTACGATAACCACCCAAATTTTCACGATCACCAATTAAGATCCTCTTGAGTGAAATCCCAATATCCTCAGAATTCACAAATTTCAACAATAGAATCAAATAATAACTTCTTCAATATAATCCCACTATTCACAAAACTTTGAAACCCAAGCAATTGCAAAAAAAAAAATTTCAATATATAATCAACACGAAAAATAAAGGATAAGTAACCTGCTAGGAACTCAGCTTTGATACCAAATGATAGACTCTACGGCACGCTTGCGTGAGGTGGTCGTCGCTCGGATCGTTTCCAACAAGTTATGAAGGTGGAACTCGTTCGAACTTTAAGAATTCCTAGATTAATTTCTTAGTTTTTCTTTGAGATTCATATTTAACTTATCATACAACAAATCACAGTTGTGTGTGGCGTTATTCTATCGCATCATTCAATCATACGGAGATTATCGTTTGAATTAAACGAGGGTCAAAGTGTTGTTGGTGTTTCATCCATCATACATTTAAATTGCTTGATCGACTATTCCAAGGTTTATCGTCTATATTCAGGCGAGGGATTAAGGAGATAGAATTTACATCAGAAAAATTAGAAAAGACAAGGTACGCAGACCCCATTTATAAAAACTCATTCATTCAAGCATCCTCATAAAACAAATCCAATCATACATTGGTCAATAGTCCATAATCAATCCCATTTATTATCATACATATCAACATATGTATCAATAAATAATATTCATCCCATGAAATTAAAATCATTCCATATATGCATTGATATCATTTAATGGGAAATTTAGAGTTACATAAAATACAATTTCAAGTTTAAAATAACTCTTTATTTTAATTATAAAACCATGTAAAATAACTCTTTATTTTAATTTTTGAAACAAAAAACTGCATAAAATTATCAAAATCGCACATTCTGCCAGTATGGTGTGGCAGCGCTGGTTTCATGAATAAAACCAGCGCGACAACACCATTATTAACGAGGGACATGGCGCGACAACGCCATGTCTGCAGAACTTTTTCTGCGTTTTTTTTCTGCAGTTGCGAATTTGATCTGTTTTTCATCCAAAACTCAATTTTTTGCAATTATTTTCAAAACCCATGATTTTATACAACATATTATGCCCAATAAATTATTCTAAACACATACCCATGCATATACGAAATCAAAACAATTAATAATTCACATAAAGTTTGGTTTTTGATACCGCTGTTGGTTTGTAATATATCTAAGAACATACAATCAAATTGCATATAAATAGCGGAAGCATGGTAAAATTAGAATTTAAAATATATCTAGAGAATTTATGAGTACTCTCCTAATTTAATGGAAGTATGTGTAACCCTAATCTATAATAAGACTCCTGTTATTTATAGATATAGGCAACTCTCTTAAACTATTTAGGAGTAGGATTTTTAATTAAACTCCTAATCTAATTAGGAACTTATATGAGAGTATTCTTATTAATTAATTCCTAAACCATTTAGGAACTAAATAATAATAAAAGTAATAATAATAATAAGACTCTTATTAATTTTCAATTAGTATTTTCAAAATACTAAATAATAAATATTAAGTTATTTAATTTATTCTATCACCATAGTATAAATTAAATACACTTAACTTATTATTATAATTATGCCATGCATTTCTTAAATAAATATTTTCCTTTTGCGGTGTGATCCTTTAGGTTCTCCATATTAAAACGGTTGTAGAATAAATCAATTAGAATAGTTCTAATCTTATTTAAATAAATAAATTAAATTATTTAATTCATTTAAATAAATAATATTTATTCCACAATAAGGGTAAGCCCCCTTAGCGATCAACGACTTTCCAGATAATATAGATTTCAACATTTAATCATAAAAGAACATTTCAGCGAATAGTTACCGTACAATTCAATTGTGACACCCCCCAAATTCGGATACTTCAATCCCACAGATTTGGTGTTCACTGTTCATTACATTCATGTCTAACTACCCATAATAAAGGATAATAAATAATTTCATAAACCATAATCCCATTAAAGGGTTACATTAAAAATAAAATCCCAGGTCATCTAACCTTAATTACATCGATTGCGGAATACAAATTTTAATAATAACAAAGTCTCATTACAAAGAACTTAATCAAATAAAATAAACATCTTCATTTGTTCATCTTGCCTTTGCCATTACTTGAGGACGGCTCATCAGACTTTTCAACTTTAGCTGCAATATTTTATGCAAGGGTGAGCAAACAATTACTCACAAGTATAATAACAATAACAATAGAATAATCAACGAAGTAGATTATTAATTGAGGTGTAATAACTGTGACGCCCCCAAATCTGGGTCACCTAAACCATGGATCCAGTATGTCACGATCCAACTCATATAATAACTTGTCAATAACTTAATGCGGAATAACAAAATATTTACATTGATATAACATAAATATTATCGTCCCAAGTCTCGAAACCATAACTAAGGCACAACATAACTAATACATCATACTAATGGGTCTAAATACATAACACAACTTAATACATAATCTTGAATAAGTCTTGGCACATGACATAAAATATAACATAGTAGGACAAAGCTAATCCGTAGCTTTGCCTTTGCCTTTGTCCTTTCCCGAGTTCTCGCCTCTTTCGGTAATAACTGAAATATTTTAAGAAAAGCAAGGGTGAGCAACAAATTTGCCCAACAAGTATAATTACAATAAAGGTAAATAATCATGAATAAGGTTTTACAATCTCAAAGGTTTCGGCGAATATTGAATAACTCGGGAAATGAATGTATAAATTGCGAATAAGGTCAGTTTCTAAAGTTTCAATTCAATTCTTTACTATCAACGATGAGTCACTAAGGACTGAAGAATAATTCAAAGATTTTCACTATTTCAAGTCAATGAATCATTCGATGCTAAGTGGCCACTAAGGACCGAAAAATTCTACTAGAATCACCAGTATTACACTGATAACCCAAGTTAGGCTCATTAAGCTTTATTTACAAAATCGTATAGTTTTCGTTTGAAAACTTATGCTAAAACTTGCTAAGATAGTTCATTACATGTTTAGCTATCTTGATCATCATATGAGACATATATTAGAGCCTAGAAGACTCAACCATGTATGCTCAAAGGTTCAGTATTGATAAGTAGGTTTCATACCTACTTATTGGATACTATTTTGTTCCATTTGTTGCTCATCTAATAGCTATCTAGTGTAATTTCATGCATTTTTTCCTCTCTTTCGGTTTTTGATTCACTATTCTCATTATACGGCTTTTGCATAGTTTTTGGTACATTTGGCTCGGGATGTTGTGCATTTGTGGATGGGTGCTATTTGATTGTTTGTTGATTGTGCAGGACGTGAGAGAAGAGAAATTATCCAACAGCAGCACTGCAGCAAACTGGCATCCGGCGCAGCTGCGCCCCTTTTACAAAGGGCACCGGCGCAGCTGCGCCCCTCCTGCTCATTCCTTGCCCCCGGCGCAGCTGCGCCCCTTTTTCAAAGGGCGCCGACGCAACTGCGCCTGTCGCCAGCCAGCCATGCAGCACGTTCCATCCAGCGAAGCAGCATTATCAGAAAATGGGGTGGTGCCTGATTTTGAGGATTCAGTGGGTTCGAACTTTTGTAGTGGGAATCATAATAAGTCAAAATAAGACAATTCATGCATGCATTATTAGCCAATTTTGGAATTCAATTTGCAGCTCTCCTCCTACACGAAAAAGAGAGTAGTTTACTGCATGTTAGCTTCAAAAATTAGAAATAGTCAGCTGAGCATTTTTGGCATTTGGGAATTGAAGAATGGAGCTATATGGATGCTAAATTGGAGATTGGGAGCAAGGAATCAACTATCTACACAACTTGGAAAATCACCAGAAGTTGCAGAACGGAAACAGGGAGCTTGAATATTTTCCATTTTTGATTAATTCTCATATTCTGTAATTATGATGATGAACCAATTGTGCATGATGAACTCTAGTATTGTTATTATGAACTAAATTTAATTCTTGGGATTATAATGGATCTTGTGCATGACTAAGAATTGAAGTGCTTCCTTATTTTTACTAGTTGGTTGTGAAATGAATGTCTAGCATAATCTATACTCCATGTTTAATTGCTTGATCACCAATTACTGTGATAATTTATATGGAATTGAGAAAGGAAGTATAAATTAAGATCTCATTATGCTAGCATATGTTCATAATTATTACATTCCTCGTGAAATTATGTTTCGTGCTTAGGATAGAGATATACCGAAGCACCATATGTGGCCAATGGAAAACTTGTTCTTAAACCCTTTTGATTGTAATTCACATAGGAATATAGTGCGTTAGTCATCTAGGGTGTTCACATTCATTCTATCAATTGTGGATTTAGTGTGATATGGGTATGGTGCATCGAGAGATGGCCATATTTTACTTTCGTGTTTTCGACCAACATTCTATAGTAACCAACTAGCAACAATAGGAAGCATGGAAATCTAAATCTGCATTAAGTGAAATTATAATCCCAAGCCCATAAAATCTGTATTTTTACAACCAAATTTGTTTTAATTGTTTCATTAGTAATTATTAGACTATTTCATCACTAAAACCGCTTGTTTAAAGAGACCGAACTAATTACAAAATAGGTGTTTGTAGTCATAAATGCAATTCAATTCCTCGTGGGATCGATACTTTACTTACTTTATATTACTTGTGGATCGCGTGCACTTGCGTGTATGAGTTTTATTTGTTATACATACAAATATCCCAACAAGTTTTTGGCGCCGTTGCCGGGGAATTGCAATTGCGTTTATAACTTTCATCATCAGTTTAAATTAGATTGGTTTTAGTTAAACAAATCTGTTCTTATCCTAATTCTGTTTTATTTTCTTCTACATTGTGTTAAGGTACTCTTGAGTAGTGTAATGCATACTCGGTCGAAGAATCCTGACCTATTGCCTTTTGTGGATAACATTGAGAAAAGGGTTCAACAATCAAGGAAGTGTGCTGAAAATACTCTGGAGAATCTAGAACAACCTCAACCTATGGCGGGAGAAGCACAAAAAGCCTTAAGAGATTATGCTACGCCAAGAATCAATGATTTGCAATCAAGTATCTCAAGGCCAGCCATAACAGCCAATTCCTTTGAAATCAAACCAGGGACAATCCATATGATCCAAAATTCTGTCCAATTCGGAGGGATGGTGGTTGATGACCCAAATGAGCACTTTATAAATTTCTTGGAGATATGTGATACATTCAAATTCAGCGGGATCTCGGAAGATGCGGTGAGATTGCGATTATTCCCATTCACATTGAGGGACAAAGCAAAAAGTTGGCTACACTCGCTACCACCCGGATCCATTACTACTTGGCAAGATTTGGCCCAGAAATTCTTAGCAAAGTTCTTCCCACCTGCCAAAACTGCCAAGTTGAGAAATGACATCTCTTCATATGAACAACATCATGGAGAATCCTTGTACGAGACATGGGAGCGGTACAAGGAACTATTGAGAAAGTGCCCACATCACGGTTTGCCCCAATGGATGCAGCTGAACACATTTTACAATGGGTTGCATATTCAAACACGCGCAGGCATTGATGCAGCTGCGGGTGGGGCATTCATGGGTAAAAACTATGACGAAGCTTATGAACTTTTGGAGACTATGGCTGCAAACAACTATCAATGGCCATCCTCCAGATCCACTCAACCAAAAGTGGCAGGGATACTAGAGGTTGACACAGCCACTTCACTTCAAGCCCAGATTTCAGCTATGGCCAAAAAGCTTGACAACATATGTGAAGGTAAAGGTCAGCAAGTTTCCATGATTTGTGAGCTTTGTGCAGGTTCTCACGCTTCGGATCAATGTGCCATCAACGCTGAATCTGTGCACTTTGTGAGCAACTATCAGCGGCCAGCAAATCAATATCAGAACAACTACACTCCGGGGAATAGGAACCACCCAAATTTCTCAACCGTCAAGATAATTCACAAGCTCCAAAACCTCTCAATCCTCCGGGGTTCCACAATTAGCAACAAGTCACAACCACTGATAGGAAGGTCGCTGAAATGAGTGAGAATTTGGAGAAATACATGGCCAAAACTGACAGATTGGAGCAAGGCCAAACATTAGGCTTCAAGAATCTGGAAAATCAAATGAGTCAATTATTCAGTTTGTTGTCTAGCAGACCTCAGGGAGCTCTTCCTAGCGACACGGAAATCAATCCAAGGAGAAATGGGAAGGAGCAATGCCAAGCTGTCACCACTAGAAGTGGGAAGCAGACCCTGCCAGACAGCGTAGCTGCACCACTGTCACATGAACAGACAGCGCAGCTACGCCCTTCATCAGCACTGGAACCAAGCAGCGTAGCTGCGCCCATGTTGCAAAGGGAGAAGGCGCAGCTGCGCCCTTCCCCAGAAACTGCATCTGCTGAACTTTTTGAAGAAGAGGATAGCATTGAGAAATCTGAACCCCCACCCATAAAGAGCACAGAAAAGACTCAAGCCCCTCCCACCAGGTACTACCCACCAGTTCCATACCCTCAAGGCAGCAAAAGCAGAGAATGGACAAGCAATTTTCTAAGTTTCTTGAGGTTTTCAAAAAGCTTCAAATCAATATACCATTTGCAGAAGCTTTAGAACAAATGCCAAGCTATGCCAAGTTCATGAAGAGTATTCTGTCAAGAAAGAAGAAACTGCAAGATTTTGAAATTGTAGCCTTAACAGAGGAATGCAGTGCAGTATTACAAAGGAAACTACCTCCAAAATTAAAGGATCCGGGCAAGTTTCAGTTTCACCATTCCGTGCACCATTGGAGGACTTATCATTCAAGAAATGTTTGTGTGATCTTGGTGCAAGCATTAATCTCATGCCATTGTCCGTCTTTACTCAGTTGGGATTACCAGCTCCCAAGCCAACTAATGTCTCTCTTCAGCTAGCAGATCGTTCAGTCACTTATCCGAGAGGTATTATGGAAGATGTCCTGGTTAAGGTTGATTAGTTCATTTTCCCAGCTGATTTCATAATCTTAGACTTTGAGGAGGACAAGGACATCCCCATCATACTTGGGAGGCCATTTCTAGCTACCGGGAGAACTCTCATTGATGTGCAAAAAGGAGAATTGACAATGAGGGTTCAGGACCAAGAGGTTACTTTTAATGTCTTCAAGGCTATGAAATTTCCAACTGAAGAGGAAGAGTGTTTCCGAGTTGACATCATTGAAGAAGCAGTGACCGAGGAATTCATTAAGGCCACACATAGGGACTTGCTTGAGCAAACACTAACAGGGGACATCGACTTGGACGAACCCGAGAACTATGAGTATGTTCATTTTCTAGATGCAATACCCAGGATGGCAAGATTCAAGGTACCTATTGAGGCCTTGAAAAGCTCAAACGATGCCTCATTTCAATTAAAACCATCCAGTGAGGTACCTCCTAAACTTGATCTCAAACCCCTGCCTAGTCATCTCAAGTATGCATTCCTAGGCATTTCAGATACATTACCTGTCATTATTTCCTCTACACTAACATCCTTGCAGGAAGACAAACTGATAAGAATCCTCAGAGAATTCCAAGGGGCTATTGGATGGACCATTACAGACATAAAGGGAATCAGCCCCTCATTTTGCATGCACAAAATCCTGATGGAAGATGACAGCAAGCCTACCATAGAGCATCAAAGAAGGCTGAATCCCATCATGAAGGAGGTGGTTAAAACAGAAATTCTGAAATGGCTAGACGCCGGGATCATTTATCCCATTTCTGACAGTCCATGGGTGAGCCCAGTGCAGTGTGTACCAAAGAAGGGAGGAATAACTGTGGTAAAAAATGAGAACAACGAGCTAATACCAACCCGAACAGTCACGGGGTGGAGAGTTTGCATGGATTATCGAAAGCTCAACAAAGCCACAAGGAAAGATCACTTCCCACTCCCATTCATTGATCAAATGTTGGACAGACTTGCAGGGCATGAGTACTACTGTTTGCTTGACGGATATTCTGGATATAATCAAATTGCCATTGCTCCTGAGGATCAAGAAAAGACCACTTTTACTTGCCCTTATGGAACTTTTGCTTTCAGGCGAATGTCTTTTGGTCTATGTAATGCTCCTGCCACATTTCAGCGATGCATGATGGCAATATTTTCTGACATGGTGGAAATCAACATGGAGGTCTTCATGGATGACTTCTCAGTGTTTGGAAATTCCTTTGACAGCTGTCTTGAGAATTTAGTCATGGTATTGAAGAGATGCGTGGAAACAAATCTTGTGCTTAATTGGGAGAAATGTCATTTCATGGTTCATGAAGGAATAATTTTGGGTCACAAAGTCTCAGCCAAAGGTTTGGAGGTGGACAAAGCAAAGTTTGAAACTATCGAGAAATTGCCTCCACCGACTTCTGTAAAGGGAGTTCAGAGTTTTTTGGGCCATGCTGGATTCTATCGGAGATTTATCAAAGACTTCTCCAAAATCACAAAACCCCTGTGCAATCTGTTGGAAAAGGATGTCCCATTTTTATTTGATGATAATTGCTTAGCAGCCTTCGAGTTGTTAAAACAGAAATTGACAACAGCACCTGTGATAGTGGCACCGGATTGGTCTCTTCCATTTGAGCTTATGTGTGATGCTAGTGACTACGCTGTGGGCGTGGTATTGGGACAGCGCAGAGACAAGGTTCTATATGCAGTCTACTATGCCAGCAAAACACTTTCGGAGGCCCAAATGAATTACACCACCACCGAGAAGGAACTACTCGCGGTTGTCTATGCATTCGACAAGTTCCAATCCTATCTCATTGGAACAAAGGTAGTGGTGTACACTGATCATGCAGCAATTCGGTATTTGATCTCAAAGAAAGATGCCAAGCCAAGATTAATCAGATGGATCCTTTTGCTCCAAGAATTTGATTTGGAAATTAAGGACAAGAAAGGCACAGAAAATCTGGTAGCCGATCATCTTTCCAGATTGGACAATCCAGATTTGGAGAGCAAAGAGAAGGTTGAAATAAACGATTGCTTCCCTGATGAGCAGCTATTTGCAGTCACATCTGAAATCCCATGGTTCGCTGATATTGTCAACTATCTTGTGAGTCATGTGCTACCACTGGATCTAACTTCTCAGCAGAGGAAGAAATTTCTGCATGATACAAAGAGATACATGTGGGATGAGCCTTATTTGTTCAAACAATGCCCGGATTCTGTGATCCGAAGATGCATCCCCGAGGTCGAGAGTACCAGTATATTACATGCATGTCATTCTTCTCTATATGGTGGCCATTATGGAACGCAGAGAACAGCAGCAAAGGTACTCCAGGTCGGATTTTATTGGCCCACCTTGTTCAAAGATGCCCACCACTTCATAAAGAATTGTGATCGATGCCAACGGGTGGGCAACATCTCCAACCGTAATGAAATGCCACTAAATGTGATCTTGGAGGTGGAGATCTTTGACGTATGGGGGATAGACTTCATGGGACCATTCCCATCTTCATGCAATAATCTCTATATCCTTTTAGCGGTTGATTACGTGTCCAAATGGGTGGAAGCTTCGGCGTTACCAACCAATGATGCTAAGGTGGTTTTGAGGTTCCTACAAAAAAACATTTTTACTAGATTTGGCACTCCTCGGGCGATCATCAGTGATGAGGGGAGCCATTTTTGCAACAAACAGATCACAGCTCTCCTGGCCAAATATGGAGTAAGACACAGAATTGCCACTGCCTACCATCCACAGACAAATGGTCAAGTCGAAGTATCCAACCGAGAGGTAAAAAGAATTCTGAAAAAGATTGTTAATCCTACCAGAAAAGATTGGTCTCTAAAGCTAGATGAAGCCTTGTGGGCTTATAGAACTGCATATAAAGCACCTCTCGGCATGTCTCCTTACCACATAGTTTATGGAAAGGCTTGTCATCTACCGGTCAAATTAGAGCACAAAGCTTACTGGGCTATCAAAAAGTTGAATTTCGACCTATCTGCAGCAGGAGAAAGGAGACTTCTACAGCTAAATGAACTCGACGAGTTCCGATTGCAGGCCTATGAGAATTCTAAACTCTACAAAGAGAAGGTAAAGAGATGGCACGACCGAAAAATCATCGAGAGAAAATTTGAACCTGGCCAAGCGGTCTTACTATTCAACTCCAGGCTCAAGTTATTCCCGGGAAAGCTCAAATCCCGATGGTCGGGTCCCTTTACCATCACTGCTGTGTTTCCACATGGAGCCATCGAGATTGTTGGAAAGGACAGTGAGCAACCATTCAAGGTTAATGGCCAAAGATTGAAGCACTATTGGGGAGGCGAATTTGATCGCCAAAAATCCTCAGTTGACCTGGCCATGGATTGAGCATCAATGATAGTCGAGTTAACCGACTTAAAACAAAGCGCTCCTCGGGAGGCAACCCGAGATTACTTTTATTACTTCTATTATTGTGTGATTTTTATTTAGTTTGTGTGATTTCATTTTAACATGCTTGTTTGTTTTTATTTCAGGTGTCCAATCATGCCCTCAACCGTTTGACTTGATCACACTTTGAGTTTGGGGGTGTATCGTTCCATTGCAAACACTAGCCGTTGTTCAGAGAAAGAAAATCTTTCAGGAATCCTGAGCTCCTGCGCAGCTGCGCCACATCTTCAGTGCTGCACCTGCGCAGCTGCACCGGGCCACCCTTACATGCAACATCTGAACAACTGCGCAGCTGCGCCTCACCATCAGTTCATTTCCGGCGCAGCTGCGCCGATGTCCGCCTGAGCCAAGCCTGAAGCTCAGCGCAGCTGCGCCCCCTTCCCAGTACAACTGCGGCGCAGCTGCGCCGATCACGAAAATTTTTTTTTATAAATAGGTCAGTCCCCATCAGTCACAATCATCCAACCCTAAACCTAACTGACTCTCTAGCAGCAAAGCAAACCCTCTCCTCTCATCCCTACCCACTCTCTCAAAACCCTAACTACCTACACTTTTCCTTCAAACCCTAATCACATACCACCATGCCGAAGCATGCACGCACTCCCCAACCTTCTTCTTCCAGCAGCAGCGGATCCGAATCTACTGGTGGTGGCATCAACACTCTGGATGCCACCAAATTTGTCAATCTATCTGCACAGCATTACTACTGGGAGGTGCTTAGCGTCAAATCCTTCATACCAGAGAGGGGTTTGAAGCCCAAAGCACAGGATGGGCGTATTCTTGACCAAATCCGGCGTTTGTGTTGGTTGTTATTCATTGAGACACCGAAGTCAGCCCCGATAGCTATTGTTCGAGAGTTCTATGCCAACACCCGGGAAACACAGAATGGGATTTCCTTCGTGCGGGGCAAGCAGGTATCCTACTCAGCGCAGGCAATCAATGAACTTTTTCGCCTGCCATCTGCTACTGCTGAGGCCACCGACTGGGTGGTACATGAGCGCTACGAAATTGACCTTGATGCTTTGATACATGAGATGTGCCAACCGGGCACGCAGTGGAAGACTCAGCCAGGCACCACCTTAAAGGTGCACTTCCCTCAGACCGTGCTAAATAGATTTGCCAAGGCGTGGTACGCCTTCATTTGCGCGAGTATCTTGCCGACCATCCATCATCAGGACGTGACACGGGACCGCGCGGTACTCTTGCACCGCATTCTGCATGGAGGGAGCATCGACGTGGGTTATATCATCAACCAGTCCATGCTTCGTTTCATGCGGGCTGTCACTTCCGGTGCCATTCCACACGCCTCGATCATCACACGCCTATGCTTAGCGGCAAACGTGGAATGGGGCGAGGAGGCTCTCCAGCTACCTATGCGAGACATCGATAGCGCCACGATCCGAAAGTACAATGTTTGGCGCGGTGGAGAGTCTCGGCCTAATGAGTTGGGTTTTATTGTGGCTGATGAGGTGGAGGAGGCCAGTGAGGAGGGCATGCCTGCCCCGCCAGTGCAGCAGAGGGGCGTCAGTGGATATGAGCGCGACATGTGCCGCCTGCAGCGCCGCATGGACGCGTTGCACACGAGCTTCAGGGATTATAGCGTCTCCTTCGCTGGTGCACTTTCGGAGGCGTTCAGTCAGCAGGGGGTCCACATTGAGTTTCCCACATTCGGCTCCGGCATCCCTTATCCTCCGCCCGACACACCGCCTAGCGGCGCCGAGGACGCTTCTTAGGGGAGTACTCTTTACCTTATTATCTCCAATGAGGACATTGCATATTTTAAGTTTGGGGGTATTAGGCTTGCCTAGTTATTTTGTGATGCTTTAAATTATCTGTTTTTATTGTTATTTATTTGCTTTATTGTTATTTTAGGTATTTGTTTCCTTATTTTCGTTAATAAAAAAAAATGGTGAATTTCTCATGCATATCATATCACATCATGTAGTTTAGTTGCATGATCCTCTTATATTGATTAGTATGCATCCCCACATGCCTATGATGAAAACTTTTTAATTTTTGCTAACTGTTAAGACTTCGAGTCGAATGCCATGATACATTGCAACTCTTGTCTTGCGTGTGCTATGATAAAACCGGTTTGCACGTTCTTAGTAGTTTTTTTTAACTAAGTAGCCCAAAGATTCGCATAATTGAGTTCTGGGGAGAATTGGTTGTGTTTTTAATGATTGTGGCAATTGTGGGTAGTATTAGTTGAGATCACACGTGTTCAAGTTTGGGGGAGTACTTAGTAGAGTATTTATGCAACGAAATGGAGCGTAAAACGCATTCGTTGACTAAAAAAAAGAAAAAAAGAAAAAGAAAAGTATTAATAAATGCGTGGTCAGCCTAGTTTTGTGGCCTTTGATATTTGAGTAAGTACACCCTAGGGGATGTCTTTACACCTAGCGCCCTAAGACCAATTGGTTTGGGAGTCGTTGGCCGAAAGCTCGTTACATGGGTATCATTGAATAGCCTAATGGAACTAGGCATTGCACTACCAAGCATCATGTTCCGTATAGCGTCTAAGTACATCCCCACGTTTTGATATAGTGTGGTTTCAACTATATTTACCCCAATTGTCTTATGGTAGTTCGAATATATAAATTTACCCTAAGAAACATATTATGAGAATCGATTGGGATTACTATAGTTGATGATTACTGCACACACACACTTTATCATTCACCACAAAATTTGAGCTGCATGATTATCATGGTACACGGACCAAGTTTTGATGTTTCGCTAGATTATTCTGAGGCAAATCTTGTGGATTGCTTGCTAATTGATGAGGGTCATGGTTGTATTCTTATATCATTACATTGCATTCATATTTGCATTCATTTTGTTGTATTTGCTTGAGGACAAGCAACAATTTAAGTTTGGGGGTATTTGATAAGTAGGTTTCATACCTACTTATTGGATACTATTTTGTTCCATTTGTTGCTCATCTAATAGCTATCTAGTGTAATTTCATGCATTTTTCCCTCTCTTTCGGTTTTTGATTCACTATTCTCATTATACGGCTTTTGCATAGTTTTTGGTACATTTGGCTCGGGATGTTGTGCATTTGTGGATGGGTGCTATTTGATTGTTTGTTGATTGTGCAGGACGTGAGAGAAGAGAAATTATCCAACAGCAGCACTGCAGCAAACTTGCATCCGGCGCAGCTGCGCCCCTTTTACAAAGGGCACCTGCGCAACTGCGCCCCTCCTGCTCATTCCTTGCCCCCGGCGCAGCTGCGCCCCTTTTTCAAAGGGCGCCGGCACAGCTGCGCCTGTCGCCAGCCAGCCATGCAGCACGTTCCATCCAGCGAAGCAGCATTATCAGAAAATGGGGTGGTGCCTGATTTTGAGGATTCAGTGGGTTCGAACTTTTGTAGTGGGAATCATAATAAGTCAAAATAAGACAATTCATGCATGCATTATTAGCCAATTTTGGAATTCAATTTGCAGCTCTCCTCCTACACGAAAAAGAGAGTAGTTTACTGCATGTTAGCTTCAAAAATTAGAAATAGTCAGCTGAGCATTTTTGGCATTTGGGAATTGAAGAATGGAGCTATATGGATGCTAAATTGGAGATTGGGAGCAAGGAATCAACTATCTACACAACTTGGAAAATCACCAGAAGTTGCAGAACGGAAACAGGGAGCTTGAATATTTTCCATTTTTGATTAATTCTCCTATTCTGTAATTATGATGATGAACCAATTGTGCATGATGAACTCTAGTATTGTTATTATGAACTAAATTTAATTCTTGGGATTATAATGGATCTTGTGCATGACTAAGAATTGAAGTGCTTCCTTATTTTTACTAGTTGGTTGTGAAATGAATGTCTAACATAATCTATACTCCATGTTTAATTGCTTGATCACCAATTACTGTGATAATTTATATGGAATTGAGAAAGGAAGTATAAATTAAGATCTCATTATGCTAGCATATGTTCATAATTATTACATTCCTCGTGAAATTATGTTTCGTGCTTAGGATAGAGATATACCGAAGCACCATATGTGGCCAATAGAAAACTTGTTCTTAAACCCTTTTGATTGTAATTCACATAGGAATATAGTGCGTTAGTCATCTAGGGTGTTCACATTCATTCTATCAATTGTGGATTTAGTGTGATATGGGTATGGTGCATCGAGAGATGGCCATATTTTACTTTCGTGTTTTCGACCAACATTCTATAGTAACCAACTAGCAACAATAGGAAGCATGGAAATCTAAATCTGCATTAAGTGAAATTATAATCCCAAGCCCATAAAATCTGTATTTTTACAACCAAATTTGTTTTAATTGTTTCATTAGTAATTATTAGACTATTTCATCACTAAAACCGCTTGTTTAAAGAGACCGAACTAATTACAAAATCGGTGTTTGTAGTCATAAATGCAATTCAATTCCTCGTGGGATCGATACTTTACTTACTTTATATTACTTGTGGATCGCGTGCACTTGCGTGTATGAGTTTTATTTGTTATACATACAAATATCCCAACAAGTATACAAAGAAAACATCTTGGGACTTCTGTAGACCAGCGCGGCCGCACTGGCTTTAAGCTTGGAAGTGGCGCAGCTGCGCCACTTCAGGTTCAGACGCAAACATGGTCTGTTTCAGCAGAACTTGAAACTTAATTCTCAAATCTTTCGAACATGCTTATTAGATGTTAACGTATTATACCAGATAACTAAAACCAATCTTCTCTTCGATTTTACAACCTCAAGTACTACATACATCTTTCATAAACATTAACAAACCATTCTAATGACCCAATTTTAGAGTTCATACCAAATTTTCATGTTTTAGCATGTTTAGCGAAATCGTTCGCAAATTCGTTATTCAACTAAATTGACCTATTTAGCTTGCGTTGTTTTCGTATTTCAACGTATTAACAATATCCACCGTCAATTTCAGATTCTATACACGAATTAACCTTCAATTTTGACTCTAAAATAAGCCATAATATACATATACCAACCAAAACTCAATTACTTCTTGTTTAACATGATTACATGGATTTGATTACTAAAAACTCAATTATAAATCACATTCAACAAATTATATGTACCCAAGAACATATATAACAGATTCCTCCACTAACTTATCATCAAAACTTATTAAAGAGAACTAGTTTTAGAAAATAAGAACTAGAAATTTTAGAATTCACCTTTGATCCTTTTAAGTTTAGATACGCAACTAGAAGCTTGATTATCCTCCTTCTTTGATTCTCTAGAGTTCTTCTTCTTCTTTAATTTATAGAGAATTCTCTCAGTTCCTCTCTGATGAGGGACATCTTTAGCTTAGAAGCCCATGACGGAACCCCCAAACGGATCCATTGCACATACCACTTGGACCCATTACGAGGGAACTCGGGCTAAACGCCTCAAAGGGGACCTTAACGGGATGATTCATGAATTATGGAACAAGGTTGGAACAAGTACGGAGATTGTAGAGACGGGATACAAGTACGCGAAGATCATAAACACATTGATAGTAAGTGTACCCAAAGCACCGCAATAGACTTCACTGTTGCTGAAAACTGACTTCCTTGGATTGCGGGATTCTTTCCCCAAAATAGGGTTCCATGTTTTAGGTAATGGTGTTTTCCACCAATTATTTCCTTCCATAAAACAGGGTTCCATGTTTTAAGTAATGGTGTTTTCCACCAATTGTTTCCTTCCCTAAAACAGGGTTCCATGTTTTAAGTAATGGTGTTTTCCACCAATTGTTTCCTTTCCCAAAATACGGTTCCTTGTTTTATGTAATGGTGTTTTTTAGTAATTGCTAGGGTTTGTTTGATTCTAGATTGTTCTCAAGCTTAGTATAAATAGGCTTCATGATGTAACGGTTTAGACAACCAATTTTTAGATTATCAATATTATTTTGAGTTTGTTTCTCTACTTGTGGTTCTTTGAAGAATTCCTAAGGAGACAAATTACTATGATGAAAGGTTTAGCGAGGAAGAGGATCGAGAAACTGGCTTTATCCCTAGGAGACATTTTTCAAGGGATAGAGGTGGCCGAAATTGAGAGGACAACAGCCTCGATAACATCAAAATGAAAATTCCCACATTCCAAGGCAGGAGTGATCCTGAGGCATACTTAGAGTGGGAGAAGAAAATGGAATGGATATTTGATTGTCACAACTACTCGGATCTCAAGAAAGTTAGAATTGCCGCTACAGAATTTTTAGATTATGTGGTTACTTGGTGGGATCAATTGATGACCAGCCGAAGGAGGTGTAGAGAGCGTCCAATAAAGACTTGGGCAGAAATGAAAGTTGTAATGAAAAAGAGGTTTTTGCCAAGCCATTACTATCGAGATCTGTTTCGAAATTTGCAAAACTTGAGACAGGGAAGTAAGAGTGTGGAGGACTACTTCAAGGAGATGGAGATGTTAATGTCTAGGGCTGACATCGACGAGGATAATGAGGCAACCATGGCTCGATTTTCAGCAGGGTTAAATTGGAAAATTGCAGATTTGGTGGAGTATCAACACTATGTGGTATTGGAAGAACATGGCTATCAAAATAGAGAAGCAGCTTAAGAGGAGAGGTGGCTAGCGAACAAATCCTACCACCGGATCATCATGGAAGCCCAATAATATGAAACACGAGGAAAAATCAACTGCTTTTAAACCAAAAACAGAAATCAAGCAAGGAGCGACTACTCAGGGATTGCAAGGTAAAACCAATCAACCTTCTACTAGTCGTAATCGAGATATTGTATGCTTTAAATGTCAAGGCAGGGGACAATGCCCAAATCAAAGAACTATGTTATTTCTTGATAATGGAGAAGTGGAAACCGAGGAAGAAGATAGTGACAATGACTCTATGCCATCATTGAGGAAGATAAAGAGGTTGCTATGCATAGTGAAGTGTTGGTTACTCGAAGAATGCTTAGTACACAGGTAAAAGAAGAAAGCAATGAACAAAGAGAAAATTTGTTTCATACTAGATGCATGGTAAATGGTAAGATCTGTTATGTCATGATTGATGGTGGGAGCTGTACAAATGTTGCAAGTATCGCTATGGTGGAGAAATTGGGACTTACAACTTCAAAACATCCTCATCCATACCGATTGCAGTGATTCAATGACAACGGCGACATCAAAGTAACCAAGCAAGTATTAGTTCCGTTTACAATTGGGAAGTATGTCGACGAGATTCTATGTGATGTAGTTCCTATGCAGGCTGGTCACTTATTACTTGGGAGACCTTGGTAGTTTGATCGGCGAGTAAAACACGATGGTTTTACTAATGAGTACTCTATTGTTCACAATCAAAGGAAAGTTACCTTGTGGCAATCTGACACCGGATGGACTTTCTCTCTCTACCCCGTTTTCTCTACCTTCTCTCGATTCTCCCCTAACCTTCTTACCGTCGCCTCCCTTTCTCTGACTTTCTTTCTCTCTGACTGTTTCCGATTTCTTGGGCCTTCCCTTGCTCCTTGCTACCCGCGCTACTTCCTTCATTTTGGATATGGTGAGTCACCCGTATGTCTCAGCTGGGAACTCCGTGAGCGCCCAATCCAAGGACCTGTTTGCAAAGTTAGGGGTTATGAGACCTAACTCACCGTCTGAGTATGTTGATGTTACTTTTACTCATCTTGAGATGGCGGAAGCTGACCTTAATCCGGTGGCGATGGTGGTGAGCTCGGATGGCTCCACATCAGCTGACCAACATGGTGTGGCGCTGCAGGACCCAGTTGCTAGTTTGGAAAATCAGGAATTGTTTATGGTAGTCCAAATTTTATCTCGTAAGGACAGGGATGAGGCAGTTCAGGAGAGGAAGAAGAACCAAACCCTCATGGATTTCATTGCTGCTATTGGCCTTTCCTCTAAGGAGGTCAATCTCTTTGCACAAACAGGAGATATTGCTGCTGCAAAGGATGCACTTAAGGTGTTTGAGAAATGTCCTACTTCAGGAAGTGTCTATGCGGCTAGTCAGCCGAGTGGGGGCATGTTGGGTAAGTGTGGCTTAGCCCTGTGTCGTGCGTTGGGGAGGATTGTGTGCCAAAATTCATGGGCCAAGCACGGCTGTTTGCTCCGTTACGTGATGGGACACTTGAGGAGGGGGAAATCCCACAACAGGGCGGTGGGACTGCTAAATCTTGGAGTGATGTTGTCGCGAAATCGGCGGGTATGAATAAGTTGGCTCTGTCTTTCCACCCGCCTTCCCTTGTGGACGGGAAAATTATTGTTAAGTCGCCTGTCGAGGTACTGCTCAAAGGTAACCAAATTTGGTCTTCCAGCTGGGTAAGTTATTTCCTGCATTCAAAGCTCCCGTATAAGGTGGTGGAGCCCATTGCTAGGCGCCTTTGGGGGCATATGGGCCTATCCCAGGTCCTTCTTCTTGACAAGGGCTATTATATTTTTAAGTTCAATACGGTGTCGGACAGAGACAATGTGCTCGCCTCTGGACCATGGCATTTTGTGTCAAAAGTTATCATCCTGAAGCCTTGGAAAGAAGGAGTGGAATTCACAAAGGATGATTGCACGAAAGTTCCATTATGGGTCAAATTCTCACAGGTCCCCCTTTCATACTGGACGCCGGAGGGTATTAGTTTTCTGGCTAGTGCTATTGGGAAACCTTTATTTGCCGATGATGTGACGGATAGGTTAGATCATGTGAACTTTGCTAGAGTCTGTATTGAAGTTAATGCAGATTTCTCTTTTCCGTCTTCCATTCTTGTGTCGGTGTTTGATGTGGACAAAGCTGAAAACCTTGAGGTACCTGTTGCGGTGGAATATCAAGGTAAACCCCCATCTTGCACAGTGTGTAAAGTTTTTGGGCATTCCCTGATCAAATGCCCAAAGGCAGCTTTCAAATGGGTCCCTAAGGGACCATCGGGTGAAGTTGAGAGGGATCAGCCAAAGGAAGTTACGGGTAGCCCTTCTAATAAGGTCTTATCCCACCCTTAGGTTGGTGAACAGAGACCGGTGTAACCTGTGGGTGAACAATTGGATTCGAGCCATAATTGGGTTACTATTCATAGAGGTGTAAAGTCTTAGTCTAGGGGTACTAGTGACCAGCCTACGTCATTGCTTGCAACAAATTCTTTCTCTCTTTTCGAACAGGGTAATGACATAATTTTGGGGGTCTCTGATAATGATTCCCCAGTAGCACACAACCCGCTTGTGGATAGGCTGAAAGTGGTGGATGAAAAGGAGGGCAAAGAAATAAAGCAGAAAGCCAGGGTGGGGAGGGACTCTCTTCAGGAAGCCAAGAGGAGGAACAAGGGCAAGGGTAATAAATCTCCCCACTAAGGATTTTTTTATGTTAGTCTCGTATAATGTTAGGGGTTTGAATAAGAAGCCTAAGCAGGCTTATGTTAGGCAATTTATTGCTGATAATGATGTCTCCTTTGTTGGGCTGATTGAAACTCGGGTGAAAGAGCACAAAGCTGCCAGAATCTCCAAAGCTGTTTGTAGGACTTGGAAATGGGTGTTTAATTATGATTGCCATTATAATGGCAGAATATGGGTAGGGTGGAACCCATCTATTTGGAATGTGGATATTATGTTTATTTCGGGCCAAATGATTCATTGCAAAATTCAGGAGGTAAGTAATAATGCGAGACAATTTTGGGTTTCTTTAGTCTATGGATTCAACACTGTTACCGAAAGGAAAATGTTATGGAGGGAACTGTTGACCATCAATCCTAGTTCATGTTGGTGCATTTTGGGTGACTTTAATGTAATTAAAGATCCTACTGAATCGAGCAATGGCAATGATTCTTGGGACTCTGGAATGTCAGATTTCAAGGAATGCATAGATTTCATGGGTGTTGACGACATTCGGGGTGTTGGTCCTATTTTTACTTGGTGGAATTGCCAAACGGAAAGGCCTATTCATAGGAAGTTGGACAGAGCTATGGGGAATGCCGAGTGGTTCACAAATTTCCCTCACGCTCAGGTAAAGTATGGCCCTAGAGGTATTTCTGACCATTCCCCTGTGATTCTTAATTTGGGAACAGATCATGGTTTTTCAAAAAAGCCGTTCCAATTCTTTAATTATATGATCCAGCTGGATGGTTTTAGGGACTGTGTGTTATCTGCATGGGATGGTTACACCCGTGGGAACCCATTTACTGTTTTCTCTGAGAAACTTAAGCGCACTAAAAGAGCTCTTATTGCTATGAATCGTTCGGTGGGGAACCTCACGAACTCTGTTCGAGTGGCTTCTGAGGCTCTCCATAGTACCCAAGTGCTGTTACATGACTCCCCGAATGATACTGGTCTGATTGCTAAGGAAAAATGTTGCCTCCAGACCTTATGGACTGCTTTGGATAGGGAAGAAAACCTATTGCAACAAAAGTCTAGGGCAACATGGCTAAATGCTGGTGATGGGAATTCAAAATTTTTCTTCAATCTTGTGAAGAGTAGGTGGAACTCTAACAAAATCCTATCTATCAACAATGATTTGGGTGAACTGGTATGTGGGCAGGAAGCTGTTGAAGTAGTGGCTGTGGATTATTTTAAGGATTTGTTTAACCCTGTGGGCCTTCAACCTTATACCACGTGGGAAGATGTTGGTACCTTCTTCTCTAAACATATCAACTCTGGCCTCAACTTATTGAGCCGGTTACTGATGAGGAAATTTTTGCCGTGCTGAATTCTATGAAGCGAAATAAGAGTCCTGGACCGGATGGGTTTAACGTGAATTTCTTTGTTCAGTGCTGGGACATTGTTGGAGGGGATTTCACTAGAGCTGTCAAATTCTTTTTCTCTTCTGGTCGTATGCCTCGAGGGATAAATTCCACAGCAATTACTCTTGTCCCAAAGTCTGATAATCCTTCGGGTATGGCTGATTTTAGGCATATATCTTGCTGCAACACAATCTATAAATGCATCTAGAAAGTTATTGCTAATAGATTAAAGGGGGTGCTCCCAACTGTGGTTGCCCAAGCTCAGTCAGCCTTTGTCTACGGGGGAAGCATCAGTGATAATATTCTCCTTGCCCAAGAGCTTCTTAGAAATTATCACAGATCATCGGGTCCTCCTAGATACGCAATGAAGATTGACGTGAGGAAGGCGTATGACAGTGTATGCTGGGAATTCTTATTTGATGTGCTTAGACAATTTTGATTCCCAGATATCTTTATTGACTGGATCCATGCGTGTGTTACGACTGCCATGTTTTCGGTCAAAGTTAATGGATCACTGGCTGGGTATTTTGGGGGAAGCAGAGGCCTGAGACAAGGGGACCCCCTGTGATAGACTCCACGGCACGCTTGCGTGAGGTGGTCGTCGCCCGGATCGTTTCTAACAAGTTGATAGGATGGATAGCTTGCAACACCTTAACCCCTCGCCTATATGTAGACGGTAATCTTGGTACAATTGCTTGCTTAGGAAATTTGCGGAGGATGAACACCAACGACACTTCGACCCCTCGCTTATATTGAAGCGGTAATCTCGGTACTATCGACGATTGATGCGGTAGAAGACGCCACGTACAACTATGAATGGTTGTATGATAAGTCAATTATGAATCTAAAAAGAAGAACTAAGGAACACTTAGGAATTCTTCAAAGAACCACAAGTAGAGAAACAAACTCACAATAGTATTGATAATCTGAAAATTGATATGAATGAATGATTTTACATCCTAGCATCACTTGGTATTTATAGGAACTCATGGTGTGCTAAACCATCATCATAAGTCAAGATCTAACAACTAATCACATCACATGTATCAGCCACCCAAAGAATTTAACAATCCAAAACATGTGATGTGTTAAAAGTCCAAAATCAGACAACTATAAACTGATCAGCACATTGCAAGCTATTTTCACACCTGATAAATTTCGAATTTGGACTTGGGCCAAGAATGAAAATTGTAGCCCTGGAGTTTCTAATGAATTTAGGCTTTTGAATCACCATCATTTGGAGTTTGGAAACTCAAGTTATGGCCAAAATACGAACTGATGTCAAACTAGTCCAAAAGTGCGGAAATGCTGATTCTTTTGTGTCGGTTCGGGTATGCTTGCTTCCAATGTGTTTATGAACTTCGCGTGCTTGTAACCCGTCTCTATAACCTCTATGCTTGATCCAACCTCGGTCCATAATTTATGAATCATCCCGTTAAGTCCTTCTTTGAAGCGTTTAGCTCGTGTCCTCGTAATGGGTCCAAGTGGCATATGCAATGGATCCACTTGTGTTTTGTCAAGGGCTTGTGAACTAAGAATGTCCTCATCATACCTCTCCTCTTGAAAAGGATTTGTCCTCAAATCTTCACCTACGTCAAACGGGCTTAGATCAGAAACATTGAAAGTTGCACTAACATTATACTCACCGGGTAAGTCCAATTTGTAAGCATTGTTGTTAATGCGTTCAAGCACTTGAAATGGTCCATCTCCTCTTGGAAGTAATTTTGAACGCCTTTGAGCAGGAAAATCTTTCCTTACGCATGTGTAGCCATACCCAATCCCCGGGTTCGAAGATTACTTGACGCCGACCCTTGTTGGCCTGTTTGGCATATTGATCCGTCCTCTTCTCAATGTTAAGTCTTGTCTTCTCATGTATCTGCTTAACAAAATCAGCTTTGTTTTTGCCATCCATGTTAGTATACTCGGAAACAGGTAATGGTGGACAAATCCAAGGGTGTTAAAGGATTAAAGCCATACACAATTTCAAAAGGTGAGAATTTAGTAGCAGAGTGAACAGACCTATTATAAGCAAACTCAACATGTGGTAGACACTCTTCCCAAAGCTTAATATTCTTTTTAATGATAGCCCTCAATAAAGAAGATAGAGTTCTATTAACTACTTCCGTTTTGGCCGTCAGTTTGTGGATGGACAAGTAGTTGAAAACAGCAGTTTAGTTCCTAGTTTACACCACAAAGTTTTCCAAAAATAGCTTAAGAACTTAGCATCTCTATCTGAAACAATTGTTCGGGGCATGCCATGCAAATGTACAATGTCTCTAAAGAATAAATCAGCAACATGGGATGCATCATCAGCTTTGTGGCATGGGATAAAATGTGCCATTTTTGAAAATCTATCCACGACCACAAATATAGAATCATGACCATGCTTAGATCTAGGTAAACCCAATACAAAGTCCATAGACAAATCAATCCAAGGTTCACTCGAAATAGGCAATGGTGTGTATAAACCCATGGGGTTGAACACGAGATTTAGCTTGACGACATGTAATGCATCTATCACAAATTCTTTCTACATCTCGTTTCATATGGGGCCAATAGAAATGTTCTTTTATCACAGATAAGGTCTTATCAACGCCAAAATGTCCCATCAAACCACCCCCATGTGACTCTCGAACCAATAACTCACGCAAAGAACATGCAGGTATACATAATCGATTCTCACGAAACAAGAATCCATCCATCTTGAAGTATTTACCTACAACATTCTTTTCACAATTTTTAAACTCTTCACAAAAATCATGGTCATTATCATATAATTCTTTGATTTGTTCAAAACCAAGTAATTTTGTGTCAAGAGTATTTAACAACACATACCTTCGCGAAAGAGCATCGGCCACGACATTTTCCTTACCTTGCTTATAGCGAATGACGTATGGAAATGTCTCGATGAACTCCATCCATCGTGCATGTCTCTTGTTCAACTTGTGTTGGCCTTTCAAATATTTCAATGATTCATGATCCGTGTGAATCACAAATTCCTTAGGCCACAGGTAATGTTGCCAAGTTTCCAATGATCGAACCAAAGCATATAACTCCTTGTCATAGGTTGGATAGTTCAAAGCTGATCCACTCAATTTTTCACTGAAATATGCCACTGGCTTTCCTTCTTGCATTAACACAGCTCCAATGCCTAATCCTGAAGCATCACATTCAATTTCAAAGGTCTTAGTGAAATTAGGCAATACAAGTAAAGGAGCGTTAGTTAATTTTTCTTTAATCAAATTAAACGCTTTTTCCTGTGCATCACCCCACTTGAATCCTACACTCTTTTTGATTACTTCGGTGAGTGGTGCTGTGACTTCGCTTGAAGTTCCTTACAAACCGTCTATAGAAACTTGCGAGCCCATGGAAGCTACGAACTTGACTGACATTCGTAGGAGTTGGCCATTCTTGGATTGCACGTACCTTTTCTTCGTCAACCTGTACTCCCTGTGCACTAACAACAAAGCCAAGGAACACAACTCGATCCGTTACAAAATGTGCATTTGTCCATATTAGCATACAATTTTTCTTTCCGAAGCACTTCTAGGACAGATTTTATATGCAATGCATGCTCTCCTAAATCTTTTACTGTAGATCAAGATATCATCAAAGTAGACAAACTACAAATTTTCCAATGAAGGATCGCAAAACATGGTTCATTAATCTCATGAATGTGCTAGGAGCATTAGTTAAACCAAAGGGTAAGACTAACCACTCGTATAATCCATATTTTGTTTTAAAAGCAGTTTTCCATTCGTCACCCTCATGCATTCTAATTTGATGATAACCACTCTTTAAATCTATTTTAGAAAACACACAAGATCCATGCAATTCATCTAACATATCATCTAACCTAGGAATGGGATGCCGATACTTTACCGTGATGTTATTTACCGCTCGACAATCAATGCACATGCGCCACTTCCCATCTTTCTTAGGTACTAAAATAACTGGAACCGCACATGGACTCATGCTTTCTCTCACGAACCCCTTGTCCATTAGCTCGTCAACTTGCCTTTGCAATTCCTTCGTTTCCTCGGGATTGCTTCGGTATGCCGGGCGATTTGGAATGGTCGCGCCGGGGACAAAGTCAATTTGATGTTCAATTCCCCGAATTGGTGGTAATCCTTGGGGAAGCTCCTCGGGAAATACATCCTGATAATCCTGCAAAAGAGTAGAAATAACACTAGGCAATGAAGTTTTATTAGCGTTAGTATTCAAAAGTGCCTCCCTATACCGAAGTACAATCATTGGCCTTTTAGAATCCAAAGCTCGCCTTACATCACTCCTTTTTGCAAAAATATTTGTTTTTCTCTCTTCTCCTTTCTTTTTTTCTCTCTCTTTTGTTTTCTTTTCATGATCTCTCTGTAAGTGTATTTGATCCTCATGCACCTGTTTTGGTGACATAGGACACAAGGTAACTTTTCTTTGATTGTGAACAAAAGAGTACTCATTAGTAAAACCGTCGTGTTTTACTCGTCGATCGAACTGCCAAGGTCTCCCAAGTAGTAAATGACCTGCCTGCATAGGAACTACATCACAAAGGATCTCATCAACATACTTCCCAATTGTAAACGGTACTGATACTTGCTTGGTAACTTTGATGTCGCCGCTGTCATTGAGCCACTGTAATCGGTATGGGTGAGGATGTTTGGATGTTGTAAGTCCCAATTTCTCCACCATTGTGATGCTTGCCACATTTGTACAGCTCCCACCATCAATTACAACACAACAGATCTTACCATTTACCATGCATCTAGTATGAAATAGATTCTCTCTTTGCTCGCTGCTTTCTTCCTTTACCTGTGTACTAAGCATTCTCCGTGTAACTAACACTTCACCATGCATAGCAACCTCTCTATCTTCCTCCAACGGTGGCATAGAGTCATTGTCACTATCTTCTTCCTCGGTCTCCAAATCCCCATTATCAAGCAATAACATAGTTCTTTGATTTGGGCATTGATTTGCAATATGTCCCCTGCCTTGACATTTAAAGCATACAATATCTCGATTACGACTAGTAGAAGGTGTATTAGTTTTACCTTGCACCACACTTGATTAGCCGCTCCCTGCTTGATTTCTGGCTTTGGTTTGAAAACAGTTGGCTTTTCCTCACGCTTCACATTATTGGATTTCCATGATGAACCTGTGGTAGTGTTTATTCTTTGGCCACCTCTCCTCTTAAGTTGCTTCTCTATTTTGATAGCCATGTGCACCATGTCTTCCAATACCACATAATGTTGACGCTCCACCAAATCTGCAATATCCCAATTTAAACCTGCTGAAAATCGGGCCATGGTTGCCTCATTATCCTCGTCGATGTCAGCTCTAGACATTAGCATTTCCATTTCTTTGAAGTAGTCCTCCCACACTCTTGTTTCCCTGTCTCAAATTTTGTAAGTTTCGAAACAGATCTCGAAAGTAGTGTCTTGTGACCAACCTCTTTTTCATTACAGATTTCATTTCTGCCCAAGTATCTATTTGACTTTCTCAGCACATCCTTCGGCTGGACATCAATTGATCACACCAAGTAAATTCATACTCTAAAAATTCGGTAGCTGCAATCCTAACTTTCTTGAGTTCCGAGTAGTTGTGACAGTCAAAGATCCACTCCATTTTCTTCTCCCACTCTAAATATGCCTCGGGGTCACTCCTGCCTTGGAATGTGGGAATTTTCATTTTGATGCTATCGAGATTGTTGTCCTCTCGATTTCGGCCGCCTCTATCCTTTGCAAAATGTCTCCTAGTGATAAGGTCAATTTCCCGATCCTCTTCCTCGCTAAACCTTTCATCATAGTAATTTGTCTCTGCTAGCCTTGCTTCCTTTTGTTGGGTCTTTCCTTTTGGGCGCCCACCCGGAGGGATTTGAGTTTGTTCCCCTCGAGTGACACTCAATTGATCGATGCGATCATGCACTTGTTCAATAGCCATCCCCAATTGTCTAGAAAATTCTTTCATCATAGCCTCCATCATGAGTTTTGGGTCAAAATTCGATGTAGAAGGTTCATTTTCAATTGTCTTATCTCTTGTGTTAGACATATTTCCTGCAAAATAAATATTAGTAGAAAACAAGTTCCTCACCACTCCCTTGCGTGTTTCACTCAAACAATATACCATATAAGTAGGAAACGCTCGTGTATCACACAATTAGGCTTTTACCCTCAATTAAACTTACTACTCTTGCCTTTTTCCGCTCGTAGTTCTCTCTAATAGGTTCTTTTTGAATTCTCACAAATATTACCTCAATTCTCTAATTACAATCCAATAATAACTTATCAAGAAAACAATATAGAAGGTACGACTCTCCACAAGACTTTCAAACGCCAAATATGATTCTTGCAAATGAAAATCCCGATGATAGCAATTCAACAATACAAATTTTCTGCTATATATTTTATGCAGTTTTTTTTTTTTTTTTTTTTGACTATATTTCAACAATAAAAGTAAAGATAAGTAACTTGATAAGAAACTTAGCTTTGATACCAAATGATAGACTCCACGGCACGCTTGCGTGAGGTGGTCGTCGCCCGGATCGTTTCTAACAAGTTGATAGGATGGATAGCTTGCAACACCTTAACCCCTCGCCTATATGTAGACGGTAATCTTGGTACAATTGCTTGCTTAGGAAATTTGCGGAGGATGAACACCAACGACACTTCGACCCCTCGCTTATATTGAAGCGGTAATCTCGGTACTATCGACGATTGATGCGGTAGAAGACGCCACGTACAACTATGAATGGTTGTATGATAAGTCAATTATGAATCTAAAAAGAAGAACTAAGGAACACTTAGGAATTCTTCAAAGAACCACAAGTAGAGAAACAAACTCACAATAGTATTGATAATCTGAAAATTGATATGAATGAATGATTTTACATCCTAGCATCACTTGGTATTTATAGGAACTCATGGTGTGCTAAACCATCATCATAAGTCAAGATCTAACAACTAATCACATCACATGTATCAGCCACCCAAAGAATTTAACAATCCAAAACATGTGATGTGTTAAAAGTCCAAATCAGACAACTATAAACTGATCAGCACATTGCAAGCTATTTTCACACCTGATAAATTTCGAATTTGGACTTGGGCCAAGAATGAAAATTGTAGCCCTGGAGTTTTCTAATGAATTTAGGCTTTTGAATCACCTCATTTGGAGTTTGGAAACTCAAGTTATGGCCAAAATACGAACTGATGTCAAACTAGTCCAAAAGTGCGGAAATGCTGATTCTTTTGTGTCGGTTCGGGTATGCTTGCTTCCAATGTGTTTATGAACTTCGCGTGCTTGTAACCCGTCTCTATAACCTCTATGCTTGATCCAACCTCGGTCCATAATTTATGAATCATCCCGTTAAGTCCTTCTTTGAAGCGTTTAGCTCGTGTCCTCGTAATGGGTCCAAGTGGCATATGCAATGGATCCACTTGTGTTTTGTCAAGGGCTTGTGAACTAAGAATGTCCTCATCACCCTGTCTCCATATCTTTTTATTCTAGTTATGGAAGTGCTATCTATGAGACTCAATTGGGGTATTATGCAAAATGGTTTCAAGTTTCATTGGAGAGCTAAGGAATGCAAAATATCACATCTCTTCTTTGCGGATGATATTCTCATTTTTTGTCATGGTAATGTTCAATTTGTTAATATTATTAATGCTTATATCCAATCCTTTTCCCTGTATTCGGGACTGATACCTAATGTTCAAAAAAGTCAGTGCTTTATGGCTAACATTGACTTGGTTACTGCCCAAACTATCCTGTCTTTGGTGGGTTTTACTGGTGGTTCGCTGCCTATCAGATTTCTGGGTGTCCCGCTTATCTCGACCAAACTTTCTGCCCATGATTGCCTTCCGCTTACCCTGAGAATTACTAAGAGAGCTGCTTCTTGGACTTCAATTGCGTTATCTTTTGCGGGAAGACTACAGTTGATTAAGTCTGTACTATCTGCTATGTCTTCCTTTTGGTGTAGGCACTTTATTCTTCCAAAATCTGTTATTAGAAATGTTCAGTCCGTTTTGGGCAGATTTCTTTGGAAGGGCCCCTCGCTTGCTAATTTTGGTGCAAAAGTGGCTTGGCATTCCTTAGCTCTTCCGATTAAAGAAGGAGGGTTGGGTATAAAGAACTTACTGGATTGGAATAGATCTCAAATTATGTTGCACCTCATTAATGTTATTCGGTTTGATACTACATCCTTCTGGGCCAAATGGGTCAAAGTTTCGGTGCTTAAAAAGAGAAATTTCTGGCAGATCCCCATCTCGACCGACTGCTCTTGGATATGGAAACAAGTCCTAAAATTGATATCGACTGCCTTGAGTCACCTACAGTACATTGTTGTCATGAGGGAAAATGTTAGCCTCTGGTTTGACCCATGGCTGCTGGGCTCTCGTATCAATCCGTCAGCCCAGTTGATCCAAAATGCGGGGCTGCCATATTTGGCAACTGTGGCCGATATTTTGCGGAACTTGTCTTGGCACCTTCCACAAAGTAACTTCCATGAGGTGATAATGCTGCGCAGAAGGTTTGATGGCCTCCCTATACTGACGGCTATTAATGATAGCATTAGATGGGATTCTCTGGATATCTCTAGTATCAAGGCCTCCCACATTTGGGAATCTATTAGAGACAGGCAGCAGTGTGTTGATGTAAGTATGCAAAATTACAATCTAATTAAGATGCGCAACGGAAAATTAAAATTAAAATTTTTGCAACTTAACCATGAATCACCTTATGCATAGCTATTAATTGAAGAAGAATAACAAGAGAAAATACCTTTGATGACTCAACTCTTGAACCGCTACAAGATCTACTCCTCTCTTGATTTCTTCAAGCTTCTCCAATCTACAATTGTTTGTTGATTTCTTCAAGCTCCTCCAATCTTTGTTCCTTGAATTAAACACTAACTACAAAGTGTATGTAGCACTCTAGAGGTAATCCACCAAGAATGATTATACAAGAAACAATATTTGATTTCCTAGAAATCTTGGATGGCTAATCCAATTAAATCTTTTATTCCTAACTCTTAAGAATAATAAGAACTCTTCATCAAGAACTCTTTCATTAGATGGAGGCTAGCACTTCTCTAAGTGCAATAAATGCTAGGTTAGATGAATTAGGAAAACCCTAATTCAATTAGTATACTACCAAGAATAATACTTACATAATATGTAAGTAACATTATTCTCCTAACCCACATGTTTTGCATTTAAGCAACTAACACATGTTATTAGCTTAGCCCACCTTTTGCATTTAATTTAAATGATATTTATATTTCATTTAAATTAATTCTTAATCTAATTAAGAATTAAATGATAATAATAATAATAAGATTTCTCTTATTAATTTATAATTCAATATTTCTCCAAATATATCATTATAAATATTAAGCATTTCAATTTATTCAACTAATAAATTAAATACTTAATTTATTATCATTAAGCCAATTTCTTCTAATATAATATTATTCTTTTTGCGGTGTGACCCTTTAGGTTCAATATTATGCCGGTAGTAGAATAAATAAATTAGAACAATTCTAATATTATTTATAATGAATTAAACTCCTTTAATTCAAACATAAATAAATAATATTTATTCTACATCATGAGGGACACCTTACGATAATGTATCATGACTATCCGATTAATATGAAATCAATGTTTAATCACATAGAACCTATTCAGTAGTAGTTACCGTACAATTCAATCATTCTACCATACAATGTCCCGATTAAATATAAGACATGGATTTACTGACAAGTCTTATTTTATTTAATCATATGCATTTCGATTTAAGAATGCACAACTCCGATTAATGCAAATTAGAAACTCCTTTCTAATTTTTATGCAACCCTGGCCAGGGATTTTTGAGCTGTCATTTATCAAATCGCATAGGACATTCTCTCCCTTTATCAGAAGTGGTAGATCCTTTGTCGATCATTCACCTACCTCCGTGTATACTTTATTATACCCGTACATATCCTATGACATACCCTAAGGTATTAAGGAATATGACAAAGTATAACTTAACATACACAAGGTACTATGATGATCTCAAGTCCAAGGATCACTTGTACAACTATCACTTAAGAACTTCCCTATTGACAGGTGAATAAAACTCCATTAGGGTTCTTTAAGCGAGTCACGTTCAGTGAACTTATTCTCTAATAAGCACCTACATACTTGCTTTAGTGTCTTCACACAAATGATTATGAGATCAATCTTCATCTTCTAAAGATCAAGCATAGTATGTACTAATCTATCCGGATCAATAATCCCAATATTAGTGATCCAACGATTAGGAACATCTTAGTTTTTGAGCTTTCTTGAATTTAGATCTCACTAGCATGATCTCATCATGATTCTAAAAGCATTGCTCGAAAACTATGGGTTCATCACATTTATTAATTCAACCAATTAACATGGATAAAATATGCCTTTTATTCTATTATTAATATTTGAATAAGATTACAAAGTAAATGCTTATTACATCAAATATAATTGGCTTGAGGGCATATTACTTTCAATCTCCCACTTGCACTAAAGCCCTTGGTATCTAATACCCATTTTATCGAAATGGCGATTGAATTGATCTTGCGATAATGCTTTAGTAAATGGATCTGCAATGTTGTTCTGAGAGTCCACTCTTTCTAAGGTGACATCTCCCCTTTCAATAATTTCTCTAATTAAATGAAATCTCCGCAATACGTGTTTGGATCTCTGATGAGACCTGGGTTCCTTAGCCTGTGAAACAGCTCCAGTGTTATCACAATGAACCGGAACGGGTCCAGTAATGCTAGGAACTACCCCGAGTTCAGAAATGAACTTCTTCATCCAAACAGCTTCCTTTGCAGCTTCACTTGCAGCTATATACTCTGCCTCTGTCACTGAGTCAACAACTGTTTGCTGTTTGGAACTCTTCCAACTCACTGCTCCACCGTTCAAGGTAAATACATACCCTGACATGGATTTACTGTCATCTTGGTCAGTTTGAAAACTTGAGTCTGTAAAGCCCTCTAGTTTCAAATCAGACCCACCATATACTAGAAACACATCTTTAGTTCTTCTCAAGTACTTCAAGATGTTTTTCACAGCTTTCCAGTGTTCTTCTCCAGGATTAGACTGATATCTACTTGTTACACTAAGTGCATAAGCAACATCTGGTCTGGTACATATCATTCCATACATTATGGATCCTATTGCCGAAGCATAAGGTATTTGATTCATGCGTTCTCTCTCTTCAGGTGTCTTTGGAGACAATTTCTTAGAGAGATTTACTCCATGACTCATCGGTATGAGCCCTCTCTTGGAGTCTTGCATGCTAAACCTCTTTAGCATCGAATCAATGTATGCAACCTTGGGTCAAGCCGAACATCCTCTTTGATCTATCTCTATAGATCTTTATCCCCAATATGTAGGATGCTTCTCCCAAGTCCTTCATGGAGAAGTGTTTAGATAACCAAATTTTAACTGATTATAGCATCGGTATGTCATTCCCTATAAGTAATATATCATCAACATATAATACCAGGAATGTCACAGCACTCCCACTAACTTTCTTGTACACACATGGTTCATCCTCATTTTTGATAAAATCAAACTCTTTGATTGTCTCATCAAAACGGATGTTCCAACTTCAAGAAGCTTGCTTCAATCCATAAATGGATCTTTGTAACTTACACACTTGATTTGTTCCAACCTTTGAAACAAAACCCTCTGGCTGTATCATATATACATCCTCATCTAGTTTCCCATTGAGGAAGGCCGTTTTCACGTCCATTTGCCAGATTTCGTAGTCATAGTAAGCTGCAATCGCAAGTAAAATCCGGATGGACTTGAGCATGGCTACTGGTGAAAAGGTTTCATCATAGTCAACTCCTTGTCTGTGTTTGAAACCTTTTGCAACCAGTCTGGCCTTATAGGTCTCCACCTTGCCATCTGCTCCAGTCTTTTTCTTAAAGACCCATTTACACCCTATAAGCACAATGCCTTCAGGTGGAGTAACCAAAGTCCATACTTGGTTTTCATACATTGAGTCCATTTTCGGATTTCATGGCTATTTGCCATTTCTTTGAGTGTTTACTACTCATAGCCTCATCGTATGTTACTGGATCATCATCAGTTATGATGCGTACCTCATCATCTTCTATGATGAGTGTATACCTTTCAGGTATTTTCGGCACTCTTCCAGATTTACGACTCGGTTGTGGTACATAAGTTATATCTACTTGAACAGGTTCATCCACTTGATCTGTAGTGATTTGTGGTTCTCGAATTTCTTCAAGATCTATTTTCCTCCCACTAGCCCCTTCAAGGATAAACTCCTTTTCCAGGAAGGTAGCGTGTTTGGCAACAAACACCTTTTGCTCGGTAGGATTAGAGAAATAATATCCTAAACTTTCTTTAGGAGACCCCACAAATTTGCACTTGTCAGATCTTGCCTCAAGTTTGTCGCTTTGTAACTTCTTTACATAAGCGTTACAACCCCAAATCTTAACATGTTTAAGACTGGGTTTCCTCCTTGTCCACATCTCATATGGAGTCTTAGGGACGGATTTTGAGGGAATCTTGTTAAGTAGATATGCAGTCGTTTCTAGGGCATGACCCCAGAATGATATTGGAAGGTCGGTGAAACTCATCATGGACCGCACCATGTCTAACAAGGTACGATTCCTCCTTTCAGAAACACCATTTAATTGTGGCGTACCAGGAGGCGTCCATTGAGAGAGAATACCATTTTCTTTGAGATGATTAAGAAACTCATTGCTCAAGTATTCTCTTCCTCGATCTAATCGAAGAATCTTAATACTTTTGCCAGTTTGTTTCTCTACTTCACTTCTGAATTCTTTGAACTTTTCAAATGATTCGGATTTGTATTTCATTAAATACACATATCCAAATCTTGAATGATCATCAGTGAATGTAATGAAATACGAATACCCTCCTCTAGCATATGTTGTCATAGGTCCACATACATCTGTGTGTACCAACTCTAACAACCCTGTAACCCTCTCTCCATGTCCACTAAATGGAGATTTAGTCATTTTACCCATGAGACATGATTCACAAGTTGGATATGATTCAAAATCGAATGGTTCTAAAAGACCATCAATATGCAACTTGTTTAATCTTGTTTCATTGATGTGACCGAGTCTACAGTGCCAAATGAAAGTATGATTTACTTCATTTCTTTTTCTTTTACAAGTTTGTTCAATTTGAAAAATATTTTCATGTAAGTCAAGTAAGTAAAGTCCATCAATTAAGCTACCAGTTCCAAACAAAACATTATTATTATAAATAGAACAACCATTGTTCTTAAATATAACAGCGAATCCTTCTTTGTCCAACATAGAAATAGATATAATGTTTCTGATGAGAACAGGTACATAATAACAATTTATTAAATTGATAGATTTTCCCGTAGGCAGTGTTAAACAATAAGTCCCCACAACTAATGCAGCAACCTTTGCTCCATTTCCCACTCGTAGAGTTACTTCTCCCTTGTTTAGCCTTCTACTTCTGCTTATTCCCTGCAATGAATTGCATATGTGAGAACCACAACCGGTATCTAATACCCAAGTAGAATTTTGACTTACAGAAAGATTTATTTCAATCATGAATAAACCTGTATCCGTAGCTGAAGCTTCAACAAGCTTTTTCTGCTTTGCCTCTGCAAGGTAATCCTTGCAGTTTCTCTTCCAATGTCCAGGCTTATTGTAGTGGAAGCAAACTCCTTTGCTATCCGCATTTGTTTTATTCTTATTACCTTTATCAACTGTCTTTCCTTTTGCCTTCTTAAAATTTTTCTTCTTAGCAGAAGCTCCTTTGGGCCACTTCCTTTTCTTGGAAGCGTCACCTATCAGTAAGACTTGGTCTTTCTTGGATGGAAAGTGACTCTCTGCAGTTTTCAGCATGTTAAGCAATTCAGGCAAGCTGACATCAAGCTTGTTCATGTGAAAATTCACAACAAATTGTGAATAGGAGTCCGGGAGTGACTGCAAGATCAAATCTTGGCTCAACTCTCCATCCATTACAAAACCTAATTGTCCTAATTGTTCAATCAAATTGATCATTTTAAGGACATGTGTCTGTACTGTAGTGCCATCGGTCATTCTAGATCGAAAGAGCTCATTAGATATCTCATATCTAGCAGACCTACTTTGTTCACCATACAACTCATGAAGGTGAAGCAATATAGTAGGTGCATCCATTTTCTCATGTTGACGCTGTAACTCGTTACTCATGCATGCGAGCATGATGCATTGAGCTACCATAGCATCATCTTGCCATTTTTTAAAAGTAGCAATCTCTTCCTCAGAGGCATTTTCTGCAACAGTTGTAGGGACAGGTGTATTAAGGACATAAGATAATTTTTCAGCGGTGAGAACAATTCTCAAATTCCTTAACCAATCTGTGTAGTTCGGTCCGGTTAGTTTATTAGCATCCAATATGCTCCGCAGTGATAGTGAATAGGCCATTGTAAAATTCTGAAAATGAATTTGTGATTTAAACAACATTAGCATACATTCAATTTTATTAAACACCAATTTAATATAGGTCTTTATTAAAAGGTGTCTCCCACTATTTTATTCAAACTATATGACCCTCCATATATAGTTCGACAAATTTTCGAAAAATCTGTTTAGTGAGTAAGGATCCTATTGACATAAATATACAGCCTTGTGTGTGCACAACAAACCATATATTTATTCAAAGGGTAGACAACTCTTGTCAATTACATCAACTATGTAACTCCTTGTATTTTGCCTCTTAGATTATAATAGTCAAGTGTGTGCACATCCGAACTAAATTAATCCAAGTTAAGTTTCACCTAGCATTTTCATATAAGCGAATAGAAAAATATAGTCCTTGTGTGTGCACAACAAAACTAGTATTGTTCAATTCCTTATAAAACATTTTTAATGTAATAAAGTCAACATCTTAAAAATTTAATATGAGTCTTGTGTGTGCACAACAAACTAATATTAAATAATTAATACTCTATTGCTTTATCATGCTAGAAGGCTACGTTTGATATTTTTGAAATACCTTTAAACGTATTCAACTTAATATTATGAAATGAGGGTTTTATTATTAATGGTCTCATCTTGTTTAGCGCGCATGCAACTATATATATAAATACGCGTCATATTAAACATTCATCAACATGAATAATAATATATTTAATATATATATTATAAGCATGCATTCATAGAATACTATATTCTATATGGGATGATTATGGACTTAATCTAATTTGATTCACTCGAGCCACCGAGTAAATCAATAGGTCAAACCTAGGGTGCAAGAATAAATTTGAATATAACTATTACATTCAACTCAGGCTTCATTACAAATGGGTCTTCAATGCTCCTGCTCTTCGGTTTCAATTTCTCTAGTAACTCTATTAAATCCTATTACACTCTATTTTAACAAAATAGAAACCTTGATCAACAGTCAAGGGGAAGTACATAGGAGAGAGATAGAAATTACATTTAAAAATTTAGATAGGCGAGGTACGCAGACCCCATTATGAATAAAACCATTCATTCAAGCATCCATTCAAATTAAATCCAATCACATTGGTCAATAGTCCTTAATCATCCCCTATATATATCAACATATATAAAACCATTCATCTCATGAATAAATAAACATTCAATATATATAATTGATATCATTTAATGGGTAATTGACTAGTAGAAAACTAAAATCTAATTAAAATAAACTTCTTTATTTTAATCCATTCCAAATTAATATAAACTCCTTTATAAAAATTTAGAATCTTTGTTCAAAATTGAAATCTAATATTAATTAAAATAAACTACTTTATTTTAAATCAATTCCAAGTCCAAAATAAACATCTTTATTTTTGACATTGAAATTTTAAAATTGAAAAATCAATTTTTTTTTAATGAACAGTGCCCAGCTGCCCGATGAACAGTAACGGGCTGACCGGTTAATAGTGTCGCTGCCCAGTGAACAGTACCGCCGGTGAACAGTGCAGTCGGTGAACAGTTCCGTCCGGTGAACAGTGCCGATGAACAGTTCCCGATGAACAGTTCCGGCGTGAACAGTTCCCGGTGAATAGCTTTTTTTTTATTTTTATTTTGATGTTTTTCCAAAAAACATAATTTCATACTAACAATTATACCCAAAAATTGTTCTAAACACATATCAACATATATATGATTGACACAATTAATAGTACGCATAAGGATGGCTCTTGATACCACTGTAAGTATGCAAAATCACAATCTAATTGAGATGCGCAACGGAAAATGAAAATTAAAATTTTTGCAACTTAACCATGAATCACCTTATGCATAGCTATTAATTGAAGAAGAATAACAAGAGAAAATACCTTTGATGACTCAACTCTTGAACCGCTACAAGATCTACTCCTCTCTTGATTTCTTCAAGCTTCTCCAATCTACAATTGTTTGTTGATTTCTTCAAGCTCCTCCAATCTTTGTTCCTTGAATTAAACACTAGCTACAAAGTGTATGTAGCACTCTAGAGGTAATCCACCAAGAATGATTATACAAGAAACAATATTTGATTTCCTAGAAATCTTGGATGGCTAATCCAATTAAATCTTTTATTCCTAACTCTTAAGAATAATAAGAACTCTTCATCAAGAACTCTTTCATTAGATGGAGGCTAGCACTTCTCTAAGTGCAATAAATGCTAGGTTAGATGAATTAGGAAAACTCTAATTCAATTAGTATACTACCAAGAATAATACTTACATAATATGTAAGTAACATTATTCTCCTAACCCACATGTTTTGCATTTAAGCAACTAACACATGTTATTAGCTTAGCCCACCTTTTGCATTTAATTTAAATGATATTTATATTTCATTTAAATTAATTCTTAATCTAATTAAGAATTAAATGATAATAATAATAATAAGATTTCTCTTATTAATTTATAATTCAATATTTCTCCAAATATATCATTATAAATATTAAGCATTTCAATTTATTCAACTAATAAATTAAATACTTAATTTATTATCATTAAGCCAATTTTTTCTAATATAATATTATTCTTTTTGCGGTGTGACCCTTTAGGTTCAATATTATGCCGGTTGTAGAATAAATAAATTAGAACAATTCTAATATTATTTATAATGAATTAAACTCCTTTAACTCAAACATAAATAAATAATATTTATTCTACATCATGAGGGACACCTTACGATAATGTATCATGACTATCCGAATAATATGAAATTAATGTTTAATCACATAGAACCTATTCAGTAGTAGTTACCGTACAATTCAATCCTTCTACCATACAATGTCCCGATTAAATATAAGACATGGATTTACTGACAAGTCTTATTTTATTTAATCATATGCATTTCGATTTAAGAATGCACAACTCCGATTAATGTAAATTAGAAACTCCTTTCTAATTTTCATTCAACCCTGGCCAGGGATTTTTGAGCTGTCATTTATCAAATCGCATAGGACATTCTCTCCCTTTATCAGAAGTGGTAGATCCTTTGTCGATCATTCACCTACCTCCGTGTATACTTTATTATACCCGTACATACCCTATGACATACCCTAAGGTATTAAGGAATATGACAAAGTATAACTTAACATACACAAGGTACTATGATGATCTCAAGTCCAAGGATCACTTGTACAACTATCACTTAAGAACTTCCCTATTGACAGGTGAATAAAACTCCATTAGGGTTCTTTAAGCGAGTCACGTTCAGTGAACTTATTCTCTAATAAACACCTACATACTTGCTTTAGTGTCTTCACACAAATGATTATGAGATCAATCATCATCTTCTAAAGATCAAGCATAGTATGTACTAATCTATCCGGATCAGTAATCCCAATATTAGTGATCCAACGATTAGGAACATTTTAGTTTTTGAGCTTTCTTGAATTTAGATCTCACTAGCATGATCTCATCATGATTCTAAAAGCATTGCTCGAAAACTATGGGTTCATCACATTTATTAATTCAACCAATTAACATGGATAAAATATGCCTTTTATTCTATTATTAATATTTGAATAAGATTACAAAGTAAATGCTTATTACATCAAATATAATTGGCTTGAGGGCATATTACTTTCAGTTGACTGGTACGAGATCCTGTGGAACAAGGTACATGTTCCTAGATATTCTTTCATACTTTGGCTGGGGCTTCTGAGGAAAATCCCTACGAATGATATTACCATGCGCTATGCAGCTGGACCAAGAATTGGATGCCCGTTATGTAATTCACACCCAGAAAGTTTTGAGCATCTGTTCTTCAAGTGTGAATACTCGAGGAACATCTTTCTTACTGCTATGGAGATTGGCAACTGGCAAAATTTTCCTCTGGACTGGACTGACCTTATTGACAGAATTTTGCGGTTCCAAGGTAGGAGGCTCACCAAAAATATTATCAGTCTAACTTCGGCTACGTCCTTCTATAAAGTTTTGGGAGGCTAGAAACAAAAAGCTGCATCAGAGGGTGCTTATTCCTCCGACTGTCTTGGGTAGAGAAGTTGTTAATATCATTAAATCGAAATTATCACAGTCTGGTTCCTTTATTAAAGCTACTCATGTTGACCAATTCTACTGTAACTGGATTCTGTAATTCTGACTTTGTGAGTGTGAGGTTGGGTTATGTTTTCTGTATGCTGTCTGACTTGGGTTGCCTTTTCTCTGTTGGTTGTTTTGGTGGGCTGGTATCTTTGAGACGTTGTGGTTCTTTGGCTTCTACTGCTGTTGATGTGGAATTTTTTGGTGGTAGTGTGATATTGGAATGCAGTTGTTTGTGTTGTGGATTGTTTTACTGATTGATTTTCTGTTTTTGGCTGACTCGTTGATTGGTTGGTTCTGCCCACAACCTGTTTGACCATAGGCCTATTTGTTCGGCGGCCTCATCTTGCCGAGCGGTGTGTTTTCCCCATCTGGTATACTTGGGGTGACTCACGGTTTGGTGGTTTTTCTGTTGGCTCCTTATTTTGATTTCTTGCTTGGCGAATTGTGTTGATGGTTGGTGATGTCCGGGTTTCAAACTGGTCATGCCCAGCTCACTTGGCCGACTGTTCCTGTTGGCTTTTACAACTGTCACTTGGTGATTCCTGGGCTGGTTTCTTGCTGGTTTTTATTGGTCCCACCGGGTTAGGTTGGGTTGCTTCTCGATCCTTCTCTCTCCTGCCGGTCTTGTTTGGGCCTTTGGGTGCTGTTCTCCTTTGCTGTAGGAAAATCTCCTCTGTCCTTTTTGGGTCCCTAGGACTGATTATGCTTTTTGAGCTGCTCAGCATGTGTTGGACCCGCGGTTTTGGGCTTGTGGTCTGCTTTCCCAGTTTTTGCTGGTCTTGGTTGCACGTGGGCTTTTGTCATGGCTGGTCATGTCTTATTGCTTCTTTTTGGGTGCGGCTTCTTTGGGCTGATGCTTGTGGCTGCTCTTTTGGGCTGATGCTTGTGGCTGGTCCCCACGTGGGCTTGTGTTGCTGTTTACATTTTGGCATAATCCGTATGGGTTGTCCCATGTTCCTTTTTTTTTCTTTTATCTTCTCATTATCTATTTTGGTAGTGGTCTTTTAGCTTTTTCCATTCACCTATCCTCGGGTTGTGAGGCTAAAATATTTAGGATAGGTATTGGGGGTTCTTAGTTTTTCTAAGTGTTTTAGTCCTCTCGGGAGAAGAAGACTATGTATGATCTTTAATGTAATATCTTTAGTTTTTGCTTTCAATATACAAAAAAAATTTAGAAAAAAAAAAGTTTACCTTGTGTCCTATGTCACCAAAACAGGTGCATGAGGATCAAATGCATTTACAGAGAGATCATGAAAATAAAAAAACAAAAGAGAGAGAAAAAAAGAAAGGAGAAGAGAGAAAAAAAGAAAGGAGAAGAGAGAAAAACAAACATTTTTGCAAAAGGAGTGGTGTAAGGCGAGCTTTGGATTCTAAAAAGCCAATGATTATACTTCGGTATAAGGAGACACTTTTAAATACTAACGCTAATAATCCTTCTTTGCCTAGTGTTGTTTCTGCTCTTTTACAGGATTATCAGGATGTATTTCCCGAGGAACTTCCACAGGGATTACCACCAATTCGGGGAATTGAGCATCAAATTGACTTTGTCCCTGGCGCGACCATTCCAAACCGCCCGGCATACCGAAGCAATCCCGAGGAAACAAAGGAATTGCAAAGGCAAGTTGATGAGCTAATGGACAAGGGGTTCGTAAGGGAAAGCATGAGTCCATGTGCGGTTCTAGTTGTTTTAGTGCCTAAAAAGGATGGGAAGTGGCGTATGTACATTAATTATCGAGCGGTAAATAACATCACGGTAAAGTATTGACATCCCATTCCTAGGTTAAATGATATGTTAGATGAATTGCATGGATCTTGTGTATTTTTTAAAATTGATTTAAAGAGTGGTTATCATCAGATTAGAATGCATGAGGGAGATGAATGGAAAACCGCTTTTAAAACAAAATATGGATTATATGAGTGGTTAGTCTTACCTTTTGGTTTAACTAATGCTCCTAGCACGTTCATGAGATTAATGAACCATGTTTTGCGTCCCTTCATTGGGAAATTTGTAGTTGTCTACTTTGATGATATCTTGATCTGCAGCAAGGATTTAGTCGAGCATGCATTGCATATAAAATCTGTCCTAGATGTGCTTCGAAAAGAAAAATTGTATGCTATTATGGGCAAATGCACATTTTGTACGGATCGAGTTGTGTTTCTTTGTTTTGTTATCATTGCGCAAGGAGTACAGGTTGACGATAAGAAGATACGAGTAATCCAAGAATGGCCAACTCCTACGAATGTTAGTCAAGTTCGTAGCTTTCATGGACTCACAAGTTTCTATAGACGGTTTGTAGGAAACTTCAGCGAAGTCACATCACCACTCACCGAAGTAATCAAAAAGAGTGTAGGATTCAAATGAGGTGATGCACAGGAAAAGACGTTTAATTTGATTAAAGAAAAATTAACTAGCGCTCCTTTACTTGTATTGCCTAATTTCACTAAAACCTTTGAAATTGAATGTGATGCTTCAGGTTTAGGCATTAGAGCTGTGTTGATGCAAGAAGGAAAGCAAGTGGCATATTTCAGTGAAAAATTGAGTGGAGCAGCTTTGAACTATCCTACCTATGATAAGGAGTTATTTGCCTTAGTTCGATCATTGGAGACTTGGCAGCATTATATGTGGCCTAAGGAATTTGTAATTTACACGGATCATGAATCATTGAAATATTTGAAAGGCCAACACAAGTTGAACAAGAGACATGCACGATGGATGGAGTTCATCGAGACATTTTCATACGTCATTCGCTATAAGCAAGGTAAGAAAAATGTCGTGGCTGATGCTCTTTTGCGAAGGTATGTGTTGTTAAATACTCTTGACACAAAATTACATAGTTTTGAAAAAATCAAAGAATTATATGATAATGAGCATGATTTTTGTGAAGAGTTTAAAAATTGTGAAAAGAATGTTGTAGGTAAATACTTCAAGATGGATGGATTCTTGTTTCGTGAGAATCGATTATGTATACCTGCATATTCTTTACGTGAATTATTGGTTCGAGAATCACATGGAGGTGGTTTGATAGGACATTTTGGTGTTGATAAGACTTTATCTGCTATAAAAGAACATTTCTATTGGCCCCATATGAAATGAGATGTGGAAAGAATTTGTGATAGATGCATTACATGTCGTCAAGCTAAATCTCGTGTTCAACCCCATGGGTTATACACACCATTGCCTATTTCGAGTGAACCTTGGATTGACTTATCTATGGACTTTGTATTGGGTTTACCTAGATCTAAGCATGGTTATGATTCTATATTTGTGGTCGTGGATAGGTTTTCAAAAATGGCACACTTTATCCCATGCCACAAAACTGATGATGCATCCCATGTTGTTGATTTATTCTTTAGAGACATTGTGCGTTTGCATGGCATGCCCCGAACAATTATTTCGGATAGAGATGCTAAATTCTTGAGCTATTTTTGGAAGACATTGTGGTGTAAATTAGGAACTAAACTGTTGTTTTCAACTACTTGTCATCCACAAACAAATGGTCAAACGGAAGTAGGAAATAGAACTCTATCTGCATTATTGAGAGCTATCATTAACAAGAATATTAAGCTTTGGGAAGAATGTCTACCACATGTTGAGTTTGCTTAAAATAGGTCTGTTCACTCTACTACTAAATTCTCACCTTTTGAAATTGTGTATGGCTTTAATCCTTTAACACCATTGGATTTATCACCATTACCTGTTTCCGAGTATACTAACATGGATGGCTAAAAACAAAGCTGATTTTGTTAAGCAGATACAGGAGAAGACAAGACTCAACATTGAGAAGAGGACGGACCAATATGCCAATAGGCCAACAAGGGTCGGTGTCAAGTAATCTTCGAACCCGGAGATTGGTGTGGCTACACTTGTGTAAGGAAAGATTTCCTGATCAAAGGCGTTCGAAACTACTTCCAAGAGGAGATGGTCCATTTCAAGTGCTTGAACGCATTAACAACAATGCTTACAAATTGGATTTATCCGGTGAGTATACTGTTAGTGCAACTTTCAATGTTTCTAATCTAAGTCCGTTTGATGTAGGTGAAGATTTGAGGACAAATCCTTTTCAAGAGGAGAGGTATGATGAGGACATCCTTAGCTTAGAAGCCCATGACGGAACCCAAGCGGATCCGTTGCACATACCACTTGGACCCATTACGAGGACTCGGGCTAAATGCCTCAAAGAAGGACTTAACGGGATGATTCATGATTATGGAACAAGGTTGGAACAAGTACGGAGATTGTAGAGACAGGATACAAGTACGTGAAGATCATAAACACATTGATAGCAAGTGTACCCAAAGCACTACAATAGACTTCACTGTTGCTGAAAACTGACTTTCTTGGATTGCGGGATTCTTTTCCCAAACCAGGGTTCCATGTTTTAGGTAATGGTATTTTCCACCAATTGTTTCCTTCCCTAAAACAGGGTTCCATGTTTTAAGTAATGGTGTTTTCCACCAATTATTTCCTTTCCCAAAACAGGGTTCCTTGTTTTATGTAATAGTGTTTTTTAGTAATTGCTAGGGTTTATTTGATTCTAGATTGTTCTCAAGCTTAGTATAAATAGGCTTCATGATGTAATGGTTTAGACAACCAATTTTCAGATTATCAATATTATTGTGAGTTTGTTTCTCTACTTGTGGTTCTTTAAAGAATTCCTAAGTGTTCCTTAGTTCTTTTTGGAGATTCATAATTGACTTATCATACAACCATTCATAGTTGTGTGTGGCATCTTCTACCGCATCAATCGTCGATTGTACCGAGATTACCGCTTCAATATAAGCGAGGGGTCGAAGTGTCGTTGGTGTCCATCCTACGCAGATTTCATTGGCAAGCAATTGTACTAAGATTACCGTCTACATATAGGCGAGGGGTTAAGGTATTGCAAGCTATCCATCCTATCAACTTGTTGGAAACGATCCGGACGACGACCACCTCACGCAAGCGTGTCGTGGAGTCTATCACTCTCTTTCTCCCTTCTTTTGAGTTTTTTTTAACGTATAAACCAAAAGGCTTAGCAGTTATACAAATCATGGGGCTCAGCAGTTACAAACACCAAGGATCACAAAGCCATGTTTGGCTAACCCTTTAAAACACCCTTTTTAACATCTTTTTAAAATTATTTTAATATACTTCTTATAATATGGTAAATATGTCACACCTCAATTAATGTAACCAAATTTATTTATTAATAAACTCAATTAAACCTTACTAATAAAATTATAGTCTCTATTTAGCCAAATTATAATTTTATTAAATAAGTCATTTTATTCAATAAAACATTAATCCTCTAATTTAATTATTTAATTAAATTATAAAATTCTCATCACATTAGCGTACTAAAATACGCACCAACACTTCACACACAAATATATTTACATCAATTCACTATTTTAATTAAGTGAATCACTCACATTATTATGAAACTTAATTCACAATAATTTCCATTGTCCACAAGACATAACAATCAAATTATATTATTAATAAAACTTAGCTCATAATAATATTTTTTGTCCACAAGGCAAAACCATCAAATTATATTAACTCATAATATAATTTTAATTAATATAATTAACTAATATTATTCAGTTAATTCATTTTCATAACAATTTAATTTAATTTCTTCAATAGTTTAATTAACTATTAAACCTCTTTTTCCCAAATACATGAATATATAATTCTCTTCACACCAAATCACATATTTCACAATACACATCACATATATACACATACTCAAACTCAAACTCAAAACATCTCATAATAAGAATTTTATTTGCTAAATTCTTATTTAATAATTCCTAAAAATTTGAGTTATCACATCCTTCTCTCCTTATAAGGATTCCGTCTTCGGAATCAACGAAACCTCCCTTACTCGATTTCACTAAATCTCTTTCACAATAATTGTTGAATAACTTAACGCATCACCTTATTTAAGTTTATTACAAAATAACCATTAATCGCATTTAACACATACCATACCGTATTCTTACATAATTAGTTATCCTTATTTAAGGATAACCATACAATATTATCACATAAATCGTTTAAAACTATATTCTTAGCCGTACAAATATTCGGGGTGTCATATTCACCCTTCCTTCTAAGAATTTCGTCCTCAAAATTAAAGCACAATCACCTCTATTCATTCTACCCATCAAAACTAGGTTCTCAAGTTAACCTAACCATCTTTACTATCACTTTCCTCCTTTGAGAATATCTCATCAATCATCACCTTCAAACATCGCTTCTTTTGAGTCTTCACAATTGTTCAATAGTTGTGAAGTAGTATGAATAACGAGGAAAGAAAAATGTTACCATCATGCTGAGGGATCATAAAGACCTTGAACAATGTTTCATCGAAAACCATCAGAATATTTGTCAATCACAAAGACTGAAAAACATCCTCCACAAGTACTTTAGGTGATCAACCTATCGTACCCTATGTCGTGCACAACATTTACATTTTTAATTGGGACTATATGCTCGACATCAGTTACCTCGCAATCAGGGTTGTTCATCCTCAGTTTTACCATCATAGTCCGTACTAAGAAAATTTGGATTCATCTCCCATCAAAGGTGTCTAGCCGAAACAAATAGCTTAGACTTACATTAATAATTCAGACATCAATCAAAATAGTTTGCCAATTCAACTGGCATAATTTAATTATTTTTTTATAAACTAAGAAAGCCAAAAAATTATTTTTATGACGTCATAATACCGTACCGTTTAAACAGTACGTTGAAAATTCCGTCATTAATGAATTCATCATACTACATCATACCATAGTGGGTTGACGATCTTATGATCACATCCAACACTAGGTTCAACTGCATTGATGACTCCATCGCTTATCAATTCTACACCATATTCCATTATGCGAATGATTGCATAAAATACATTTTGCTATTATCAAATCATTTTTGTCTTAGCCGAAACAAATGGCATCGACATATGGTCAAACAGGACTCGCCCCAATAATATGGGTTCCTTAGCTTACCATACCAAATGAGTTTAAGAATACTTCAAGAACTCACCAGCATATCATGGGCCCTAAAACGAGCTCACCATCGTAATCACTATGGGCCTAAGAACTTCCATAGATTTTGATGTTAAAATCAATTTTTGTCTAGTTGAGACAAATAACATAGACATATCAACAAAGGACTTAAAAAGTTTAACAGTTCAACAATTGAACAAGTCTTTTCAAAGGCACACATAAATGCGAATACAAGCACGATTTTAGAATCTAGCATAGCTAGAAGATTTAGAATATCCAATTCTCCTCTATCAACTTTTATCTTTACTCCATTGCTTCATCACTTAATCATTTTATCAATCTTTAGCACCATCAACACTAATTATACAAAAATTCTTGGTTCTTACTTCATAACTTTTCTATACCCAGTATAGTTCAACAAACTTACCACACTTTGGAAGTTCAGGAACTTACCACAATCATATGGGTTTAGGAACTTATCCTAGTCAGACCAAAATCGTCCATTTGTTGAGGGGTTCCACTATACGATTATGAGTCACGAACTTACCATAAGTATGAGTTTTAAGAACCGTACCTAATCTTAATATTCTATAACCATCAAATATAAATATAAGAAAAGAATCACCTTCTCGTCATACGTATAGTGATAGCGCGATACCAATATTGCAATGAATTGTCAATATAGGAAGCTAAGCGGTTGTTACACCAAGCACAAATTCCTCGCCCATACAAGGAATTGTACAACTCAGCCACTAATATGAGTCCTCCATTGAAATCCCACCTAGTTCCATCTTGCTCTTAACTTACTTCTTGCTTGATACGAATTCCTCGTATTTCATTATCCATAACTCTTCGTGAGTTTACCTCTTACTATTTCATAGTACCATCTCTTTATAGTATCATACTACAACTATTCAATCATTTAAGATCCTTTGACATTTTACAACTTTAGCATATCACGTCGTGATTTCGTTCTATTATCATCTCTTCTTACGATTCTTTCTTATCTTATGATCGTCTCATCCTACGATCTTCTTTATTCATCTCTTTAATTACGTTATCTTATGATTAATCAAGTCAGGTGTTCCCAGTTCTTTTAGCTCTTCAAGTTCTTCTTTGAACCTAAACATTTTATCATAATCTTGTCTCACATGAATTCTCTAAACTCTATTTGAGTTCATCCTTATCATTAATATCATTCTCATCTTATAGACATCGTCTATTTATTAACATCATCTTTATTACCAGAGTCAGGTAACTCCTGGTTCTCATCTTTTATAACTCTTCAAGATTCTTCTTTGAATCTTCTTGTTTATATATCAATTCTTCCTTTAAGAATCTCTAACTTCATTCATATTGTTTAATATTTTATTCGAGTTCACCTCGCGTCATTCGCATCTTCTTTTTATAACGTTTCTAGGACTTAACTCATCTCATGCATCTACCTATATAAAAGAATCACTTCTGAATCATATACATCCATAATTCTATACTTGATACACATCGAGTCCCTAACAGTGTTCAGTACAGCACATGAGTGGTTTCCCACAAACAGCCAATAAACTAGTCCCCGTCTCGTCTACACTGTCTTGCACATCAAGTTAGATCGATTGTTAGTTTGTATCAACCTCCGCTTTCTGAAGGAATTGTTTAGCCCAGATACCATACATTAACCATTAAAGAGTACGACTGTACCATAATTATACTTAACTTATTATTCTTTAAACTCTACCATCTTCACCTCTCTTCAATAAGGTTATAGCCTAAGGTACTCTTACCTAAGGTTTCTAACCTATCAGCTTTGATACCAACTGTAACGACCCCAAACTCTGAACAAACCAACTCTCCATATCGGTCGTTAATAATAAATCCTCATTCTGACTTTACAAACATTATTCAATGTTAAACTTAATAAAATGCGGAATAATTTAAAACTTTTCTGTCTTCTTTCTGTAATTCCCTGAATCATAACCTTTATTGTTTACACATCTCTGAATCAATTTTTATTTTGTGATTCACTTTATCATAGTCTCGAAATAAAACCTTAAATCTCAAATCGTTATTCTTATATGCAGGGTAATATAACTTCTCATCTAAACGATAGAACTTTACATCTCAATGTAAATTACACATCTTAAACCATCAAGTACATTTATCAAATATTTAAACATGGTACAACATAACTACATCAGCTAAAATTATTTAATCTCCATGCATTAAATCTGATCCGCGTCATTCAGGTAGTATTTTAACATTTACCTTGAATCCTTGACCTGCAAAAATGGTTATTTGCAAGAATGAGCTTGACAGCTCAACAAAATCTAACAGTTTTCATGCATCACATAACACATAATTGCATGCTCAACTTATACAATCATAAACATTATAGTTCTAAATTATCATACATGCTGCATCTCACTTATCAAGTAAAAAGACTGAGTTCCTTACTCAATCAACATAGTCATATATTGACTTTCGCAATTCATGTTACAATATAGGCAATTCAACATGCTCTTTGTAGTATAGATTTCAATAAATCAAACACCAAGTTCATATAGCAAATAGGAACTGAAAGACTTGCCTTGCGAGTTGATTATAACTACTGCTACCTGCGCTTCACGAATCCTACATAGCGTACGACCACGCATACCAAATATCAGTTATACATTCAAGACATATAATTAGTCATACCATTAAGGTAACTACAATCTACATTCTTCCTAAGCTTGCCTTATCCGTTTACAGTTGAAACTTGTAATCTTGCTTCGTTTGGCATATCAAACCTGATCATAGATACATTCTATACTTAGTTTCACATAAGTCATGTAATTGAATTTACATTCTAGCTTGCTTTTATTTTCAAAAACTCTTTATTTATATTTAGAAATTTCTTATTCACTCTTCGCTTGACATAGTCATTCTATACTTCGACATACTAGACACCAAACTTGACATGTATTCTTGATTATAGGACTTAAACAAACATGCCCCAAAGCTTGGTTTAAATAAAACTTCTTGGCAACTCTGCAGCACGGCGCGGTCGCGCTGCATTTAAGCCTGGGAGTGGCGCGACCGCGCTACTCCCTTTTTAGCACAGAACTGAGTTTTTCAACTCTGTTCAATGCTTAGCATACTAGGCTCTTTCAACAACTAAACACTTCACATTTGCACAGGACTATTAAGTGATTTAAACCAAGTTAGGCTCATTAAGCTTTATTTACAAAATCGTATGATTTTCATTTGAAAACTTATGCTAAAACTTGCTAAGATAGTTCATTACATGCTTAGCTATCTTGATCATCATATGAGACACATATTAGAGCCTAGAAGACTCAACCATGTTTGCTTAAAGGTTCAGTACACAAAGAAAACATATTGGGACTTCTGCAGACCAGCGCGGCCGCGCTGGCTTTAGGCTTGGAAGTGGCGTGGCCGCGCACTTCAGGTTCAGACGCAGACATGGTCTGTTTCAGCAGAACTTGAAACTTAATTCTCAAATCTTTTGAACATGCTTATTAGATGTTAACTTATTATACCAGATAACTAAAACTAATCTTCTCTTCGATTTTACAACCTCAATTACTACATACATCTTTCATAAACATTAACAAACTATTCTAATGACCCAATTTCAGAGTCCATACTAAAATTTCATGTTTTAACATGTTTAGCGAAATCGTTCACCACAAATTCGTTATTCAACCAAATTGATCCATTTAACTTACGTTGTTTTTGTATTTCAACTTATTAACAATATCCACCGTCAATTTCAGATTCTATACACGAATTAACCTTCAATTTTGACTCCAAAATAAGCTATAATATACATACACCAAGCAAAACTCAATTCCTTCTTGTTTAACATGATTACGTGGATTTGATTACTAGAAACTCAATTATAAACCTCATAAAACAATTTATATGTACCTAAGAACATATATAAAAGATTCCTCCACTAACTTATCATCAAAACTTATTACAGAGAACTAGTTTTAGAAAATAAGAACTATAAATTTTAGAATTCACCTTTGATCCTTCTAAGTTTAGCTACACAACTAGGGGCTTGATTATCCTCCTTCTTTGATTCTCTAGAGTTCTTATTCTTCTTCAATTACAGAGAATTCTTTCAGTTCCTCTCTTCCTCACTTATTCTGAGTTTTTTTAACGTATAAACCAAAAGGGTTAGCAGTTATACAAATCATGGGGCTCAGCAGTTACAAACACCAAGGGTCACAAGGTCATGTTTGGCTAACCCTTTAAAACACCCTTTTTAACATCTTTTTAAAATTATTTTAATATACTTCTTATAATATGGTAAATATGTCACACCTTAATTAATGTAACCAAATTTATTTTATTAATAAACTCAATTAAACCTTACTAATAAAATTATAGTCTCTATTTAGCCAAATTATAATTTTATTAAATAAGTCATTTTATTCAATAAAACATTAATCCTCTAATTTAATTATTTAATTAAATTATAAAATTCTCATCACATTAGCGTACTAAAATACGCACCACCACTTCACACACAAATATATTCACATCAATTCACTATTTTAATTAAGTGAATCACTTAGATTATTATGAAATTTAATTCACAATAATTTCTATTGTCCACAAGACATAATAATGAAATTATATTATTAATAAAACTTAGCTCATAATAATATTCTTTGCCCACAAGGCAAAACCATCAAATTATATTAACTCATAATATAATTTTAATTAATATAATTAACTAATATTATTCAGTTAATTCATTTTCATAATAATTTCATTTAATTTCTTCAATAGTTTAATTAACTATTAAACCTCTTTTTCCCAAATACATGAATATATAATTCTCTTCACACCAAATCACATATTTCACAATACACATCACATATATACACATACTCAAACTCAAACTCAAAACATCTCATAATAAGAATTTTATTTGCTAAATTCTTATTTAATAATTCCTAAAAATTCGAGTTATCACAGAAGAAACATGAATTTATAGTCAATAGTTGAATATTTGAATACTTGAATGAAAATTACTGAGTGGTTTGAAATAACCATGGACATTTGCCAAGGTTCTCAGCATTTAGACTGGACCTTTTAAATATGTTTTGGTAATCAAGGGGATCAGCCTTTCATACCCCGTGATTTATGCATAAACACTTAATAAACCAGCATTGATATCATGCCTTAATCAAATTTATCCTTTTCTCAGCCAAGAGTTCTTACCATATCAATTTAACAAGAACAACTTTTAAAATACCTTTGATTTAACAAATTTAGACATGCTTGATCTAGCTGATACAAATAGCATAGATCTATCTCATAACAATTCATGCATGAAAGAACTTTAATTTAATTCACAGTTCAATAATAATTGAACTGGAATTCAATTGCACAAGGTGCGAATCTCAATAATCAGTATAGATGTGAATAATCAATAATAATTATTCACTAATATGCTTCGAAAGCAATAACTCGAGTTTGAGTTAGGGCTGCTTAGCTACAAATAATTCTAGCTTTAACTAATTGGCCTTGAAGGACCTAACATTGATAAAGTTGATCTATCAATTAGTATTGCGTAGTTGCACGTCTATACGTTCACTAAGGAACTTATCTACCACATAAGTAAATCACATAATGCACCTATCACAATCTTACTATCATTAATCCTAATCAAACTTAGGTTAATGGTAGGTTAACTTAGAAATATTTTTCCTAAGGCTTAAACACTTTTTAAGCATTTAAACAATTGGGTTTACTCGTTTAATTAAGGAATTATTAAACACTTCATATTCAAATAGCTCATTTCTCATGTGATTACCATTTAATATTAATTAAATGGAAATCAATTAATTATCTTTAGTTATTACCTATATAATAACAAATTAGATTTACTTATTTAAAGTTAATTCAAAAATAAATAAATAAATAAATAGCAAGTAAAGATTATCTTTAGTTATTATTTAACAATAAATAATAACTAATTAGGTTTATTTATTATTTAAAGAAAATTACTCAAATATAAATAGTTACATATCAAATAATTATTATCTTTAGTTATTATTTAATAATAATAATAACTAATTAGGTTTATTTATTATTTAAAGTCAATCAAATAATAAATACTCATTCGATAATCTTATTTACCTTTAATCATTATTTAATAGTAATTAAACAATAATTAATTTATTTATTATAATTGAAAAATATAATATTAAATGCCCAAAATTTAATTTTGTATGACTACTATTTTATTTTTATTTTTTATAATAATAATAATAATAATAAGGTTTTTAAGTAATTAAATTAATTAAAACTAAATCTGGATGGCTATCCTGTAAATAGGGCGAAATCTGGACGGAGGGGCATTATTGTAATTTTCCGCCATTTGCCCTCCTTGCGCATTGCGCGCAGCCCACAGCCACGGGCCCAAACGGCGCCGTTTGGTTGCCGCTAAGTAAAGGAATATGTTGGCGCGCCATGCGCGGCCAGCCTCTTTTTTTTGTTTTTTTTACACTAGGCGTGCCATGCGCGACCGGCTTCTCCAACCCCTTAATCAGTGAGCTTCCAGCCAGTTCGGTTTTTTTCTTTTTTTTTTCTTTTTTTTTCTTTTTCTTTTCACACCAAATGAGTTCTAATATCAAGCAACTTTATACTCCAAAATAATTTACAAATTAACTACCCATAACTTAACCATAATAAATAACATAAAAAAATAATAATCAAATACCCATGATTTAATTAATACTTTACATCAATAAATATTGTACTTGAATAAATAATATGACCCCTATGTTTTTAGCATACAAAACCCACCAAAATATGCTACAAATATTTTAAACTTATATATGGTATCAATAAAGCATACAAGATCATTATCTCTTCTTATATAGCTTTAAAACTATATTTGTTAAGCATGTTCTTGCAATAATATAGATCTAACAAAATAAAAATCTAGATCCATGAATACTCCATCTCTACTACCAACATAAACCAACATATAAAAATTTCTAACAAAATAAGTGTCTAATAATAATAATGGTTAAATATATGATAATAACAACAAGAAAACTAGGGTTTGAAAGAATGAAGTCTTATACCTAGATTTAATGGCTAACCTCCTCTTCTTTCCAAAGTAGGTTGTGAATGGAGATGACATAAACAACCAAGATCCTCTTCTTCTTCTCATAGGTTCTCAAGGATTACTCTTGCTTCCTCTCAAACTCTCTCTAGCATTCTCTCTCAAGACTTAAGAAAATGAAGATGCAAAATGATTAACTCTTTGGTTTATTAACTAGATAAAAGCAAGAACCTCTACCCTTGTCATCATGAAGCTAGTGAGAGGTTGGTGTCACTAGGGTAGCTAGTTGACATCTTAGGAGGCTACTTGACATCTTAGGTAGCTATACCATCAAGTCTAAAATTCAACTTCCAACACAAGCTAGTTAATACATTAATTAAAATTTGAAAAACCAACTTGCTCCTTCTCTCTCTATGGTCCACGACATATGGGGGATTTTTGTCCCAAAATGATGTCCCAAATATACCACCATTAAATCAATTAGTGCTACATCTTTAAATTACCAAGTGAGCTAGGTTTTGGGGCAATACATTAAATACACATTGGGCCTTGGAATTAAATGATTGGGCTAATGAAACCAACTCTATTTAAATGCAATATAGGACCATTTAATTTAATCCAATGATAGCTCATTTAATATGTAACACAATTAATACCCAAACCCATGATTAATTTAAATGATTGGGCTAGGTTCATTAATTAAGTAACTTAGTCACTTAGTAAATAAATTACTAAATTGACTATTAATATTATTATTCACAATAATCTCATCAATAACTACTTTCATTAATTCACTCACACATTTTATTTACTAACTATATTCAATTTACTTGAATATTTAATTTAGTAAATACTTTGCCAATTCTATGGGTATAAAGCCTTAGGATTTGCTCACTAGTTTAAATATGCTACTAGTGACTCCCTTAACACAAATTAGATCAATAAACCACATAGTCACATAATCCACCAATACACCCAAAGGTTTAAATAGGAACACAAAGCTAACTTATTAAAATTAAATTATATATTTAATTAATAATGACCTTTAAAATTCACGGGCATTACACTGTGAGTTATGGGTAAATCATTGGGTAGACGTAGGAGTTTGTTTCGATTTAGTTCTTTGTTTGATTGGTGTTGATTCTAACCAAATGTTAGTCTCTTTTCGATTTGTAGTTAATTTGAGGAAGGTAAGATAATTTGTCAAAGTTATTATTGTCATGCGATGTAGTAATGATATTAGTTAAAAATTGTGATTGGATCATTAAGAAGAATAAGGTTATATTGTGTACTATTAAGAAATGATCATATATGTAATGCGATTATGCTGTGAGTATTTGTTTTAGCAAGTATTTGATTTTGAAGAAATATTTGTTAGAGTTATTTTTGGTGATAATTTATTATGATTTTAGAATTGAGGATTTGATTTGGGTTACGCTTTGATTTTTGTTAAGCTTGTGGATAAATTTGAGGTATGCATATTGATGGGATAATATGATAAAGTGAAAACTATTAAGTATAGAGGATCTCTTGTAAACTTGAGTTGTAGATATTCGAGGTAATTAGATTAATCATTTGAGGCTAATAATCAATTTAGAGGTTATTGTCTAGTGGGATATTGAAGTTATGTTGTATGAAGTTTCTTTGTAATAGTGTGAGGAGATCTAGGAATTTATTGGATTAAGGTTTGCACTAAGAGATTATTGATTTATTAAATGAATATATACTAAATGATGAAATTCAATTGATTTTGAGAGATCTTGAACAACTATAGTTTGCTTATGTAGGTAGTAGGAATACATGACTTGGAGTTTGATATGGTGATAAAGATATCTTAGTAGTATATTCTTTGGTGTAATAATATTTGAGAACTAATTTGGATTGATGTTAGGATATTTTGAAGCTCTTGAGGTGTTAAGTAGAGTTGGTAATATAGTTTGTAGAGTTATTTTGTTTATCCGATGTCCTTAAAGTTTTGTATAAATTTATGTAAAATAAATAAATAAAATAAATATTATTTGTTAGATCTTAGTCATATGTGGAAGATAAATATTTTACGAATTAAATATAATTTTGAATATTTTGGGTATTCGAACTCGATTATGGATGTGGAGAAAATTATGTATTTTCGAATTAAGTTCCGAAGAGTACGTTTGCAAGAATAAAAATCAAGAAATTGATGGGACCACACTAGCTGTGGAGCATGTGGTTTAATTTGATGCAAAACGAAGAACCTTACCAAGGCTTGGTGTTGTAGCTGCCGAATCTTCTACAAGTACGTGGATAATTGTGTGGACCGATGGACTTATCAGCTTTGATCGTTATAAAGGGCAATACTACGTCTTAACTAAAGTTCATGAATAATTATTCAATTTAAATAAAAATAAAAATAAAACTTTCTATAGCTTATTTGAATTTCGAGGACGAAATTATTTTTAAGGGGGGAAGATGTAATAACCCATATTTTTGTTAATAATTAAATATTAATTGATTTTATTTATAAAAGTATAATTGAATTGAAAAAGGTAAGTTACTAATTTTTTTTATTCTTCCTTGTTTCGTTTGGAAAGTTAAATTCTTTTAGTAGATAATTAAATAATTGATTAAATTAAAATTGAGGAGTCCATTGGGGTTTTGATAATTCCTATATTGATTCCTATTTATATTTAAAGAGAAGAGGTGTAACCCTAATTCTATTCTAATTTGATTAGTTGAATTCTCGAGTAGAATACTTATACGAACAACAGCTTATTAGAAAAATCATAATTAATTCTTTCGATGACAGAATTGAGTGAATCCAAAGTCGATTTTTTCAGTTTTTCGTTCTCTACAAATATAAAGAGGAAGACAAATTATTTGACATCATCTTCATGCCTGAAATTGTTGAAAACCGCAATATATCCCAATTCCTGCAACTATTTTCAGCCCTAGTTTTAAAAATTCATAAGTCATATAAATTTCAAATCGAGTGATTCTTAAGCCTATTTCGTGTATCTTTTCGAGACCTACAATTTTCGCGAGGATATGAAGAGATTTTGAATACTCTAAAAGACCTAAAAGTTAGATTCTTTACTGCTGCATATTGAAGAAAGTCAAACAAGAAAGGTAAATATTATTTCGTATTTTAATTTTAAGTTTAGTTATGGGGATTTTTAAATTAGAGATTGTTGTCAGATTTCACAATCAACAATTACGTGCAAGTATACACGATCAATAAGTAATAAAGTGATAAGATACAGTGTCAAACCCACACGGAATCTCTGTTCAATAATTTCCAACTACTAGTCCTATATCAATTCAATTTTATTTAAACAATCACAATTTGTAATTTATATAACGATTAAAGTTAATTAAATTTAAACTAAGAATAATAACTAACACAAATGTTGAAATTCAGATTTTTAAAGGCTTAAGACTACAATATCCCCAATTATGCAATACAAACTAATTATCCAATTCATCCAATTATTAACTTCAATAGAGTTGTTAACAGGAATTCAAAGTTATTCTTAAGCCCTTTCCCAAGTGATCAAATAAAATTATCTAACTCAATTAATTCTGCAATATTCCTATGCAAAACTAAAGAATTAAATTCATTAAACACCAATTCCCAATAGTTACATGCAGCAAAGAGATATCCCTATTCACTTCACAACCCCAATTATTCATCCCATGCAAATAATTAAGAATACATGCTATCACATTCAGATCTAACCTTAGATTTCATCTTTCGAATTCATCTAAAGTACTCCGCTAATTGTTGGCCAGACAATTACTCAATAAACACAAAATATAATAGACAACCCATTATCAGATAATAATTGGAATCAAATAGATAACTAATCCATAAACATAAAAGATTCAATTGTAGCCTTAATTGCAAATTTAGTTCATACTGAAAATAGAAATCATGAATCCCAAATAAGTCATCACAATTAAATTACAAATCTAAGATAGAGGATAAGAAAAACTCAGTAGAAGTTCTTCAATCTTCAATTCTCTAATCTGAATTCCTTGCGATGCTTTCTCTAGTCTCCAATCTCTAACTTCAGCTCTGTATCTCAATCCTTGCGTAAGTGTGCAACTATGAATGTATCTATGTATATGTATGCCTATGTATATCTATGTATGCCTATGTATATTTTCATCTCTCCCTATCTCTTTTATAGTTTCTGAATCAAATCAGCAGAAAGAATCCAATTCCAAATCGATTTCCCAAATGAACTGAATTACAATTCCTTTCCGCGCATTCTCGCCCCGGCGAGAAATTTAAGCCTGAGATTCTCCCCCTGGCGAGAACTCTGGTCCAGAATTTACATTAATACCATTAAGCTCCGATTTTCCTCTTTTAACCCTCTGAAGCCGTTTCCTACAAAACCAATGCATAAACAAGTAAAATGATACTAAAAATACTCAGAGATAGTAAAGAATTAAGCCTAAGATATATCTAATTCATAGGTATAAAGCTCACTCATCAAATACCCCCAAACTCAAGACTTTGCTTGTCCTCAAGCAAAAACACAAGAAAAATAAAAAATAAACAAACCTATCTAAATGAATGCAGATGCGTGATGTATTACGACTGAGCAATCAATCAACATATATTATAAATATCAGGCCTCAAAGATCAGTAACTAACAATTCAGCAAGACTTCAAATTTATGCACCATCAGAAATTTAACTTATCACCAATTTCATCTTACTTTCAACCCTTTCGTGTGTGTGTAAATCTAAATGTATCAAACTAGCAAAAAAAATACTCAAAAAAGCTCATAAAATCAAATTCATCATCAAAGATATCAAAAACATTAGTATAACAACAAGAACTCTATATGCTTATCTTCCACAACTCAAAGTGAATACAAAAAAAACATAACTAGAGGATCACAAGGTTATTTCAAACAATTAAGCTCCTTTTAAAACCTTTCCCCAAAAATTCAAACAATTTTTTCTCTTTTCCTTCTCTTTTCTTTTTTAGTGAGTGTGTTTTACGCTCCCTCTCACTTCCAATTAAACGAGTGCGTTTTACGCTCCATCTCGTTGCATGTATCTATGAGTGAGTGCGTTTTACGCTCCATCTCAACCCACCACATGGTCCATTTTTTCAATAGGGAAAGGTTCAAAATTTTTAATTTTTTTTTCAGATTAACCAAGATTTCTCTCACATTATATTCTTCCTCATATTACACTAAATTATGATCAAACAAGATATAGAGTTCAGAAATATCTTCCATGAGCATTTAACATATAAACTTCCTTAAAGTTAAAACTAACTCAAACAAATGGATATGTGCATAAAAGAATTAAAAGGGTCTCAAGCTTGACAAAATCAGGAACAATCAAAATTCATAATTTAGCACACCTTATCCGTCTCGCTAAACTAATTAGCTAACTGATCACAATTTTCATCATTAGCCTTCCTTGAATACTCTACATCAATTTATTGCTCAAACTAACCTAAGTTCAATTTTATATGATCCTAAAGCTATAAAAGAATGCAATAAAAAGAAAATATTTTTGTGATTTATATATATATTTTTTTACAATTTTTTTAACTATTCCTACAATATGCAAAAATAACTAAATAATACATAGCACGTGAACTAAATAATTATGTAATGCAATATGACATGACTATGTAATGACAGCAAAGCCACCCCCAAACTCATAATGAACAATGTCCTCATTGTTTGCAAAATTAAGAAATTAAAACGGAGAACTCCCCTGACTGGGCAAACGGCGTGCTTGACCTCGCTCATTATCCGAATCTGAAAGTGAGAATGCTTGCAGCGGCTGAGGCTCGAAAAACTGGAACTGGACTCAGATTTCATCTTCACGAACATCTTTGATTGATTTTAGTTAAATGCGTTGCTCGGTTGGATCCGCGGGAGTGAAAAACTGGGTCGGAGCAAACCCCGTGTTGATATCAAATTTTACTTGAGATTCACCCTTGCGAAGTTCCCCAAATTGATATGTGCGATCCAAGTTGAAGATGGAACCCGTGCATCTTGATTGACTTCGAATGGAAGAAGTCAAATTGGAAGATTCATTGAAGAAAGGCGAGGGATTTCAAAAGTGAGGTTTTTTTTTTCTTCTTTTTTCAACTGCCTTCGCCGGGGCGAAGTTGATTGGTCTAGAAAGCTCGCCGGGGCGAGAATGAACAGACAAATCTGGGCCGGGGCGAGATCTGGAACCGCTGGGGCGAAGTTGGGCAGAGAGGTTCTCACCGGGGCGAGATTCTCCAGCCTTATTTTCTCGCCGGGACGAGATCCCCTTTTTTTCTGATTTTTTTTAATTATTCCTCTTTTCTTCAATTGCTGCAATCCCAAAACCTTTTACCTGTTCAAAGCAATATAGCATGGATTAACACAACTGTTTAAAAGCATGAGAGACTAGCAAAGCACTGAAAATCTTAGAAATCAATTATTACTCTCCTAACTAAATGAAAAAATATAAAAAACTAAAATAGCTAAAGATACTAAAATGATTGGGTTACCTCCCATCAAGCGCTTGATTTAGAGTCTTTCAGCCTGACTTATTCCTTTTCTATCCAATGCCCCTTCGAAAATTGAGGAACTCTCCATCTATTAGTAATAATGAAACGTCTGAGGGCTTTGCTTCTGTAAGGGCCATTGATTCAAAATCACCTAGCATGCTCTTTTCCTGTAGAATCTCCTTTATAACCATGAAATAGCTAGGCACATGCTCCATTGTGTTTGTGAACGGAATATTGAATTGAAACTTCTTGAACACAACTGGGACTTCAATTAACTTCTCATGGACCCCTTTCTCATCCCTCCATGGCTCCAGATTCATGCTAGCTTTGATGTCAAATAGAGCTTTGCCGACGACATGACTACCAATTGGGCAAGGAATTGCAAAACTACCCAGATCTTTGAGCTTTGGCGGAGAAGGTACATGGAGAACTAACAAAATCAGTGCATCAGCGTCGGAACTCACGGCTAGATCTTCTTTGGCTGTATTTTCCTGATCCCCACTATTCTCCTTCATATCAAAATCATCGTCAATCAGCACCTCCGGTAGCAGCTTTGGCGCGGGCAATCCATCAGTCTCGAGAACCACGACACTGGGCCATGTACCTAGATAGTTATTGTTGAAGGCATTGATAAGCTGTCCCATCTGATTCTCAATATTTCGAATCGACACTGCTTGGCTTTTTACATTTAAATCCACTAAGTTCAACAGCTGATCCTGATCACTCATCCTTTTGTCCGTAGCTGTAATAAATTTCGCCAAGGCCTCCTCCAAACTCAATTTCCTTTCTTCTTCATATGGATAGGCTGAATCCTGAAATTCTGGAGTGTATGATTGGCTTGGAGCAAAGCTTTGGACTTGATTATTATGGCTCCATGAAAAATTTGGATGATACCCCCAATCTTGATGATAGTTATTGGGATAGGCATAACTGTTGGGGTAATCGCCGAAATTGTCACTATACTGCATCGACTCAAAATTGATGGCGCATTAATGACTCGGATGATTTCCAACACAATAATCACAAATTACCGACACACTTTGAATACGTTGTACTGCAAAAGTGTCAATCATCCTCGAAAGTGTCTCATTGGCTGAATCATTCTCGTATAAGGCCACTGATAGACATAGTTGGTCATGGTGTACCATAAAAAGAAGTAAAACAGAAAAAGAAATAAATAAAACAAATAAAATGTTTAAATTAAGATTGAATTGATTATAACTAATATGGAAATAAATATTAAACAAAAAGATTCCCCGGCAACGGCGCCAAAAACTTGTTGTCAGATTTCACAATCAACAATTACGTGCAAGTATACACGATCAACAAGTAATAAAGTGATAAGATAGAGTGTCGAACCCACAGGGAATCTCTGTTCAATAATTTCCAACTACTAAAGCTAATTAAATTAAAACTAAAAATAAGAACTAACACAAAAGTTGAAATTCAGATTTTTAAAGGCTTAAGACTATAATATCCCCAATTATGCAATACAAACTAATTATCCAATTCATCCAATTATTAACTTCAATAGAGTTGTTAACAGGAATTCAAAGTTATTCATAAGCCCTTTCCCAAGTGATCAAATAAAATTATCTAACTCAATTAATTCTGCAATATTCCTATGCAAAACTAAAGAATTAAATTCATTAAACACCAATTCCCAATAGTTACATGCAGCAAAGAGATATCCCTATTCACTTCACAACCCCAATTATTCATCCCATGCAAATAATTAAGAATACATGCTATCACATTCAGATCTAACCCTAGATTTCATCTTCCGAATTCATCTAAAGTATCCCGCTAATTGTTGATCAGACAATTACTCAATAAACACAAAATATAATAGACAACCCATTATCAGATAATAATTGGAATCAAATAGATAACTAATCCATAAACATAAAAGATTCAAGTGTAGCCTTAATTGCAAATTTAGTTCATACTGAAAATAGAAATCATGAATCCCAAATAAGTCATCACAATTAAATTACAAATCTAAGATAGAGGATAAGAAAAACTCAGTAGAAGTTCTTCAATCTTCAATTCTCTAATCTGAATTCCTTGCGATGCTTTCTCTAGTCTCCAATCTCTAACTTCAGCTCTGTATCTCAATCCTTGCGTAAGTGTGCAACTATGAATGTATCTATGTATATGTATGCCTATGTATATCTATGTATGCCTATGTATATTTTCATCTCTCCCTATCTCTTTTATAGTTTCTGAATCAAATCAGCAGAAAGAATCCAATTCCAAATCGATTTCCCAAAAGAACTGAATTACAATTCCTTTCCGCGTATTCTCGCCCCGGCGAGAAACTTAAGCCCGAGATTCTCGCCCCGGTGAGAACTCTGGTCCAGAATTTACATTAATGCCATTAAGCTCCGATTTTCCTCTTTTAACCCTCTGAAGCCGTTTCCTACAAAACCGATGCATAAACAAGTAAAATGACACTAAAAATACTCAAAGATAGTAAAGAATTAAGCCTAAGATATATCTAATTCATAGGTATAAAGCCCACTCATCAGAGATTATTTTTAAATAAAATATAGACATGGAACTAGATATCATGAAAATCGGAAAGGGGAGATAAATTTATATTGAGGAATATAATTTGATTGAATGTAAACGTTAAAATCTAAAAATCAGTTTCTATATTTTTAGGTATATTACGTGGGTTATATCTCTTAATTCGACCGTTGGATCGTTATAATTTTTGGATATGTTATACATATATAAGGTAAGAATATGTTCACTAATTTTGAACCGTTATAGATTAACGTATGATTTGTTATGAATTTTAAGAAGGGGTTGATCTACAATTTTATAGTAGAATTTTTAGCAACAAGTTCTAATATTTAAAATTGTATAACTTAATGATTTTAAATCTGATTTGGGTGATTCTTGAGGCTAAATTGGAGTATTCGAAGTTTAGTTTTTGTTAAAATCAATTAATTTGACAAATAAGTTTTAATTAATGGTGATAAGGCTAGAATAGTGGACTAACATATTAAGAATAATTTGTCATATTAGGGTTTTAAGATTTCTTAACTTTTGTTATTGATTTTTAAGTTTTGGAGTATTAATAGTGATCTAAGGCGATAATTAAAGGCATATTGAATGGATTACAAATTATTATGAAATTATTAGTTTTGGATTATATTTAATTCGAGGCGAATATATTTAGGTGGTGATTAAGGTTTCGTATTTGATATCATCGGCATTGGAGGTTAAGATTTTGTGGAGTGTGCTATAAGTGGTTTTGCGTATCAGGTATGGATTCTGTACTCCACTCCTTTGATTATTGATTCTATACATCTCATAATATCTCTTCATTCGTTATATTTTTCTTATATTTCTGTTGGCACTCTTGAATAGAACTTTGATCTTTGATACCTTGACTTTGTTCTATAATTTGAACTCTTTTCCTTCTATTATAATTTGAACATATTCCATAATTTTTCAGCGATACTCTCATCATGTTAATTTGTTTATTTTGCTAATCGTTCAAAATTTAGTCTTCGCTTAATTATTTTGTTTCTAATCAAATCCTTACTTTGCTTTGGTTTGATCTAGATGTTCCAAACTTCATATTTTGTAATATTTTGAATTTATTCTTCATGCATAAAACTTTATTGATCTTTGTAAAGCGGTACATGTTGTTACTTTCTTTTGGAGACATTGTGTTTATGATTTGATTTGGTTCAACATGTACGTTTAGAACCCTTTGTTGGTATTATGTTGCATGTGTTGTGACATCATATCTTTGTAGAATAAGCGATAGGGTATACCTGAGCTATAACTACCTGTGGAGGTACCACATGCAAGTCCTCTTAGCACGGAGGCATGACACTTTCCGTGGTAATGTGATTAGTCCCGACATATCCTTTTGTTTTGTATGCTCTGGGTGTGAGCTTTGGCTATTTGATATGTTTGTTCAGGATGCGTATGGGCTGGCCCTAGTTTCTGTTCTGTTTTGCGAATTGGTGATGTTTATGCTTGACGTACTTTCCGATTTTCATGCATTTGGATTCGCGGTCCAATGTGTGATTTGCTTGTGTGACAAGACATATTTGTGTTTTGTTTTAAGCTCGGTATGAAATAACCACTTAGCCACTTTGATTCAACCTTATGTTCATTTTGTTAATTCTATTGATTCAGATATGCTCTATTTAGACTTTGGAGATTATATTTTTCTGCCAGTAGTTATTTTTAAGGCCTTACTCAATATTTTGTTCAGTTGATTCCGTATTTCAGTTGTGCATTTTTGTATATCTTTATCCGTACTGGACATTTAGCTCATGTTGTGTTTTTCTTCCGGCATGTTTGTAGGGACGGTTTAGGATTTCGTGTGAAGAGAGACCTTTGACCAAATAAGTTTATTTAATTTTAGGTTTTGATTATTGTGTCAATTTTTAGAGAATTGTATTTAATTCGACATTTATGGTTTATCGACTATTAAATATTTTGAAGTTATTAGTGCTTTGTTTACTTATTTTGAGATTTATTGTGTTTTGCATGCGACCTTCCTTTCCTTTTCGGGAAAGGGGTGACAAGTTGGGTCTCTAATGTACTTGTGAGGTGAGGAAGAGCCTGTCATTTCAAGACCAGATCATAAAGTAGAACTAAACTTGAGGAACGAGTTGGGAGTTTGTTGTCTAAGATAGTTAGTTGTGTATAGTTGGAAGTTTGTCTTTAAAACTTTGTAAAGTGATAGACTCCACGGCACGCTTGCGTGAGGTGGTCGTCGCTCAGATTATTTATAGTAAGCAAATTGATGGAACTCTCATGATATCTTAACCCAACGTCTATTCTGGAGACGAGAATCTTGATATATTCGATCAAGCAATTGAATTCGCATAGGATGGAACACCAACAACACTTAGACCCTCGATCAGATGGAAAACGATAATTTTCGTATGATTGTATGATGCGACAGAATAACGCCACACACAACTATGGTTTGTTGTATGATAAGTTAATTATGAATCTCAAAAGAAAAACTAAGAAAACTACTTAGAAATCCTTCAAAGAACCAAAAGTAGAGAATAACTCTCAAGTATGAATAAACTCAGAATATTATTGAATTGTTGTTGAATTACAAGCATAAAACTTATTTATACTAACTATGAAACCCTAGAATCCATAAAGGAAATAAGAATTGATTTGGAATCAAAATCCTATCTAAAAATATCCTAATTACAATATAATTATGAAAATATACTGAAATCCCTAAAATTAAGGAAGAAATCCGCGTTCCAAATTGTCAAAAATGCGTCTGCCTCAAAAAACGCGCCAACTAAAACTGACTATTCTCGCCGGGGCGAGAGATTTGTGCTAAAGTTCTCGTCGGGGCGAGAATGGACAGAGAGATCTTGGCCGGGGCGAGAATGGACAGAGAGGTTCTCGCCGGGGCGAGAATTTTGGCCCTGATTTTCTCGCCGGGGCGAGAACTCTGCAGTTTGGAAATTCTCGGCTTCTCTTGTTTTCATTGTTCCCAACCCTGGCGTGTTTGCTTGTATCATCAGAACCAAATGCAAAGCCTTAGAATCCTGCTCTTAGAACTCTACACTTGATCTATCCTCGCTCCACATGCCTTGTATCAATCTATTAAGGCCTTCCTTGAATCGTTTAGCCCGAGCTCTTGTCATAGGTCCATCCGTATGCACATAGGATCCGCTCTATGGTTGTCATCCCTTCCCGAACCAAGGATGCCCTCATCATACCTCTCCGCTTGAGAAAGATTTGTCCTCAAATTGTCACCTACATCAAACGGGCTAAGATCAGTAACGTTGAAGGTTGCACTAACGTTATACTCACCAGGAAAATCTAATTTGTAGGCATTATCATTGATGCGCTCGAGAACTTGAAATGGACCATCTCCTCTTGGAAGCAATTTAGACCGTCTTTGAGCTAGGAATCTTTCTTTCCACAAATGTAACCACACCCATTCTCCCAGTTCAAAAATTATTTGACGTCGACCCTTGTTGGCCTGTTTCGCATATTGCTCCGTCCTCCTTTCAATGTTGAGTCTCGCCTTATCATGTATCTGCCTAACAAATTCAGCCTTTTTCTTTCCATCCATGTTAGTATACTCAGACAAAGGTAATGGTAATAAATCCAATGGAGTTAACGGATTAAAACCATATACAATTTCGAATGGTGAAAATTGTGTAGCAGAGTGAACAGATCTATTATAAGCAAACTCAACATGCGGTAGGCACTCTTCCCAAACTTTAATATTCTTTTTAATAATAGCTCTTAACAATGCAGATAAAGTTCTATTTACTACCTCGGTTTGACCGTCAGTTTGTGGATGACAAGTAGTTGAAAATAACAGTTTAGTACCTAACTTACACCACAATGTCTTCCAAAAATAACTCAAAAATTTAGAATCTCTATCTGAAACAATTGTTCTAGGCATGCCATGCAAACGCACAATTTCTCTAAAGAACAAATCAGCAATATGGGATGCATCATCAGTTTTGTGACATGGAATAAAATGTGCCATCTTAGAAAATCTATCCATGACCACAAATATAGAATCATGACCACGCTTAGACCTAGGCAAACCCAATACAAAATCCATAGACAAATCAATCCAAGGTTCAGTAGATATAGGCAATGGTGTATACAATCCATGAGGTTGAACACAAGACTTAGCCTGCTTACACGTAATGTATTTATCACAAATTCTTTCCACATCTCGTTTCATATGAGGCCAATAAAAATGCTCTTTCAAAATAGATAAAGTCTTTTCAACACCAAAATGACCCATTAGACCTCCCCCATGTGACTCTCTAATCAACAACTCACGCAAAGAACATGCAGGTATACATAGCTTATTTTCTCGAAACAGAAAACCATCAACTTTAAAATATTTACCTACAACATTCTTTTCACATGATTTAAACTCTTCACAAAATTCAAGGTCATTAACATACAAATCTTTAATTCGTTCAAACCCAAACAATTTTGTATCAAGAGTATTCAATAACACGTACTTTCTTGAAAGAGCATCAGCAACAACATTCTCCTTACCCTGTTTGTATCGGATGACGTACAAAAATGTCTCAATGAACTCCATCCACCTTGCGTGTCTTTTGTTCAACTTATGATGTCCCTTCAAGTATTTCAACGATTCATGATCTGTGCGAATCATAAACTCTTTAGGCCAAAGGTAGTGTTTGTGACGCCCCCAAATTCTCTACTCTCTCTGTAGCAGAACTTGTGCTCACGTGGAACTATACAACTGTAAATACTCAATAATATATGACTTCTATCTATCCAAGATTCACAGTATCCCATAACAGGTACTAGTTCTGGCCAGAACGTTGTCTGTGTTTGGATACCCTCACTCAGATGTATAGTTCATATAGACATCGTATTTAACTTAGTACAACTATTCTAAATAATTTAAAAATCAGAGTATAACGCATTCTATGACATAAAGGATCATAATATATTACATAACATTTCGTTCGATTACATCATTTGTTATACTAAGTTATTACAACAACAAGTCTTTAAAAGACTTAAAGTATTCAACAACAGAAATAAAGCTAATAAGCATGACTTTTCCCTTTATCAGTCCCCGACGTACCAGAGATATCATTTACAGCTGCAAAAGAAGATATGCGCAAGAATGAGCTACAAATGCTCAGCAAGTTCATTTAAAAATGTAAACACAATGTGTTTGAGTTGAACGATGACAAATGATATATAACTGAGGGTTCTGTACATGAACCAAACAATTCAATATGTTCTATCAGTCTTCAATGACTTAGAACCATATGAGTTCGGATATCTGGTAGGGGATCAGCCTAACCAATATCCTAGGAGTATGCATATCATCCTACCACATTTTTGGTCAATTTAAGTTAATTGCCAATATTGGTCAATTCATTGAATTGCCAATTTAAACCTTATCTGAAGGTTTGTCGGACCACCTTCCATCCACGGTGTCCCTATTACTCAGTATAGATGTCGTACCAAAATAATTTGGTTTGACATAACAAATTTAAGCTCAAACAATCAATAAATGATTTCATTTCTTAAGTTATGCTGAACAAGTAGCAATAACTTCACAATCATTGATAGCAAGACATAAATGAATTGTTTAATATAAATTGAGAAAAAGTTAGGACACTTGCCTTAGCGTTGCTTACTATAATTTAGTACGATCGGTCAACGTACGTAGTCTACGTATACCAATAATAAGCGTTAGCACGTATATAAACATGTATCATGCTAATCTAGACAAGTTTCATTAAGGTTCGACATTGATTCGGTATCTCGGTCGCGTCCTTAATGGCTAAACACATAGATTATTCGATAAAACTTCATTTGGAAGTCTAATTATTAGTCTAAATAATTTAATTATTATTTATAATACTTTTAGAAGCTTAATTTTATTTTTAAATAATTTTTATAAGCTTGGAAGTATTTTTAAATAATTTTACAAGTTTCGGAATATTTTTAAATGATTTAATTATCATTTAGAATAATTTTAAAACATTTAATATGTTATTTAAATACTTTATTTGCCATTTAGAATATTTTTAGATACTTAAAATATTATTTAAATGATTTATTTATCATTTATATTATTTTTAGAAAGATAGAATATTATTTAAATGATTTATTTTATCATTAATAATATTTTTAGAATTTATTTTATCATTAAAATAATTTATTTATTACTTATAATAATTTTCAAAACTTAATTTGATATTTAAATGATTTAATTATCATTTATAACATTTTTAAATACTTAATATATTATTTAAATGATTTATTTATCATTAATAATATTTTTAAATATTTAATATTTTATTTAATTATTATATATAATAATTTTATTTACCTTAATATCATTTTTAAATAATTAATATAATTATTTAAGAATTTAATATCATTTTTAAATAATTAAAATAATTATTAAATGATTTATCATAATTATTATTTATTATTTAATTAAATTAAATAATATATCAGAATATATAAAAATATTAAAAATAATTTTTTTATAATTAAAAATGAATTTTCGAATTTATTTATTAATTATTAATAATTATTTATTATTTATTTATTATTTTATAATTTATTTAATTAATTTTTATTTTATTTTTATTAAAAATCCGTCGCTAAAGGACTTTAGCGACGGTCTGCTTAGTTTCTTAGGTTTCTTGGTTTGGGTTGAAGACTATCGCTAAAGGTGTTCTTCAATGAAGAACAGTTGGTCAATGTCCAGTTGGGACTTTTGACCTCAAATTAATCTCAGCTCGTTTGATGTTTGTTCTTGATTTTTGTTTGTTGTTCTAGCCAACATGGCAGTGTACAACGACATATCAATTTCCATCTCAAATTATATCATAACATGCTTTGAATTTGATGGTCAAACCACCGGGTTCAAACTGTTCTTGAGTTTCTGGGTTACCCAGAAACTCAAGCAGTCATGGTCAGTCAACATGGTTTGACCATGAATAACTTTGATTCCAGGTTAGCTAAATGTGTTTTGATGCTTTATACTTGTAGATTACATGGCAAAGAAGAGCTATAAACATTAAAACCTCTAAAATTATATCATTAAGGCATGATCTGGGTTGTCCAAAAGTCTGACATCAAACTGTCAGACATTCATATGATTTCTGGGTTACCCAGAAATCAGTCTATCATGGTCGGTCAATGGGTTTTGACCAATAATAACTTTCACCCTAGAGATAATTTAACCATTCTACCAATTGGATCTTAAAGCTAACATGGCATACTACTGATTCAAGCTTTAAAACACATCAAACAAACATTTTAAGCCGATCAAAAGCTCTGACAAAAAGGCCTGTCAGACTGTTCTTGACTGCCAAGAACAGTTTGAGTTTTTGGCTTGATTTTCATATCTAGATGTTATGTAAACATGTTTTAACCGCCCAGATCACTAAATAACATATTAATAAAGATTCCTAAACATCTAAAACACAAAATTTTTGCAGGCTTGAAGATCAAACATAAATTAGGGTTTTGTGCACCTTTTTCTTTAAAATTTGATTTCTGGCTTCTGATTCTGAGCTTGTGATTGCTAGGGTTTGTTTAGGCTGGTAATATGAGTGTATAAGCTTTGAAATTTCGTAGGTTTAAAGCTCAGCATCTCATTCTATTTATAGCAACTTGAATTAGGGTTTTCTAGGGTTTAATTCCAAATCTTGCCACCAAAAATATCTTCCCACTTAACTTGTGCTGCTTATAAGCTGGTGTGATTCACCTACTTGTGCTGGAGTGTGTCAAGCACAAGCTTGCACACTCCTAGCTTCATTTTCATTGGCTAGGATTTATTTTTGATTTATTTTACTTACTAATTAAAATTAGATTTTTGTTAATTATGTTTATAATGTTAATTTAAGTTTATTAATACCCTAATTATGATTATATATCATAATTAAGATTTTACATTTCATAATTTAGGGTTATTGAACCAAATTAGGGTTTTAGGGTTTCTAATTAGGATTTAGGGTTTTCAATTCCACAATTAGGGTTTTCAATCTTTCGTTTAAGGTTTAGTTTAATCTTAATGATTCATAATTAACATTATGATTCATTATTTAAATCTTAATTATATTAATTAAGATTATTGTACAATAATTAGGATTTTAATTAATCAATTCAGACAATTATTATCAATTAGGGTTTTCAACTTAGGGTTTCTATTTCCGTGTAACATTTTAAACCCTATTTAACTTATTTTAAAATTTTATCAGTTAATATAATATTATATTAATGTCGAAGCACGACAAATCACTTCGTCATTTCCAAGCACGACACAGCAGCTTACAAAAATAATTTGCCGAAACGCTTCTCGGTGTATTCGCCGGAAGCACGACAAATCATTGTGTCCGATTAAGCACGACACAGCTGCTAGGCGAAATTTTTTTATTTGACCTAATTGTTTAATAAAATACACAATCACATAATACCAAGTCAGAACAAGAAATTTTATTTCATAAACACATAGTTTATATTTACAAATCTTATTAGGGTTCGGAATATTACAGTGTTGCCACGTCTCCAACGCTCGAACCAATGCATACAACTCCTTGTCATACGTCGGATAGTTCAAAGCGGCTCCACTCAACTTCTCACTGAAGTATGCTACTGGCTTCCCTTCTGCATCAGCACCGCTCCAATCCCTAAACCTGAAGCATCACACTCAATTTCAAAAGTTTTTGTAAAGTTAAGCAAAACAAGTAAAAGAGCGTTAGTCAATTTATCTTTAATCAATTTAAACGCCTTTTTCCTATTCTTCACCCCACTTAAACCCCACACTCTTTTTGATTACTTCCGTCAATGGTGCTGTGATGTCGCTGAAGTTCTTCATGAAATGTCGGTAGAAACTTGCAAGTCCATGGAAACTACGAACTTGACTCACATTTGATGGACTCGGCCATTCTCGGATTACACGTATTTTCTCCTCATCCACTTGAACTCCCTGTGAACTCACAACAAATCCAAGAAATACAACTCTATCCGTACAAAATGTGCACTTTTCCATGTTAGCAAACAACTTCTCTTTTTTAAGAACATCTAAAACAGACTTTAAATGCAATGCATGTTCTCCCAAGTTTTTGCTATATATCAAAATATCATCAAAATAAACTACCACAAATTTGCCAATGAATGGTTGCAAAACATGGTTCATCAATCTCATGAAAGTACTAGGAGCATTAGTTAAGCCAAAAGGTAACACTAGCCACTTATAAAGACCATATTTTGTTTTGAAAGCAGTCTTCCATTCATCACCCTCTTGCATTCTAATTTGATGATAACCACTTTTTAAATCAATTTTTGCGAATATACAAAACCCATGCAATTCATCTAACATGTCATCTAATCGAGTAATAGGATGTCGATACTTTACCGTAATATTGTTCACCGCTCGACAATCTATGGACATGCGCCATCTCCCATCCTTTTTAGGCACTAAGATCACCGGAACTGCACATGGACTCATGCTCTCTCTCACAGACCCCTTCTCCATAAGTTTTCCAACTTGCTTTTGCAACTCCTTCGTTTCCTCGGGATTGTTTCGATAAGCTGGACGGTTTGGAATGGTTGCACCGAGTACGAAGTCAATTTGATGCTCAATTCCCCGAATAGGTGGTAATCCTTATGGAAGCTCCTCGGGAAACACATCCTCATAATCCTGCAAAAGAGATGAAACAACACTAGGCAAAGAAGAATCGTTAGCGTTAGTATTCAAAAGCGCCTCCTTATACCGAAGTATAATCATCGGCTGTTTAGCATCTAGAGCTCGCCTCACGTCGCTCTTTTTTGCATAGATATTGGTTTTTCGCTCATCATCTTTTCTTTTCTCTCTTTCTTTTTCTCTCTTATTTTTTTCCTCATTATTTTTCTTTTCTTCACTCTCTTTTCTTTTCTCATGATCTTTCTGCAAATGAAGTTGATCCTTATGCACCTGTTGTGGTGACATAGGACATAAAGTAACCTTCCTTTTATTGTGAACGAAAGAATACTCATTTGAAAAACCATCATGCTTCACACGTCTATCAAATTGCCAAGGTCGACTAAACAATATGTGACCCGCCTGCAGTGGAACTACGTCACACAAGATTTCATCCACATATTTTCCAATAGTAAACGGCACCAAAACCTGTTTAGTCACTTTAATCTCATTACTATCATTAAGCTATTGCAATCGATCGGGTTGAGGATGTTTGGTTGTGGAGAGCCCCAATTTCTCTACCATAGCCTTACTTGCCACATTCGTGCAACTACCCCCATCTATCACGACACAACAAATTTTCCCATTCACAAGGCACCTAGTATGAAATAAATTTTCATGCTGCTCGCTGCTTTCCTCCTTCACTTGTGCACTAAGCACCTTCCTCGTCACCAAAGCTTCCCCAAATATTGCCACTTCCCTATCCTCCGCTTCTTATAGTGGTGGCATAAAATCACTATCACTATCTTCCCCCTCGGTCTCCACCTCGCCGTTGTCAAGTAACAACATTGTTCTTTGATTCGGACATTGATTCGCAATATGTCCCCTACCTTGATATTTAAAACATTTAATATCTCGATTACGACTAAAAAAAGTAGGGTTAGTTTTACCTTGCACTCCTCTATTAGTCGTTTCCGGTTTTGACTCAACTTTGGGTCTACTTACGGCTGGCTTCTCCTCTCGCTTGCCAAAATTGGGTTTCCATGATGAACTTGAATTTGACATTGATCGTTGGCTACCTCTCCTCTTAAGCTACTTCTCAATCTTGATAGCCATGTGTACCATATCCTCCAATACCACATAATGTTGTCGTTCTACTAGATCTGAAATCTCCCAATTTAGTCCTGCCGAAAATCTGGCCATTGTTGCTTCGTTATCCTCATTGATGTTTGCCCTAGCTAACAACATCTCCATCTCCTTGTAATAGTCTTCTACACTCCGGCTACCTTGTTTCAGACTTTGTAGGCTTCGAACTAACTCACGGTGATAATAGTCTAGTACAAATCTCTTTTTCATAACCGTCTTCATCTCATCCCAAGTTTCAATTGGTCGTTCTTTGCACCTTCTCCGGCTGATTATCAGCTGATCCCACCAAGTAACTGCATAAGCTAAAAACTCCGTAGCGGCAAGTTTGACTTTCTTGAGTTCTGAATAGTTGTGACATTCAAAAACCCACTCCATCTTCTTTTCCCACTCTAGGTATGCCTCAGGATCACTCCTCCCTTGGAAAGCTGGAATCTTCATTTTGATGCTATCCAAATTGCCATCTTCTCTATCCCTATCGCCTCTATCCCTTGCTCCTCGCCTCCTATGGATAAAGTCAGATTCACGGTCCTCTTCTTCACTAAATTCCCCTTCATAGTAATTTTCCTCTTGTCTAGCTTCTCTATGATGCGTTCTTCCGTGCTGACGTGCCCCATGAGGACACACTCATTTGGTCGAATCGCTCATTCACTTGCTCCATCGCCATATCCAACTTTCTAGTGAATTCTTTCATCATAGCTTCCATCACAAATTTTGGATCAAACTTTGCTGGAGGATCTTCCATAACACCTTTATCTTTGGTACTAGACATTTTTCATGAAAAATAGAGGTTAGTAGCAAAATATTTTCCTCACCGCTCCCTTACGTGTTTCACTCGATCAATGTTCCGCTCGTGTGTCACTCAATAGGCTTTTTCCCTCGAATGATCTCACAACTAAGCCTTTTACCTCTAAATATTCTCTTTAATAGGTTCTTTTTGAATTTACCTAGCAAAATCCTCGGTTTTACTAATCAATTCAAAATACGTTATCACAAACAACTATAGTATGTATGAATATAAGTACCAACAATCTCGATTACTGAATTGAAGATGAAATCTACGAACAAATTGAAATAACTAAAATAAAATAGAGGTTTTTTTTTGCTCACAACTTCAACGATACAATAAAGATAGATACTTAGCTAGAAAACGCAGCTTTGATACCAAATGATAGACTCCACGACACGCTTGCGTAAGGTGGTCATCGCCTGGATCGTTTCTAGTAAGCAAATTAATGGAACTCTCACGATATCTTAACCCAACGTCTAATCTGGAGACGAGAATCTTGATATATTCGATCAAGCAATTGAATTCGCGTAGGATGGAACACCAACAACACTTAGACCCTCGTTCAGATGGAAAACGATAATCTTCGTATGATTGTATAATGCGATAGAATAACGCCACACACAACTATGGTTTGTTGTATGATAAGTTAATTATGAATCTCAAAAGAAAAACTAAGAAAACTACTTAGAAATCCTTCAAAGAACCAAAAGTAGAGAATAGCTCTCAAGTATGAATAAACTCAGAATATTATTGAATTGTTGTTGAATTACAAGCATAAAACTTATTTATACTAACTATGAAACCCTAGAATCCATAAAGGAAATAAGAATTGATTTGGAATTAAAATCCTATCTAAAAATATCCTAATTACAATATAATTATGAAAATATACTGAAATCCCTAAAATTAAGGAAGAAATCCGCGTTCCAAATTGTCAAAAATGCGTCTGCCTCGAAAAACGCGCCAACTAAAATTGACTATTCTCGCCGGGGCGAGAGATTTGTACTGAAGTTCTTGCCAGGGCGAGAATGGAATAGGCCGGGGCGAGAATGGACAGAGAGGTTCTCGCCGGGGCGAGAATTTTGGCCCTGATTTTCTCACTAGGGCGAGAAATCTGCAGTTTGAAAATTCTCGGCTTCTCTTGTTTTCATTGTTCCCAACCCTGGCGTGTTTGCTTGTTTCATCATAACTAAATGCAAAGCCTTAGAATCCTACTCTTCGAACTCTACACTTGATCTATCCTCGCTCCACATGCCTTGTATCAATCCATTAAGGCCTTCCTTGAATCGTTTAGCCCGAGCTCTTGTCATAGGTCCATCCGGCATGTACATAGGATCCGCTCTATGGTTGTCATCCCTTCCCGAACCAAGGATGCCCTCATCATAAAGGCTTCTCCGCCTGTTGAAGGAGTATTTATTACTAGGAGTAATAGGATCTCAAGTCCTGGAGAGGAGCTTTAGACTGGACGTAGCAACATATCCGGGATGTATGTTGTGAACCAGACAAATCTCTGTGCATTGTGTGGTTGAATTTTTACTGTCTTACATATTAATTTATAACACTGCAAATTAATTAACTAAAAATTCAAAAAGGCTTAAGATAAATTTTTTAATCAGTAATAATCTATTCAACTCCCATTCTAGATTATTATTGGACTTTCAATTGGTATTAGAGAGGTGCTCTTTAACGTGTTTGTTAAGTGAATATAGATATATCTAAGAGTAGATCCATCTAGTTGTGGAGAAGGACTATCAATGTCCAGACCTCCACTATTTGATGGCATAAACTTTGCTACCTGGAAGAATAGATTCAAAATCTATGCCAAATCACGAGAAATCAGAGTTTGGCTAGCAATAGAACGAGGTGTGAAAGTTCCCACAAAAATTGAAGGTGAAAAGATCATTGAGAAAGAAAGATGCTGATGAGTTCACCATTGAAGATGAACAGGCTATGAATATAGTTTCCAGAGCCGAACAAGTGTTGATTAGTGCTCTCATTGAAAAAGAGTACAAAAGAGTTAGCAATTGCAAGAATGCAAAAACAAATCTGGGAAAAATTGATTGTAACCTATGAAGGAACTAATCATATCAAAGAAACTAGAAAAGATGCTCTAATCCAAGAGTATAAAAGTTTCAAGCGGAAGAAGGTGAAAAAATTATTGATATGGAAACACGTTTTTCCAGAATCATTGATGAACTAGAACAACTAGGGAAGGCATACACAACTAATGAGAAAAACAGAAGAATTCTCAAAGCCCTTCCATCTGTATGGAAAATAAAGGTTACAGCCATCAAGGAAATGCAAGATCTAACTGCCTATCCTCTTGATAACCTTATTGGAAATCTTCGTGCCCACGAAATCGACATGTTAGTCGAAAAAGCTGGATCAGATACAGATCTCAAGAAGAAAGGAATTGCTTTTAAAGCTCTAATTATAGATCAAGAAAGCGATGATGAGAAGTTAAATGAAGAACTCCTGAGTTTAGATAATAATGAAGTTGCTTTATTATCAAGACAACTCAGGAGAGTGATCGAAAGTAAAGCCAGAAAATATGACAAAGGCTTTCTAAAGATAAACAACAACTTCAACAACTTCAAAGGCAAACAAGTCTTCAAGCCAAAAGCACAAGGAGAAAATTTCAAATCAAACAACAACTTCAGAAATGCCAGCTCTAATGAAAATTCAAATATATATTTTGAATGCAACCAGCCTAGACATTTCAAAAAGGACTGTCCAAAACTAGTCAACAACAAAGTACCAGTAGTTGAGGAAGGCTGTGATCTAAGTAACAAAGAAGGAACTGTTGAACAAACCGAGGAAATTACAAATCTATGTTTAATGGTAGACAATGATTCATCACCAAGATCTGAGGTAAATTCTGAACATCAATTACCTAATATTCATTTGTCACACATAATTTAGATAATATAAATGAAGAACATCATGAACTACAAGAAGCTTACAATTGTTTATATGAAGATAATGAAATTATTAAAGAAGATTTTATTAAAGTCAAAATTTCATTAGAAAACTTAATTAAGACAAACATAAATCTTGAAATAGAAAACTCAAATTTAATTGTAATTAATGAAAGTTTAAAAGAAGAAAAAGAGAAACTAGAAAATGATTCATCAAAAAATTTATTACTAAAGGAAGAATTACAAAAATTAAGGAAAAATTTATTATTTCTATTGAAAATCTTGAAGTTGAAAATTCAACACTTGTTGTACTTAATGAAGATACTCAAATACAAAATTAAGTGTTAAATTTAGATACTAAAAATCTCAAGCTCGAGAATTCATCTCTAAAGATAGAATTAGAAAAACAAAATGAAGACTCTTCCTTGATAGAGCAAATTAAAATTTTAACTAAAAAACGTGATGATTTAAGCACTACTGTTATTAAATTCATAAAAGGAAAAGAAAATCTTGATGTTATGCTTAATTAGCAAAGATGTGAATTTAACAAAGAAGGATTAGGATATATTGGAGAACCTAGTAAAACAAAAGATAAAGGACTCTATCATGTTAAAAGTAAAGAAAAAGAAGGTCATGCATCTCCCTTTGCTAAATGCTCTTACTGTAATAGAAATGGTCATTCCATTCACATGTGCAATGCTCGAAATGAAAATTATAAAGGAAACGTGATTTGGGTTCCAAAAGGAACTTACACTGTACTTATTATTGTAAAGAATACAAGAAAAAAAATTCTATAATGAAAGATCCAATAGAAATTATCATCGAAATTTTTCAGGATATAAAAGTAGAGTAAATCATGCATCTTATAAACTTGCTACTCATAAAATGCCTATGTCTACTGTCGACGTCGGGAATAATGTTTTTCCTATTTGTTATTTCTACCCTTTTTAAGATTTCGATTTACTCATTTTGCTTAAAGGGTGATTTTTAGGAAAAGACCAACATAAATATCGACGGAATTTTGAAAGGTTGATTTTAATGATGGGCCAATTAGACAGAGTCGCCAGTTTGTATAAGATTTAAATGACCGACATAAATGGCGAAGGATTTGATTTAAGAGAAAGGTTCATTTTAACTTTTATTTCGATGAAAATCTTTTCAGGGTGACGTTTTAGAAAATACGATTTTTTTTAAACCCTTCACTAAATAAGAATCGAGATTTTTTGTTACTTTCAATTTTAACTTAAAGTGGTCATACTAACCTGAGCGATTTGAATTTTATTTTATTTTTGTTTAAAAATCGTTTTTAGGTGATAAAAAGGGGCAAATAAACATCGAAAAAGGAGTCGGGGGCATTTATGGGCATGAAAACCATCTCAACAGCCTTGACATCCATAATTTTCATTATCACGGGGGCTTAAATCCGATTTTATAGGATAGAACCGTCGATACCGTTTTAAAGTCCCAAATTACATTTACAATGATCGCATAATGACTTTACAAATTGAAATAATCTCCATCGTGAGAATTATGTCAAAATCTATTTTACGGATTCCAACTCCAATATTCCTAGGCTCACATCGTGATAGATAATATATTCGAAAATAAAATAACCTAAAGGAGATCTAGGAAATGACATAATCAAGATTAAACTCGAGATATATATCCCAAACTGGCTATTAAGTGATTTAATTATTAGAATCCCTTGACAACGGGTAGGTAGGACCCCCTCATCACTAGATGTAGATCTAGGATTGCACGGGATAAACCATAACAAAAACAATCAACTCTCAATAAATAAATTAAGGAATAAGATAGTCAATCTCAAAATGAACGTAATAAAATTACAAAGAGACATCATGGGGTGGCTAGGGAGAAATTGCATTCGAAGGAAATCCCCTCCAGCCACCCTAGTCCAAAGATCAAGCTTTAATGGACTATGAAGATCTCAAAGATTGAATTTTTACAATGCAAATGGATTCAAATTACAAGATGGATACAATATATATTAGATCTACGCCAAATCTATACTAGAAACATAAAAAGATTGAAACTTTCACCTTGGGATAAGATAAGAATGCCTCCTTTAGTTTTGAATTGAGAGATTCTACAACAATCTAACTATGAATATGATGAGATCTAATAGATCTAGATTGATTCTAGCCTTTCTCTTTAGGAATCCTCTAAATTCTCTTCTTTTTCTTCTAAAATTTGCTCCCTCTTGCCAAAAATCTACTAAAAATTACCTTATATAGGCTTTGGGACTGGCCGCAGGTGCACCTATGACTGGCCCAAGTGGGGCTCACCTGCCTTGGTTTTCGTGTCGTGTAGTCAGTTTTTCGTTCTGTTCGCTGAAATGTCCGTAACTTTCAATTCGAGAGGAGTTGGGAGACGTGTCATACCATTTCGGAAAGCTCTTTTTGAGAGCTACTCAATGACATAAAGTTTGGCCAATTCTGGGTTTGGGAAGATAAAGCAAAAATATAGAAATGGATCTTCCCATCGATGCTAGTTAGTCAACCGTCATGCCTTGAGTAGTTTGTCACTCGGTGGTTGTTGTGATGACTTCATGTACTTTGATCTGAGCCCCAAAATTCTATGTTCGGATGTCTTGTCCTCTGACTGAAATGACTCTTTTGTCCTCCTGCCAAGGTTAGAAAATATATGCAAAATTTCGAGTGTCTACAGTTGCCCCTCTTTCTCATGTTTATGCAATGCAATGAAATGAACATGACAAAGATATAGACACCCAGTGCATGACAAAATATGTATCGACAATGCAAGATAATATATGTAAATAGATGCAAGTCAATTATAAAATGATGCCAGAGTGCAAAATGCTTTAAACTATACTATCATGTTGCTCCACTGGGGAAACCGTCGTCGTATTGACATTACCGGGTATCGTCTTCGATATCTTCGCTGGGTCTCGTCCCCAACGGCCACATCACCAGGTCTCGTCCCCGACACTTTTGTTGAGTCTCGCCCCTAACGGATATATCATCAGGTCTCGTCCCTAACACTTTTGCTGAGTCTCGTCCTCAACGGATATATCATCAGGTCTCATCCCTGACATTTTTGTTGAGTCTCATCCCCAACGGATATATCATCAAGTCCCCAACAGATATATCATCAGGTCTCATCCCTGACGCGCTTGTTGAGTCTCGTCCCAAACGGATATAACATCGAGTCTCGTCCCTAACACGCTTGTTGAGTCTCGTTCCCAACGGATATATCATCAAGTCTCGTCCCTGACGCTTTTGTTGAGTCTCGTCCCTAACGGATATATCATCAGGTCTCGTCCCCGACGCTTTTGTTGAGTCTTGTCCCCAACGGATATATTGCCGATTACGCAAAAGAAGATACACTTTCTTCAATATTCAACTGCCTTTTCTCATTGTTGATCCATTTGTTTTTATTATTTTTCTCATTTTTGACATCTTAAGACCTGTTGTTATCATTTTCAGATTCTTGTAACTGTCATTGCCCGAAAATGACGTTTATAGGCTTTTAAAAATGTATTTTTCTTCGTGATTATACCCATTTGGACCGAAAGGGACGCGTTTTGACCTCACCTGATCTAAGATCATTTTTCCTTGCATATTTTTGATAAAAAATTATCTGTTTTAATGTTGAAATTAACTTAATATGCAAATTTCCAATTTTTAAAATATTTTTACTGCTATTATATGCCTTCGTTTGACTTGTATTAGAGTAAACGTATCGTATCGTGAATTATGCATATCTCTTGGGTTGTGCCTTTGATACCTAAAAATGATCATGCATGTATACCATGGTGCGTGTTGATAGTCCATTTTATAGAGGAGACACTGGCGAAATTTTTCTTAGGTTATATGACAGGACGTATGTGTACATTTTATACCGTATTTGATGCAGAAATGTAATACAGACTGGCATATGCAGACCATGCATGTTGTGACGACCAATATATTCATCCTTTAGGAATCCCCTATTTTAGTGTTTTTTAGGTTAATGCATATGACATTTTAAACATGTAGGATAGTTATAGTGCGTACCTCATTTTATGTCGTTTGATCTTCGTTTAGTCATGGATCTGGACATGCTGGGTAGTTTTACATCGCATCGTGCATCCTCAAGGGGCTTGTAGGATGGCCTAGACTACCCATCTCCCCGGGTTATGAGACAGGCTCGTTGTCTGGTGAAGTCTTGCATCCGTCTGATTGGTGTTGACCGAGTCGGTGTTGCTGACGTGGACGAGGATCTTCCTGAGCAGGATGCTACTGCTCTGCCTGCTCGTGGTCGTGCATTCCCTGGAGCTTGAGTGGGTATCCCTGATCTCCTGAGTTTTGATTTGAGTTGTCATCCATCAACGTACTTGTGCGCTAATGAGGTATAAGAAATGTTTTTAATGTTTTCTTCTCCTTTGATCTTTTATCCCAAGTTGTAGTCGTCTTGGTCCTTCGTGTTATAGGTCCCGGAGTGTACATAGCTTCGGGGCAACTGGTTCAGTATTTATTCTCTTTATTATGCTCTTCATGCCAACTACCGGGCCCGAGTCGATTCTTGGGGCTTTGAGCATTTCTTTACCATAGCTCCTCGTTGTTGGGCTATTTGTATATATGATAAATCAATACACACACGCAAGTGCACGTGGTCAACAAGTAATAAAATGAAAGTAAAGTATCGTTCCCACAGAGAAAATTAAACTGAAATCTAATCTAACAAGCACCAATTTTATAACTATTTCGGTCTCTTTAAATAGATGGATAAGATTATGGACTAACTAAAATCACTAAGAAACATATTAAACTAATTATCAAACGATTAAATCAGATAAAGGAGATATGTGATTATAATTTCACTTATTGCGGCAATTAGACTAATATACTTCCTGTTAAACCTAATTAATTACTTTGAATTTTTAGCCGAAAACACGAAAGTAAAATATGGCCATCTCTCGATGTACCATACCCTTATCACATTAAGTCCACAAAAGATAGAATGAATGCGAACACCCTAATTAACTAACCCACTATACCTCTATGTGAATTACAATTAAAGAGGGTTTAAGCATAAGTTCTCAATAGACTACATGCGATGCTTCGGTATATCTCTATCATAGGCACGAATCATGAATTCCATCACCATGTAGAAATCATAAAACACATGCTAACATGATCAGATCCGAACCTATAGTTCATTTCTCAAATTCATATAGGTTATCATAATAATTGGTGATCAAGCAATTATACAATCAACACAAATCATATTAGACAATACATTAATAATTAATTAGAAGTCAACAAAGAAGCATGTCAATTTCAATTAAACAATAAGATCCATTATAATCCCACAATAGAATTTAGTTCATACTCATAATAAAAACATCCACATAACAATCCATCATTACAGAAGTACAGAGTTGAGAAGTAGAAAAGAGAATAGAAAAAAAACTCTGTAAGAAGCTTTGGCGTTCCTCCTTCTTCTCTCAACTCCGAGTTTCTGATGTCAATTGTCTTCCGTTGTTATGTGTTTTCTTTATTTTTTTCTTCCCGTAGATTTTTATGTGCTACCTCTTATATCTCAGCAAAGTTACTCCTTAAAACCCTACACACGTTGCTTTGTTCCGTCCCACTTAGAGAGTTCCTCCTAGAACCAAAAACTGCCGCAAAATAAAAACCCATCTTATGCCTGTGTTTCAGCGCTGGCGGCACTCAGAATAGCCTGGTTCAGCGCTGACCACGCTGAACATCAAAACAACCACAAAATTGCCACTTTCTTCTGGAATTTCCTGTTTTGCCCCTTCATTGCTAGCTCTGCAAAAATACACATAAAACAAACATAAATAAACTAGAAATACTTCCAAACAACCAAAGAATTAAGATAAACGACATCCGATTCGCAAGTATAAAACTCACTCATTAAACACACCCAAACTTAAGACCTTGCTTGTCCTCAAGCAAAAACAAAATTCAAAACTGACACAAAATCTAACTCAACAACCTAACAATATGCATCATCTATAAGCTATATGCAGACTCAACTAATACACTAATCGAGCAATGTTTCAATATAATGGTCAAACTATAAACCTCAGAAAAACGTTAGCATCAATCCAAGCACACTTCAAAATCATGCATCTTTCGCATTTTAAACACATTGCCAACATCACAATACTTTCAACCCTCATCGTGCGCGAATCCAATGCATTAAACTTATGAAAAGTCAACTAAGGACAATGAAGGTTCTACGGGAGGGTTCCAAGTAGGGTAGAGAGAGAAGTTCTTCCTTCTCTCTAGGAAACTCCCCCTCAATCCTCACCGCCTCTTTCATTCTCCCATCCTCCTTCATTGCTTCCACCCACCAAACCCCTCTCCTTCTTGCGACCCACTTATCCTCTCTTGTTGAGAGTTTAGATCTGATCTGGATGGTGATGTGGGGTTATTTTTGGGTTGTTCGTTAATTGGGAGTGACGAAGAAGGTTGGGTTGGGTCTGTCTCCACTGGTGAGCTTCCTACTTCCTGTCCCTTTCCTCCTACTCCGGCCCACCCATTCTCCCTTCCCACCCATCATTATCATTGACTTATGTTTGGGGATTTTCTGGCATCCTCACATGTGACTTAACCTAAAATCTATCTTCCGCCTATTTTGGCTTAGTCTAGTGGCTTATAGGTCGTTTTCTTCATTGCTTATGTGACTAAGGGAGGATTTCGTTGGGACTGTTGGTTTGGGTTGTTTTGGATCTGGTGTGGAGGGCTTTTCTTGGGCGGTTCCCGGTCTATTTTTAGAACTTTGGCGGTGTTTGGATCAGCTGGTTTTCTTACTGCTTACCTCCGGTCATCCTGGGATATTCTCCCTGCTAATTTTTGACGTTCTCTGTCAAATACTGGGGTGTGTTTTCATTTGTTCATGTTTTGTTCAAATGGTTTTTCCGTGTTTCCGGTGTAATGGCTGGTGTTTTTGATCGAAAATCATATTCATTATTGTTCAGTTCAAGATCTGATTTCCGTTCATTTTGTTTTGATTGGCCGGTTGATTCTATAAGCTCGCTGCTTATTCTATACCTAGAATCAATTTGGTGTTGCAGCATTTCTGGTGTTGCTTGGGCTTTCCTTGCCGTATTCCATGGCTGCTCATGGGATGATTTTGCAACTAGCTTGCTGCTCTTCGCTCCATGTTCTTGGTGATTGTTTTGACCTTGTTTCCTTCTTCTCCTTCATGCCACAATCTGTTGGATATCTTTTACTAGGGATAAGGTCCTAGTGGGCTTCATCGGGGCTGTTGTGGTTATGTTTTGGACTTTGTTGGTTATTTGGTTTTCTTGGTCCCCATGGTGGCTACGGTTGGGTCATGTTGGTGGTTGCTCCTTGTTATTTCCTTATTTCATTCTTCTCCCGCTTGCTATAATCTGCTGGATATCTTTTACCAGGGATGAGATCCTAGTGGCCTTCACCGGGGTTGTTATGGTATGCTTGGATTTTGTTTGTCATTTGGTTTTTCTTGGTTGCTCTGTCTCCTTCTTGGCCTGCCTGCTGCCATGTATCTTGGAGCTTGTCTAGGTTAGTTTTGGGTCTTTCGGTTGTTTCCCCTTTGATCCCGTTTTATTGGGTCCCTTTTCCTCTCGGCTTCCCATTCTACTATGGCTGATTTCCTGGGTAGAGAGGGCCTATGGTTATTATCCATGGTGTGCATCGATTGGCTTTGATGTTCTAGGTTTCTACTGGTCAGGGTTTTTGGTGTTGGTCGGTCTTGTGGGTGGCTGCTCCTTGCTTCGACCTTGTTTCCTTCTTCTCTTTCTTGCAACAATCTGCTAGATATCTTTTACTAGGGATGAGATTCTAGTGTTCTTCACCGGGGTTGTTATGGCTTGGTTTGGACTTTGTTGGTTACTTGTCAAACCGTTTTGGTTCCCATGATGGCCACTGCTGCTGTTGATCCGTTGGCTCTTCCCTTCGCCATTTCATGATGGTTTTTTGTTCCATTAATTGATCTGCTATGTATTACTTGTTCATATTTTTGGGTCAATTCTTGGTGTTTATTTTGGCTGCGCTAGTTCCGTCTTGCTGCAGCTTGTCGTGCCTAGCTGCTGTTTGGTTATGATAGTTATGGTTTGAGTTTCGATCTGGTTCATGGGTATCTAACGATTATCTTTGTGCATGAGCAGATTTGTGTTTCGTTCTTGGCTTTTTGGGTTCTTCATGCAGTTCCTTGCATGCCGGGTGTGTTATTGTCTTGCTGCAGCTTATGTAGGTAGTTTTCTGCGATCGGTGTCAGCTTTGGTGCTGATGATTCGGTGCTATTCAGTTGGTTCAGTTTTTTATGGTGTTGTGCTCTGATTGCCGACAACCATGGTGGTTTCTGGCGAGGTTAGTGGCTGCGTTTTGCAGTCCTTCATTGCCGGTTTGGCCCATTCTGCTATCCCTTGTTGCCGGTCTTCTTGGGGCTACCGGTGGTTGCTGTTGGTCCCCCACGTGGGCTTATCCCCATCATGTTTTACTGCTGCTTTTTGCTGAGTTGTCTCACGTGGGTGGCTGTTTTTGGGCTGCTGTTTTTCAGCTTATTGCTCATTTTTTTTAGTTTTATCCATTAATGTTTTTGGGCATAATTTTATTATTGGATCGGGTCCCATGGGTGCTGCTAGGACTGAGCATTCGGTTATAACCAAACCGAATAGCTTATTCGGTTATAACTGAATATTGAACCGAACTTATTTTTGCTATCCGAAAAACTACCCGAATTGACAAACAACCGAATTACCGAAAATCGAATAACTGAATAACTTATTCAGTTATTTCGGATAATAACCGAAACTGCTTTCCATATTATCAAACAAAAACAGATTCATTTCAAATTTTCAATAGTAGTAGAGTTTTCAATCAATAATTAACAACGATCTTCAAGAGAGTTTATTTACATCTGGAAGTCCTCAATAGTCAATACTAGTACAAACTTTGAATCATAATATTTACTTAGTTGAAGACAAAAGGGAATGAACCTTAAATCACGCTAGGAATCCGAGTCTCTCTCCATTCTTCTTTGCGAGTCGAATTAGCCCTTGCCGACGTTGCCGTTGTTTTGAATCTGCCCCTATAGACTTGCAGAATTTGTTAATTACTTGAAGGCTGAAATAATATGAAAATTAGCCGAAAATTAGTCACGACTCTCAATTTGGGGACTGGGTGACTAGGGTTTTGGTTTGCAGAGAGAGATGAGATCAGAGAGTGAGAGAATATAGATAAGACTATGAGAGATCAGAATAAGAGTGGCGCTAGAGGCACAACAAATTTCACAAACTTTTTACAAACTGCTGAGGTGGCACTCCACCTCAGCTTGCCCATTCTCTCCCTCTCTCCTGCGTGTCTCTCTTTCTCTCTCCAGATTTTCTCTCTCTTTCTCCCTCCAAAAAAGGTTTAATACTCTTTCTCCTTCCAAATTATAAGGTTATTATTTTTTTAAAATTAAAATAAATATTTTTAATTTAAAATTAAAATAATTTGTTAAAATTATAAAATAATAAATTTTAAAATTAGTAATACTTTTTGAATAATTTATAATATTTATTATTATATCGACAAAAATTAATAAAAATTATATTAATTATGAGTTTGAAAATCTACAAGGTACAAAAAAGGAGATACCTTATAGATTTTCAAACTCATAATTAATATAATTTTTATTAATTTTTGTCGATATAATAATAAATATTATAAATTATTCAAAAAGTACTACTAATTTTAAAATTTATTATTTTATAATTTTAATAAATTATTTTAATTTTAAATTAAAAATATTTATTTTAATTTTTTAAAAATAATAACCTTATAATTATGAAGGAGAGAGTACCTTTTTTTGGAGAGAGAAAATTTAGAGAGAGAAAGAGAGACACATAGGAGAGAGGGAGAGAATGGGCAAGCTGAGGTGGAGTGCCGCCTCAGCAGTTTGTAAAAAGTTTGTGAAATTTATTGTGTCTCTAGCATTATTCATCTGGATAAATGGTAAAGAAGAATCAAGAAGTTAATGGAGTAAATAAATAAAAGGAAATTAAGGGTTAGTGGAATGTTGAGGAAATTAAGGGTTAGTGGAATGCCCCGCAACAGCACACAGAATAAGGTTTGACTCTTGGGGCTGATCTGAGACTAAGAGAGTATGAGAGTTTACTTTTTTTAACCTTGAAGCCTTTATTTTGTTTTCATATAGTTCGGTTATTCGGTTAACCGAATAGTCAAAATTCAAAAACCAAACCCGAACCCGATGATTCAGTGTTATTCAGTTGGGTCAGTTTTCTTTAGTGTTGTGCTCTGATTGCCGACAGCCATGGTGGTTTCTGGCGAGGTTGGTGGTTGTGTTTTGCAGTCCTTTGTTGTCGGTTTGGCCCATTCTGCTATCCCTTGTTGCCGGTCTTCTTGGGGCTGCCGGTGGTTGCTGTTGGTCCCCCACGTGGGCTTGTCTCCATCATGTTTTACTATTGCTTTTTGCTGAGTTGTCTCACGTGGGTGGCTGTTTTTGGGCTGCTGTTTTTCAACTTATTTCTCATTTTTTTACTTTTATCCATTAATGTTGTTGGGCAGAATTTTATTGCTGGATTGGGTCCCATGGGTGCTGGCGTGCTGCACATCCTGTTTGGGACAGTGTATTTGTGCAGTTCGCTGTCACGGGCTGATGCTTTGGGGCACTCGATTTTCAAAATTGTTGATGCATTATGGGTAGTTGTTGTCTTCTTGTGCTCAGGGGACCCAAGCGAGTATTACTAGTTCTTTGGCACAAATTGTTTTTTATTTGTTTAGGTAATGGTTTCCTAGCTTAAGGCTAGGTGGTTCACCTGTGTGCATGATTCTTGTGGTGCTGAAATCTTGTTTTTGTTAGGTTTGTATATAGCGCGAACATGCAATCAAATTACATAAATAGTGCGGAAGCGCGATAAAATCAGATTTTAAAATTTTATACAAACCATCACCAAGATCAATCTATGTGCTCAATTAACGATATAAATGAAAGAGAAAGAGAATAAGAATTATACCCTCGTAGAACAAAGCTTCCTCGGGTACAAGTTCAACTCCTAGTCCTTCGTGTTCTCCTCGAATGCTACGGTGTGATTCCTTCCTTTGATCAACGTTAGCCACCCAAATGTTTGGCCTCTAGAGGTGATCCACCAAGGAAGAACAAGTATTCAAGAAGTTGGGTATTTGGCAAAACCCTAGTTTCTATCTCTATAGAAATTGTAAGTACTCTGCACAATCTAATGCAAGAGTGTGTAACCCTAATCTATGATAAGACCCCTCTTATTTATAGATGTAGGAATAACCCTTCCCTAAACTATTTAGGATTAGGGTTTGTATTATAATTAAACTCCTTTAATTAATAATGCTCCTAATCCAATTAGGAATTCATGGAAGAGTACTTCTATTAATTAATTCCCAATCCCTATTAGGAATTAAATAATAATAAAAGTAATAATAATAATAAGACTCCTCTTATTAATTTATATTTAATATTTCCAAAATATTAAATAATAAATATTAAGCTATTTAATTTATTCTATCTCTATAGACTAAATTAAATACACTTAACTTATTATTACAATTATGCCATTTACTTCTTAAATAAATATTTTCCTTTTGCGGTGTGACCCTTTAGGTTCTCCATATTAAACCGGTTGTGAATAAATCAATTAGAACAATTCTAATCTTATTTAAATAAATAAATTAAACTATTTAATTCATTTAAATAAATAATATTTATTCTACAATAAGGGTAAGCCCCCTTAGCGATCAACGACTTTTCAGATAATATAGATTTCAACATTAATCACAAAAGAACCTTTGAGTAAATAGTTACCGTACAATTCAATCCTTCTACCATACAATGTCCCAATTAAATATAAGACATGGATTTACTATCAAGTCTTATTTTATTTAATTATATGTATTTCGATTCCCAAATGCACAACTCTAATTAATGCAAATTAGAAACTCCTTTCTAATTTCATTGTGCCTTGGCCAAGGACTACTGAGTTATCATTTATCGAATCACATAGGACATTCACATCTTTTATTAGACGAGGTAGATTCTTTATTGATCATTCACCTATCTCCATGTACAACTAATTATACCCAATCATACCCTTTGATATACCCACAAGGTCTTAAGGGACATGTCAAAGTATAACTCATCATACACAAGATACTATGATGATCTCAAGTCCAAGGATCACTTGTACAACTATCACTATAGGAATTCCTATTGACAGGCGAGTAAAAATCCATTAGGTATTCCTTAGCGAGCCACGTTCAGTGAACTTATTCTCCAATAAGCACCTACATACTTGCTTTAGTGGTCTCCACACAAATGGATTATGAGATCAATCATCCTCTTCCTAAGAGCAAGCAACGTATGTACTAATCTATCCGGATTCACTAATCCCCAATTTAGTAATCCAACGATTAGGAACAATTTTAGTTTGTGAGCTATCTAGAATTTGGATCTCATTAGCATGATCACCATCATGATTCTAAAAGCATTGCTCAAAACTATGGGTTTATCACATTTAATATAACAACACCATGTAGATAATATAAAATGCCTTTTGAGAAAATCAATTCCTTTATTAATAAATGAATAAGATTACAAAGTATATGCTACATCATATCAAATATGATTGGCTTGTGTGCATACTACTTTCAATCTTCCACTTGCACTAAAGCCAATCGCCATGGTATCTAATACCCATCTTCTCTAAGTGACGATCAAACTGCTGTTGTGTTAAAGCTTTAGTAAATGGATCTGCAATGTTGTCTTGAGAGTCCACACGCTCCAGGGCGACATCTCCTCTTTCAATGATATCTCTAATCAAATGAAACCGCCGCAACACGTGTTTGGATTTCTGATGAGACCTGGGTTCCTTAGCCTGTGCAACAGCTCCGTTGTTGTCACAGAATAAAGGTACGGCTCCTCTAATGCTAGGAACCACTCCAAGTTCAGTTATGAACTTCTTCATCCAAACAGCTTCTTTTGCAGCTTCACTTGCAGCTATGTACTCTGCCTCTGTCACTGAATCAGCAACTGTTTGCTGCTTGGAACTTTTCCAACTCACTGCGCCACCGTTTAAGGTAAACACGTACCCTGAAACGGATTTACTGTCATCTTGGTCCGTTTGAAAACTTGAGTCTGTATAGCCCTTTAGTTTCAATTCAGACCCACCGTTAGACAAGAAATACATCCTTAGTTCTTCTCAAGTACTTTAGGATGTTTTTCACTGCCTTCCAGTGCTCTTCTCCTGGATTCGACTGATATCTGCTTGTTACACTAAGTGCATGAGCGACATCAGGTCTAGTACATATCATACCGTACATGATAGATCCTATTGCGGAAGCATAAGGAATCTTACTCATCCGGTCTCTCTCCTCAGGTGTCTTTGGGGCCTGTTTCTTGGAGAGATGTATTCCATGGCTCATCGGCATGAGACCTCTTTTGGAATCTTCCATGCTAAACTTCTTTAGCATCGAATCAATGTACTTTCCTTGGGTCAAGCCTAGCATCCTTTTAGATCTATCTCTATAGATCTTTATCCCCAAAATATAGGATGCCTCACCCAAGTCCTTCATGGAGAAGTGTTTAGATAACCAAATTTTGATCGACTGTAGCATAAGAACATCATTCCCTATCAGTAATATGTCATCAACATATAATACAAGGAATGAAACAGCGCTCCCACTAACCTTCTTGTACACACAAGGTTCATCCTCATTTTTGATAAAATCAAACCTTTTGATTATCTCATCAAAACGGATGTTCCATCTTCGAGAAGCTTGCTTCAACCCATAAATGGATCGTTGTAGCTTACAGACTTGGTTTGTTCCAACCGTTGAAACAAAACCCTCTGGTTGTATCATATATACATTCTCCTCAAGCTCTCCATTGAGGAAGGCCGTTTTCACGTCTATTTGCCAGATCTCGTAGTCATAATAAGCTGCAATCGCAAGCAAAATCCGAATGGACTTGAGCATAGCTACTGGTGAGAAGGTTTCATCATAGTCAACTCCTTGTCTTTGTTTGAAACCTTTTGCAACAAGTCGGGCCTTATAGGTCTCTACCTTGTCGTCCGCTCCAGTCTTTCTCTTAAAGACCTATTTACACCCAATAGGCTTAATGCCCTCAGGTGGTGAAACCAAAGTCCATACTTGGTTTTCATACATGGAGTCCATCTCGGATTTCATGGCTTCTAGACATTTCTCTGCGTCTTCACTACTCATAGCCTCTTCGTAAGTCAATGGATCATCATCATCTATGATGCGTACCTCATCATCATCCTCTATGATGAATCCATACCTCTCAGGTATCTTCGGTACTCTTCCAGATTTACGAACAGGTAGTGGTACAGTAGGTTCTTCTACTTGGTCAGGTACCGACTTTAATCCGTAGTATTTTGTGGTTCTTGAACTTCTTCAAGATATATCTTACTCCCACTGACCCCTTCGAGGATAAACTCCTTTTCCAAGAAGGCAGCGTGTTTCGCAACAAACACCTTTTGATCAGTAGGATGATCGAAATAATACCCTGATGTTTCTTTAGGGTATCCCACAAATCTACATTTGTCGGATCTAGTCTTCAGCTTATCATGCTCAAACCTTTTGACATAAGCTAGACAACCCCAAGTCTTAACATGCTTAAGATTTGGTTTCCTCCCTGTCCATATCTCATATGGAGTCTTTGGGACGGATTTGGTAGGTACCTTGTTAAGTAGGTATGCAGCCGATTCTAGGGCATAACCTCAGAAGGATACTGGAAGGTCGGTAAAACTCATCATGGAACGAACCATGTCCAACAATGTTCGATTTCTCCTTTCAGATACACCATTCAACTGTGGCGTTCCTGGTGGAGTCCATTGTGAGATTATACCATTTTCTTTGAGACAATTGAGAAACTCATTGCTCAAGTATTCCCCTCCTCGATCCGATCGAAGAATCTTAATACTCTTACCAGTTTGTTTCTCTACTTCACTTCTGAATTCTTTGAACTTTTCAAACGATTCAGATTTGTATTTCATTAAATACACATATCCAAATCTAGAATGATCATCAGTGAAAGTAATAAAATAAGAATACCCTCCTCGTGCATTCGTTGTCATAGGTCCACAAACGTCTGTGTGTACCAACACTAACAACTCTGTAACTCTTTCTCCTTTTCCACTAAAAGGAGATTTAGTCATTTTACCCATGAGACAAGATTCACAAGTTGGATATGATTCGTAATCAGATAGCTCTAAAAGCCCATCTTTATGCAACTTGGATAATCTTGTTTCATTGATATGACCGAGTCTACAGTGCCACATAAAGGTATAATTAACATCATCTCTTTTTCTTTTCTTAGTTTGTTCAATTTGAAGTATATTTTCATGCAAGTCAAGTATGTAAAGTCCATTCAGTAAATTACCAACACCATATAAAACATTTTTATTATAAATAGAACAACTGTTGTTCTTTATTATAATATCAAAACCATCCATATCCAATACATAAATTGAAATAATATTTCTAATGAGTGTTGGAACATAATAACAGTTATTTAAACTAATGAACTTGCCCGAAGGCCTAAACAATAAGTCCCTACAGCCAATGCAGCAACTTTTGCTCCATTTTCCACTCGTAGGACGACTTCATCCTTGTTCAGCTTCTTACTTCTACTTAGTCCCTACATATTATTACATATGTGAGAACTACAGCCGGTATCCAATACCCAAGTAGAATTTTGACTTTCAGAAAAATTAATTTCAATCATGAACAAACCTAGATCGGAAGTCGAAGCTTCTCCAAACTTCTTTTGGTCCGCAAGATACTCCTTGTAGTTCCTCTTCCAATGTCCCGGCTTATTGCAATGGTAGCAAATTCCCTTGCTATCTGGATCAGGTTTCTTATTATCCTTTCTCTTCGCCTTGCCCTTAGCCTTCTTGTTTTTCTTCTTTTGAGAAGATATCTTGGGCCTCTTCCTTTTCATGGAAGAATCATCCACTAGTAAGACTTGATTCTTGTTAGATGAGAAGTGACCTTCAGCAGTTTTCAACATGTTAAGTAACTCAGGCAAGCTGACGTCCAACTTATTCACGTGAAAATTCACAACAAATTGTGAGAAGGAGTCCGGGAGTGACTGCAAGATCAAATCTTGACTTAACTCCCCATCCATCACGAACCCAAGCTGTCCAAGTTGTTCAATCAGATTGATCATCTTAAGGACATGAGTCTCAACAGCAGTGCTCTTGGTCATACGAGATCGGAAGAGCTCCTTAGATATCTGATATCTAGCAGTCATACTTTGCTCACCATACAACTCTTTGAGGTGCAACAATATAGCAGGAGCATCCCTAGTTTCATGCTGACGCTGAAGCTCGTTACTCATGGATGCGAGCATGATGCATTGAGCCAAGATTACATCATCTTGCCACTTTCTAAAAGTAGCAATCTCTTCCTTAGAGGCTGTTTCTGCAACACTTGCAGGGACTGGCGAATTTAGGACATAAGAAATCTTTTCAGCAGTGAGAACAATTCTCAGATTCCTTAACCAGTCCGTGTAATTCGGTCCGGTCAATTTGTTAGCATCAAGTATGCTACGCAGTGATAGTGAGTTTGACATTTTTAAATTCTGCATGTGAAATAGACAACATTTTAACATTCATTCATTTAATTAATTACCAAAATAAATTAGGTCTTTATTTAAATGGTATCTCCCACTATTTTCATCAAACTATATTACCCTCAATATATAGTTCGGCAAATCTAATTAAAGTTTTGCTAGTGAGATTAAGGACCCCATTTCAAATGTATATAGCCTTGTGGTGACACAACAAACGATATATAAATAAATAGATAGACAACTATTGTCAATTACATCACTATGTAACTCCTTTTATTTTGCCTCTTAGATTATTTTGATCAAGTGGTGACACATCCGAATCAAAATTATCCAAGTTAAGTCCAACCTAGCACTTCCATATATTCGAAAGAAAAACACTGTCCTTGTGGTGACACAACAAAACAACATCGTTCAGTCTATTTATAAGCATCAAATGTGATAAAGCAACATCTTAAATATTTAATACTTGCCTTGTGGTGACGCAACAAACTCATATTAAACATTTAATACTCTATTGCTTTACCATGCTAGAAGGCGACGTTCGATATTCCAAATATCTTTGAACGCTTAGGACTTAATATAATTTGTTTGAGGGGTTTATTATTATTAGTCTCATCTTGTTTAGCGCGCATGCACATATATATATAAAATACGCGTCATATTATTTTACATGCGAAGCATGTTTGATAATATATAATATATATATAGTAAGCATGCACATATAGAATACTATATTCTACCCGGATTGATTATGGACTTTTATTCTAGTTTGGTTCACTAGAGCCACCAAGTGAACCAAAAGGTCAAACCTAGGGTGCAAGAATAAAATTTAAATATAACTATTACATTTAAACCCGGGCTCCAATATAAACGGGTCTTCAAGCGCTCCTTGCTCCTTTGTCTCCAATTCTTCAAAAATTAATTCTAACTATTCCTATTACATAAACTATTTACTAGAAATAGAAACCTTGATCAGCAGTCAAGGGGAAGTACATAGGAGAGAGATAGAATTTACATTAAGAAAAATTAGAGAAGACGAGGTACGCAGACCCCATTTATAAAAAACCCATACATTCAAGCATCCACTAAAATAAATCCAATCACACATTGGTCAACAGTCCATAATCAATCCCTATTTATTATCATACATATCTCTATATGTATCAATAAATAACATTCATCTCATGAATAATAAATCCATTCCATATATGCATTGATATCAATTAATGGGCAAACGTTTTGCTAATATTTAGTTTTGAAACAAAATAAACTTTTTTTATTTTAATCAAAAACCAAAATCCAAATTAAAAACTCCTTTAATTCTAGCAATCTGAAAATATCTATTTCCAGATAAAAATAAACTCTTTATTTTAAACTTTTATCAATTAAATAAACCATTTATTTCAATTGAAGGAAAAATAAAGTCGGATTCTGATGTCCGGCGCAGCTGCGCCCCGAATGAACAGGGAACCGGCGCAGCTGCGCTGAACCCAAGAAAAAACTGATTCTGGGTATTGGCGTAGCTGCGCCCTAGAATGAACTAGAGCCAGTGCAGCTGCGCCGCATCGCTGATCCAGAAAAAAAATTTTCTTGCCCAAAAATTCGAACGTTTCGCATATCAATTCATACATGGAATCATCTAGATCGATAATTAGCACATGATTTGGCTCTGATACCACTGTTAGGTTTGTATATAGCGCGAACATGCAATCAAATTACATAAATAGTGCGGAAGCGCGATAAAATCAGATTTTAAAATTTTATACAAACCATTACCAAGATCAATCTATGTGCTCAATTAACGATATAAACGAAAGAGAAAGAGAATAAGAATTATACCCTAGTAGAACAAAGCTTCCTCGGGTACAAGTTCAACTCCTAGTCCTTCGTGTTCTCCTCGAATGCTACGGTGTGATTCCTTCCTTTGATCAACGTTAGCCACCCAAGTGTTTGGCCTCTAGAGGTGATCCACCAAGGAAGAACAAGTATTCAAGAAGTTGGGTATTTGGCAAAACCCTAGTTTCTATCTCTATAGAAATTGTAAGTACTCTGCACAATCTAATGCAAGAGTGTGTAACCCTAATCTATGATAAGACCCCTCTTATTTATAGATGTAGGAATAACCCTTCCCTAAACTATTTAGGATTAGGGTTTGTATTATAATTAAACTCCTTTAATTAATAATGCTCCTAATCCAATTTGGAATTCATGGAAGAGTACTTCTATTAATTAATTCCCAATCCCTATTAGGAATTAAATAATAGTAAAAGTAATAATAATAAGACTCCTCTTATTAATTTATATTTAATATTTCCAAAATATTAAATAATAAATATTAAGTTATTTAATTTATTCTATCTCTATAGACTAAATTAAATACACTTAACTTATTATTACAATTATGTCATTTACTTCTTAAATAAATATTTTTCTTTTGCGGTGTGACCCTTTAGATTCTCTATATTAAACCGGTTGTGAATAAATCAATTAGAACAATTCTAATCTTATTTAAATAAATAAATTAAACTATTTAATTCATTTAAATAAATAATATTTATTCTACAATAAGGGTAAGCCCCCTTAGCGATCAACGACTTTCCAAATAATATAGATTTCAACATTAATCACAAAAGAACCTTTGAGTAAATAGTTACCGTACAATTTAATCCTTCTACCATACAATGTCCCAATTAAATATAAGACATGGATTTACTGTCAAGTCTTATTTTATTTAATTATATGTATTTCGATTCCCAAATGCACAACTCTAATTAATGCAAATTAGAAACTCCTTTCTAATTTCATTGTGCCTTGGCCAAGGACTACTGAGTTATCATTTATCGAATCACATAGGACATTCACATCTTTTACTAGACGAGGTAGATTCTTTGTTGATCATTCACCTATCTCCATGTACAACTAATTATACCCAATCATACCCTTTGATATACCCACAAGGTCTTAAGGGACATGTCAAAGTATAACTCATCATACACAAGATACTATGATGATCTCAAGTCCAAGGATCACTTGTACAACTATCACTATAGGAATTCTTATTGACAGGCGAGTAAAACTCCATTAGGTATTCCTTAGCGAGCCACGTTCAGTGAACTTATTCTCCAATAAGCACCTACATACTTGCTTTAGTGTCTCCACACAAATGATTATGAGATCAATCATCCTCTTCCTAAGAGCAAGCAACGTATGTACTAATCTATCCGGATTCACTAATCCCCAATTTAGTAATCCAACGATTAGGAACAATTTTAGTTTGTGAGCTATTTAGAATTTAGATCTCATTAGCATGATCACCATCATGATTCTAAAAGCATTGCTCAAAACTATGGGTTTATCACATTTAATATAACAGCACCATGTAGATAATATAAAATGCCTTTTGAGAAAATCAATTCCTTTATTAATAAATGAATAAGATTACAAAGTATATGCTACATCATATCAAATATGATTGGCTTGTGTGCATACTACTTTCAGTTTTGGTGGGTGACATAGAGTCTTACGGTGACTTGCTTTTTTTTTTTTTTGCTAAGTTTGGTTTTTGTATAAATGAGACCAAATACAATGGCACAGAGGCATACCACAGACTATAGCCAGGTCATCTCAAGACATTCCAAGAGAGGAACTAACTATATAGGAAGTGTAAAAGCTATATAGCTATATAGGAAGTGTAAAAGGAAACACACGTACCCTCGTGGGAGGGCTCCAAGTAGGGTAAAGAGAGAGGCTCCTCCTTCTCTCTAGGAAACCCCCTCCCTTCCGCCTCCTTCCTCTGCCTTCTCCGCCCAAATACCATTTCCCCTCCCCTGGACTTGCGGCCCACCCACTATCTCCTTCTCCATCCCATTTCAATTAGCTTGATCTCTGCTAAGAGCCAACCGACAACTCTTAGCAGGATTTTCTCGAAAGCAATTTTCTAACCTTTTTGTAAAAGTTCGGTGTTAAAGATTATGGGAGTTGTCTATGTTCTGTGAGTAGAGGAGTTATTGCTCGGTTTGTGAGCTATTTAGAATTTAGATCTCATTAGCATGATCACCATCATGATTCTAAAAGCATTGCTCAAAACTATGGGTTTATCACATTTAATATAACAGCACCATGTAGATAATATAAAATGCCTTTTGAGAAAATCAATTCCTTTATTAATAAATGAATAAGATTACAAAGTATATGCTACATCATATCAAATATGATTGGCTTGTGTGCATACTACTTTCAGTTTTGGTGGGTGACATAGAGTCTTACGGTGACTTGCTTTTTTTTTTTTTTTGCTAAGTTTGGTTTTTGTATAAATGAGACCAAATACAATGGCACAGAGGCATACCACAGACTATAGCCAGGTCATCTCAAGACATTCCAAGAGAGGAACTAACTATATAGGAAGTGTAAAAGCTATATAGCTATATAGGAAGTGTAAAAGGAAACACACGTACCCTCGTGGGAGGGCTCCAAGTAGGGTAAAGAGAGAGGCTCCTCCTTCTCTCTAGGAAACCCCCTCCCTTCCGCCTCCTTCCTCTGCCTTCTCCGCCCAAATACCATTTCCCCTCCCCTGGACTTGCGGCCCACCCACTATCTCCTTCTCCATCCCATTTCAATTAGCTTGATCTCTGCTAAGAGCCAACCGACAACTCTTAGCAGGATTTTCTCGAAAGCAATTTTCTAACCTTTTTGTAAAAGTTCGGTGTTAAAGATTATGGGAGTTGTCTATGTTCTGTGAGTAGAGGAGTTATTGCTCGGTTTGGTCTTCGAGATGGTAGATCTGATCTGATCGGTGGAGGTTTGGTTATGGATTTTCGTGGCAGCTGACTTTGGCTATCTTGGAGGCTTCCTTTCTGATATTTGCTGTTCTATTGCCTTTCCCTCTTCAGATATCAGTTTGGGTGTTTGTTAGATCTATTTCTTAGGGATTTAACATTTTTTTCTGCACGGACATAGGATTTTGGGTCCCCTGCTTTCCGTTTGCTCTCCGATCTGTGTTTCATGCTTCCTTATTGTTATATTTTATGCATGCGCAGATCTGGTTTCTTTCTCTGCTGTACCGATTGGGTTGTTTAGCTTAATTTGGTGCTGTTTCAGGTCTGACTTTATGGGTTTTACTGTGTATCTAATTTATTGTTCAGATTTGGATGTTTTTCGATCTTCTATTCCTCTGACCATCTACTATACTGACTGTTCACCCTCTACCGTGCACCTAAATTGGCCCACCCACTCTCTCTCCATTTGAGAAGTTTGGATCTGGTTTGGTGCCCTCCTTTCTAGTTTTGGGTTATTTTGGTCTGGTGGTGGTGTATTCTTCTAATCGGTCCACCCATGTTTGGATCTGGTTTGAAGGATGTGGATCTGGGAGTGGATAGTTATTTATGATTGTGGCTGTTTCTTCCATCTTTGACCTGCTCGTTGGTTAAATTTGGTGTTTGTCATGAGATCCTTGGTTTGGATGGTGTTCTTAATGGCTGGATTTCATGGCTGCTTTGGGTCTGCATATCGCCGGTTCTCTGACCAATCTCTAGTGGGTTCACTGCTGGTACGGTAATGGCCGACAACATTAGCTGAGATGGTGCAAGCTGATGTTGGTTTCTCCGTGTCAGATTGGTTGTGTCTATTTTGCCGATCTGGTCTGATATTGTGGTTTTTCCCATTTGTCTGATGGGGATGTTTTTCGCCAGAGATTCTGTGCTGCTCAGTTCCGATTTTTAGGTGGGTTTGGTTCCGTTTGATCGGACGGTCGTCGGGAAAATCTTCGCAGTACGTTGTTTCTTGGGCTGAGTGATGGGTCCCACAACTTTTCCTGCTGGATGCTCTCACGTGGGATCCATTATGCTGCTTTTGATTTTTCAAATTTGCTGACTATAATTGCAAATGGGTCTGCAGACTTTGGGCCTCACGCAAATTTCAAATTTGAATGTTATTGGGTCTATGCTCAGATGGTGGGGTTTGGCTCACTTGAAGATTTTTCGGATGGGTTATTGTGCCTAATTAAATATTGGATTTATGGCTTGTTTGGTTTTGACTTAAATCCTAGCCTCGGAATGTAATGCTTTTTATGATAGGTTAGGATTTTGTTTCCTAGACTAAGCTAGGAGTTTTTAGTCTCACGGGAGAAGGGACTAATGTATTGATCTTCAATGTTTTATTTGTATTTTTTTGCAATTTAATATACAAACCAAATTTAGCAAAAAAAAAAAGAAGAAGGAAACACAGATTACAATAGTTAGTTGCAGTAATAATTAACAAATGTAGTAGCCTTAATAAAGGACTTAGAATTAGAAAGCCTAGATTTAACAATGTTGACCACATCCTTGGCAAAAACCGATGGAGGAATGAGATTATTCCTATGGATTTTCATGTTTTGAGCTTCCCATATTTTGTAAAATGAAACAGCCAATGAGAGATATAGGATACTTTTGGTAAGATTGCTTCCTTGAAAATTTGAGATATAATCAGTAATCCCATACCAGTCCGTTGGAATATTGTTCTAGCTACCAATGTCGAAGATTGTATGCACAATAACATTAGAGTACTCGCAAGTGAAGAACATGTGATCACAACTTTCAAAACATTGTTGGCAAAGAGGGCAAAGAATTTCACTGCCAGAATTATAGTGCTTTGTGATATCATTGCTAGGCAGCCTTCTCAAGAATCCCATCCATAGAGAAAAGGAGTAATGGGGGACATATAATTTATGCCAAAGAGTTTTGTACCAGCCAACTTCCTGTTGTCTATTCCTAATACAATCCCAGATATGTCTAGCTTTAATTGTATGAACATCCAAGGAGTTCCAAAGAATGCAATCATCACAGTTAGGTGGAATAGGATTAGATTCGATTTGTCTACGAAGAATTATCACCTCATGATGGTTGCTTTGAGGTAGCTGCCAAGAAGAGTTTTGCATTATATCGCTAACAGTAGCAGTAGCTGGAAGCCTCGAGTTGGAAATCAATGAGTTGCTAAGAAGCAAGGGGGTTCTGTTAAGCCAGGGGTCATACCATAGGTTGATTTTATCCCCCTTGCTCACTTTATAAGTAATGTGATCAAGAGCAATGGGTCTGAGTTTGAGAAGTTGTCTCCAAATCCAAGAACAATCAGCGGGAACTGCAATCTGCCAAACATTTTGCTTTTTGAGGACAGTGGATTTAGCCCATCTAGCCTAGAGGGAAGATGACTTGAACTGCAAGAGTTTAATAAAATGGAGCAGCATGAATGATTTGTTCCACTCAAGCAGGTTTTTGATCCCCAGACCTCCTTCATTAACCGGAAGGGAAATATTCCATGTAACTTTGGCTCTATATTTGGTTAAAGAAGGACTCCTCCATAAAAACCGACTAAGGATGGACTGAATAGATCTGATAACAGCTTTGGGTAAAAGAAAATGAGAGCTCCAGAAAGATTGTATTGAGAAAAGGACTGATTTGATGAGTTGGAGTCTTCCTGAGTATGCAAGCACCTTTGAAGTCCAAGAAGTAACCTTCTTTGTGAGTCTATGCATTAGAGGAATACAGTCATTAAAAGATAGCTTGGAGGATATGAGTGGTACTCCCAAGAATTTAATAGGAAAGGTGCCTATAGGAAATTCAAGAAGAGATAGAATCCTGTTAGCAGTATCAGGCTCAATGTTGGCCATAAAACATTGACTTTTCTAAATATTAGGGATAAGCCTAGAGTATAAGGAAAAGGAATGAATACATGATTTAATGATATTAATAGAATGTAAAGTGTCATGGCAAAAGATGAGAACATCATCAGCAAAGAAAAGATGAGTGATTTTACATTCCTTTGTTCTCCAATGAAATTTAAAATCTTGTTGCAGCATACCATTATTAAGTTTCATGGATAGCATTTCCATCACCAACACAAAGAGATAAGGGGATAATGGATTGCCTTGTCTTAGGCCTCTAGAACTTCCAAAATAGCCAGCAAGGGATCCATTAACTTTGATGGAGAACATTGCAGATGTAACACAAGCTTGAATCCAATTTGTGTACTGCTTGGGAAATTGATAGAGGTCAAGGATTTTAAACAGAAATTCCCAGCAGACAGTGTCAAATGCTTTACAGAGATCGATTTTGAGGGCCTATCGAGGTGGGCCAGTAGCTCTATGATAATTTTTGAAAAGCTCTTGAGCCAGTAAGATATTGTCACTAATATTTCTTTCTTTCACAAAAGTAGATTGGGCTTTATCAATAAGAGAGGGAAGAACAACTTTAAGTCTGATATATAAGATCTTTGCAATACATTTGTAGATGGTATTGCAACAAGCAATTGGTCTAAAATCAGCCATAGAAGAAGGATTTTCACATTTGGGAATTAAAGCCACAGCAGTGGAGTTAATACCTTTTGGCATCCGGCATGAAGAGAAGAAAAACTTGACTGTATTAGAGAAATCCTGACCCACAATATCCCCGCAGTGAGTAAAAAAATTAACATTAAAGCCATCTGGACCTGGGCTTTTGTTTCTTTTCATGGAGTTCAAAACCTTAAATATCTCATCATAAGATATAGGCACAGTAAGAGAGTTAGCTTGAGAGGAGCTAAGAGTTCTAGTGGGAGTGCCAAAATCCTCAAAACCAATAAAAGAAAGAGTAGATTAGGATTGAACAATTTATTGAAGTAGTTAACAGCCACAGATTCCACACCCTGTTGCCCATGGATAGTTTCCCCTTCATCATTTTGAATCGAGATGATTTTGTTAATGTTCCATTTGTTTTTCATCAAGTTAGAAAAGAACTTTGAATTTCTGTCACCTAATTTTAGCCAGGATGATCTGGACTTTTGCTGCAATAGGATTTCCTCCATATCTAAAGCAGACCAAAGAGTTTGAGTACATCTTTCCTCTTGAGCAATAAGTTCACTATTCAAAGGATTGGCATGAAGCAGAGATTGAGTGTGATGTAATTCCTCAGTAGCAAGCTTAACACCAGTGGATAGGTTCCCTACATATCGATTCAGATTGATCAGAGCTCTTTTAGTCCTTTTAAGCTTATCAGAAAAAACATGGAATTGGTTTCCAAAAATGTTGCTGTCCCAAGCAACAGAAACACAGTCCCTGAACCCTTCCAGATTGATAAGGTGGTTAAAGAATTGAAAGGGTCTTTTGGGTTTATCAAAGCAGACACCAGTATTAAGGATAACTGGTGAGTGGTCAGAAAGACCACGAGGACCAAAAGTAGTAAGAGCATGAGGAAGATATTAGAACCATTCAGCGTTGCCTAAAGCTCTGTTAATTTTCTTGTGGATGGGATTTTCCTTTTGACAATTCCACCATGTGACAATTCCATCAGTTTCGGATAAACATTGGATAGCATTGAAGTCACCTAAAATACACCAAGGCTGTGAAGAATTGTGAGAGATCAGATCCCTCCAAGGCATTCGTCTTTCCATAACAGTATTATGACCATAAACAAAAGAAACTAAAAAGCCATTCGTCTTTCCACGGTGACTTGCTTGCCACTCTCACCATTTTATAGCGTGGTCATACTCATGTGATTGGTGTTTTCTGCTAAATGGGGCTTTGCTTTTCAGCTGTTTTGGCCTACTTTGTTGGGCTGTTCTCTTGTGCAACAGTTGGTCTACAATTTGAACGATATTTGATTTGGACGAATATGTGGTCCTTTTTTGTTGCAGCAATTTTATCTAATTTATTATATTAGTTGTTTTCTTTGCCTAATCTCGAGTTGTGAGATTAATATCCGTTTTTTTAGGTTAGGCAATGAGTTTCCTAGTTTTTCTAGGTGTTTTAGTCCTCTCGGGAGAAGAGGACTATGTTCTGATCTTCATTGTAATATTCTTAGTTTTTTGTAATTTAATATACAAACAAATTTAGCAAAAAAAAAGAAAAGAAAAAGAAAAGTCAACTAAGCTATAGAACTTCAATGCCAATTCAGATATCCACGACCAAACTTACATACCTTTGCTATATATACCTGCCTTTACACAATCTATATTATTCTATTGTAGACACCCAAATTTTGCACTTCGTATACTAACCCTGACAGGAGGGCAAAATCGTCAATTAACCCAGCCCACGAGAACGAAAGGTGGACATAAGTACGAACACTCAAAACCACCACAATGACTTGCGATCAAAGCCGACACGACAACGAGCAGATATCAGGAATCGACTAATGGCCACTACGCTTGCCTGCTCGCCGGTGAGCTGGTGGGGGTCATTCGAAACGAGCATTCCTGAATGATATGGCACGTTTCCCAGCAGTTCCCGGACTGTAAAATACAAGCCTTTCAACGAAAACCAACAGTACGACACGAGAATCGAGGTACAGTACGAAAATCGAGAAAATTAGCCCAGCCAGCCGCAGATCAATCTGCGGCTAATGATGGGACGACTGAGGACACGACACTCGAGCGCGGCGCGGGGGAACCGAGGCTCGGCGGGGGGAGGGGGGGACCGAGGCTAGCCGCAGATCAATCTGCGGCCAAGCCGCGGATCAATCTGCGGCTGCCTCTGGCAGCCTTTATCAGTGCAGTTCTTAATTTTTCATCCAGGGAGAAGGAGTTTGAAAAAAAGAAGAAGGAAAGCAGCAGCAAGCAGCGGCGGGACAGGAGAGAAAAGAGAGAAAAAGTGAGGATTTATACCCCTTTTGTTAGATTGTATCACATACACTTTCTACTCTATTTAATATACGAGTTTATACGCATCGTGGTGTCATTTGCAAGGTGAAAAGCCCTTTTTTATAGCATTTTTGTTATATCATTTTGTTAAACTTTTTGTCATTCGGGCTATATTAAATGCAGTTTTTCTTGTATATTATTGAGGATCCATGGATTAAGGACTATTAGTGAGGGTTCCAATGGAACGAAATTCTTCCTAATGGCCCGATGATATCCATTTGGTGATTTTTAACTTGTTATGGTAATGTATTATGCGTAGTGTATTTAGATTGCTATTTTAGGATATTGTGGCGTGTTAGGTAACCCAGTGTTGCTTATTTTTTGTAGTATCCATTTTGTGGGTGTGTAGCAATTTTGGATGTGAGCCTAGGAACGCGACCCCATGGTCCAAATTCGATGATGAACATTTTTGGGTGTATGTAGTAGGCTCGATGTAACCTTTATTGTAAATATGTAATTGTCGGGCCTTAAAACGATATCAAGTTGAAAATCGGGTTTAAGGCCCCGTAATAGTGGAATATGTGATTATGGCCGTTTGAGGTTATTTTGATGGCTCACATGCCCATGAATAGCCCCCACGCATTTTAATGCTTGATTTGATTTACGACACAAAAACTGATTAAAGCTAAATGATGAAAATTTTCATAAAATCAATCAAATTAGGTTATTAGCACCACGAGGCTTAAAATTAGAAGTGCTAATGAATGTCGATTCCGATTTAAACGAGAAGGCTAAAGAAAAAATCGTCTTCAAACATCACAAAAATGGTTTTATAAAAATAAATAACGTTTTATTAAATCTTTGTGCATAGGGTTAAAGAGATCCTAGAAGTTGCCCGTCATTTTATCTACGAAAGCAACGTATAGGTCTTGATTCCTATTTTGACGAAGGTTTAAAAACTCTTGTTTTGCCAAAACGACACCTAATGAAAATCTTGTAGCTTTTGACAATTAAAATCAAACCTTTCTCATAAAAAATAAAGCTTTCTCGTATAGGCCGAAGGTTTAAAAACTCTTGTTTTGCCAAAACGACACCTAATGAAAATCTTGCAGCTTTTGACAATTAAAATCAAACCTTTCTCATAAAAAATAAAGCTTTCTCGTATAAGCCGAAGGACATTCTAAAACATTCTCAAATTAAAACACGACTTTTCATAAAAAAACCAAATGGTTTTTTCATGCAAACTCACCACAACATTCACATAGGCACACACGCGCGCACACACACATTTTAAGAATTAAAGGATAGGAAAATAATCGAGATTGCGGTAACCATGTTTCACGGAAGTCGGGGAGTGCCTAACACCTTCCCCTCGCTTAAGCAAGCCCCCAAACTCTATGAATCTCGGTTTGCAGGCCAATTAATTCGGAGTCACATATGAGCCAGTGATTTACGAAAACGAAGCTCGGATGAGTTGGTACATCCATTTCAAATATACCAAATGACGACTCTGGTCAATTGGCTCATCATAAAAAATGATCTTTCAAAACCCCGTCGACATTTGTGCCGACCTTTTCCAAAAAATCATCTAATAAAAAGGCTAAAATTGGAAAGGATAATAATTAGCTTAGAAGCGATTTTCCCGGCGTCGACAGCTGGCGACTCTGCTAGGGACATTAGAGGGCTTAAGCCGCGTTCAAATCTTGATGATGTCCTATCCTTTAAAAATTTTGACCTGTTTTACTTGTTGTTGTGTGAATGTGTGTTTTTGTCCAATGAATGAATGATTGAATGGATTTGCTTTACTTTAAAGTAATCATTTGCATACGGTGAGGACGATGAATGTGAATGTGTGTTGAGAGTGTACCTCCTCTTGAGGCAAACCTGTCGGTTGCTTATTACTGGACTCGAAGGGGCTGCTCCCCGGAGATGGCTCAGGAAACGCACCACCCAGATCCGCTCCAATCGAAAGGATTCAGACGAGTAGATTGCGAAGATTTGGGGACCTTCATGCCGAAAAGCCGCGAGAGTAACCTTAGGATAGGTCAGTCTCAGATTAACCCAACGCAGGGAAAGTCTCCTCATGCCCTTTTACGTTTACGCGTATAAATGTCATAGTCCCATTCAATATTTTTATATATACCTCCCCTTTTGGTCAAAAGAAAGTACTAACCTCTATGTTTTGCAGGGAATAGCTGGGAAAGCATAATAATTCGTGTCTAGCATTTATTATTGCAATAAGGGACTGCTAACATTTTGTTTTGCAGGGAAAGATTAAAAAATCCAAAAACACAAAAGTTACAGCTTTAGCATGCATCCACATCTTGCATTTCCCAAGATTAAACTTCAAACCCTTTTCCCCTGTAGGATTGCTCCTCAAACGCGTTTGCGATCTAAGAAGGCCCAGGATTCTACATCTAAAATGGCTGATCTTCCACCTCCTAATCCTGGTTCCATATCTCGGGAGGAATTCGATGATTTTAAAAAACAGATGTTGGAAATGGCCACGATGCTGAAAGAGCATTTGCTACTCAGACAAGATCCGCCAAACAAGGATCCGCCTAAGGATGATCAACCCCAGCCTAAGGGCGAGCCAGTCATCCCCAAAGCCATTCCTACACTTAACAGGACAGTAATCACTATTCCGGAGGAGGGAGTCACTGATGATCTTCGAAAGAAAATGAAGCAGATGGAGGAGACTATCCAGTCTCTGAAAGGAATAGGTTCCCTGGGCAGGGTAAATTATTCAGATCTGTGTCTTTCCAGGAACCAGGTATCCGGAGAAGTTCAAGATCCCCGAATTTGAGAAATATAATGGGAAGGGAGACCCTTATACACACCTGAAGATATACATTGGGGAACTTGGGTCTTATGCAGAGGACGAAGGACTGAGGATGCAGTTGTAGACACCCAAATTTTGCACTTCGTATACTAACCCTGACAGGAGGGAAAATTCGTCCATTGAGCCGGCCTACGAGAGCGAAGGATGGGCGCAAGTACGAACACTCGACGCCACCGCGACGATTTGCAAATCAAAACCAACATGACAACAAGGCCGTCCGAAATGAATATTCCCGAATGATGTGGCACGTCACCCAGTAATTCCCGGACTGCAAAATACAAGCCTGTCGGCGAAAACCGACGTCACGACACGAGAATCGAGGCATGGCACAAAAATCGAGATAGTCAAACTAGCCAGCCACGGATTGATCTGCGGCCAATGAGTGCGCCTTTTGAAAACACGAAACTCAAAACACGGAAACCGAAAACCAGCTGAGTGGATGGGGGGCGGCCAGCCAGCCGCAGATCCATCTGCGGCCAGCCAGCCGCAGATCCATCTGCGGCTGCCCTTGGCAGCCCCATATCAGTGTAGTTCTTCATTTGTTCCAGCATACAGAGAAGAGAGAGGGAGGTGAGAAGAAAAAAAAACAGCAGCAGCAGCTCGGGAAAAGAGGAAGAATAGCATAAATTTGCAATAAAAATAGGAGAGAAAGGAAGAAAAAAAAGAGGATTTATACTGTTTGATTTGATTGTATCATATATACTTCTCATCCTATTCAAATACACAAGTTTACATCCACTTTGATATCATTTGCAAGGTGAAAAAATCCTCTTATTATAGCAATTTCTATCATATCCTTTGGTTAAATTAAATGTAGTTTTCATGCAATTTATGGTGGAGCAATGAATTAGGGATTATTAGTGAGGGTTCCATCGGAACAAAATTCTTCCTAATAACCCGATGATATTCATTTATTGAAATTTTTTGTTTGTTTTACGGCGATATATTGGGCGTGGTTCTTTTAGGTTGTAATTTTAGGATGTCTTGGCGTTGTTAGATTATCCGTGTTGATTATTTCTTGTAATATCCGTTTTGTGGGTGTGTGGAAATTTCGGGTGTGAGCCTAGGAACGAGACCCCGTGGTCCAAATCTGATGATGGACATTTTTTGATGTGGGTAGTAGAAACGATGTAGTCTTCATTGTAAATATGTAATCGTCGGGCCTTAAAACGACGCCAAGGCGAGAATCGTGTTTAAGGCCCCGAAATAGTGAAGTATGTGCTTGTGGGCGTTTGGGGTTATTTTGATGGCTTACATGCCCATGAATAGCCCCAATGCATTTTAATGCTTGATTTGATTTACGACCTAAAATTGATTTCGAAGTTAAACGATGAAGATTTTCGTAAAATCAATCCAAAATTTAGGTTATTAGCACCACGAGGTTTAAAAATTGGAAATGGTAGTGAATGTGGATTCCTATTTAAAACGAGAAGGTCAAAGAAAATCGTTTTCAAAAAACATCACAAACCAAACCCAGAGTTTTATAAAATAAATGCTTGTTTTATTAAACCGTTGTGCATTAAAAAGGGTTAAAGAGATCCCTAGAAGTTGCCCATCAATTTGAGTTACGAAAGCAACGTATAGATCTCAATTCCTATTTTGACGAAGGTTTAGAAAACTTTTGTTTTTTTTGCCAAAACGACACCTAATGAAAATCTCATAGTTTTTGACAAATAAAATCAAACCTTTCTCATAAAGCTTTCTCGTATAAGCCGAAGGACATTCTAAAGCACTGACAAAAGAAAAACACGACTTTTCATAAAAATCCAAATGGTTTTTTCATACAAACTCACCACGACATTCACATAGGCATACACACACATACGCGCACATACACACACACATTCAAGAATTAAAGGATAGGAAAAGCATCAAGATTGCGGTAACCGTGTTTCACGGAAGTCGGGGGGTGCCTAACACCTTCCCCTCGCTTAAGCAAGCCCCCGAACTCTATGAATCTCGGTTTGCAGACCAATTAATTCGGAGTCACACATGAGCCATCGATTTACGAAAATGAAAACTCGGATGAGTTGGTGCATCCATTTCAAATATACCAATTGGCGACTCTAGTTAAATTCGCTCATCATAAAAAAACGATATTTCAAAACCCCGTATATATTTGTGCCGACCTTTTCCAAAAAATCATCTAATAAAAAGGCTACAATTGAAAAGGATAATATTGCAACGGAAGCGATCCTCCCGGTCCCCTCGACAGCTAGCGACTCCGCTGGGGGACATTAGAGGGCTTAAGCCGCGTTCAAAATCTTAATGTTGTCCTATCCTTTAAAATTTGTTATGAATGTGTATGTGCGTGCAACATTTTGACCTGTTTTACTTATTGTTGTGTGAATGTGTGTTTTTTTCCAATGAATGAATGATTGAATGGAATTGCTTTACTTTAAAGTAACCATTTGCATACAGTGAGGACGATGAATGTGAATGTATGTTGAGAGTGTACCTCCTCTTGAGGCAAACCTGTCGGTTGCTTATTACTGGACTCGAAGGGGCTGCTCCCCGGAGATGGCTCAGGAAACGCACCACCCAAATTCGCTCCAATCGAAAGGATTCAGACGAGTAGATTGCGAAGATTTGGGGACCTTCATGCCAAAAAGCCCGCGAGAGTAACCCTAGGGTAGGTCAGCCTCTGATAAACCTAACGAAAGGGAAGCTTCTTCATGCCCTTTTATCGTTCAGTCAAATAAATGTCTTGTAAATGGCATACAACTGTCATGCCGTCATCATCGTAATAAATATGTCCTGTATCATGTGATTACATCACCTGCACATATAAAGAGAATACTGACATGGTTTTGCAGGAAGGCCATCCATACCACGTACCAAGGTTTTTTAAATCTTCTAAATATTATCCTGTCATCAAACACTGACCTTGTTTTGCAGGATAAGATTAGAGAACCGTGAAAGTGTGGCCTAGCGATCACAAAGAACCTGGAGTAGGGGCATTTTCGACCACCAAAAAAAAAAATCTCAAAAATCAAAAAAACCCCCAAAACTTTCAACAAGTCAAAGGACCGGATCTTTTGTCAGCCCAGCAAGATACCGATACAACCAGTACGAGGGAGATCACAAGAAAAGCAACTTAACACTGGGGCATTTGTTAACTACCTAGGAAATGATGACGTGCAAATTGGCACCCATGCAACAATCCCATCAACATGCACCATCATCATCAAATGCTACCTCATGTCAATTCAATATTCAACGATACGATCATTTGGCATTTGTCAAGCATAGTTTTCCCGGGATACGATGACCCGTGTGAAAGGGGATTTTATTTGACTTGATAGGAATCGGATTAATTCTGACAAGCAACCGTGGAGCACGATCGTGAGTATGATTAGACGAAGAAAGCTATTCAACCTTTTGATCGGGTACAAAGCCTTAATTCAAAGCAACGTTTGCGACAGAATTGACCTCATGTGCCAATCTTCACTTTGCATTTGCACGAACTTTCAGTTATGGGGTATAAAACTATGACGACGTTGATGGCAATTAACACGTAGTCAGACAGTCAATAATTATCAAGCTAATATCAAGAAGTCAGACGATAAATGATTATCAAGCTAATATCTCGAATCGTGGCCTGGGTTATTCGAGTAATTAAGCCAGAGGGGTGTCTCTACACCTAGTGCCCTAAAGCCATCTGGTTTGGGAGTCGCTGGCCCAACACTCGTTACATGGGTAACTCAGAGCCTAAGAAAATGAGCATTACAGTAGAGGAGGCCCGAGCAGATTCGAATCGTGGCATGGGCTACTCGAGCAATTAAGCCTAAGGGGTGTCTCTGCATCTGGTGCCCTAAAGCCGTCTGGTTTGGGAGTCACCGGCCTAACACTCGCTACATGGGTAACTCAAGCCTAAGAAAACGAATCTTGCGCAAGGTCAAGCAAAGAATGAAGGGTGCAGACCACCAGCTTGTCTCGAACCGTGGCCTTTGTTACTCGAGTAAATAAACCCGAAGGGGTGTCTGTACACCTAATGCCCCAAAACCGTCTGGTTTGGGAGTCATTGGTCCAAAACTCGTTAAATGGGTAACTTTGAATAGCCTAAGAAAACGAGACAAGTGAAGTGGACTAATAAAGAGAAAAGATAATACGAAAAACTCTCAGCTTTAAACAAGAAGTCATGGAAGAGAAACCCCTACTGAATGCTGCAACGCACAGTGCATTTGTCATATGACGTCAATCCTGCTAAGAACGTTGTCGAGAATGGAGACATGATACCTTTGACGAGGGAAGGTAGTTCTTTTGAATTCGACCTTACTCACGTACAATGACCATGAATGCTTGAAGGTGTTCTTACGATTTCATAACTCGTCAAATAGAAAATCATCAACTCACGAGGGATTGAAAATAACTTCCGATCTGGTACATTCACGGTTCACAACTCGCTAGATTGTGCGATCAACAGATATTCAATTTCATGTGCTTTAACTGCATTTACTCTTTTGTCGAGATTATAATATCTTTGTGTTGAACTAACACTAATGGCCCGAGCCTTCAAGTTTTGGCATTTGTTAGTCATCTGATATGTAGGATCTTGCAGAGCTGTGGATAACTCAGCACGGTCAACATCGCGAGTTTTTGATAGAAATTCTTGGTAACAACACGTGCCAAGGTAGGGGCAGTTAAAAATCGTGAAATGGAAGGAAGCCGAGGCTGCACAGAACTTCTCGTCATTGGGCCTCTCCCCAATCCTGACTATCACTGCCTCGACATCCAAATGATCCATGTGCATGAGCATATACAAGGATGATATAATGTGGGACAACAGCATATCGGCCATCAAAAATGAGCAAAAGGCCAAGGAGCCCAACATAGCTGTCAATCATCACAGAGAGCGAAACAGACTGCCTCAAATGAAGACGACTAAGAACAGGCAGAGTACCAAACCAATGTTGAAGTCTAGAAACTACACTTCACGACGAGGCGTGATCCAATCAAATGTTGGCAAACAACGACGGACTGGGTCGGGAAAATCGTATCATTTGACTGAACAAGGGGTCATTTCTATCTAAACATATGTTGTGCACATGCATCTGTCCATAACATATCTGCCAGAACATCTTTTACATGCATAACATCTTTTGCAGGCATACATGTACGATCAAAATGAAAATCTTCAGGAAAGTACAAGCGCGTCGCTTTCAACCTCACAAATGATCAGACCGTGATGGCTTTTGCGGCATGGTACGTGGACGATGTTGGTGGGAGATCCAGGACAGAAGCCGATCACACATCCTACTTCAATAAATCACTCAAAAACAATCAAACGACCCCTGGGAAGGGCTGAGATCCAAACAAACAACGACCCCTGGGAAGGGCTGAGATCCAAACAAACAACGACCCCTGGGAAGGGCTGAGATCCAAACAATCAACGACCCCTAGGAAGGGCTGAGATCCAAACAAACAACGACCCTGGGAAGGGCTGAGATCCAAACAAACAATGACCCCTAGGAAGGGCTGAGATCCAAATAACCAACGACCCCTGAGAAGGGCTGAGATCCAAATAAACAACAACCCCTGGGAAGGGCTGAGATCCAAACAAACAACGACCCCTGGGAAGGGCTGAGATCCAAACAACCAACGACCCCTGGGAAGGCTGAGATCCAAACAACCAAACGACCCCTGGGAAGGGCTGAGATCCAAACAAACAACGAACCCTAGGAAGGGCTGAGATCCAAACAATCAACGACCCCTGGGAAGGGCTGAGATCCAAACAAACAACGACCCCTGGGAAGGGCTGAGATCCAAACAAAACAACGACCCCTGGGAAGGGCTGAGATCCAAACAATCAACAACCCTGGGAAGGGCTGAGATCCAAACAAACAACGACCACTGGGAAGGGCTGAGATCCAAACAATCAATAAACCCCTGGGAAGGGCTGAGATCCAAACAAACAACGACCCCTGGGAAGGGTTGAGATCCAAACAAACAACGACCCCTGGGAAGGGCCGATATCCAAAAAAGTGAACGATCCCTGGGAAGGGCTGAGATCCAAGCAAACCACGACAAATGATGACATTTGTAGAACAGTATCAAAAGATTGTACATGGGTCATTTTTTTACATTTTAAATGTTATGTCACATGCATGAATAAATGATAATTCTGTACGTGATCCATCGAGCAGGTTAGGTGTCAAGATCGTAGCCCATCAGAGCCGAAAGCGATGTACGAAGACAATCAACCGGAGACGAGACCCGGTGATTACGAAATGGGTGACCGGATACGAGACCCGGCACCAACAGGACAATCAACCGGAGACGAGACCCGGCAGTTACGAGACGAGCAACCGAATACGAGACCCGGCACTCACAGGACAATCGACCGGAGACGAGACCCGGCGATTACGAGATGAGCGACCGAATACGAGACCCGGCACTCACAGGACAATCGACCGGAGACGAGACCCGGCGGTTACGAGACGAGCGACTGGATACGAGACCCGGAACACACAGGACAATCGACCGGAGACGAGACCCGGCGGTTACGAGACGAGCGACCGGATATGAGACCCGGCACTCACAGGACAATCGACCGGAGACGAGACCCGGCGGTTACGAGACGAGCGACTGGATACGAGAACCGGCACTCACAGGACAATCAACCGGAGACGAGACCCGGCGGTTACGAGACGAGCGACCGAATACGAGACCCGACACTCACAGGACAATCAACCGGAGACGAGACCCGGCGGTTACGAGACGAGCGACTAGATACGAGACCCGGCACTCACAGGACAATCGACCAGAGATGAGACCCGGCGGTTATGAGACGAGCGACCTGATACGAGACCCGGCACTCACAGGACAATCGACCGGAGACGATACCCGGCGGTTACGAGACGAGCGACCGGATACGAGACCCGACACTCACAGGACAATCGACCAGATTGATTGATGCATTGACACCTTTACGAATGTTTTGCATGCCTTACATCTTGCGTTGCATCATAAGTTGCATGTATTGCATCATGTATGTATTGTCATTCTTGTGCACTGTCATTCATGCATCGGGTGTCTATTTCTTTATCCTGTTCATTTCATTTAACATTTCATAAACATGATAAAGAGGGGCAGCTGTAGACACCCAAATTTTGTACTTCGTATACTAACCCTGACAGGAGGGCAAATTCGTCCATTAAGCCGGCCTACGAGAGCGAAGGATGGGCGCAAGTACGAACACTCGACGCCATCGCGACGATTTGCAAATCAAAACCAACATGAAAACAAGGCCGTCCGAAATGAGCATTCCCGAATGATGTGGCACGTCCCCCAGTAATTCCCGGACTGCAAAATACAAGCCTGTCGGTGAAAACCGACGTCACGACACGAGAATCGAGGCATGGAACGAAAATCGAGAAAGTCAAACCAGCCAGCCGTGGATTGATCTGCGGCCAATGAGTGCGCCTTTTGAAAATACGGAACTCGAAACACGGAAACTGAAAACCAGCTGAGTGGATGGGGGGCGGCCAGCCAGCCACAGATCCATCTGCGGCTGCCCTTGGCAGCCCCATATCAGTGCAGTTCTTCATTTGTTCCAGCATACAGAGAAGAGAGAGGGAGGTAAGAAGAAAAAAAACAGCAGCAGCAGCTCGGGAAAAGAGGAAGAATAGCATAAATTTGCAACAAAAATAGGAGAGAAAGGAAGAAAAAAAAGAGGAATTATACTGTTTGATTTGATTGTATCATATATACTTCTCATCCTATTCAAATACACAAGTTTACATCCACTTTGATATGATTTGCAAGGTGAAAAAATCCTCTTATTATAGCAATTTCTATCATATCCTTTGGTTAAATTAAATGTAGTTTTCATGCAATTTATGGTGGAGCAATGAATTAGGGATTATTAGTGAGGGTTCCATCGGAACAAAATTCTTCCAAATAACCCGATGATATTCATTTATTTAAATTTTTTGTTTGTTTTACGGCGATATATTGGGCGTGGTTCTTTTAGGTTGTAATTTTAGGATGTCTTGGCGTTGTTAGATTATCCGTGTTGATTATTTCTTGTAATATCTGTTTTGTGGGTGTGTGGAAATTTCGGGTGTGAGCCTAGGAACGAGACCCCGTGGTCCAAATCCGATGATGGACATTTTTTGATGTGGGTAGTAGAAACGATGTAGTCTTCATTGTAAATATGTAATCGTCGGGCCTTAAAACGACGCCAAGGCGAGAATCGTGTTTAAGGCCCCGAAATAGTGAAGTATGTGCTTGTGGGCGTTTGGGGCTATTTTGATGGCTTACATGCCCATGAATAGCCCCAATGCATTTTAATGCTTGATTTGATTTACGACCTAAAATTGATTTCGAAGTTAAACGATGAAGATTTTCGTAAAATCAATCAAATTAGGTTATTAGCACCACGAGGTTTAAAATTGGAAATGCTAATGAATGTCGATTCCTATTTAACGAGAAGGTCAAAGAAAATCGTTTTCAAACATCACAAAAAAGAGTTTTATAAAATAAATGGTTGTTTTATTAAACCGTTGCGCATAGGGTTAAAGAGATCCTAGAAGTTGCCCATCATTTGAGTTACGAAAGCAACGTATAGATCTCAATTCCTATTTTGACGAAGGTTTAGAAAACTTTTGTTTTTTTGCCAAAACGACACCTAATGAAAATCTCATAGTTTTTGACAAATAAAATCAAACCTTTCTCATAAAGCTTTCTCGTATAAGCCGAAGGACATTCTAAAGCACTCTCAAAAGAAAAACACGACTTTTCATAAAAATCCAAATGGTTTCTTCATGCAAACTCACCACGACATTCACATAGGCATACACACACACGCGCACATACACACACACATTCAAGAATTAAAGGGTAGGAAAAGCATCAAGATTGCGGTAACCGTGTTTCACGGAAGTCGGGGGGTGCCTAACACCTTCCCCTCGCTTAAGCAAGCCCCCGAACTCTATGAATCTCGGTTTGCAGACCAATTAATTCGAAGTCACACATGAGCCAGCGATTTACGAAAACAAAACTCGGATGAGTTGGTACATCCATTTGAAATATACCAACTGGCGACTCTGATTAATTGGCTCATCATAAAAAACGATCTTTCAAAACCCCGTCGACATTAAGTGCCGACCTTTTTCAAAAATCATCTAATGAAAAGGCTAAAATTAAAAAGGATAAATATTGCAACGGAAGCGATCCTCCCGACATCGACAGCAGTTATTCCAAAAGAGCCTAACGGGAGAAGCAAGAACTTAGTATGCCCGCCTTGATAATGCTTGGATCCACAACTGGGAGGAGTTGGCCCATACTTTCTTGACACAATACAGCTTCTAGGCGCAGATGGCCCTTGACAGATATCAGATGACAAAGGTCAAGAAGCAACCAAAAGAATCTTTTAGGGACTATGCACAGCGGTGGAGGGGTATGGCTGCACAGGTGAATCCCCCAATGAGCGAGGCGGAGATGGTAATGACCTTTGTGGATATTAGGAGGCGCCCTATTATGAGCGAGTGATAGCGGGGATTGGAAGACTTTTTGCCGAAATGATAAAGCATGGAGAAATGGTTGACATGGGGTTAAAGTCTAGCAAGATCCGAGACTTCACAGCTCTAGAAACAGTTACGGAGCAAATCTATAGTGGAAACTATGGCAGTGCTTCCCGCAGGACCCAAAAGAGAAAGGAGGAAAATATTTCCCTCATCCTGCAAGGATCATCTAGGAAGGTGGAGAATAGCCCTCTAGTGCAAATACAGAGAATTGTGCCACCCTGACAACCTAATTTCGATAATCAAAGGGGGTGGACAGACGAAGAAGATTTGAGACCACCAGAGATTGGGTATTCACCCCGCTTGGGGATTCTCTTGAACAGATTTTGGCAGTATTAATAGCACAGAGAAAGTTAGTCGATTTGGCACCCCCAATTAACCCGAAAAGGAGAAGATTTGACCCGAGTAAGAAGTGTGCGTACCATTCGGGTTCCCCTGGTCATGATACTCAGGAATGCTGGGCGCTAAAGCACAAGATTCAGAACATGATCGATAGCGGGGAGATCGTGGTGGAATAGCCAGAGTCACCAAATGTTAAAGTCAATCCCCTGCCTAAGCATGATGGGGAAGGGGTCAATGTGGTGGAAGCCAGCGAAGCTGGAGGACCACCAAGGCTGAATTATATAAAGAGAATTAATGAGATGATTTGCATGATAAGTGATCATGAGAATATACGAGGGACACCGATTAGGTTGGCGGGTCTGAGTAGGGGTATCACAGAGGCGCCTATCAGGTTAACGGCTCCGAAACTTCTCAGCATTACAGCAAGACCACAAATCCCCATTAGAAGTCTGAAAACAGTACCGTGGAATTACGGGGGAGTATCAAAGGAGGCGGCCGGTTGTGCTTCTGTAACATCAAAGGGGAATCCTTTATATCTTCCAGGATGAGTCCTTGAGAGCAAAGGGAAGAAGAACGAAAAGATATCCGAGGAGAAAGCTGTGGAATTCTTAAGGAAGATGAATCATTCAGAAGCAAGGGGGGTCAAGGTATTGAGCGAGGAATCGACTCTGACATCGATCATGGATTTGGTATTATCATCCGACGATCACTGCAGAATTCTGACCAAAGTCCTGGAAGAGGCACACATTCCCAAGGTGATTAGCAAAGAAGGATTCGACCATCTAGTGGACCATCTGTTAGAAAACAATGTAATATCGTTCACAGATGATGATATCCCCGAAGAGGAAAGGAGGCATCGGAAACCGCTGCATATTGCGGTAATCTCATCAGGATATGTTATGAATGGGGTGCTAATTGATGGAGGATCAGCATTGAATATCTGCCCATTCAGTACATTGAAAAAAATGAACGTCAATCCTAAGCGCCTGCGGGCCAGTTATGTGGTGGTACGAGCCTTTGACGGATCCCGGAAGGATACGATAGGGGAGATAGAATTGCCTGTGGAGATAGGGCCTTGTACTTTCGATATTTCATTCCAAGTCCTGGATATCGCGGCCAGTTATAACATGTTATTGGGAAGGCCATGGATACACATGGCCGGTGCAGTTCCCTCTACGTTACACCAGCAAATTAAGTTTATCATCGACGGGAATCTGGTGACGGTCTCTGCAGAGCGTAATGGCCCTTCTCCTTCCAGGAACGGCCTGCCGGTGATTAATTTGGACGAATCGGTGGTACCTGCCAATTTTTAGGCGCTAGAAATCAGTACTCCCCACTACAGATGTCTGGGGGCTCCAGCCGTAAAACCTAAGGTCTCTCCTGAACTTACCATTGTTGCTAGAGAAATGATGAAGATGAAGTTTCGACCTTGGCGAGGGTTGGGAAAGAACAGTCAAGGAATTACTGAGCCTATTCAACTGCCCAATCAGATAGGCAAGGCAGGGTTGGGGTATTATGGAGGCGTAGAACAGAAACACTCTCAAGGGGAGACCCCAACTCGACTGGACGAAAGTCTGATGCCGAAAGTCAACAATGAACAAGGTATTGGCAAGCCTGTGTCTGAGACAGGAGGTGAAACCAAGTGTTATATCCCTAGACAGTCAGTAAGTAGTGGAAAAGGGAAGGATGTTGCCACGCCGTCAGGAGCCCAACAAAGTGTGCCTGCCATCAATTGGGCAGGGCTGACTATTCCTGAAGAGGTTATGAAGAGGGACCAATGCGATGTGGCTATAGTCATCGATGCGAAGCCGCCTTTTATCTGTCGCATTCCGGCCGATCTGACCACCAACAACTGGACGATGGAGCCAGTAATATCCAAACGAGGGTAAAATATGGCGTCAGGGTGGTATACCCCGGATGGTGAGGGATGAATGGATACCAATTTTTGTCCCTTATTTTTAATTTTCCATAGTTATGTTATTTTGTCATGTTATCTTAAAGATGATCATTGTGGGAAAATGACTTATATCTATGACAAATATTTTTGTTTCATGTCAGGTGTACCAATTTGAGTATTTCTTGCCTAACAAACGATTTTTCGAATTTAAAGGATGATTATGATTTTGATATTGAGCTGGATTTTGATTTAATGGGCATTGAGTAGGATGAGACAGATAATGACGACACGCCTGACGAGATCAAAGGATGGGTCGAAGATAAACCCAAACCCAACTTAGACCAAACCATCACCATAAATATCGGAACCCCTGACAAACCCAAAGAGCTCAAGATAGGGATAGACCTGACCCCTATCCAGAAAACAGAAATAACCGAGTTGCTAAGCCAGTATGAGGATTTTTTGCCTGGTCTCATGAGGACATGATCGGATTGTCCATCGACATTGTGGTACATCGGTTGCCCATCAAGGAGGGTTTCAAGCCTGTCAAGCAGAAACTAAGAAAGCTAAAACCAGAGTGGAGCTTGAAGGTGAAGGAAGAAATCATCAAACAGTTCAAGGCTAGAATTATTATGGTGTCCACTTACCCGGAATGGCTGTCCAATATAGTCCCAATGGCTAAGCCTAGAGGGAAGGTGAGGGTATGTGTCGACTATAGAGATCTGAACAAGGCCAGTCTCAAGGACAACTTCCCAGTGCCTTTTATACACATCTTGGTGGATAACACAGCCCAATACTTGATGTACTCTTTTGTTGATTGCTTTGCGGGGTATCATTAGATAATGGTGGCGGAGGAAGACCGGGAAAAGACCGCTTTCATCACCCCTTGGGGCACCTTCTGCTACAGACAATTGGCCTTCGGTCTCACAAATACGGGGACTACTTATCAAAGAGCCATGATGGCCCTGTTCCACGACATGATGCACAAGGAGATAGAGGTCTACGTGGATGACATTATCGTGAAATCGAGGGTAGAATCTGATCCTATAACCCATCTCAAAAAGTTATTCGATCGGCTCAGAAAATATAATTTGAAGCTCAATCCGGCAAAGTGTGCTTTCGGAGTGCAGTCGGGCAAGCTCTTGGGATTCCTGGTTAGTAATCGGGGCATTGAGTTGGATCCGGCGAAGATTAAGGCCATTGTGGATATGCCGGCACCTCGCACAGAAAAGGAGATAAGAGGATTTCTGGAAGAATAAACTTCATCAGCCGCTTCATATCCCACTTGACAACTACATACGAGCCGATTTTTAAACTATTAAGGAAAGATGTCTCCCAAGAGTGGAATAGGCAATGCCAGAACGCCTTTCAAACCATTAAGAAGCAGCTGACAAAAGTATCGGTGCTAGTACCCCCGAAGGATGGGATCCCTCTATTTATGTATATATCGGTCAATGTCATTGCGATGGGATGTATGCTGGGACAGAAGAATGAATCAGGTAAAAAGCAGGCCATCTATTACCTCAGCAAGAGATTTAGCCGATGTGAACAGAATTACGCCCCCATCAAAAGGACCTGTTGTGCTTTGGCGTGGGCTGCAGTGAGATTACAGCACTATCTTTATGGGCACACTACGTACCTGATATCGAGAATGGATCCCCTGAAGTATATCTTTGAAAGGCCCATGCTGAACTGTCGATTGTCAAGGTGGCAGTTAATCTTACAGCAGTTCGACATCGTATACGTAACTCAGAGAGCCATGAAAGGGCAGGGAATTGCAGATCAGTTGTCAGAAATGCCAGCAAGGGGGATGGAGCCTTTAGAAACTCCTTTGTCGGGCGAAGATGTATTTTGGGTCTTACACACGAGATGTGATGACGAGGGGCAGTTCTGGAAGTTGTACTTTGATGGTGCCATGAATGCTGAAGGGGCGGGAGCCGGAGCAGTCCTGGTCTCTATCACCGGAGAGCAATACCCCGTGGCCACTAAATTGCAGTTCAGTAATTCGAATAACACAGCTGAGTATGAGGGATGTATATTGGGACTCCGTTTTGCCCGCGATATGGGAGTGAAGAGACTAGCGGTGTTCGGGGATTCAGAGTTGGTAATCAGACAGGCGATCGGGGTATATAGCACTAAGGAGCTCCTGTTACTTCCATACCACCGATGTGTTATCCAATTGATGCGAGAGTTTGAAGATATCGCTTTCCGACATATCCCCCGGGGACGGAATGATTTTGCCGATGCATTGGCAACTCTGGCTTCCTTAATCCACATAATCAAAAGCAGGGACATTCTACATATTGAAATAGCAGTACAGAATGCCCCAGCATATGAGGAGCATGTGGCAGTATTATCGGAGGAGGTGGTTCTGCCAAAGCAGCCTTGGTATCACGACATAAGGGAGTATCTGAGGGATAGATCCGTTCCCGACCAAGCAAGCCGAGCTGAGAGGTTAAGAATCCAAAAGATGGCAATGAGGTTTTATCTGAGCAGGGATTCACTGTACAAGAGGGATGCCGGTTTGGGATTGTTGCGATGTGTAAATGAAATGCATGCCCAAAAGATTATGGAAGAAATACATGGTGGGGTGTGTGGGCCACACATGAGTGGACCGATGCTGGCCAAAAAGATCTTGAGAACGGGGCATTACTGGTTAACACTGAAAGCCGACTGCGATGATCATGTCAAACAATGTTACCAATGCCAGGCGCACAACAATGTAATCCACGCGCCTCCCAATGAACTGCATTGTATGACCTCCCATTGGCCATTCTCAATGTGGGGTGTGGATGTAATCGGACCAGTAGAGCCCAAAGCAAGCAACGGACACCGATTTATCTTCGTCATGATCGATTACTTCACTAAATGGGTAGAAGCAGATTCTTTCCCCAAAGTAACTCAGGAGATCATCGTCCGTTTCATTAGTAATAATGTCATTTGCCGATACGGGCAACTTGAGGTCTTAGTCTCCGACAATGCCAAGAATTTGAACAATGCCCTCATGAAGGAATTATGTGACCAGTTTAAGATCAAACACCTCAATTCTGTCATTTACCATCCTAAGATGAATGGGGCAGTGGAGGCTGCAAATAAGAATATTAAGAGGATCATGGCGAGAATGTCTGCTAATCATCGGGGATGGCCGGATTTGCTACCTCTCACCTTACTGGCGTACAGAACGTCGGTGCGTACTTCTACAGGGGCAACCCCTTACGCTTTGGTATACGGAATGGAGGCTGTTCTGCCAGTTGAGGTTGAGATGGCGTCTCTCAGAATCTTGATTGATGCTCAGATAAACGAGGAGGATTGGATGCAAAGTCGGTATGACCAATTGGCCCTAATTGATGAAAGGAGGGTGGCTGCTGTTTTGCACGGTCAGTTATATTAGCAAAAGAATCTCTCGATCGTACGACAAAAAGACAAGACCTCGGAAGTTCAAGGAAAATGACCTAGTGCTAAAGAGAGTCATGCCTTGTCAAAACGAAGCCAAAAGGAAGTTTGCCCCGAGCTGGGAAGGACCTTTTGTGATTAAGAAAGTGTTGTCCGGAGGAGCCCTCATATTGCAAGAGATGGACGGTGAGGTGTTTCCACAGCCCATTAATTCTGACTCGGTGAAGCGGTTCTACGCTTAAAAAAAATCATCATTTTCTCCTCTTTCTTTGAAGAACGAACTACGTAGGACCTAATCTCCCGACTTGTGGGAGTACGTAGGCAGCCATCAAGGCATGGTCCATTTCTTTACAAAATAATACTTTCTCTAACCAAAACCGATTCCCAACAGCCAGAAAAACCTTCCTATACCTTCGAAACCTTCCCGAAACCAGCCACCTAATCAACTTCATCACAAATGACATAACCCTAATCCAACCAAACAGTTAGCCAAAATCTAAGACTCAGTCCGATGAAATCAACAGGGTGTGTGGCAATATCTGTCAAATCTCCATCAAGACTTGAGAAGAGTAAGAAGGCGAAATATCAAAATCGTGGTTAGCTGGATAAAATGAGGATCCAATGAAAGACAACGATACGACAAAAAAGGGAAAATGTCTAAATTTAAATACATGTCTATATATATAAGTTATTTTGTTACAAGATTTCTCTTTCGATAACCGATGAAACTGACATAGTCTATGTAGAAAATAAAATGATCTACAAATCTGAAACTAACTGAAGCAGGATGGATAAGGTGATGGATAGATCTGAAGCATCGGCATCCCCTGCAATCTGCTGCCCCATCATGTCGATGCGATCCAATAAAGCAGTGGCTCGGCTAACAGTCTCAGAGTGAGCATCTATAACTGCCCTAGTCTGCAATACAATGGCGTCTCTGTCAGTAAGGCAACATCTCTGGCCAGAATAGCAGCATCTCTCTCAACAAGAGCAGCGTCCCTCTCAGCCTCAGTAGTAATCAAGGCCAGTCGGATCCGGCTATCCTCAATAACCTGACTAGGGGCAGAATCAGCTGAGGTGGAATAAGGAATATGGGCAGGAGTGGAGAAGCCTTCAAAATCATATCTGGACATTATCTCTGTAGACTCAGGAGGAATAAATACCTCTGGGGTGGTATCATCTGTGAAAATCACTCGAGAGTCATCAAATACTCCAGTCTGACTCAAACCAACCATATCAGAGTCTCCGTGCAACCATTGCACATAAGCAGATGTCTGAATGGGGCAACTCTCACTATACTCGGCAAAGATCCTGTGAGACCAAAGATCATATACCCGCAGTAGATCTCTCTCTGTCTGGGGTGATATGAGGAATCGGTAGTCGGCTGCGCCCGTGAAAGGGTGAAAATCCTGTATCTGATCAAACTGCCCCATAACCGCTAAGGGATGATAAGTCGTCACGCCTCTCAAGCCAGAAATAGGGATGAAATCCAAGGTGGGCACATGAGTCGAGAAGCTCGTGAAGGAGCAATAACCCGAATAGATCAAGAGATGAAAGGGCTCCTCAATAGCCGATAAGAATTCTATCTAGGAAGCCGCATCAATATAGCTCACGGGACGGGACGAAAATTGCATGGCTATGTCGTAGCTGAAGCAAAACCCATGGCGACGGAAATGACCGATGGGGCTGAGATGGCTCATAAACCATACATACAACAAAACAGAGCTCCCTCTGAATACTCTGCCTCAGAAAGACTTACAATATGAGGCTGACATGTAGGTGTCTGCTAGTATCATGGGAATAATGGTGTGATCCTCCTGAAGGGCTCTAGTGGCTGCAATAACTCGCATATCCAACAGATCGGATCCGGATGGCAGATACAAAACTGAGATAACACAAGCCATCAAAACATCTACTCTCAAAGCGCCCCAACGCTCCTCAGATACGGAAAAATCACCAGAGAATAGATGAAAACTGTCGGGTGAGCCGAATCGGTCAATTAGGAAATGAAAGGAAACTAGATGGTCTGATGTGATCACCGATAACAGAACTGTCCTCCGCAACCCAGTAAAAGTCAAGAACTGACAGCTCATGGGACCAGCTGTGACCCTGGCACAAGGACCATCCAAAGACAAGTCGGTAAAGCGGGCATACTCCTCAAGAGTAGGGGTCAACTCCACTGTCCCTAATCTGAACACCTGACGGGCAGGGACCCAATAGCTCAGAATACCCTCCGCAAAGCCCGCTGGCACCTAAAAGGATAATAAGGACCAGGAATGTCCCAGAAGACCATCTGCAATAACCCTGTCGCCCGGCGACAAACTGTCCAACTAGCAGAAAAGCCTGCCAACCAACCCTGTGGGAGGACCGAGATCCAAACGTACCACAGCGTCGGGTGACGACATCTGTGAAAAATAGTGTCAAAAAGACTATGCATGGGTCATTCTCTATCCATGAATAAAAAACATGCATCATACAGTTAATAATAGAGCAATTGATCAAATTTTCAAACCCATTTGACTTGTTATGTGAAAATAAAACACGAGATTTCTACCAATCGGGTGCAGAACACGACGAATCGATTGTCGGAGCAGGACCCGGCAGGAACGAGGTGATGTACGAAACGATCAACCGGAAACGAGACCCGGTGCCGATGAGACGATCAACCGGAAATGAGACCCAGTGCCGACGAGACGATCAACCGAAAAACGAGACCCGGTGCAGATGAGTCAACCAATCGGAGACGAGAACCGATACAGACGAGTCGACCAATCGGAGACGAGAACCGATACAGGCGAGTCGACCAATCAGAGACGAGAACCGATACAGACGAGACGACCCATCGGAGACCAGACCTTACATCTACGAGACGATCGATCGGATACGAGACCCAATAGTTATGAGACGACGACGATTCCAAGAGGACGACGATTACGAGACGGAGCACAACATCTGCGATAACGATTATAGCAACGACCTGTCAGAGACGGAACCCGACAATAACGATGCGATCAGCGATTGAGTCCTGTTGAGATCGATACTCATAATAAATTTACGATTGCATGATGCATTGACACCTTTACGAATGTTTTGCATGCCTTACATCTTATGTTGCATCATAAGCTATATGTGTTGCATCATGTATGTACTGTCATTCTTATGCACTGTCATTCATGCATCGGGTGTCTACTTCTTTATCATGTTCATTTCATTTAACATTTCATAAACATGATAAAGAGGGGCAGCTGTAGACACCCAAATTTTGCACTTCGTATACTAACCCTGACAGGAGGGCAAAATCGTCAATTAACCCAGCCTACGAGAACGAAAGGTGGACATAAGTACGAACACTCAAAACCACCACAACGACTTGCGATCAAAGCCAACACGTCAACGAGCAGATATCAGGAATCGACTAATGGCCACTATGCTTGCTTGCTCGGCGGTGAGCTGGTGGGGGTCGGGGGGGGGGGGGGGGCAGCGCCCCTGGAAACCAAGCTCCAAATACAAATCTTGTATCATGTCGCAGCCATTCGAAACGAGCATTCCTGAATGATATGGCACGTTTCCCAGCGGTTCTCGGACTGCAAAATACAAGCCTTTCAACGAAAACCAACATTACGACACGAGAATCGAGGTATGGTACAAAAATCGAGAAAATCAGCCCAGCCAGGCGCAGATCAATCTGCGGCCAATGATGGGACGACTGACGACACGGCACTCGAGCGCGGCGCGGGGGAACCGAGGCTCGGCGCGGGGGGGGGGGGGCAGTGGCGGAACCAGGACCATATTTAAGGGGGGTCAAAATCTCTCAGTAAAAAAAATTATTTATTAACGCTTGAACTGTTTCTTTCGGCTATATGACGGAGAGGAGGCAACTGTATTCTGCGACTCTGCATAGCTTGAAAACGTCTCAAAATTTGTTAGTTTTCAATTGTTGAAAAAATATCTTTCTCAATATAAACTATCAGACTGTCTTTCATCCACTCGTCTCCCATTTTATTACGCAAGTCAGTCTTGACAATTTTCATCGCAGAAAATACTCTTTCAACAGTAGCAGTCGCAACTGGTAATACCAAAGCCAACTCGATCAATCGATATACCAATGTAAAAGTTATATTTCTTCTTGTTTCAATCAGCTTCTTAGCAAGACTTCCCAAACCTTCGATCCCAAAAAAGTGATTATCGCATCGCATATCATAAATGTAATTAACAAGTTGATCCCCAAGCATCATGCGATCAGTCACTGAGAAATCTTCTGGATAAAGCTCAGCAAGACGGAGTAACTTATTTTTGTCAAACTTCGAGAACGAATCACTTGGATCAAGACATGATATGCATAAAAAGTAACTCTGTGCTTGCTTCTGAAAAACGATTGTTCATCTCTTGAATAATTGAATCAACAACCTACATTGTAATAATGAAAAATCAACAAAAAAAAGATAAATTCTTGGATAGGAATTAATGAAAAAAGATTTATAGAGATTATATTTATACCTGACAAAAAATCTCAACACGATAATGATGAAAATTAGTAATAATTTGTCCATTGCGCTTGCTACGCCCGCGAGATCTCATGTTGTCTTCCATATTAATTATTGAGATCATGTTCTTCTCGCAAAAAATATTAACTTCCTTCAAACAATTCTCCCATTCCGCCTCCCTAAAATCCTGTAGTCGAGCTTTCATTACCCCAATCAATCTCACAGCATGTACAATGTTTTGATCTTTTTGTTGTAAGGCAAGTGAGAAATCATTTGTGATTCCCAATAAAAATTTCATCAAATGCATCACAAATACAAATTCATAATTCTCCATCTTTTCAATCAAACTAATGGCTATACCGCTATTATAATCAGAAGCACCATCATCATGCACATTTTCAAGCACTTGTAATACGGAAGTCCAAATAGACATAAGACGGATTATAGTTATGTAATGTGACCCCCAACGAGTATCTCCTGGTCGTCTTAAACTCGTTTCTTGATTTTTTTCCTTTACCACTAACTATCTCTTCCTTTTCCAAACACTCTACGATCCTATCATGTTCAAGCTGTCTAAGTTTATCTTTCCTTTTACATGATGCTCCAGCCACATTCACAATCATAGTAACATATTGAAAAAAATCACTCACAATACGACTGCTCTTGGCAACAGCAACAACAACTAATTGGAGTTGGTGAGAAAAACAATGGACATACCTTGCATATGGATTTTCTTTTAGAATAAGAGCCTTCAATCCATTGAACTCGCCTCGCATATTTGAAGCCCCATCATATCCTTGACCTCTTAATCTTGATAATGACAATTTATGTTTTGCAAACAATTCATCAATAGCATTCTTCAAAGAAATAGATGAAGTCTCAGGCACATGTACCACACCAAGAAACCTTTCAATCACCTCTCCATGATTGTTTACATATCTCAAAACAACTCCCATTTGCTCCTTTATTGAAACATTTTGAGACTCATCAACCATAATAGAAAAGATGTTGTCCCCAATATCATTAATGATGGCAAGTGTAGTTTCCACAGCACAAGCACTTGCTAGTTCTTTTTGAATTTTTGGAGAAGTCATTTGATTGTTTCTAGGAGCATGCTCATTAACTACCTTGCCTACTTCTTCATTTCGTCGACTGTACCACTCAAAAAACTCAAGGAAATTTCCTTTATTTGATGAAGTCGATGACTCATCATGTCCACGAAAAGGCAAACCTTGCTTCAAAAGAAGGTGTGTGACATCCAAAGCCGCCGTTAAATGGGTGCGATAAGCAACCTCCATCTCTTGCCCTTGTGCTAGTAGTATATGTGACACACTCTGCCTTTGATTTTGAAAACCTTGAAGTTGTATTCTAGCATCATTATGAGCACTATTCGAAGCACCCACATGTTCATGAAATTTTTCATTTGCCTTTTTCCAGTTGCTGAACCCTTTTTTTGTAAAAGCATCTACTCTATTTGAATTGCTAAATAGATAGCAGCAAAAGCAAAAGGCCAAATCCTTTGAAATGTTATACTCCAACCATTCAAAATTTTTAAACCAAGCGGGCCGAAAGCTTCTCTTCACGTTAGAAAAATATTTTTGGGGATAATTATGGGCAATTGGTTGACATGGACCTCTAGTCAAATACTCCCTTCGAACTTGATCTCTAATCATAATATCAAAGTCTTCAATTGATTTACGTAACCCCGGATCACTAACAATATCATTCAAATTGAACTCCACTCGTGAATTATTTATACCACCACTTGCTTCGGAACTTGGTAATTGATTATTAGAAGAATCAACATTTCTTGGTCGCTTAATCAAGTATTTATCCATAATCTATAATAAATAAAAATATCAATTACTAATCAATAATTTCAACAATTTAAACATTTCATAATAATTTCATCATTCATCAATTCAATTATTCAAATTTTCAAAATCAAACAGTTCATCATAATTTCATCAAAACATCAACTAACCTTATTCAATAATTTTAATTATTTCACAAACAAATGAACAATATATCATAAATATACCATAAAATGATAAATATACAATATTAATTTAAATATTCAATGAAAATAACACAATCTCTAATTCATGGTATAAGTAACAAATTCTAAATATCTAATTTAATGGCAAAATTAAGCACAAAGAAATAAAGAATTAAGAAACCTGGAGGCTGGAGAGAGAAAGGGAGAAGTCCCGAGTCCACCGCCGCCATCCGCCGAACCATCGATCGAGTCCACCACCGCCGGAAAGGAAAAGTGAGATTTGAGAATGAGAGCACTGAGTTGGACAAGTGAGTAGTCTACAAAAAGGAATTAAAGGAAAGGCGGAGGCGGCAGTAGCCTGTATCCAGTAGGTTAAAGCTTAAAGTAAAGGTTAGCTTTTTTTTTTAACCTTACATGAAACGACGTCGTTTCATGTAAGTTAAAAAAAAAAGCCTAACATGTTGTCGTTTCCGTTTTGCAGACTTGCAGGTGCAGGCTTGCAGCGGCGAAGAAGAAGGCTGAGGCCTGAGGGCTGAGGGGCAGCAGGCGGCAGCGGGAAGGCATCAAGGCAGCAACTAGCAGAGGTACCAGGGTCGTTTGCCCCCTCCGACCCCCCTAGTTCCGCCGCTGGGGGGGACCGAGGCTAGCCGCAGATCAATCTGCGGCCAAGCCGCGGATCAATCTACAGCTGCCTCTAGCAGCCTTTATCAGTGCAGTTCTTCATTTTTCATCCAGGGAAAAGGAGTTTGAAAAAAAGAAGAAGGAAAGCAGCAGCAAGCAGCGGCGGGACAGGAGAGAAAAGAGAGAAAAAGTGAGGATTTATACCCCTTTTGTTAGATTGTATCACATACACTTTCTACTCTATTTAATATACGAGTTTATACGCATCGTGGTGTCATTTGCAAGGTGAAAAGCCCTTTTTTATAGCATTTTTGTTATATCATTTTGTTAAACTTTTTGTCATTCGGGCTATATTAAATGTAGTTTTTCTTGTATATTATTGAGGATCCATGGATTAAGGACTATTAGTGAGCGTTCCAACGGAACGAAATTCTTCCCAATGGCCCGATGATATCCATTTGGTGATTTTTAACTCGTTATGGTAATGTATTATGCGTAGTGTAGTTAGATTGCTATTTTAGGATATTGTGACGTGTTAGGCAACCCAGTGTTGCTTATTTTTTGTAGTATCCATTTTGTGGGTGTGTAGCAATTTTGGATGTGAGCCTAACAACGCGACCCCGTGGTCCAAATCCGATGATGGACATTTTTGGGTGTATGTAGTAGGGTCGATGTACCCTTTATTGTAAATATGTAATTGTCGGGCCTTAAAACGATATCAAGTTGAAAATCGAGTTTAAGGCCCCGTAATAGTGGAATATGTGATTATGGGCGTTTGGGGTTATTTTGATGGCTCACATGTCCATGAATAGCCCCCACGCATTTTAATGCTTGATTTGATTTACGACACAAAAACTGATTTCAAAGCTAAACGATGAAGATTTCCATAAAATCAATCAAATTAGGTTATTAGCACCACGAGACTTAAAATTGGAAGTGCTAATGAATGTCGATTCCGATTTAAACGAGAAGGCTAAAGAAAAAATCGTTTTCAAACATCACAAAAATGGTTTTATAAAAATAAATAACGTTTTATTAAATCTTTGTGCATAGGGTTAAAGAGATCCTAGAAGTTGCCCGTCATTTTATTTACGAAAGCAATGTATAGGTCCCGATTCCTATTTTGACGAAGGTTTAAGAACTCTTGTTTTGCCAAAACGACACCTAATGAAAATCTTGCAGCTTTTGATAATTAAAATCAAACCTTTCTCATAAAAAATAAAGCTTTCTCGTATAGGCCGAAGGACATTCTAAAGCATTCTCAAATTAAAACACGACTTTTCATAAAAAACCAAATGGTTTTTTCATGCAAACTCACCACAACATTCACATAGGCACACACACGCGCACACACACATTTTAAGAATTAAAGGATAGGAAAAGCATCGAGATTGCGGTAACCGTGTTTCACGGAAGTCGGGGGGTGCCTAACACCTTCCCCTCGCTTAAGCAAGCCCCCGAACTCTATGAATCTCGGTTTGTAGACCAATTAATTCGGAGTCACATATGAGCCAGTGATTTACGAAAATGAAGCTCGGATGAGTTGGTACATCCATTTCAAATATACCAACTGGCGACTCTGGTTAATTGGCTCATCATAAAAAACGATCTTTCAAAACCCCATCGACATTTGTGCCGACCTTTTCCAAAAAATCATCTAATAAAAAGGCTAAAATTGGAAAGGGTAATAATTAGCTTAGAAGCGATTTTCCCGGCGTTGACATCTATTTTATTTCTTTTGCGAGTGCGTTTTACGCTCTATCTCACAATTACCTCAGTATGTACAATGTTCATCTCTATTAGGCTATTCATAACTACCCGTGTAGCGGACCTTCCACCTATGACTCCCAAACCAGTTGGCTTTAGGGCATAAAGCGTTGAGACACTCCAACGGGTTTACTTATCCGAGTAATTACGGCCACAGAGATAAACTAGCCAAGACTACTCATAACCATCATTTTTACTTATCATTCACACATTATATATATATATATATTAGAACTATTAAACAATATATATGATGGTCATCGAAGCAGTATAATTGTTACTTAATTTGGCCTCTTGAGTTTTAATCAAACAAATTTAGCAAAAAAAAAAGTATAATTGTTACTTTATGTAATTCAGCAGGCATACAGAGGTTTCTTAAACCTTCATCAGCATCTAATTCATTTAGCTTAACTTATCTTCAATCAATTCAATACATTAGATATGTGAAAGCCCATGATCTCAAGTAATGACAACACTAATCAACAATCAAAATGTAGAAAAGCAATCATTATCCATTATCCTGAAATTAACAACTAAATCACAAAATTATCATCATAGGTCATATGTTCCCCCCATCAGCTACCAAGACAAAGCTTATGCGATTCTAGAATGCCAGATGCAAATGCAAAAGCAACAAATTGTGAAAACTAACAAACTATGCAAACATAAACATGCAAATGCAACATAATATGCAACACACACGTAATGTAATTCCACCCCTAAACTTGGCAAATCAATGTCCTCATTGAATAAGTTATAAAAATTAAAAACAAAGAGGACTCCCCTGTCCGAGGATTATCACTCTTCACCGTGTTCCTCATCGTCGGGCTCTTCATTTGACTCCTCGGGTGGAAAGACTGGCAATGGGAGAGGATCGGGAAAATGGAATGGCCCTGCGCTGGGGTTTAGCCGATTGAACGCAGCTGCCAACGCCGCTTGGAATTGGTTGTTGTTCTGACTTATGACATCTTGACGTTCGACTAGGCGGGAGTTCTCTATCAAGAGCTCAAAATGACAAGCCTTCATATGTTGATGCAGTTAACGTAGTTATTGGTCGAGCTGTCTTGATGTAGTGGATGGGCCTGCCTCATCTTGCTGCGACATAATGAATCCAAGGCCCCTCGGGTGCTTTTCTGCTCCTTTCCAAACTTTATAGCGGATTATTAGAGCGTGATCAATAACTGGCCAAGGTTTTATTACCATTGAGTGCCCAACCCATCGTAGTCCGACATTATAACATAGAGACGTAATCAATATTGGGTGAGGGAATCCGCCAGTTGTGGCACCACCCCGCACATATCTCTTTCTAGAACTCTCAATCACTACCCCAACATTGATCGTCTTCCATGTGATTAAACTGTAGAGAAGGACCGCCCTTTCTTTGGTGACATGACTAAAGTGGTTGGTTGGCATCAAACGCACACATATAAAGGCAAACCATGCGTTGCCATACCTACTCAGCTCTGATTGAGGAAATGTCATAGCACCGCGTCCTTTAATATCCCATTTTGTCCCAAGCTTGCACAATTCCACAATCATTTTCTCATAGTTTGGCCCATTCCGCACATACTCGACATGTTAATCAGTTAGTTCACTAAAGTTTGGCAAGCCAAAGTATGCATTGATGGCGTCACTCAGAATTGAAATCCTTTGGCCCCTCACTTGTACTGTGCTGAATTGCCCCTCTTGCAAATTAGTGTAGAACTTGTTGTAATAGGTTGCTTTAATGATTTGATTCTATTTCTTTGTTGAATAGTTTGTTTATTTATTCCTCATGAGGCCTGTCTCATGATGACTTTCTTTCCCTGGGGTATGCCCCTTTGCCATTGTTCTTATGGTTTTTGATATACAACAACAAATTTAGCAAAATAAAAATAAAAATTAGTGTAGAACTCTTTTACAATCAGTGCAATTGCCACGCCCGGTTGCGCCGTGAAGTTTAACCAACTCTTCTCATTAATCATTAGCGCCAATTCACCATTGTTGTCTGGGTCCGGTACAATTCCCCTCTCCGGAATGAAAGTATGATTCTCCCACGCCTTATACTTATCAGCCGCTTCCACATTGATAAAATGCTTCCTATCATAGGTTTTGGATGATTTTGAACTTGACTCATCACCTCTTTGACGCTTAGATGCCATGCTTGCAGTATAACTGACCAATATCCGATCAAAATAGATTTACAAGGGTAACCCAACTCTAAAATAGCCTTAAAGTTTCACTTGGACAATTAAACAAACACTTGGTGTGCACTCTTTAAAAGCAGTCTTGTTGAATCCTCCCCCAAACTTGATTCACTCCAAATCTGTTGGCTAATCAGTCCACAGTGCTTCTCCAAGTCAAAAGAACAACAAAGTAAAACAACCCAAACCCAATTGAGCCAACACAAACTCAATCGGGTGACCGATTAAAAGAAACTTCAATTCTCCAAATTAATTTTTTTTTGTTAATGTGGAGTTTCCGACCCGCGGGTCGACTAATCTCTTCAGCCCGATACCAGAGCGGTTTGCTACCCGACTTGTGTCAGGGGTACCATACAAAGCAATTCCAAGTAATCTATATATAAAATTTGCAACACTTACTTAATGGAATGTTTGTGGACTATTTGAAGAAGAGAAACCCTAAATTCCTGGCGGAGAGAATCCGCCCACTTTGCTAATTTAGTGCTAATGTTGACTGAGGAATAGGTTGGATTTGCCCGTTTTGAACTTGGATTGCAAGGGAGATGAGGGATCGTGGTTATGAATCGGATGAAGTTTGGTTATGGGTGAATTTGGTTGAGGGTGCACGGTAATGAGAGGAGGGGAGTATGTGTGGAAGGGCTTTGGGTCTAGGTGTATTAGGAGGTTGAATGAAAGTTCCTGCCCTTATATTTCCCCGTGTCCAGAACTTAGCGCCGGACGCGCTCAATTTGGTTCATTTCAGCGTTGACTGCGCTAACCTCCAGAGAGCTCAGTGCCGACCGCGCTGAATCCTTTGCTTTCCAGCGCCGACTGCGCTCGTTGCTGGCAGCATACAAATTGTTCTTGCTTTTTTGTTTTCCAAGGCCATTTTGCTTGATTTCTGAAATACCAAATAGGCAAAAATTAGGATCAACAACTATAGAGTACCGATAACCATTAAAGACTAGTGTCACAACTACTGAATCCTAAGAAATTAAATAAAACAAAAACAAAAAATACATTTGCAAATAGAAAATAAATAAAATTAGGTTGCCTCCCAATGAGCCCTTGGTTTTGAGTCCTCAGCCCGACTACTCCCTATTCTATTATGGATTGGCGAGGACAATTGAGGACTTTTGGTGATCAAAATCACCACCCCAATAGTGCTTTAGGCATTGTCCATTGATCTTGAATGGCTGTTCTTGATTTTTGTCCATTATCTCAACGGCGCCATGTGGAAATACAGTTTTGACAAGGAATGGTCCCGACCATCGGGACTTAAACTTTCCTGGGAAGAGTCTTAGTCTCGAATTGAATAGAAGAACCGCTTGCCCCAACTTAAACTTCCTTTCGATGATTTTCTGGTCGTGCCACCTTTTGACTTTTTCTTTGTATAACCTTGAGTTCTCATATGCTTGCAAGCGAAATTCATCAAGTTCGTTAAGTTGGAGAAGCCTCTTCTCCCCTGCAGCTGTGAGATCGAAATTCAACTTTCTGATGGCCGAATATGCCTTGTGCTCAAGTTCAACAAGAAGGTGGCATGCTTTGCCATAGACTAGCTGATAAGGAGACATGCCAATGGGTGTCTTGTATGCAGTTCTATATGCCCAAAGAGCGTCATCCAACTTCATTGACCAATCCTTTCATGTTAGATTCACGATCTTTTCCAGAATTCGCTTTACTTCTCTGTTGGACACTTCTGCCTGGCCACTCGTCTGGGGGTGATAAGCTGTAGCAATTCTGTGATTTACTCCATACTTAGCCAAGAGAGCTGTGAAATATTTGTTATAGAAGTGGCTCCCCTCATCACTGATTATTGCTCTTGGGGTGCCGAATCTGGTGAAGATGTTTTTCTAAAGGAATTTCAAGACGACTTTGGCATCATTCGTTGGTAAAGCACAGGACTCAACCCATTTAGAGACATAGTCTACTGCCAAAGGATATACAAGTTGCTGAAAGAAGATGGAAATGGCCCCATGAAGTCAATTCCCCATACATCAAAGATTTCCACTTCCAAGATTGTATTCAAAGGCATCTCATGATGTTTGGAGATATTACCCACCCTTTGGCATCTGTCGCATCTTTGAACGAACTGGTGGGCGTCCTTGAATAAAGTGGGCTAATAGAATCCAGCTTGTAACACTTTGGCAGCTGTCCTTTCACTTCCATAGTGTCCCGCATATAAAGAGGCATGGCATGCAAATAAGATATTTTCTGTTTCGCTATTTGGAACACATCGACGAATCATCCGGTCAGCGCATTGTTTGAATAAAAATGGCTCACCCCACATGTACTGTTTCACATCATGTAGAAATTTCTTTTTCTGTTGTCGTGTCAAATCTGGAGGGATCACATTGCTGACTAGATAATTGACAAAATCAGCAAACCATGTAATTTCTGAGCTAACTGCAAACAATTGTTCATCTGGGAAACATTCATTGATTAACACCTTCTCTTCCTTGTCTTGCTCCGGACTCACTAATCTTGAGAGATGGTCCGCCACTTGATTCTCCGTACCTTTGCTATCCCGGATTTCCAAATCAAATTCCTGAAGAAGTAGAATCCACCTAATCAATCTTGGTTTTGCATCTTTCTTGGAAATTAAATACCGGATAGCAGAGTGATCCGTGAAAACCACAACTTTGGTCCCAATAAGGTAAGAACGGAACTTGTCAAAAGCATACACTACTGCAAGTAGTTCCTTCTCGATGGTTATGTAATTCAACTGAGCCTCCGATAATATCTTGCTAGCGTAATAGATGGCATGAAAAATCTTTTCCTTGCGCGGACCCAAAACAGCCCCTACCGCATAATCACTAGCATCACACATTAATTCGAATAGCATAGACCAATCAGGTGCCACGATCACAGGTGTTGTTGTTAATTTCTTCTTTAAAAGTTCAAAAGCTGACACACAATCCTCATCAAATCTGAAAGGTACATCCTTCTCCAATAAACTGCATAATGGCTTTGTAATCTTGAAAAAGTCCTTTATGAATCTGCAGTAAAATCTGGCATGCCCCAAGATACTACGAATCCCCTTAACTAAAGTAGGCGGTGGTAAATTCTCTATTGTTTTTAGTTTGGCCTTATCTACCTCCAGCCCCTTAGCTGACACCTTATGTCCAAGGATGATCCCTTCCTGCACCATGAAATGACACTTCTCCTAGTTTAGCACAAGATTGGTTTCCACACAACATTTTGACACCATAATCAAATTTTCCAAACAGTTGTCAAAAGAATCCACAAAGACTGAGAAGTTATCCATAAAAACTTCCACATTCTGTTATACCATATCTGAGAAAATGGCCATTATACACCTTTGAAAAGTTGCCGGTGCATTACAAAGCCTAAACGACATCTGCCTAAATGCAAAAGTACTGTAAAGACAAGTAAATGTCGTCTTCTCTTGATCCTCTGGGGCGATGCCAATCTGATTGTACCCTGAATATCTATCTAGCAAGCAATAATACTCATGTCTTGTTAATCTGTCCAACATTTGATCAATAAAGGGCAAAGGGAAGTGATCCTTTCGTGTGGCTTTGTTGAGCTTCCCATAGTCCATACAAACCCTCCATCCAGTTACTATCCTTGTTGGTATCAGCTCATTGTTCTCATTTGCCACCACTGTTATTCCCCCTTCTTTGGAACACATTGCACTGGGCTCACCCAGGAACTATCAGAGATAGGGTATATAATCCCAGCATCTAACCATTTTAGAATCTCCTTATTTATCACTTCTTTCATTATAGGATTGAGCCTTCTCTGTTGTTCGATTGTGGGTTTGATATCATCCTCCATAAGAATTTTGTGCATACGGAATGAAAGACTGATTCCTTTGATGTCTGCAATGGTCCATCCTATTACCGCCTTGAACTCTCGAAGAACTCTTATCAGCTTACTTTCCTGAAATTCGTTAAGTGTAGATGCAATAATAATAGGTAAAGTAAACGAATCACCCAAATATGCATACCTGAGATGATTAGGTAGAGGTTTGAGCTCAAGTGTAGGAGGTATCTCTAGAGATGACTTCAAACGATCCGGAGACTTTTCTGTATACCCCAATAGCTCGAAAGGAATTTTTAACCTATTTACCCTTGGCAGTGCATCTAACATCTACAGATATTCGGTCAACTCTGGATCATCTATATCAATGTCTCCAATTAGTGTAGTTTCCAAAAGATCCTTATTCATTACCCTCAAACACTCTTCATCCACAGCTTTGTTAACAACATCTATTCAAAAACATTCCTCTTCATTTGTAGGGGATTTCATAGCTTTGAATACATTAAATGTAACCTCTTGATCTTGAACCTTCATAGTCAATTCGCCCTTCTATACATAGATGAGAGTTCTGCCAGTTGCCAAAAATGGTCTCCCAAGTATAATAGGAATGTCATTGTCCTCCTTATAATCTAAGATGATAAAGTCAACTGGGAATATGAACTTGTCCACCTTCACTAGAATGTCCTCCTCAATTCCCCTAGGATATATAACTGACCGATTTACAAGCTGTAGAGATATGTTTGTGGGTTTTGGTGCAGGTAGTCCCAACTGAGTGTACACCGACAAAGGCATAAGATTGATGCTTGCACCCAAAATCACAGAAACACTTGTTGAATGATAAGTTACCAATAGTGCAAGGAATGGTAAAACTGCCAGGATCCTTCAACTTCGGAGGCAACTTCCTTTGCAATACCGCACTGCACTTTTTAGTCAAAGCTACTGTAACACTCCCTTTCAAAAATAGAAAGAGAGGTTACGTACAAAATATAACAAAACTACAAATGAATAGAGAGCTTTATGCCACAAAAGAATATCTCTACCGCCAAAATGAACTATTATAATTAATTTGGCAAGAAATAATCATGAAAGGCAATACTAAATTTCGAAACAAGTAGCACGAATAAATTAAAATCATAAGAGTTTCGTTGAAAGAGTACGGAATTCGTACCTGGATTAAGCAATTTAATACCCAAAATTATAATCTCAATATAATTTATTAAACTCCTTCTGTCCGAGCTAATTAAACAAAATAATAATAATTATAAGTACATTTGCAAAAATATTATTTTCATCTGTAATCCTTTAATAATTAATACTATTATAATCACTCAAATAAATTTCACATTTTAAATTTTCAAAAAGACTTACATAATACCTTATCAAAATTTTACAAAAGTAAACTGCATTAATATGGCAGAAAAGATATATCATAGTTATATGTATACTCAGTACATCACCTTATTCAAAATAAAATTATAAAGTCATAATTTGGTAAATTTTATGTATAGGTAAAGTAATTTAATTCGAACGTCGGCATCAATTCTTTTCTCACATGCTTTACAAGAGGTTTACCTTCAATACATACATATGTACATATAAAGAATATAGACAATGTAATATGCATCTAGCTAGAATCTTGGAAACAGATTCACTCTTAGATTATAAACTAATTTGGCTTAAGAGGGCATGATGCTTTACATGGCACCAGCAAGGCTGTATGTAATAAAGGGAATAGTTTTAAATAACAGTATATCAATTAATTACTTACCGAAAAAAGGATTAGTCTGAGATTTGTTATTGTTTCTTCCGCTGCCTCTATGCCGTTCTCTCCCCTTAATAAGTTCGGAAGAGATGTAAGTGAGGGAGATTAGGTTTTGCTTATTTATATATTAACAAGTTTTATTAATCTTCTTAGTCATAATAGTATTTAATATTACCCATATATAAATTAAACCCAATTAGTATTAAGGCCCAATTTTATTAAATTAATTTCCATCACTTATTAATACTTCTTAGCCCACATAAATTAAATAACCTCTTTGACCCAAATAAATGACAAAGTCCAATTAATATACTTATAAAAATATAATAATAATAATAATAATAATTATTATTATTATTTTCTGGGTATTACATTACCTCCCCCTTAAAAGGATTCCGTCTTCGGAATCAAATGAAAAGAATGTACCTAATTTTCAAAGAGGTGCGAATACTCTGCTCGAATAGACTCCTCCATCTCCCAAGTAGCTTCCCACTCCGAATGGTTCTTCCACAAAACCTTAACAAACGGAATTGTCTTTCTTCTCATAATCCGCCCTTGACGATCTAAAATCGCCTCGACTTGCTCATCACAAGAAAGATCACCCTAAATCTTATCAAACGGATATTGCACCACGTGCAACGGATGATAATGGTAACTCCTTAACACCGACACATGGAACACATTATGCACATGAGCTAGCTTTGGAGATGTGCAGTGGGGAATGACAAGGTTGTTGTTGTGAATTGGTTCATTAAGTATTGAGCAGATTTTTGTTGATATGTGTTGATATTCATGATTGGTAATTGAATTGAAACTTTTGAAATTTTGGTTGAGTAGAATTCAGTTGATTTCAATATGACCTTTGTTTTGGTTTACACGAGGACGTGTAAACGCTAAGTGTGGGGGAATTTGATGAGTGCATAATGTTCTATGATTTTGATTCTTTTATGTTTGGTTTTATTACATGTTTTATGTGTATATAGACTTATTAAGGTGTTTATTGATTTCATGAGGAATTGAAACTAAAAGAGGAAAAAGATGGAAACATTGTTGCTGATGAAGGTCCGGCGCAGCCGCGCTGGAAATGAACTAGGATACAGCGCGGCTGCGCTGCTCTGCATAAATGAAAAATGGCTCTCTACCATTTGGGCGCGGCAGCGCTGGAAATGGCTTAGGATTGGGCGCGTTCGCGCGTGGTCGGGAACAGTGATTTTAAAGGCTTTGTAATTTTTATCAAATTTCTACTCCAATCAGGATTATTATTTCTTAGAGCTTTAAGACTTTGTTCTACGCGTATAAATAGATGTTTCTAGTCAAGTTTTAGGGACTTGTTTTTCTACAAGTGCAAACCCTAGTTTTGGAGCAAGATTTGTAACGTCCCCAAATCCGGGTCCCTTAAACCTCGGACCTGGTGCGTCACGATACATCATATTTACAACTACTGCGAAAGATATAAACATAAATTGTTTATACAATAATCTCTGCTACATATCCCAAGGCCTATAACCTTTATAATACATACCTTCACTAACTAAAAGGGTTTACAATATCATTTACATCAGATAACTAATTAGTTACCATGCATAACACTATAATCTTGTCCTTTGCTTCTGTCTTTGTCTTTCCTCGAACATTCGTATTAATCTGAAATTTGTTATCATTATATAGCAAGGTGAATAACTACTTTGCTCAGCAAGTTTAAATACAATAAGGATATATCATGATTGAAAGAATGAATAAGCTTTAGAGTTTTTTTTTCAACAATATAATAATTGTGAAGGAGCATGAATCAGAGTTTCAATAATTGAATGACTGAATTCAATAATACTGGGTGTCAATAATGACCATGAACAAATTTAACTAAACCTTAAGGTAATGAAGGTAATCAGGCTTTCATACTTGATGAACATATGCAATATGCACTAAGTGCGAATCAATAATCATAGATGTGGAATAATCAACAATAATTAACCACTAACATGCTTGAAAGATAATAACTCGAGTCTGAGTTAGGGAACTTGCATTTCGATATAAAAATGAAGTTAAGATACTTGCACAAGGATAGGAGACTTGCATGTACCGTCGATTACCGCTACGCAATTTAACTTAATCTTTTATAAAAGACATATCAGTTATAAGATTGATCTTTCAATTAACATCACATATATCACCTTATAATATCACTTCTTTATCAATAAATTATCTAACATTTAACGACATAACTAAATATTAGATAACATCTTAGCACTATACGCATTCATAATCCTAAAGCGTGCACACACCGAGTCTTTAACAGTGTTCAATATAGTATGCTGAGTGGTTTTTCACAAACAACCAACAAACTAGTTTCCGTCTTGTCTACACTGTTTTCACAGTGAGTTAGATCGGTTGCTAGTTTATATATACCTCCGCTCCCTGAAGGAATCGTTTAGCCCAGCCACTATACATCAAATATTAAAGAACACGACAGTACTACTACTTGATCATAAACCTTATGACTTAAAACTAAGTCTTTCATTTTATAAGTTCTTCTTTATAATCCATTAAGCCTGAATACCTAATCCAACAAGTTGGATTATCTAAACATACTAATCTAGTAACCTAGATTTAAACCAATATCCAATCCATCAACCTGGATTCAAGCTATCCTATAATTCAGTAAGCTAGATTTACTAATTCAGCAAACCAGATTCATTAATTCAGCAAACTATATTCACCAATTCAGCAAGCTAGATTCAATCAATTCAGCAAGCCGAAATATGAATACAGCAAACCGGATTGGAAGCTGCATTCTTAAAATGACTTAACCTCTTTTAATCATCAATTTTTATTTTCTTCAAGTCTTTCCAAACATATGTACATATATTCCATACTCAAAAATACTTTCATTATGAAAGTTTTCAATTTCCTTTAACATTTTTCAAACGTCCGTTTTAACTTTCGAAACTAAGAAAAATGATCACTATATTGCACAACTCCGATGACTCCAAATTTTTTATAGAATCTTATACATATTAACAAGTACTCCCAGTTAAAATTTTGTGGTCATCGGATTTATAGAACTGCAAGTTTAGCCGTTTTCGTCGAAAAACTCTATGTTTTTATTTTAGCCATAGATTCTTCATTACAAGTCAGAATGCGGTAATTTTTGGATAAGAGCTACCTAACTTCCTATAGTTTCAATAGTAGAAATACCTGAATTTATTACACTTGCTAAGGGGTCAAAACAGTGCACGAAAACTAGAGGTCAGCGAGTTTTGGTCCTGTTTCCCGATTTGGGGTCCTTCACCATAAACTCCATAACTTTCATTCTACAAGGCTAAAAATTCTCAAATTTTTATATGACTCACATAACTTCTCATATTATCACTCCAAAAGTTTATAAAATTTTTAGAGCAAAAATATTTGACAAAAATGCCCCTGGATGGGACCGCCTTGTAGAAGTCCCTTTCCCCTTTTGAAAAACCTGGATTGTTTTGGTAAAAACAGTCCCTACGAATTTTGTACACATTATTTTTGAGTTATACCACTTGGGTTTAAGACTTAACTCATATATCTAGCACCACGCTTTGACGGATCGCAAAAAAAGTTTATGGATCTCAAGTTATAAAATTACAAAGTGCTAAAAAGTTAAGATTTTTTAATTGTTTTTCCCAACATAATTTTGTTTCTTTTCTTTTCTTAACCATTCAAACACATCAAAATACAAGTTGAGCACAACCAAGCATAAAACATTATCTAGCATATAGATTAACCATCATACGATTTAAAAATATATACTTCCCCTTTTTGCTTTCAAAATAACACAAAATACATTTACATAAACTAGTTTAGATTATACCTTTTTCCTGTGAGCTTTTCTTTATTATCCAAAGTAGCTATGGAACTTTGAAACTTGAACACTCTTTCCCCTTACTAGTCATGCACTGTCTCTTCTTGTTTTTATTTTAATAGCAAATACTTAGAAAGAAGAATGGATGAAAGAGAAAGAAAATAGCTGTTTGTTGTTTGTAAAATCATATAGATATATTATGTATATCTATAAAAATCCTCCAACATATCTTATATTATCTTATCTCTTTATCTTATCTTATCTCTTTATCTAGATTGCAATCTAAAGTTGCCCAATGAAATGATGACACATAAGCTAGTTGGTGGGAGTTATTGAAACAAAATGATAACATCACATGCACTCCTTTTCCTTTCTCTTCATTGCCGGCAGCCCTCATCTCATTTGCTCCACTTTTTGCTTTTCTTTTATTGTTTTAATGGATAATTAAGTTGCTTAGGATTGTTCCCCAATTGGGCTAACAATTGGTTTTTGTTTCAATTCACTTTGGGCTCACTTTTAATTACTTAGAGGTACTAGTTGTCCACTATTATTATTCCACATTTGGGCTACTAGATTATTAAATATTAGACTAATTTAATTAGTTCACACATTAATTATCCAAGTCCATGATTCATTAAATGAGTGGGCTTGGTTAATAAATTAATTAGACTAGTCCACTAGCATTTTCTTACTAATTGGACTATTAAAATAAATTATTCATATATCACATAATTCTCATTAATCAATACCCATATTAATTGATGTACAACATTTATTCACTTACTATATTCACTTTAATTAAATAATTAATTATATTATTATCTTATCAATTGTTTGATATTAAAATTCTTAGATTAGTCCACTAAATTAAATAACTATTAGTGAGACCTCCTCTAACTAACAATGATTTGGGCCATGTAAATTAGCATGGTCCACCACTTTTAATTTTTATCCTACCCTAATTATTTAATTAGGGTTTTCATTCTCTTCCTTTAGAAATTAATTCCTTATTCATGTATATTTAGTATTATAACCCAATTAACTTTCTTCAATTAAGTTCAAAATAAATAGTACATTGAGATAATAAAGATTTATCACTTAGATTGGTATATATTTTAAATACTAAAATTCTCCAATGTTATAACCCTTAGGTTACTTTAATTTTTATACCTAATATGTAATTAGGTTACAATGCCTTCCTTTATTTGTTTATATAAATAACAAATATAAACAAACACATAATATTCATATTCATTTACTTACATATTCATACAAATTAATTTAATACATTAAGATAATAAAATAAATCTCTTAGATTAGGTCACTAGTATATAATTAAAATACTAAGACCATTAAATAAAAATAATCCTTTTGTTCACATCAAATTTATAGGTATTGTAATACCTCATCCATAATATTCATTCAAGTACATATAAATTCATTTCTAGGGTTTTGAAATTTTATAACCCATATTTTCTCTATTCTCTTTCAAAGAGTAAACCATATAGGTTTTTCTTAGATTTTTTTTTAAATAAATCCACAAATTCCCATTAGGGTTTTATTCTTTAACCTTTAATTTAATCATTTAAGATCTTATAAATAAATCTTATAAATTTTCGGGTTGTCACATTCTTCCCATACTTGCTTTAATATATATAAAAAATAATTTTATTATACAAAAAAAAATTCATACATAAAATTTCTTATTTTAATATATCAAAATTCTTGGGTTATTAAAAGATTGAAGGCATGTCGAGCTAAGTTCTTTATTTTCAGTTTTAAGGGATGTTGAACTTTATTTATAACTAATGATTTGATTGAGTTACATTATTTATTCCTTCTTATATGAAATTCATTCTTGATAATCTGAATTAATATTTGGATGCTATTTATTTGGATTGATTTAATATGGCCAATTAAGTTGATCTGAGTGATATCATCTGCTAGATTAAGGGATTGTATTACTTGTAATTGATATTATTCCTAATCACAAGTAGGGATTAGTAATACATAATTGTGGTCAAGCTTTTGAGTATTGTTAAGATTATCAGAAGACAAGTTAAATAATCTGAGCTTGTGTGATTATTGCTTGGAATAGTCTAATTCCCTAATTCTTAATGTTGCTATTATATTAAATCTAAAGAGCTTGTTCTAGGTTGTATGATGGTTAGAATCTTGTGAAGAGCTTATTTCATGAAGTGATAATCTATGGGGAATTTCAATTAACAGAGCTTATTGTTAACTAAGACTATTAGTTTTATTACAGGATAAATAGTGTTACACTTAGTTATTTCATTGTTGTAAAAAAATGATACTGAACTGAAGAACTGAAGTCTTTAATTCATTGATTATTCTTATTAAATATTTGTTGTTACTCTAGTTAATAAATTAAATTTAACCCCCCCCCCCAATTTATATTTAGTAATATTTTGATTTAGAAAATAATAGAATAAACAAAGATAAATTCACTCTCTGTGGGATCGATCCTTACTTGTCACTATATTGTATTTTGTGTTCATAGGGTATAAGTGAGGTTTAATTTTGGAGTGTTAACGATATCTCTCACTTACTCCATTTTGTTCATTTGCTAAGTGTTGGGAGCTAGAGAGTGTAGAGAATTATGTAGAGCAAGCTAAAGGGAAATGTGAGAGTTGATAGAGAATAAGAGAATACTAAGGAAACTCTTACACTTTGGTGATTCAAGAGGAGCTCAGGAAGGAAGGAGAATGTGGAGAGCTATTTAAAGTTTATTGCTAAGAGAAAAAGAGCATCAAAGAGGTAAGATCATAACCTAACTTTACTTGTCGTAAGTTAAGTTAGTATATGTTGTTCTAGTAGAAAGATGCATATTTGGTTGTGGGAGTTTTGCTTGTTGTGGGATCATGAAGGATCCGAAGGTATAAAGATGGATATTGTAAGGAGAACATGTGATTGGTATGTATTGTAGGTGATTTCATGTCTTAATAAACAAGAAGAATGTGTGTGAGCTTTAAACCTAAAATAAACTACTTGAAAACATGAGATTGGTGATAAATGAACTAAAATGTGTAAGGTATATGTATGATCCAAAAACTTGACGTCGAAGATCTATGAAATACAAAGATAATCCAAGTTGAACCGTCGAAAACGGAGTTAAAATGAATTTACGGTGAACTTTCTAGTAGAACATGTCGAAATAAAAATCCTAGCTTGAAGAACCAATATTTTGGCTAAATAAATCTTTTGGTAAATGATTAAGAAGTTAAATATTGAAAATATATAAGTTCTTGACATACTAAAACTAGTTTGAACTTATTTGGATATGAAATGAACAAGTTATAAAAGATTGGAGCAAAAGGAGACAAAAATAAAAAATGCTAAAAAATCAAACTTGGACAATCTGATGGACAGTGTCGGGGCGCTGTCTCTAAGCCAAAATTCAACACCGGGGCACTAGGCCAGTTTCGCAGTTGACCGGATTTGGGTCAAACCGGGTCAGGTCGAACCGGGTCAGATCAAATTATTTTTTTAAAAAATATAATAATAATTAAAATTAATTAATTAAAATAATATTAAAGGATTATTTTAATTATACATTAAAGATTACTCTAACTATGATTAAACAATTAAAATAATATTAAAGATTATTTTAATTGTGGATTAATAAATTGTAAACAATTAAATTAATATTAAAGGCTATCTTGATTGAAGGTTAATAAAAGTGTAAAATAATTAAAATAATATTATTAACGATGAATAAACAATTGAATAGTTTTAAAGATTATTTAATTGTGGAACATTAATGATTAAGAAGATTTCTTAAAGAGTAATTAAATAAAGTAAGAACACTTTATTTGTGTGATGAGTCATGGAATAAGACAAGATGTGAACGCTTAATTAAACATGTATAAATAATAAAGAGATTATTTATTTGTAGTAAATGGAATAAATGTGTATTATTTGTGAAGACTAAAAGATGTAATAAAGAGGGTAATTAATCGAATGGAATGAAGGTCGATTTATTGGTGAGTCCTAATTGTATGAGACTAGTATATTAGATCAATTAGGTTTATATTTTAGGGTTAATAGAGATTAACCGTTAGATGATTATGACGAACATAGGTTGTTCAAAGGATAAGGAGTCAAAGTCGGAGAGTCGACTACCCAGACAAGTACCTAAACTTGTACTCTTATTAATCGTGCAAGTAAATTTATTGATAGAATGATTCTTGTGCTATCTAAATTCACGAAGATTATTATTTATACTCTGAAACCTGATTTAAATCATAATTATATTCGTGAATGATTCATTGCATTCCTGTTGCGAACCTTGAACGTATTAATTGTTCCTAAGTGTGTTGAGAAGAGTGTCTATACTATTTGGTTCAGCTAGACCAATATCTATAAGTTAGAAAACGATGCAAACCAATTGCCTTGGTGCGGACTCTTATAATCTGCTGAGATGAAAAACCCTCATAGAAGGAAAAACTATATAACGCCGGGGACCGACACGCGCGCGAACAACATGTTTAAATGTTATGCATAATATAGGGTATTTTAGGCTGATCACCTATTATACTTGTTTTGGGTTATCAGGGAATTACTGGTAATTCTAGTAGAAGTTCATGGTCCATAGCGACTACTCAATGTTAAACTTTTCTCAATTTTGAAATATTAAAATCTTTAAATTCTTCAAAAAATCCTTCAGTCCATAGTGACTCATCTATTGTACTGAGGAATTGAATTGAGAATTATTGACACTTACCTTGTTTGCAACATTCCTATACAAGTTCCTGAACTATCTATGACCGTTATAATCTTTTTTTGTTGTTGTAAACTATGAAACTTTACATATGATTGTTCACCTTTATTGCTATTATACTTGTTGAGCAAATTTGTTGCTCACTCTAGCTTTCTTTAATTATTACAGTTAAGACCGAACGAGGCTGTAGCTCAGGAAAGGATAAAGGCAAAGGCAAGGCTACAGACTAGCTTTGTTTTGCTATAATTAGGATGATGGTTTTGGTTATGTATTAACACGTATTATGTTATGACCTAAGTTGTGTTATGTATTAGTAATGGTTTTCGAGACTTGGGACGAAAATATTTATATTATACCAATGTAACTATTCTATTATTCTGCTAAACGTTGTTAGTAGTATAGTGTGTAAGTTGAATCGTAAAGCACCAGATTCGAGGTACAGGTATCTGAATTTGGGGGCGTTACATCTGTCACTTATAAACCGTGACTACAATATCAATCTAGGTGCAAATACTGCCTTTTCGGAGTTCGTTTTGCCCTACATCTCCATCCACTAGTCTAAAACCCTCGTTAAATCTCACTTTCGGACGACCTCTCTAACTGTGACACCCCCAAATCCTGTTTACCTCAAACTACTATCTATACATAACAACTATCTAACCATAAACAAAAGGATTTAAGTAAAGCAAACCAAATAATAGAAACATCTCCCATAAAAGGGTTACATAGCTTTTCAAAATAAGTCCTAGGTTTTCTAACCTTTATTACATCTTTAAAATGCGTAAATATAAATAACTAATAGGTCTTAATTACGCAACCACATAAATAAAAGTAAACAAGTCTTCATATAATAGTGAATCATTGTCACTTGATCATTTTTCCTTTTCCTTTGCTAGTAGACGGTTCATCCATCCTCTCAGCTTTAGCTGCAAGGGTTTAGTATGCAAGGTTGAGCAAAACAAATGCCCACCAAGATAATGATGAATATTTTCAACAATAAACTTATATGTATGGTGTAATTTCTCTATTGATAATAATTAAGAATGAAAACATCTGAAAGCTCAATAGAATGAAGTAAAACATCAAGATAGACTGAGGGTTGCAAGACCACGAACCATGTCCTAGGTTAATAGGTAAGTTTGTCGTAACCTTTAACAGTTTAATAAACTATAACTGGACTAACCTAAAAGTAGTATGCACACAAGCTAATCATATTTGATATGATGTAGCATATACTTTGTAATCTTATTCATTTATTAATAAAAGAAATAGTTTTCTTAAAAGGCATTTTACATTATCTACATAGTGCTGTCATATTAAATGTGATAAACCCATAGTTTTGAGCAATGCTTTTAGAATCATGATGGTGATCATGCTAATGAGATCTAAATTCAAGATAGCTCACAAACGAAAATCGTTCCTAGTCATTAGATTACTAAAAAGGGGATTAGTGAATCCGGATAGATTAGTACATACGTTGCTTGCTCTTAGGAAGAGGATGATTGATCTCATAATTATTTGTGTGGAGACACTAAAGCAAGTATGTAGGTGCTTATTGGAGAATAAGTTCACTGAACGTGGCTCGCTAAGGAATACCTAATGGAGTTTTACTCGCCTGTCAATAGGAATTCCTCTAGTGATAGTAGTACAAGTGATCCTTGGACTTGAGATCATTATAGTATCTTGTGTATGATGAGTTATTCTTTGACATGTCCCTTAAGACCTTTAGGGTATATCAAAGGGTATGATTGGGTATAATAAGTTGTACATAGAGATAGGTGATTGATCAACAAAGAATCTACTACGTCTAGTAAAAGATGTGAATGTCATATGTGATTCGATAAATGACAACTCAGTAGTCCTTGGCCAAGACAGAATGAAATTAGAAAGGAGTTTCTAATTTGTATTATTTAGAGTTGTGCATTTGGAAATCGAAATAAATATAATTAAATATAATAAGACTTGACAGTAAATCCATTTCTTATATTTAATTGGTACATTGTATGGTACAAGGATTGAATTGTACGGTAACTATGCACTGAAAGGTTCTTTTATGATTAATGTTGAAATTTATATTATCTAGAAAGTCGTTGATCGCTAAGGGGGCTTGCTCTTATTGTAGAATAAATATTATTTATTTAAATAAATTAAATAATTTAATTTATTTATTTAAATATAATTAGAATTGTTCTAATTGATTTATTCACAACCGGTTTAATATGGAGAACCTAAGGGGTCACACCGCAAAAGGAAAAATATTTATTTAAGAAGTAAATGACATAATTGTAATAATAAGTTAAGTGTATTTAATTTAGTCTATGGAGATAGAATAAATTAAATAGCTTAATATTTATTATTTAATATTTTGAAAATATTAAATATAAATTAATAAGAGGAGTCTTATTATTATTATTATTACTATTACTATTATTTAATTCCTAATAGAGATTGGGAATTAATTAATAGAAGTACTCTCTCATGAATTCCTAATTGGATTAGGAGCATAATAAATTAAAGGAATTTAATTATAATAGAAACCCTAATCCTAAATAATTTAGGGAAGTGTTTTCCTATATCTATAAATAAGAGAAGTCTTATCATAGATTAGGGTTAAGCACTCTTGCTTTAGATTGTGGAGAGTACTTGCAATTTCTATAGAGATAGAAACTAGGATTTTGTCAATACCCATCTTCTTGAACAACTATTCTTCCTTGGTGAATCACCTCTAGAGGCCAAACACTTGGGTGGCTAACGTTGATCAAGCGAAGGAATTTAGTCGGTGGAATTCAAGGAGAACGCGAAGGAATTGGAGGTGAACTTGTACCCGAAGAAGCTTTGATTCACGAGGGTATAATTCTCTATCTCTATCTCTTTCGTTAATTGATAATTGAACACAAGGAAAGATGATGGTGATGGTTTCTATGAAAAATTTTAAAAACCGTTTTATCACGTTTCCGCTCTATTTATGTAATTTGATTGCATGCTTGCGTTATATACAAACCTAACATAACCATCTCGTACTCAGGGTGATCAGCTCGTTGTACAATGTATTGTGCATAACCATTCAGCGCTATTGCGTATTTGATCCCATAAACTAGGATTGTTCATCTCAACTTTGATATTCAAGTCCGCACCAAAGTAAGTTTGGTTTGGTTTACAATGGGTTTCTTTTTTAAAAATTTAGAACATACACCAATTGTGGACTAGTTGAATCACAATGTGTTCACTAGCTTACAAGTGTTTAAATCAACGACAACAAACTTGAACAATATGAGTTAAGAATGTAGAACATCAATGTCGATATAGAACGAACAACTATTGTATATCCAAAGTATTAAAACAATGGTTTCAATTTAACCAAGCTCCAAGTAATGATATATAGAACGACTACCTTTGTATGATGTCAACGGAAAACACAATTACAACTTGTAAGAAGGAACATCGATAAAGAACTTGTGTTAAGTAAGTTTAGGATTAGAAACTTGTTTAACATAAAAGAGTTAAGGGTAAGAAACTTGCCTCGTGCGTAGTTTTCTTAATTACAAATCACGTACATTAAGAAACTTACATATTCCGTTTATATAGCAATAACAATGATTAGTTACAATATCATCAACACTTCAAGATTCACTCTCATCAAACCTCATCTTAATATCTTTTATTTTCTGATTATCAATCTCACTTCAGTAGTTACAAGCTTAGTTATAACAATATCACACTTGAGAATTCCTAAAACTTAACATTAAGTTAAGGTACATCAACTTTATATTTTATAATCATCAAGTATATGCTTATCATCCATCACAGTATCTTAGTATTCATTTAATACATTAGTCTAAGTTTTAAACATGCATATGATAACATAACATGACCAAAAAGAAAGAAGAAGAAAAAATGTCACTTTCTATATTTCCCGCCGGGGCGGGGATACTGTAATACCCGAGAATTTTAAATAATAATATTATTAACTTTCTATTTAAGTGGAATATTTATTTGAATATGAGTATATGTAATATGTCACCATAATAGTGATGCAATAAAATGATTTCTTGTTTATTTAATGAAGGAGTGATTTAATAAGAAAAAAAATTATTAATGTATCTTAATTAATTATTGTGTGGCTAATAACCTCATTTTATTTAATTAAATGTTATGTGGCATGATATTTCTATGACATTAGCATGTGTGAGTATTCATATAATTCATTAAATAAGGTGGAATATGCGTGACATTTAAATTACATGAACATCCTATGTGACATCTTGATGTGTGATGTGCATTTAAATTATATAAGGTAATTAATATTTGCTATATGATAATTATTTTCATACTTAAAATGTTTATTCTAATAAATGTACTATGGAATAATAATGAATATTAACTATCTGGGTGTTAGTAATTAATGAGATTTCACTTTAATTAATGTACATGGATTATATGACATGTGTACATGTGACTCTATTTGATACAATGTGGTAGCATTTAATTATTTTCATATGACCTAAGTTACATTTTAAATCATAGTTTGCTATTTAGGCTTGTTTAGAAGTGATGAACATTTGTTCCCTCTGTCCCAAATTGAGTGCCCCCCTGTAGTAATAAGTTGTATATAGGCCATTGGTCTATCACCCACTTTGCTGAAAATTGGTAGAGAGCTAGAACTTGGTGATGATGGAGGAGAGAGTGGTCCAAACAGTGGAATTCACTATTGAATCTAGGACCATCATCTTCTTCCTTCTTCCAATGGGTTGAAACAAGGAGCCAATGCATTACCTGGGTATTTAACTTTCTATAAATTAGAGCTCATCCTCCTCCCAAACTTTCTTTGTCAAATTATCTGGTAAGTTTTTTTTTAAAAAGAGGGAGTGTTGTGAAGTAGAGGCAATCTAAAATTAGAGATCATTAGTTAGCAATTCAACTCCTAAAGGTAATATTAACTTTAGTATGTTTTAAATTCAAGTTCTGCAAATTCTCATAAACGTACTAAAATCCATGCCTTGAATGTACAAAAATTGAGGAAGCTAAGTTGTGATAATCTGCAAATGGTTGTTATACATTGTTAGTATAGTCAAATACGAAAACAACGAAAGTTAAACGAACCAATTTGGTTTAGAAACGATTCGTAGCATGATCAATCGCTAAGTATGCGAATATATGGAGAAATAGCACGAATGTTGAATTTAATTCTTGAACTTAATTATTTACTTGTTTTAAGTTGTTAAAATCATGCTAGGTATGCTTAATATCATGGTTATAGACTTTATGTGAGATGGGTATGCACAGATTATGGGTTGAATTGGTTTTGGTTTTGAAAATTTTGCCATATAGGGAGTTAACTGGTTTTGTCGAGGAGCAGCGCGACCGCGCTACTCCCCAGGCAAAACCAGGCGCGGCCGCGCTGTGCCCCAGATTGAAATTCAAACTTTTGATTCTTCTGATATCATGAGCATGTTAGTTTAGCTTAAATAATCCTATGTGTGTATCGGGTATGTGATCTAGTATGGTCTTGCATGAAATGTGTTAGGTTTACGAGATGTTGAAATAAAACTTAGAATTTGAAAACTAAACCTTATGAAAGTGATGCCTTTTTTAACTCTGATCCTTTAAGCATATGTAACTAGCTTAGACATGTATAAAAACAAGTTCAATGTATTACCTAAGGTTACCTTGCATGACATGAGTTGTGTTAGCTCGGTTCCAACGACTTTTTAAAGGAGAACTTGAAGTGTTGGAAGTAAAACTTAGCGAACTTTGTATCTTTGATGTTCTAAGGCTATAAGCATTTATATATTATCTAATTATATGTGTGAATGCATACGGAGAGTCACGTAAAGATATTAAGCAAGTTTAGTTAGTCTAATGTGAAATTTTCAAGAAAAACTTAAGACATGAGGACTATTGTTGTCAAACGTTGTGTAAATTTCGTTCCAACCTTGCAAGCATGAATAATAGGATTCATTATGCCTCTAGAACATGTTGACATGAGCAGCATCTAGCTAAACATGGATTCTACCTATGTACGCATGTTGAAGAAAGTGACATTCCTATTGTAAACTATGTGATTAATGTGTACATGTGTTATATACGCACGAGCATGCTTATTAAGTATGGTTTAGTCTCGTTATGTGGTGTCATAACTATAATAGTTGATCCTTTGCGAGATGGATTTGACTAGTTTAAAATATAAAAGTTTCTAACATAACACCTTATAACTTTGGATTGAATTTAGCATGAGAATGTTAGGTTTTGAACTTAGACTAATAACCTTATGAGCATGTGTATCTGAGCTATATCAGTAGCCTGAATGTTGGAGAATAGGCTCGGATTTCCACCTAAATAAAATTGCATTTTTGGTCTGCCTAGAGGGCGGCGCGACCGCGCCACTCTTAAGGCAAAAACCAGCGCGGCCGCGCCGGTCGCCAGAATTGCCCAGTTGTTTTAATTTGTAAATAGAGTCTTGCAGCATGTATGTATAAATGTTTTAAGTTGTATTGCATGATTAAATTGATATACTATGTGTTCGAGCTTATGTTGATGCTTAGGGTCGAGGTATTCTAGGTTTGCTAACTCATTTAGCTAAGATGAGAAATTACGAATATGGACTTAGTAATCATGATTTCACCTACGTGATTGTGTGTTAAAACTATGTGGTGCGTAACCACTTGTAAGAATAAGGTTATGAATGCTATACTAACTAAGGAACCGACTTATTAATGATTAGGTCATTTCAACGCAATTTAAATTAAAGCTAGATTACTTGTAGCTGAGCAAACATGCAAGTTCCCTTTAACCCTACTCAATTTACATTCGAGCAGGATGTGGTGTATTATGCAAGTACGCGAACCCTTTCTCTTTATTGAGCAAACATGTAAACATGTATATTCATGTATCATACAAGTATGTGACAATGACTCTTATGCTTTATAAACTGTCATTTATATTCTAAGGATTGGTTTAAGATTAATATCCCTTAAACCCCATTGCAAGTACTTGTATTCATTATGTCATTGAATATGATTATAAAAGTTATTTAAACCATTGTTTCGGTTAGACTATTATACATGTGTTAGAAAGCTATTCCAAACCAATTGTCTTGGTGCGGACTCTGATTTACTGAGATGAACAACCCTCATTAAAGGGGAGATTATATATTATCGGGGAACCGACGTGCGCACTTATAAGCATGTGACAGTTATGCATAATCTGGAGTACTATAGGCTGATCACCTGTGTACTTGTTTTATTGGATTTTCAGTATAATAACGGTTAATTCTAGTAGGAGTTCTTAGTCCTTTAGTGACTACTCAGTGTTCATATTCTTGGACTTTGAAATGATTAGACGCATGAATCTTATTGATGTTCTTCGGTCCATAGCGACTCTTATAATTGATTCTTCTTATTATTCTTGAACTATCCCTTACTGTCATACCCTTGCGATTTGAACTTTATATTGTTCACCCCCATTGTATATATACTTGCTGATCAAATTTATTGCTCATTCTTGCTTTCCTTAAACCTTTCAGTTAAGGCAGAATGAGGTGAACCTTCAGGCAAGGACAAGGGAAAGGGCAAAACTACGGAGTAACTTTGTTCTTCCTTAAGAAGAAGATTATTTACTATGTTACTTTAAGTTTTCTAATTTGGTTATGCAATAAGCTTAGGCATGGATTATGTATTAGTACTATGTTCAGTTTAAATCAAGACTTTTGGATAGTATTGTAGTAACGGTTGCGAGACCTTGGGACGAGAATAATTATATTAAATTAATGTAATTTATTCTATCTTTTCCGCTGCATTAGTTTTATGTCATTATTGTATTAGAACGTGACGAACCAAATTCGAGATAGTGGTGTCAGAATTTGGGGGTGTCACAGGTTGGTATCAGAGCATTAGGTTATAAACCTTATGAGCGAGAGTCCTTAGACTATAACCTTAGAAGAATTTAGGAACTAGGAGGAGATAAAGCTCATATAGAGTTTTCGTGAAGACTTAGTAGCATTATGAAATATATTTTCATTCTATACAATGAACTTATGTTTTGTTTGACCTTCTGATGGAGTTTGTTGTTTTGTCTTGTGTTGTGGCTGTAGGATGACAAATGTGGGAGGAAACGGTTAGATTGTCGAGGAGGAGCCACGTGATATACACGTGGTGTATGAGACACCTGTAGTAGCTGAACCCATCACGACAGGGGTCCGTGTTGATGACGAGGAGTATGAAGAGGTGGAGTCTGACCCTGAAGAACCAATAGAAATAGAGTATGACCCCGAGGAAGAACCCCTGGAGGAGGAGCATGAGACAGACCCTGACGAGACTTCCATCGAGGATCACATATTAGGAGAATATGAGGAACGGATCTTAGAATTAGAGACCGAAGCTCAGGATAGAGAGGCGGAGATTCAGAAGCTGAGGGAGGAGAATGATCAGCAAAAACTAAAGATGCAAGAGATGGAGGTGGAGCTTGCACATCGCAAGGAAGTCGGTGTTCAGATGGGAGCCCTTTTTCACTGTTTGGTAGCTAGGAACGTAGAATTGGTGGGAAAGCTGGAGGAGTCCGAGCAGAGGGAGCTATTTGAGAAGACAGAGAAGGAAGCCCTTCGCACACAGTTAGAGATGGAGGTGATGGATAGGATCCACTTCTAGGAAAAGTGGGAGGAAGCCAATGACAAAGCTAATGACCTAGAGGATGAGGTGAGATGCAAGAAAAGGAAGACGAATAAAATGGGCTATGTTTTTCGCACAACTATGGAGAGGTTAGTGGATGGTGTGTACCACTACCCGGCAAAGCAGGGGCAGACACGATACACTGTGACCCAGGATTTGGTGGCGCATATCACGCATCAATAATTTATCAACGCAGTGGAGTGTGGAATGTTGGGATGAAACCTAGCGATTAGTAGTCTAGTAGTGGTAGTAGTATGTCTAGGTGTGTATCGTTATATAAACTCCGATCTACTGTGTGAGATACAAAATAGTTCTGTGAACCCTTTTGATGTTAAGGTTAGTATGTTGATGTTTTCCCCACCTTTTGTAATATTAGGGGATAGAGGTGACATTTATAGCAGCATGCAAGAAGTCAACATGATGTAACAACTTGGCATATGAATATAAATGTTTCTGTTTCATCACTGTGTTATTAAATTTCTGCATTAGAGAAATACCTGAGTTATATGCTTAGAAAGTAAGAGTAAAATCTTGTGTTGCAGAAAATGCCGCCCAGACGTAGAATCGCTGAGTTAGATGAGTCAGTCAATAACGAAGGGAACCAGGCGGACCCCATTCAAAGACTAGTAGACTTGCTAGGAGAAGCCCTGTGGGGAAGGAACAACGAACCAGTACACCCCAACCCCCTAGCTGCACCGGTAGCAAACTTTAAGGATTTTAAGAGTGTAGGACCGCCCGAGTTTAGAGGAACTACCGATCCCATCGAAGCACAAACCTAGATCAAGGAAATGGAAAAGGCGTTTACTTTTGCTTGAGTGGGAGAGGATCAGAAGATGATATTCGCTACTTATATGATGAAGGGTGAAGCGAATTACTGGTAGGAAGCCAATCAACAAAGAGCGGGTGAAGGAGTGATAACCTAGGATAGGTTTACCACTCTGTTCTTCGAGAATTACTTTCCGAAGAGCATGAAGAATAAGATGGAGGTTAAATTCTTGGAACTGAAGCAAGGTGAGATGACGGTAGCTCAGTATGCGGCAAGATTCAACGAGCTCGCACGATTTGCTACACACTATGTCGACCCCAAAGAAAGGAAGGCTAGACGCTTTGAGTTAGGGCTGAAACCTTGGTTATTCAACAAGGTGTCAGTTCTCTAAATTGATTCGTTCGCCACACTGTTGGAGAAGGCGATCATTGCTGAGGGAGGTAGCGAGGCGTTAAGTCAGTACAACAAGGAGAAAAAGAATAAAAATTCTGGAGGAGAAAGTCATGGGGGAAGTAGCAGTGGAGGAAGCAATTTAGGAAAAAGGAAGTGGGATAACAACAACAACAACCGAAGCAACCAGTCGGGAAGTTATCAGGGAGGATTTAAGAAAAGGGCCGAGGTATGCTCTAAATGCGGAAAGAACCATCAAGGGGAAAGCTGGAAAGGACGCAGTGTCTATTTCAACTGCGGCCAAGAAGGGCACATTACACCCCATTGTCCAAAGCCGAAGAAAATCCGGGGATGTTTTGGTTACAGCTCGACTGAACACCAGATCAAAGATTGCCCGAAAAAGGGGATGTAACAGACGAATTAATTGCGTTGTGATTCTGGGGACAGAATCCTTTTAAGGAGGGAAGGATGTAACGAATGCGATTTTTGTGAATAATAAAAATATTTATTGAGTTATATAAATATTTTTGATAATTTATCTATTGAGTACAATAAATAATTTATTAAGTTATGGTGAAAGAATTTATGTTAAATGTGATTTGATGTGTTTATTCTAATTTAATTTAATAATTAAATTAGATGATTAAATGATTTATTTGAATAAATGATTTATTTGAATAAGATAATTTATTTGGTGTTATTGTTATTGGTTAAATAGAATTACTGATTAACTTAGTAAGGTTTAATTGAATTTATTTAATAATAAGTTTAATTAAATTAAAAGTGTGACAATTAAAACTATATAGTAAAATAGATTATTAGAATAAATGGAAAAGGATTAATTTTAGTTTAAACCAAACAAGGCCTTGTGACCCTTGGTTGGTAAAAAAATAGATTATCTTCTTTGGGTTTGCCAAACAAGGCCTAACCCTTTGCTTTTTTTAACTGATTAATTGAAGGCATATACGTTAAAGTAGAGTTCATCAGTTGATAACAAAAATAGAGTTTAATAAAGAGAAAAGAGAAGAAAGAAAATACAGAGAAGAAGAGAAAAAAATTGAGAGTTTTGTGAATTGGGAAGGAGAAGGAAGAGAATTGCTAAGTTAGAAAATCATCTTGTTTAGCTCAAAGGTATAATCCTTTTTGAAAGTTCTTCACTATATTCTTATTATTTTACTTCTCTGTATATGATTTCTATTTTACTGTATGTGAATTCATATGCTAAATACATGAATTGCTTGGTGTAATTGATAGTAAATGTGTATTAGATGTTTATATGATGGTTATAAATTAATTTGAATGAGTTTATCCATAAAATCATGTTTTAGAATGAAGTTTTTGGTTTTACAGATTCTTATTTTATGTATGGCATATATGTGTGAGAATTGATGTTTAATTTGGATATTAACCGGTAAATTGACATTCGATTATGATAATATGATGAAAAACGAAAACAATGCAAGTAGAATGGATTAAAATGGTTGAAAGATGAATTCACAGTGTTTGATTTCATTAAAATGGCCAAAACATGAATATTGTGTGTAACCAGTGAATTTTTGGATTCTAATTAATTGATTAGGTGTATTATAATGGTTAAATTGGTTAGAAACATGTTGGGTAATTGTTTCCTAGCATATTTGATGTCTGGGTAAGTTTAAATTATGTATGGGATGGTAGAATTCAGAAAATTTGGTCTAGAATGTCAATGGTTCACGAATTGTAGGAGATGACTGCCGAGTCTCTCGCCCCGGCGAGAGAAATGAACTGTAAATCTTCGCCCCGGCGAAGTCTCGCCCCGGCGAGAATATTGCTAAGAAAATCTTCGCCCCAGCGAGATTTTTATTTAGGAATTTTCCCGCCCCGGCGAAGGAAACAGTAACTGAAATTTAATTTTTATTTTTCTTTGTGATTTTACTATGATGCTATAAACAAGTTTAAAACTTAAATTAAGTTATATAGTGACTAATGAGATACCAGGATGGTTGTTAAACAAGTATGTGATGATTGTCGAATGTCAATCGAGATGTTATAATGAAATAGGATAAGAACGAGACTTAAACATATATTATTCTGTAACTAATTATTGTTACAATTTTATAATCAGAATGTATAGGTCGATTAAAGAACGTGAATTATTTAATCTGTAATCTACGCACGAGGCAAGTTTTTCCTTCCCTAAACTTGTTATTTCCTTAAAAGCAAGATTATTTTCATTGAGCAAGCTTATCAATCCTAGCTTATTGTTATTCAAGCAAGGTTGTTATCATGTCAAGTGTTTATATTCACTTCAGTCATTTATTGTTCGATCATTGATCGTTATTCAAACTTTGAACATAATTCCTATTGTACAAACTTTATTGATGAATCAAATGTTTAGTGATTAGCAAACCCTAATTGATTAAGCTAGTCCTTAGTTGATGAGCGTTCCAAAGACTTAGAATATTTTAAAATTGATCCGAATCAAGTTCCTTTTGGTACGGATTCTGATGCTAAACTGAGATGAACAACCCTAATATAGGGAATTAATTACGCGACAGCGTTAAAATGTTTGTGCACAATACATTGTACAAAGGGCTGATCCCCCTAAGTACGAGATGGATGGTCCATAGTCTATAAGACTGTTAAAGGTTACAGTAAAAATACTTGTTAACCTGGGACATAGTTCGAGGTCTTGTGACCCTCAGATACAATTCTTAAACCTTGAATTCTATAATTAATTCTTGAGCCAAGTATCCTATTAATCTTTCATATCTCGATTGGTTATTCATTGAATTCAGAAAGCTATAAATCTATTTCATTAATTATTCAATTGTTACCGTTATTATGATTGTGGGCAATTGTTTGCTCACTCTTGGACTAAAACATTGCAGCTAAGGCAGAAAAATCGGACGAGCCGTCCACGAATAAAGGCAAGGGCAAGATGCCGAAATAGCGAGAGACATGTTATTCATTTGATATTTTTTTTGTAACAAGACTTATTTAATTTGATGTTTTCATTCCGCATTTATGTAATAAAGGTTAGATAACCTGGGATTTGTTTGATTAAGAGATTAGAGATGTAACCCCTTTTGTGGGAAGATGATGTATTCCGTTTATTTATATTACCTTTTGTCATGGGTAGTTAGTCATGAATATATGGTATAGTGAGCACCAAATCTGTGGAGTTGAGGTACCCGAATTTGGGGGTGTCACAGGTTGATATCAGAGCTGATAGGTTATGAACCTTTAGGTGGAAAAACTTTAGGGTAGTAGCCTTTTAGAAAATAGAGAATATAGTGGTGATAAACTCTTATCGAGTTCTAAGGAATGAATTACGGAAATTCATAAAAGACAATAAAATGATTATGTGATATGTGCTTATTTAACAAACTTATATGCTCGCGAGTATTATCGAGTAGTAATTAAAACTTAAAATTTTGGTGGCAGGATGACTGATATAGGAGGACCCAGCCAAGCTAGGGAGGAGGAGCCCTGGGATATTCATGTAGTTCGGGAGCAGCTAGTGCAGAGGGAGCCATCTCCATTGATCACAGTTGTAGGTCCCGAGTACGAGACTGAGACTGATCCTGAGGAGGATCCGGAGGAGGTTGAGGAGGAGGAAGAAGACCCTGAGGAGATACCACTATCTTCCTTAGGTGTTTAGATGTACGAGCAGGTGTATGATCGCAACATAGAGTTGTAGGACAGAGTGGAGGAGTTAGAGGGGAAGCTGGCTGAGCGACAGACTGTCTTGGAGCAGACGAACAGTGAGATTGAGGAGCTCGATATACGTCTTGGGGACGTGGAGTGGAAGCTGGTTCATGAAGAGAGCCAAAAGGAGGAGTTAGAAAATCAAGTTGTGGAATGTCAGGCCGCTCTAGAGCAGAAGGATGTCGAGATTCAAGACCTTTCATCACGTCTTACAGAGGTCGAGCAGAGACTAGCTCAGTCTGAGTATCGACGAGGCCGGGTGTTAGCTATGAATGAAATTGTACGAGATGAATTGAAAGAGGAGACAGCTAAGCGGGTTAGGGCTAAAAACGTTTAGTTAAGGGAGGCTAACCGCGCAGATCATGTTGAATGTGAGGTGCGATCAAAGAAGGCCAAGATTGATGAGATGGAGTATATTTTTCACACCACAGTAGATAGAGCTCAGGATTGAGTTCATCGTCATCCAGATATAATGGGTCGAAGGATGGTGACTCGTATTATGGAGCAAGAACGTGAGGAAGCTGTGCGCCGTGGGATATCATCATAGATTAGGATTAGAGGTGCTAGTATGAAAATCTATGAAGATTAATAAGTTGTAAATCCCAGTTTTATATAATGGGATAGAATAATGATGTAATCCTGAAACTTGATGATTTCAGGAAAGATGATGTAAATAACTATGATGCTATTTTCTTATGTTTTGAAGTAGTAAATGAATAAAAATGCGAAAGTTTATCAGATGTGCTATGTGTTAAGTGTTGTTTATAAATGTTTAAGTTAAGACTTAAATGTTTAAGTAATTGAGTAATAATCTAATAGCGTAAATTTTTTTAACAGTAAGATGCCGCCAAGAAGACAAACCCGTTAACAGACCCCTGAGGGATCTACCAATAACAACGAAGAAGTCAACGCTAATCCAATGCAGTAGCTGGTAAATCTACTAACGGGAGCATTTGCGAATCAACCCCAAGCCCAGGCCCAGGCCACGACTTTGAAAGATTTCAAGGCTGTTGGACCCCCAGAATTTCAAGGGGCTATTAATCTGATCGAGGCACAAACTTGGGTTATGGAGATGGAGAAAGTATTTGATGCTGCTAGGGTCAACGAGGACCAGAAGACTGCATTTGCAATATTTATGCTCAAATCAAAAGCAAGCTACATGGTGGCAAGCTAATAAAACCCGAGGTGGGCAAGGGATAATACCGTGGGAGTGATTTAAGGAAATATTTTTCGAGACCTATTTTCCGGCAAGCGCGCAAAATCAAATGGAGGTGCAGTTTCTAGAGTTGAAGCGAGGTACCATGACGGTACCTGAGTATGCTGCAAAGTTCAATGAGTTGGCAAGGTTTGCGCCATATCAGGTCAACACGGATGAGCGAAAGGCTAGAAGGTTTGAGCAAGGACTGAAGCCCTGGATGTATAGCCGAGTTTCAATGTTTCAACTGAATTCATTCGCGGCAGTGTTAGAAAAGGCGATTATCGCTGAAGGAGGGAGTGATGCTCTGTCTAAATACAATCAAGAGCAGAAGAAAAAGAAGAGTGAGAATGATAATAAAGCAAGTGCTAACCATGGTGGCAGCAATCAAAAGAGAAAGTGGAGTGATAGTAACTCTGGTGGCAGCCAGCATGGAAGTCAGAAAAAGAAGGTGGAGGTATGCAGTAACTGCGGAAAGAGCCATGTGGGTGTTTGCTTAAAGGGTAAGAGGGTATGCTTTAACTGCGGTCAGGAGGGTCATATCGCACTGAATTGCCCTAGTCCGAAGAAGGGTGCATGTTTTATTTGCGGGTCGAAGGATCACTTTGCACGGGATTACCTTAAGAAAACTACAAGTGGAGCTAGTGCAGGAAAGGGGAACAGCAGTGGTGGCAATCTGACTATCACAGGACCGACGCAGCCCAATCGACCTACCGCTCGAACATTCAACATGACGGTGCAGGATGCTATGCAGTCAAAGGATGTGGTGTCAGGTATCATTCCGGTCAATAGTGTAAATGCTTACGTATTATTTGATTCGGGTGCTACTTGTTCATTTATATCCGATGATTTTGCTAAGAAATTAGAGTTAACTCAGGAAGAGTTAGATTACCCTATGAATATAGAAATTGTGAATAGGGAAGTGATTCCTATTAAGTTTGTCCACAAAAACTGTCAGGTAGACATTAAGGGTCATGTGATGACAGTAAACTTGATCCCAATTCGTCTTGGGGAGTTTGACGTCATTCTGGGAATGGATTGGTTGTTCAACCATGGGGCAGTTATTGACTATCAAAAGAAGTATGTAAACCTTATGACTCCGTCAAAGGTAGTGTTCTATGGTAGCAAGTCGCCTAGACAAGCAAGTTGTCTGACGGTGATGCAGGCCAGGAAGATGTTGAGACAAGGATGTGTAGGATATCTAGCCTACATAGTCGATACCCGAAAGGTGGGTGCAAAGCTGGAGGAGATACCGGTAGTTAGGGATTTTGCGGACGTGTTCCCTGATGACTTACCGGGATTACCACCAGATAGAGAAATTGAATTTGTGATTGATTTAGCACCAGGTATAGCCCCTATATCAAAAGCCCCATACCGAATGGCTCCAGTAGAAATGAAGGAGTTGATGGTGCAATTACAAGAGTTGCTGGATAAAAAGTATATTCAACTGAGCGTTTCGCCGTGGGGAGCGTCGGTGTTATTTGTCAAGAAGAAGGACGGATCAATGCGTCTTTGCATTGATTATAGAGAGTTGAACAAGGTTACGATTAAAAACAAGTATCCGTTGCCAAGGATCGATGACCTGTTTGACCAATTGAAGGAAGCAAGATATTTTTCAAAGATAGATCTGCGAAGTGGGTACCATCAGTTAAAGGTGAGAAAGGAAGACATACCAAAGACGACATTTCCAACTAGATATGGTCACTATGAGTTTTTGGTTATGTCATTTGGTTTAACAAACACACCTGCAGCGTTTATGGACTTAATGAATAGAGTATTCAAACCATTTCTGGATAAGTTTGTAGTGGTATTCATAGATGACATTCTGGTCTACTCCAAAACTCAGGAAGAACACGTGGAGCACTTGAGGGTGACACTGGAGGTGTTAAGGAAAGAGAAATTGTATGCAAAATTTTCAAAAAGCGAATTTTGGTTGGAGCGTGTTCAATATCTTGGGCATGTGATTGATAAGGACGACATATCGGTGGATCCATCAAAAGTTGAAGCTGTGGTGAACTGAGATCAGCCGAAAACACCGTCAGAAGTGAGGAGTTTCTTAGGTTTGGCAGGTTATTACAGGCGTTTTATTCATGACTTCTCCAGGATCGCCACTCCGTTGACGAATTTAACAAGAAAATCAGTGAAGTTCGTTTGGACGGAGAAGTGTGAAGAGAGCTTCCAAGAACTAAAGAAGAGACTAAGTTCGGCACCTGTGTTATCTTTGCCAGATGATACAGGAAATTTTGTGGTATATAGCGACGCATCGCATAAGGGACTTGGTTGTGTGCTTATGCAGAATGGTAAGGTTATTGCATATGCATCGCGCCAACTAAAAGACTATGAAAAAGGGTATCCGACCCATGATTTGGAGTTAGCAGCCGTGCTGTTTGCTTTGAAAATATGGAGGCACTATCTCTATGGGGAGAAGTGTGAAATATATACAGACCATAAAAGTCTGAAGTATATTTTCACACAGAAGGATTTGAATATGCGGCAAAGGAGATGGATAAAATTGATCAAAGACTATGATTGTGAAATTCTATACCATCCTGGGAAGGCTAATTTGGTTGCCGACGCTTTGAGTAGAAAAGGTCGGGAGAAACTATTTTTGTTAACTGCTCAGGAGAAGCTTGTAGCGGAAATGGCTAAATTGGAGTTAGAGGTGAAGGGTCTGGCAGAGCCTAATGAAAAATTGTTCCAGATAGAAACCCAACCAACTTTGGTGGAAAAGGTGAAGGAAGCGCAACTTCAGGATGAGGAATGTGTTAAGATACAAAAAAGAGTGTTTGAGGGAGAAGAGTTTAAATATAAAATTGATACTGAAGGGTTGCTGAGATTTGAAGGTAGAATTTGGGTACCGTCAGTGCTGGCAATCAGAGAGGAGATTTTGAACGAAGCTCATAGTTCAAGATTTTTGATACACCCGGGAAGTACAAAGATGTATCAGGATCTTCGCCAACATTTCTGGTGGCCAAACATGAAAAGAGAAGTTGCTGAGTGTGTTGCGAAGTGCTTAACTTGTCAGAAAGTCAAAGCTGAACATCAACGACCAAGTGGTTTGTTACAACCCTTGGAGATACCAGAATGGAAGTGGGAGCATATCACAATGGACTTTGTGGTAGGGCTTCCAACTACTCAGAAGGGTTATGACGCAATATAGGTTATAGTGGACAGATTGACAAAATCAGCGCATTTCTTGCCGATCAAAGTTAGATTCACCCTAGATCAACTGGCCAAAGTATACGTCAAGGAAATTATTTCGAGGCACGGAGTTCCAGTATCAATAGTATCAGACAGAGATCCACGTTTCACATCAAAATTTTGGAGGAGTCTGCAAGCGTGTTTGGGGACGCAGTTGAGAATGAGTACAGCCTACCATCCTCAAACCGATGGCCAGAGCGAAAGAACAATTCAAACGTTGGAGGATATACTGAGAGCGTGTGTTATGGATTGTAAAGGTAACTCGGATGATCATTTACCTCTGGTCGAATTTGCCTATAACAATAGTCATCACGCGAGTATTGGAATGTCGCCATATGAAGCCTTGTATGGAAGGAAGTGCAGAACTCCGTTATGTTGGGACGAGATTGGTGAACGTCGACTATTGGGACCCGAGCTGGTACAACAAACTGCTGAAATCGTCAAGGTGATAAGAGCTAGATTGTTTGCCGCTCAAGATAGGGAGAAAAAGTATGCTGATAAACACCGACAAAATAGAGAATTCGACGTCGACAGTTTTGTGTTTCTCAAAGTCTCTCCCTGGAAAGGAAAAATCAGATTTGGTAAAAAGGGTAAGCTCAGTCCACGATTTATCGGACCATTTGAGGTGCTAAAAAGAGTGCGTGAGGTAGCTTATGCGGTAGCTTTACCTCCCGAGTTAAACCACATTTATAATGTCTTTCACATATCAGTGCTACGACCGTATAAGCCTGATTATAAACATATAATCGAATATGAACCAATATAGTTTGAGAAAGATTTAACCTATGAAGAGGTACCTGTACAGATAATAGACAGGAAAGAGCAGGTTCTCAGAAATAAAGTGTTACTTTCTGTTAAGGTAATCTGGAGGAACCACAGTGCTGAAGAAGCTACGTGGGAACTCGAAGAGAAAATGATGCAGAGTTATCCTTAATTATTTGTTTAATTTTTGTACCGCGATTCTGGGGACAGAATCTTTGTAAGGAGGGGAGAATGTAACAGACGAATTAATTGCGTTGTGATTCTGGGGACAGAATCCTTTTAAGGAGGGAAGGATGTAACGAATGCGATTTTTGTGAATAATAAAAATATTTATTGAGTTACATAAATATTTTTGATAATTTATCTATTGAGTACAATAAATAATTTATTAAGTTATGGTGAAAGAATTTATGTTAAATGTGATTTGATGTGTTTATTCTAATTTAATTTAATAATTAATTAGATGATTAAATGATTTATTTGAATAAATGATTTATTTGAATAAGATAATTTATTTGGTGTTATTGTTATTGGTTAAATAGAATTACTGATTAACTTAGTAAGGTTTAATTGAATTTATTTAATAATAAGTTTAATTAAATTAAAAGTGTGACAATTAAAACTATATAGTAAAATAGATTATTAGAATAAATGGAAAAGGATTAATTTTAGTTTAAACCAAACAAGGCCTTGTGACCCTTGGTTGGTAAAAAAATAGATTATCTTCTTTGGGTTTGCCAAACAAGGCCTAACCCTTTGCTTTTTTTAACTGACTAAATGAAGGCATATACGTTAAAGTAGAGTTTATCAGTTGATAAAAAAACAGAGTTTAATAAAGAGAAAAGAGAAGAAAGAAAATACAGAGAAGAAGAGAAAAAAATTGAGAGTTTTGTGAATTGGGAAGGAGAAGGAAGAGAATTGCTAAGCTAGGAAATCATCTTGTTTAGCTCAAAGGTATAATCCTTTTTAAAAGTTCTTCACTATATTCTTATTATTTTACTTCTCTGTATATGATTTCTATTTTACTGTATGTGAATTCATATGCTAAATACATGAATTGCTTGGTCTAATTGATAGTAAACATGTATTAGATGTTTATATGATGGTTATAAATTAATTTGAATGAGTTTATCCATAAAATCATGTTTTAGAATGAAGTTTTTGGTTTTACAGAGTCTTATTTCATGTATGACATATATGTATGAGAATTGATGTTTAATTTGGATATTAACCGGTAAACTGACATTTGATTATGATAATATGATGAAAAACGAAAAGAATGCAAGTAGAATGGATTAAAATGGTTGAAAGATGAATTCACAGTGTTTGATTTCATTAAAATGGCCAAAACATGAATATTGTGTGTGACCAGTGAATTTTTGGATTCTAATTAGTTGATTAGGTATATTATAATGCTTAAATTGGTTAGAAACATGTTGGGTAATTGTTTCCTAGCATATTTGATGTCTGGGTAAGTTTAAATTATGTATTGGATGGTAGAATTCGGAAAATTTGGTCAAGAATGTCACTGGTTCGCGAACTGTAGGAGATGACTGCCGAGTCTCTCGCCCCGGCGAGAGAAATGAACTGTAAATCTTCGCCCCTGCGAGAATATTGCTAAGAAAATCTTCGCCCCGGCGAGATTTTTGTCAAGGAATTTTCCCGCCCCGGCGAAAGAAACAGTAACTGAAATTTTAAATTTTAATTTTCTTTGTGATTTTACTATGATGCTATAAACAAGTTTAAAACTTAAATTAAGTTATATAGTGACTAATGAGATACCACGATGTTTGTTAAACAAGTATGTGATGATTGTCGAATGTCAATCGAGATGTTATAATGAAATAGGATAAGAACGAGACTTAAACATATATTAATCTGTAACTAATTATTGTTACAATTTTATAATCGGAATGTATAGGTCGATTAAAGAACGTGAATTATTTAATCTGTAATCTACGCACGAGGTATGTTTTTCCTTCCCTAAACTTGTTATTTCCTTAAAAGCAAGATTATTTTCATTGAGCAAGCTTATCAATCCTAGCTTATCGTTATTCAAGCAAGGTTGTTATCAAGTCAAGTGTTTATATTCACTTCAGTCATTTATTGTTCGATCATTGATCGTTATTCAAACTTTGAACAGAATTCCTATTGTACAAACTTTATTGATGAATCAAATGTTTAGTGACTAGCAAATCCTAATTGATTCAGCTAGTCCTTAGTTGATGAGCGTTCCAAAGACTTATAATATTTTAAAATTGATTCAAATCAAGTTCCTTTTGGTACGGATTCTGATGCTAAACTGCTATGAATAACCCTAATATAGGGGATTAATTACGCGACAGCGTTAAAATGTTTGTGCACAATACATTGTACAAAGGGCTGATCCCCCTGAGTACGAGATGGATGGTCCATAGTCTATAAGACTGTTAAAGGTTACAGTAGAAATACATGTTAACCTAGGACATAGTTCGAGGTCTTGTGACCCTCAGATACAATTCTTGAACCTTGAATTCTATAATCAATTCTTGAGCCAAGTATCCTATTAATCTTTCATATCTCGATTGGTTATTGATTGAATTCAGAAAGTTATAAATCTATTTCATTAATTATTCAATTGTTACTGTTATTATGATTGTGCGCAATTGTTTGCTCACTCTTGCACTAAAACATTGCAGCTAAGGCAGAAAAATCGGACGAGCCATCCACGAGTAAAGGCAAGGGCAAGATGCCAAAATAGCAAGAGACATGTTATTCATTTGATGTTTTTTTTTGTAACAAGACTTATTTAATTTGATGTTTTAATTTCGCATTTATGTAATAAAGGTTAGATAACCTGGGATTTGTTTGATTAAGAGATTAGAGATGTAACCCCTTTTGTGGGAAGATGATGTATTCAGTTTATTTATATTACCTTTTGTCATGGGTAGTTAGTCATGAATGTATGGTATAGTGAGCACCAAATCTGTGGAGTTGAGGTACCCGGATTTGGGGGTGTCACAGGGGAACACCGGAGGAAACAACAACCAAGGGGGAAACAAACTAATGATAGGTGGACCAGCACAGCCCAACCGCTCGACGGCCCGAACGTTTAACATGACCGTCCAAGATGCAGTTGCTGCAAAGGACGTGGTGTCAGGTATTGTACCAATCAATAATATAAATGCGTATGTATTATTTGATTTGGGTGCTACCTGTTCCTTTGTGTCTGAAGATTTTGCTACACGTTTGAACTTACCCCAAGAACGTTTAGAGAATCCTTTGAACATAGAGATTGCAAATAAGGAAGTAATTCCCGTATAGTTCGTTTACCGAAATTATTCTGCGAGCATTAGGGGTCACAAACTAAGTGTAGACTTGATTCCAATAAGACTGGGAGAGTTTGGCGTGATATTAGGAATGGATTGGTTATCCAGCCACGCTGCGATGATCGATTGTCGAAAGAAAAGTGTGAACCTTCAGACTTCAAATCGGTCTAAGGTAGTGTTTTATGGTAGCTCATCGCTTAAGCAATCCTGTTGTCTTACGATGATGCAGGCCAAGAAATTGTTAAAGAAAGGATATGTGGGTTATTTAGCCTATATTGCAGATGCTCAAAAGAAGGGAGTAAAAGCGAAAGATATATCCGTAGTAAGAGAGTTTCAAGACGTGTTTCCTGATGATCTGCCTGGCCTTCCGCCAGACAGAGAAATCAAATTCGTAATAGACTTAGCACCAGGAACTGCACCAATCTCGAAAGCTTCGTATCGTATGGCACCGGTGGAAATGAAGGAATTGATGATACAATTGCAGGAATTACTAGATAAGGGTTATATTCGGCCAAGTGTGTCTTCTTAGGGAGTGATGAGTGTGTTTTATATACACAAATCAAGTACTTTTGAGTTTGATAATTTGTAATTCTTAAGCTATATCGTTTAGTTTTTATGTATTTTTCCCATATTGTTGAATTGTGTGGTTTTATATTGCTTTTATGTGTTTTTTGTATGTTTTTATGTGTTTGCACATTATTTTGTATAAATTGAATTAAAAGCTAGTTGGAGCGACATTCGGGGTTGCTAGATTCGCGTTTTCGGCGTTCAATTTGCACTATAGCTTCTTCCAAGCCAAATTGACCTTTCTCCGGCCATTATCTCGATGAGCTCCAGTTATATAAGTTGTAGAGCTACTTCTTAGCTTTCCATAGCCTACTTAATCGCCTTAATCCGAGTTCGGACGAAGAAGTTATCGCCATTTTCCCAACGGACGTCATAGTTGAAAATGCAGCAGCAGTGCCCGGCGCAGCTGCGCCCATTCCTAGTACAATTTCGGCGCAGCTGCGCCCTTCCTGCAGAATCTGTGGATTTGGGCAGCACAACTGCGCCTGGATGCAAGCCAAAGTCAGTGGGCTGCGCCCGGTATCCAGGGAGTTCAGTATATAGCGCATCCTTGCGCGCAGCTGCACCCAATCCGCCTGATTTCACGATTTCAGCTTATTTTTGGTCTAAATTCGTGGGCTAAGCTAGGTTTTTGCTAGGGAAACTATAAATACAATATGTAGCCTCCATTTTAGAGGGATCTAGACCCCAGAAATTAGATTCAAAAGAGGGGGAGCTACCAAATTCATCACCAAGGAGGGACAAAGTGCTACAAATCAAGCTATATCAAGCAAAGGCCAAGGAGCTAAAGCATCAAGGATTGCAAAATCAAGGAGGAAAAGCTAGAGATCATCATCAACCCAACAAGCAACATCTGAATATCCATCAAAATTGGTTTTATCTAATTTTCCTTTTGATTTGTAATCCAACATGATGTATAAATTGAATATGATGTTAATTGTAGCTACCATGAACTAGATTTTTATTCTAAGATTTCAATGGAACCCAACACCTAGTTTAAATCAAATTATTTCTCTTTGATATTAGTTATCATTTTAGAATTGGATATCATAATTTGCGCTTCATGTATTAATTACCTTGATCATCAATTAATGTGATAATCTATATGGAATTGAAAAAGGAAATATAGATTGAGATCTGATTATGCTAGCATGTGTTCATGAATTCTACATATGATGGAATTTAAGTTTCGTGCCTAGGATAGAGATATACCGAAGCACCAGATGTGGCCAATTGAGAACTTATGCTTCAACCCTTTTTGATTGTAATTTACATAGAGATATAGTGCGTTAGTCATCTAGGGTGTTCACATTCATTCTATCAATTGTGGATTTAGTGTGATACGAATATGGTGCATCGAGAGTTGGCCATATTTTACATTCGTGTTCTCGACCAACATTCTAACGTAATAAATTGCGAATTAAATGTCTAACATGATTTATGCTGAAAGTATAATTGATTGATCACCTATATGAAATTGAAAAGTGGATTATAGTGTTGAGACTTAGTTTTGATATCATACAAAAGTTCGAGATTCTTGTGGGTGGTGTATAAGATTATGTGGCGTGTGTGTAGACACCCAAATTTTGCATTTCCTATACTGACCATGACAGGAGGGCAAATTCGTCCATTGGACCGGCCTGCGAGACGGAGGGTGAACATAAGTGCGAACACTTAGAGCCACCACGACGACTTGCGATCAAGGCCGTCCGAAATGAGCATGCCGAATGATGTGTCACGTCCCGCAATAATTTCCGGACTGCAAAATACAAGCCTTTCGGATAAAACTAACGGCGCGACGCGAGAATCGAGGTACGGTGCGAGAACCGAGGAGAATTAAATAATCAAAGTGGAAGGTGTGCTGAGTGGGGTGTGGGCGCCAGCCAGCCGCAGATCCATCTGCGGCCAGCCGCAGATGTATCTGCGGCTGGCTTTGGCCAGCCTATATCAACCATTTCTTCTCAGCATACAGGGAGTTCGAGAATTTTTGGAGAAGAAGAGAATCAGCAAGGAAACAGCAGCAGGAAATAGAGAAAAAGAGGAAGAATTAGCATAGATTTTGCACTCAAATAGGAGAGAAAGTAAGAAAAAAGAGAGGAATAATATTTTGTGATTTGATTGTATCACATAAGACTTTTTCTTCTATTCAAATACACAAATTTAGATCCATTTTGATCTCATTTGCAAGGTGAAAATCTTCTCAATTTTATAATTTCTATCATATCTTTTGGTCAAATCAAATGAAATTTTCATATGATTATGGAATAATAAATTAGGGAGTATTAGTGAGGGTTCCATTTGGAACAAAATTCTTCCTAATAACCCGATGATATTTATTTATTGATCTCTTGTTTGTTTGTTTTTTTGGTGTTATATTGACAAGGTTCTTTTAGATCTCTATTTTGGGATGTCTTGGTATTGGTAGATGATCCGTATTGGTTCTTTCTTGTAATATCCGATTGTGGATGTGTGGAAATTTGGTTGTGAGCCTAGGAAAGCGACCCCGTGGTCCAAATCCAATGATGGACGTATCTTGATGTATATAGTGGGTAAGATATAGTCTCTTTGTAAATATGTAATATTGGGCCTTAAAACGACGCCAAGGCGGAATCGTGTTTAAGGCCCCGAAATAGTGAAATTTGTGATTGTTGGCGTTCGGGGATATTTTGATGGCTTACATGCCCATGAATAGCCCCGACGCGTGTTTTATGCTCGATTCGATTTATGACGCGAAATTGATTTCAAAGCTAAATGATAAGATTTTCATAAAAATCAAGCAAAGTAGGATATTAGAATCACGAGGTTAAAATTTGAGAAATGTTAATGAATGTCGATTCCTATCTAACGAGGAAGCTAAAGAAAGATCGTTTTCCAAAACACCACACAAAAATGATTTTGTAAAATAAGTAACGTTTTATTAAATCTTTGTGCATAGGGTGAAAGAGATCCTAGAAATTGCCCGATCGTTTCACGAAAGCAATGTATAGATCTCGATTCCTATTTTGACGAAGGTTTAAAATTCTTCTTTTGCCAAAACGACATTTAATGAAAATCTCATAGTTTTGGACAATTAAAACCAAACCTTTCTCATAAAGAATAAAGCTTTCTCGTGTATACCGAAAAGACATTCCGAAGCATACTTAAATTAAAACACGATTTTCCCTAAAATCCAAATGACTCTTTCATACAAACTCACCACAACATTTACATAGGCACACACACACACACGCGCGCACCTACATACACATATTCATGAATTAAAGGATAGGAAAGCATTAAGATTGCGGTAACCGTGTTTCACGGAAGTCGAGGGGTGCCTAACACCTTCCCCTCACTTAAGCAAGCCCCCGAACTCTATGAATCTCAATTCGCAGACCAATTAATTCGGAGTCACACATGAGCCAGCGATTTATAAAAAGCGAAAACTCGGATGAGTTGGTACATCCATTTCAAATATACCAACTGGCGACTCTGGTTAATTGGCTCATCATAAAACGCGATCTTTCAAAACCCCGTCGACATCAATGCCGACCTTTTCCAAACGTCATCTAAATCAAAAGGCTAAAATTGGAAAAGGCAAGAAAGCGAAAACCCGGCGTCGACAGCTGGCGACTCCGCTGGGGACATTAGAGGGCTTAAGCCGCGTTTAAATCTTGATGCTATCCTATCCTTAAAAATTTTTATGAATATGTATGTGCGTGCAACATTTTGACCTATTTTACTTATTGTTGTGTGAATGTGTGCTTTTGTCCAATGAATGAATGATTGAATGGAGTTGATTTACCCTAAAGTAATCATTTGCATACGGTGAGGACGATGAATGTGAATGTATGTTGAGATTGTACCTCCTCCTGAGGCGAACCCGTCGGTTGCTTATTACTGGACTCGATGGGGCTGCTCCCCGGAGATGGCTCAGGAAACGCACCACTCAAATCCGCTCCAATCGAAAGGGCTCAAACGAGTAGATTGCGAAGATTTGGGAACCTTCATGCCGAAAAGCCCGCGAGAGTAACCCTAGGGTAGGTCAGCCTCAGATTAACCCAACGCAGGAAAAGTCTCTTCATGCCTTTTTACGTTTATATGTCTAAATGTCATGATCTCATTCAATATTCATACATCCCTTTTCTGTGTCGAAAGAGATTACTAACCGCTGTGAATTGCAGGGAATAGTTGGGGGAGCATAATAAAGCATGTTTAGCATTAGTTATGGCACTAAAGGACTACTAACTTTCTCTTTTGCAGGGAAAGATTAAAAAACAAAAAACCCAAAAAACACACAAAAAATTACAGTTTTAGCATGCATCCATTTTGCGTCTCCCCAAGACTAAACTTCGAACCGTTGTTTTGTAGGATTGCTCCTCAAACCCGTTCGCAGTCTAAGAAAGCCCAGGTCTCTACCTCTGAAATGGCTGATATTCCTAATCATAGTTCCATATCTCGGGAAGAGTTTGATGACTTCAAAAAACAGATGATGGAAATGGCCACAATGCTAAAAGAGCAGTTCCTACTCAGACAGGATCCGCCAAGCCAAGGACCACATAATATTCCACCACCAGGGGGTGGGTGACCAGAATCCTCCTAAAAATGTTGTAAACCGGGGTAAGGATGACCAACCCCAACTCAAGGACGAGCCAGTCATTACAAAGGCCGTTCCCATACCTAGCAGGACAGTGGTTACTATCCCAGAAGAAGGGGACAATGACGACCTTCGGAGAAAAATGAAACACATGGAGGAGACCATCCAATCTCTAAGGGGCATAGGCTCCCTGGGCAGGGTTAATTATTCGGATCTATGTGTTTTCCCCGGAGCCAGATATCCAGAAAAGTTCAAAGTTCCCGAGTTTGAAAAGTACAATGGAAAGGGAGACCCCTATACACACTTGAAAATTATACATTGGAGAACTCGGGTCTTATGCCGAAGACGAGGGGTTAAGAATGCAACTATTCCAGAAAAGCTTAACAGGGGAGGCAAGAATCTGGTATGCCCGCCTCGACAACGCCCGAATCCACAACTGGGAGGAATTGGCCCATACCTTCTTAACCCAATACAGCTTTCAGGCCCAGATGGCTCTTGACAGGTACCAAATGACAAAGGTTAAAAAACAGCCTAGGGAGTCCTTCAGGGAATATGCGCAAAGATGGAGGGGCATGGCCGCACAAGTAACCCCCCCGATGAGCGAATCAGAGATGGTAATGACCTTTGTAGACATTCAGGAGGCACCGTATTATGAGAGGGTCATCTCGGGGATTGGAAGACCTTTTGCTGAAATGATTAAACATGGAGAGATGGTAGACATGGGGTTGAAGTCGGGTAAAATCCGGGATCTTACTGCTTTAGAAACTGCTGCCGAGCAAATACAGAATGGAAACTATGGCAGCACTTCCCGGAGGGTCCAAAAGAAGAAGGAAGAGGATGTCTCCCTCATCCTACAAGGGTCATCCAGAAAAGCAGAAAGCCATCTTCCGGTACAGGTACAGAGGGGAGGGCCATCCCGACAGCCAAATTTCACAGATCAAAGGGCAGAGGGGCGAAGAAGATATGAGGCCTCGCAGAATCGAGTATTCACCCCGCTCGGGGAGCCGCTTGAACGGGTACTAGCGGTATTAGTAGCCCAAAAGAAAATAGTTGGTCTGGCACCACCAAGTGACCCAAAGGGTAGAAGGTTTGACCCGAGCAAACGATGTGCATACCACTCCAGTTCCCCTGGCCATGATACACAAGATTGCTGGACGTTGAAGCATCGAATCCAAAACATGATAGACAGTGGGGAAATTGTGGTGGAACAACCGGACTCCCCGAATGTTAAAGCAAATCCCCTGCCAAGACATGATGGAGGGGGAGTTAATGCGACGGAGGCAAGTGAGGCTGGGGGGCCGCCAAGGTTGAACTATGTGCAGAAAGTTGAGGAGATGATCAACATGATACATGATCATGGGGATGCACGGGGAATGCCCATCAGGTTGATAGGGGTAAGTACGAATAACATAGAGGGACCTGTCAAGCTGACAGCCCCGAGGCCCATCATACTTGCAGCAAGGCCGCAACTCCCTATCAGTAGTCTGAGGACTGTACCCTGGAATTATGGGGGGAATACCAGAGGAAGCGGCCAGTTGTGCTTCCGTGACGACCAAGGGGAACCCCTTATATCTTCCCGGGCGAGTCCTTGAGAGCCAAAAGAGAAAAAATGAAGAAGTTTCCGAGGAAAGGGCCATCATAGAGTTTTTGAAAAGGATGGATCACCCAGAAACGAGGGGGATCCAGATTTTAAGTGAGGAATCAACCCTAACATCAGTCATGGACTTGGTGTTGTCATCCAATGAGCATTGCAAAACCATGATGAAAGTTCTGGAGGAGGCATTTGTGTCCAAAGAAATTAGTGAGGAGGGTTTCGGCCAGCTGATAGGCCACTTATTGGAAACCGATGCAATATCCTTTACGGAGGAGGACATTCCCAAAGAGGGAAGGGGGCACCGAAAACCGCTACACATCGCGGTAATCTCCTCAGGATATGTCATGAATGGGGTGCTGATCGACGGGGGATCGGCATTGAATATATGTCCTCTCAGCACGCTGAAGAAAATGAACATCAGTCCCAAGCGCCTACGGGCCAGTCATGTGGTGGGTTCGGGCTTTTGACGGATCCCGGAGGGATACCATCGGAGAGATAGAATTGCCAGTGGAGATAGGGCCCTGTACTTTTGATATATCCTTCCAAGTCCTAGATATTACGGCAAGCTACAACCTGCTGTTAGGGAGGCCGTGGATACACATGGCCGGGGCAGTTCCTTCCACGCTCCACCAACAAATCAAGTTGATCATCGATGGGAATCTGGTAACAATCTCGGCCGAATGTGATGACCCTTCTCCTCCCAGGAGTGGCCTACCAGTAATCAATGTGGATGAGACAGCGGCGCCTGCCAGCTTTCAAGCACTAGAGATTAGCACTCCCCATTATAGATGCCTGGGGGCTCCAGCTGTGAAACCAAGGGTCTCTCCGGAACTCACCTTTGTGGCACGGGAAATGATTAAAATGAACTTCCAACCTGGACAGGGACTAGGGAAAAGCAGTCAGGGAATCACCGAGCCCATCCACCTACCACAGCAGATAGGCAAAGCAGGATTGGGATACCATGTGGGCGCAGTACGGGGACACCGTCAGGGTGCTTCTCCGATTCGACTAGTTGGCAGTCCAGTGACCAAAGTCGACAATAAGCAGGGGATCAGCGGACCTGTGATTGGGGCAGGGAATGAAGAGTTAACCCCCACATGTAATGAGTCGGCCCGGAGGGAAAGTTTCCTGCGGGAGGTCGCAAAAGAGTTCGAAACCAAATGCTATATCCCCGGACAATCAACAAGCAGTAAGGAGGGGACGAATGTTGTCACACCACCGGGAGCCCAACAAGTTGTACCTGTCATCGATTGGGCAGGGCTGATTATTCCTGGAGAAGATATGGAGAAGGACTCGGGTGACGTATCCGTAATCATCGGGGAGGTGTCCGATGTGAGGCCCTCCTTTATCCAGCGCATTTCATCTGACCTGACTATCGATAATTGGACCCGGAAACCAGTGATATCCAAACAGGGGTAAAGCTCGACGTCAGGGTGGTTAACCCTAGAGGATAGGGGAATGAAGAAGTTTTATTTTGTTGTTGTTTTATTTCTGCATAATTGTGTCGTTTCTTCGTGTTATTTGAAATTGCGATCGTCGTGAAAAATGATTTATATATGACAAGTACTTTGTTTTATGTCAGGTGTACCAATTTGAGTATTCCTTGCCTAACAAACGATCTTTCAAATTTGAATAGTGATTATGATTTTGACATTGAGCTGGATTTCGATTTGATGGGCATTGAGCAAGACGAGACAGATTACGACGACGCACCTGATGAGATCAAAGGATGGGTCGAAGATAAACCCAAACCCAATTTGGACCAAACCATCACTATAGATATCGGAACCCCTGACAATCCAAAAGAACTCAAGATAGGGACAGACCTTACCCCCAGCCAAAAAGCAGAAATAATCGAGTTACTAAGCCAATATGAGGATGTCTTTGCCTGGTCGCACGAGGATATGATCGGATTGTCCACCAACATTGTGGTGCACCGGTTACCCATCAAGGAGGGTTTCAGGCCTGTCAAGCAGAAACTAAGAAAGTTGAAACCTGAGTGGAGCTTAAAAGTGAAGGAAGAGATCATCAAACAGTTCAGGGCGGGAATCATTATGGTGTCCACTTACCCGGAATGGCTATCCAATGTGGTCCCAGTGGCTAAACCTGGAGGAAAGGTGAGGGTATGCGTAGACTACAGAGATCTAAACAAGGCCAGTCTCAAGGATAACTTCCCGGTGCCTTTCATACACATCCTGGTGGATAACACAGCCCAGTACGAAATGTACTCTTTTGTGGATTGCTTCGCAGGATATCATCAGATAATGGTGGCGGAGGAAGATCGGGAAAAGACCGCATTCATCACCCCCTGGGGCACTTTCTGCTACAGACGACTGGCTTTCGGGCTCACAAATGCAGGGGCTACTTATCAGAGAGCCATGATGGCCTTGTTCCACGATATGATGCACAAGGAGATAGAAGTCTACGTGGATGACATTATTGTGAAATCGAAGGTAGAATCTGATCATATAACCCATCTCAAAAAGCTATTCGATCGGCTCAGAAAGTATAATTTGAAACTCAATCCAGCCAAGTGCGCTTTCGGAGTACAGTCGGGCAAGCTCTTGGGTTTCCTGGTTAGTGATCGGGGCATTGAGTTGGATCCAGCAAAGATTAAGGCCATTGTGGATATGCCAGCACCTCGCACAGAGAAGGAGATAAGGGGATTCCTCGGAAGGATAAACTTTATCAGCCGTTTTATATCCCACTTGACGACTACATGTGAGCCCATTTTCAAACTGTTAAGAAAAGGGGTTTCCCAAGAGTGGAATGAGCAATGTCAGAAGGCTTTTCAGACCATTAAAAAGCAGTTGACTGAAGCACCAGTGCCGGTACCACACCATCTCCACCCCCGAAGGATGGGATCCCTCTGTTTATGTATATATCGGTAAATGCCATCGCGATGGGATGTATGTTGGGACAGAAGAATGAGGCGGAAAAAGAGCAGGCCATCTATTACCTCAGCAAAAGATTTAGCCAATGTGAGCAGAATTACACTCCCATTGAGAAGACCTGTTGTGCCCTGGCCTGGGCTGCAGGGAGATTACAGCACTACCTCCATGGGCATACAACGTACCTGATATCAAGAATGGATCCCCTGAAATATATTTTCGAAAGGCCCATGCTGAATTGTCGACTATCAAGATGGCAGTTAATTTTACAACAGTTTGACATGGTGTACGTGACCCAGAAGGCCATGAAAGGGCAGGGAATTGCAGATCAGTTGGCAGAAGCCCCGGCAGGAGGGATGGAGCCGTTAGAAACTCCTCTCCCGGGCGAAGATATATTTTGGGTATCGCGCGAAAAATGTGATGACGAGGGACAATTCTGGAAGCTGTATTTTGATGGTGCCATGAATGCCGAGGGGGCAGGAGCCGGAGCGGTCTTAGTCTCTATCACCGGAGAACAATACCCCGTGGCCACTAAACTTCGTTTCAGCAATTCGAACAACACCGCTGAATACGAGGGGTGTATCTTGGGACTCCGATTGGCCCGTGACATGGGAGTAAAAAGACTAGCGGTGTTCGGGGATTCAGAGTTGGTAATCAGACAAACAATCGGGGTATACAACACTAAGGAGCTTCGGTTACTTCCATACCATCGTTGTGTCACCCAGCTTATGCAAGAGTTCGAAGATATCGCCTTCCGCCATATTCCTCGGGGACGAAATGATTTTGCCGATGCACTGGCGACTTTGGCTTCCTTAATCCACGTGATCAAGAGTAGGGACAGTCCACAGATTGAGATCACCGTACAGAATGCCCCGGCATATGAGGAAAATGTGGCAGTGTTATCAAATGAGGTGGTGTTGACGAGGCAACCCTGGTATCACGACATAAGGGAATATCTGAGAGACAGATCCCTTCCCGATCAGGCAAATCGGACTGAAAGGATGAGAATTCAAAAGATGGCGATGAAGTTTTACCTGAGTGGCGATTCACTTTACAAAAGGGATGCCGGGTTGGGACTGTTGCAATGCGTAGACGAAACGCAATCCCAAAGGATTATGAATGAAATCCATGGCGGGGTGTGTGGGCCACATATGAGTGGACCGATGTTGGCCAAAAAGATCTTGAGGACAGGGCATTATTGGTTAACGCTGAAAGCCGATTGCGATGATCATGTCAAACGGTGTTATCAATGCCAGGCGCACGGTAATGTGATCCATACACCTCCAAATGAACTGCACTGTATGACCTCCCCCTGGCCATTTTCAATGTGGGGAATGGATGTAATCGGACCGATAGAGCCCAAAGCAAGCAACGGGCACCGATTCATCTTCGTCATGATCGATTATTTCACCAAATGGGTAGAAGCAGCCTCTTTCCCCAAAGTCACTCAGGAGGTCATCGTCAGCTTCATCAGGAATAATGTCATTTGCCGATATGGGCAACCTGAGGTTGTAGTCTCCGACAATGCCAAGAATTTAAACAACGCCCTCATGAAAGGACTGTGTGACCAGTTCAGGATTAAGCATCTCAATTCCGTCATTTACCGTCCCAAAATGAATGGGGCAGTGGAGGCGGCTAATAAGAACATCAAGAAGATCATGGCAAAAATGTCTGCTAATCATCGGGGATGGCCAGATCTGTTACCCCTCACCTTGCTGGCATACCGAACATCAACGCGTACTTCTACAGGGGCAACCCCTTACGCTTTGGTGTATGGAATGGAGGCTGTTCTACCAGTCGAGGTTGAGATGGCGTCCCTCAGAATAGTGATCGACGCTCACATAAGCGAAGAGGATTGGATGCAAAGTCGATATGACCAATTGGCCCTGATTGATGAAAGGAGGGTGGCTGCCATTTGGCATGGTCAGTTATATCAACAGAGGATCTCTCGATCGTACGATAAAAAGATAAGACTTCGGAAGTTCAAGGAAAACGATTTGGTGTTGAAAAGAATCATGCCTTGTCAAGACGAGGCCAAGGGGAAGTTTGCCCCGAACTGGGAAGGGCCATTTGTGATCAAGAAAGTACTATCCGGAGGGGCCCTCATATTGCAAGAAATGGATGGTGAGGTATTTCCACAACCCCTCAATTCTGACTCGGTGAAGCGGTTCTACGCTTAAATCATCAGTTCCTTTTTCCCCTGACAACAGCGAACTACGTAGGACCTGATCTTCCAACTTGTGGGGGTACGTAGGCAGCCATCATGGCGCGGTCCGATCCTTTAAAAATAATCCTTTCCCAAACCAAAACCAATTTTCGATAGCCAGATAAAACCTTCCTACACCCTCAAAACCTTCCCGAAACCAACTGCCTAACCAGTTTCATCCCAGAATACATACCCTGATCCAACCCAAACAGTTATCCAAAATCTGAGATTCAATCCGACGAAATCAAAGGTGTGCGGCAATATCTGTCAAATCTCCATCAGGTCTTGAGGAAAGAAAGAAGGCGAAATGTCAAAAATCATGGTCAGTTGGATAAAATGATGATCCAATGGATGGCAATGATACGACAAAAGGGGAAAATGACTAAATTTAAATGCATGTCTATATATATAAGTCGTTTTATTACAAGATTTCTCTTTCAATAACTGATGAAACCAACATAGTCTATGCAGGAAATAAAATAATCTACAAATCTGAAACTAGCCGAAGCAGGATGGACAGGGTGGTGGATAGATCTGAAGCATCAGCATCTCCTGCAATCTGCTGCCCCATCATATCAATACGATCCAGTAAAGCAGTAGCTCGGCTGACAGTCCCAAAATGAGCATCTACCACTGCCCTGGTCTGAAATACAATGGCCTCTCTATCGGCAATGGCAGCATCTCTAGCCCGAATGGCCTCATCTCTCTCGGCAAGGGCGGCATCCCTCTCGGCTTCAGTAGTAATCAGGGCCAGGCGGAGTCGGGAATCCTCAGCGACCCGACTCGGGGCAGAATCGGCTGAAATGGAATGGTCTGTGGTATTTTCTGTGAAGATCACTCCAGAGTCATCAAAGGCCCCAGTCCGACTCAAACTAGCTGAACCCAGGTCTCCACGCAACCACTGTACGTAGGCAAATGTCTGGATGTGACAGCTTTCACTATATTCGGCAAAGATCCTGCAATCCCAAAGCTCGTATACCTGCAGTAGATCCCTCTCTGTACAGGATGATATAAGGAATCGGTATGCGGTTGCACCCGCGAAGGGGTGTAAATCCTGTGTCTGATCAAACTGCCCCATAACCGCCAGGGGATGATAGGTCGTCACGCCCCTCAAACCAGCAATGGGGATGAAATCCATGCCAGGCACATGAGTCAAGAAGCTCATGAAGGAGCAATAGCCCGAATAAACCAATAGATGAAAGGGGTCCTCAATGATAGACAAAAATGATGTCCAGGAGGCCACATCAGTACAACTCACGGGACGAAACGAAAACTGCGCGGCTATGTTGTGACTGAAGCAAAACCCTTGGCGGCGGAAGTGGCCGATGGGACTAAGATGACTCATGAACCACACATACAGCAAAGTCGAGCTCCCTCTGAAGAATCTTCCTCGGAAGGACTGGCAATATGTGGCCGACATATAGGTATCCGCCAATATCATGGGGAGAATGGTGTGATCCTCCTGAAGGGCCCTAATGGCCGCAACAATCCGCATGTCCAAGTGATCGGATCCTGCAGGCAAATACAAAACTGAGATGACACAGGCCATCAGAACGCCCACTCTCAAGGCATCCCAGCGCTCCTCGGACACGGAAAAAATCACCGAGGAAAAGACGGAAACTGTCAGGTGAGCCAAATCGGTCAATCAAGAATTGAAGAGGAACCATATGGTCTGATGTGATTACCGGTAATAAGACAGCCCTCCGCAAACCGGTAAAAGTCAAGAATTGACGGCGCATGGAACCAACGGTAACCCTAGCACAGGGACCATCCAACGGCAAGCCGGTGAAGCGAGCATACTCCTCAAGGGTGGGGGTCAGCTCTACTGTCCCAAACCTAAACACCTGACGGGCAGGGGCCCAACAGCTCAAAAGACCATCCACAAAGCCCGCTGGCACCCGGAAGGTTAATAAGGACCAAGAATGTCCCAAAAGACCATCTACGATAACCCTATCTGCTGGCAGTAGACTGTCCAACCAGCGGAAGAGGCTGCCAATCAACCCTGTGGGAGGAATGGAATCCAAACGAACCACGGCATCCGAGGACGACATCTGTGAAAAAATAGTATCAAAAAAGACTGTACAGGGGTCATTCTCTACCCATAAATAAAAAGCATGCATCATACAGTTAATAATAAAACAGGTGAATTCCATAAAATGAAAAAGAAAACTGTGCATAAATAAATAAATGAGTTCAGTACATAGTGCATAAATGAAAAAGAAATCTAAGCAGGTGCCGATACAAAAGGCCCTATCCTATCCCGGTCTAAATAAAATCAGTATCATCTATGAAAGCAGGATCCTCGAACTGATCCCCTGGAGTCGTCGAGCTCGGAGGACCAAAGTTCATATCAGGGATGTAGGGATGCGCTGTGGCATCAGATGAACTCGGGCCTGCATCATAACCTGCACCGTCAGGATCGTAGGTGTAAGCCTCCTCCGGGGCCCGGCCCAACCCCCGAATAAACAGCGACAATTGATCTACCTGACGGGTCAATGAGGCGATCTGCTCAGCGTGGGTAGGGGTCCGAACACAGGCAGCCCAATCGGTCATCGTCACCGAGCCTGGAACCATGTCTCCAAGGAAGAAAGTGGCCCGAGTCTGAGGACCGATGGTACGGGGCACCCACCATGTACGGAATGCATCACTCATAGTGGGACCCGTGGAAAGCATCCGGCCGTCCTCCCCGGCAAGCATGATCTCCGAGGGCTGAGAATCCAGCGGCCAGAAAGTAGTGAAGGAAAGGGAGTGCGGGATGCGGATCTCCCCAGTGACGCATCTGAATGCGCGCTCTCCCAGATACATCACCCAGCCTCCAACACTCTGCAAAGTGAGGCGACGGGTGGAAAGCTCGAACTCCGGGCCGGAAGGATGCCCGTCAGCAAACCCCACAGTCAGATGATCGGAGAGGTAGGGAATCCAGACGACCTCTGCAGCCGTGATCAGCTCCAGCTGGATGCGACAGTGTGCAAAACTGCCAGACACGGGGACCTCCTCGAGAGTACTGTGATGCCATCGCCGACCCCGAGGATAAGTGTCCAGGCCTAGAGTAGTGATAGGCCTCAGACATGGCAGCCGCTCGTAAGCCCAGAACTGTGAATAGAAACAAGGCAAGGCATGAGTCACTATCAAATACAGAAAAGAGATGAAAGGAAAAGAAATACAGTAAGAGAGAGGAGGAGGGGACTCACCAACAGAAAGTGGTAGAAGCCGAGCCAGGCATCAGTCTGTCCCTCCGAGCGTAGGCGCATGCCGTGGAGGAAGTAGGCAAAGGTGAATGACCCCCAGTCATAGTCACCGATGCGGTCCACGTCTCTGACCGCTCCTACGACGCTGAAATGAATGGTAGAGGAGTTATTCCCCAGAAAACAACCCCTCATGATGGTCAGGAACAGGCGTCGTAGCAGAATGTCCCTGGTGCCCTGATCCGCGGGAATGGGCAGTGCGTACAGACCCCCGACTGCATCGACAGCCAAGGCACCAGATCGGATACTGCGGGCCTTAAAGACCCGATCCTCAGCACCGAAGCCCAATAAAGCTCGGACCTCCACTGGAGTGATATCAAGATCCAGGGGGACACGGGACCCGGTGAACTCTATGCCCGTAATGTACCTCCAATCCCAGGGAGTCAGCACGACCTCACAGTCAAGAAGATGGAGAGACTGCGTATGGTGGAACCATCGCTCGGATAAAGCCCTCATGTAACCCCAGGGGCACTGGCGGGGGATGATAGTGAAGAAATGTCGAAAGCCCCAAGAGTCCACCATCGCCCGATAATCACTGTGCAGGGCCGCGTAAAGGGAGTAGATGTTGAACCAGTTACCCCTCGGCTGGGTAAACTCAGGCACCTGTGAAAATCACCAAGGGGTCAATCCGGATAAAAGGAGAATGGAGAAATTGAGAGTGAAATCAGAATAGAGCTGAAATATACCTCGTTAGCCACGAGAGATGCTGAGGGGTGACGACTGAGATCCCGACCCAAAAGATCGGGTATCTGCACAGAGGCGCCAGAAGGAGCCTGATGAGTAGATGGAGCCGGTATGCTGGAGGATGGCCCCTCTGTCGCGACCTCCGGAGGGACAGCCTCCTCAACGTCCGGATGACCAGGACGAATGACAGCCTCCGTCAAGCGACGAGCCTGACGGGTACGAGGGGGAATAGGGGCAGGTGCAGCCCTACGACGGCGAACACCCGAAGTCCGAGAGGCGGAGGAGCTACTGGGCGCATCACGATCCATAGCTGGAATAGAACGGGCGCGAGAAAGAAGGTAAGTTTCCTTTTAAAATTATGTAATGAACATTCTAAATTTCTAGCCTCATCATATGATTAATGCAACATGATGCATGTAAAAAAAAAAAAAAAAAAAAAAAAAAAAAAAAAAAAAAAAAAAGGCAGAGTTCCGTTTGTAAATTGAACATCCCAGGCATAAGCCAAACGTGTTTTCCATCAATCAAAGCCTCAAACAGATTTAAATTGCATTCATATATGTAATTACAGCATGTAATGCATGATTTTATTGCAGAAAAGGAATAACAATATGTGGGACCGCGCCTCATGAACATAAAATAGGATTCACATAGTTGATACATAGCATGTATATATGATGGTACATTACATGACATTGTAAAGCATACATTTTATCTCTAAACATGCAAAAAATCAAATGTATAGCAAAACATTGACGAAATTGAAAAGTGACCGGTCAAAGTGTTACCTGTAGCGCGTAGATCGATCCTACCGGAACAGTTTTTGCAGGAAAGTTGAAAAAATCGACAAGAAAAGCCCTCGCGAACAAGAAAAATCGAGAGAATCTCTTTGGATTACAAGTTGAAAGTGACAGATCTGGAGGAGCCGCGTTGGATTTAAGGCCCGATCATGGCCGCAGATGTATCTGCGGCTGGCCGCAGATCCATCTGCGGCTGGCCGCAGATCCATCTGCGGCTGGCCCTGGTGGGTCCCACCTTGCTCCCTTGCAGCCATTTGACGTGTGGAAGTGAAAAGTTTACGAGATGGGTGACCGGCGACGATACCCGGCCCCGACATGACGATCGACCGGCGACGATAACCGGCGATCACGAGATGGATGACCGGCGACGATAACCGGCTCCGACAAGATAACCAACCGGCGACGATAACCGGGGGTTACGAGATGGGAGACCGGCGACGATATCCGGCCCCGACGAGACGATCGACCGGCGACGATAACCGGCGATCATGAGATGGATGTCCGGCGACGATAACCGGCTCCGACAGATAACCAACCGGCGACGATAAACGGGGGTTACGCGATGGGTGACCGGCGACGATACCCGGCCCCGACATGACGATCGACCGGCGACGATAACCGGCGATCACGAGATGGATGACCGGCGACGATAACCGGCTCCGACAAGATAACCAACCGGCGACGATAACCGGGGGTTACGAGATGGGAGACCGGCGACGATATCCGGCCCCGACGAGACGATCGACCGGCGACGATAACCGGCGATCATGAGATGGATGTCCGGCGACGATAACCGGCTCCGACAAGATAACCAACCGGCGACGATAACCGGGGGTTACGAGATGGGAGACCGGCGACGATACCCGGCCCCGACATGACGATCGACCGGCGACGATAACCGGCGATCACGAGATGGATGTCCGGCGACGATAACCGGCTCCGACAGACAACCAACCGGCGACGGTAACCGGGGGTTACGCGATGGGTGACCGGCGACGATACCCGGCCCCGAACAAGACGATAGATTGAAAGAGTGAACCCAAGGACTAACAAACACAGTCAAGGGGTTAATACATTGACACTCTTACTAATGTCTTGCATGCATTACATCTTATATCGCATCATAAGCTATATGTATGGCATCATATATGTACTGTCATTCTTACAAATTGTCATTCATGCATCGAGTGTCTATTCTTTATCCTGTTCATTTCATTTATCATTCCATAAACATGATAAAGAGGGGCAGCTGTAGACACCCAAATTTTGCATTTCCTATACTGACCATGACAGGAGGGCAAATTCGTCCATTGGACCGGCCTACGAGACGGAGGGTGAACATAAGTGCGAACACTTAGAGCCACCACGACGACTTGCGATCAAGGCCGTCCGAAATGAGCATGCCGAATGATGTGTCACGTCCCGCAATAATTTCCGGACTGCAAAATACAAGCCTTTCGGATAAAACTAACGGCGCGACGCGAGAATCGAGGTACGGTGCGAGAACCGAGGAGAATTAAATAATCAAAGTGGAAGGTGTGCTGAGTGGGGTGTGGGCGCCAGCCAGCCGCAGATCCATCTGCGGCCAGCCGCAGATGTATCTGCGGCTGGCTTTGGCCAGCCTATATCAACCATTTCTTCTCAGCATACAGGGAGTTCGAGAATTTTTGGAGAAGAAGAGAATCAGCAAGGAAACAGCAGCAGGAAATAGAGAAAAAGAGGAAGAATTAGCATAGATTTTGCACTCAAATAGGAGAGAAAGTAAGAAAAAAGAGAGGAATAATATTTTGTGATTTGATTGTATCACATAAGACTTTTTCTTCTATTCAAATACACAAATTTAGATCCATTTTGATCTCATTTGCAAGGTGAAAATCTTCTCAATTTTATAATTTCTATCATATCTTTTGGTCAAATCAAATGAAATTTTCATATGATTATGGAATAATAAATTAGGGAGTATTAGTGAGGGTTCCATTTGGAACAAAATTCTTCCTAATAACCCGATGATATTTATTTATTGATCTCTTGTTTGTTTGTTTTTTTTTTTGGTGTTATATTGACAAGGTTCTTTTAGATCTCTTTTTTGGGATGTCTTGGTATTGGTAGATGATCCGTATTGGTTCTTTCTTGTAATATCCGATTGTGGATGTGTGGAAATTTGGTTGTGAGCCTAGGAAAGCGGACCCCCCGTGGTCCAAATCCAATGATGGACGTATCTTGATGTATATAGTGGGTAAGATATAGTCTCTTTGTAAATATGTAATATTGGGCCTTAAAACGACGCCAAGGCGGAATCGTGTTTAAGGCCCCGAAATAGTGAAATTTGTGATTGTTGGCGTTCGGGGATATTTTGATGGCTTACATGCCCATGAATAGCCCCGACGCGTGTTTATGCTCGATTCGATTTATGACGCGAAATTGATTTCAAAGCTAAATGATAAGATTTTCATAAAAATCAAGCAAAGTAGGATATTAGAATCACGAGGTTAAAATTTGAGAAATGTTAATGAATGTCGATTCCTATCTAACGAGGAAGCTAAAGAAAGATCGTTTTCCAAAACACCACACAAAAATGATTTTGTAAATAAGTAACGTTTTATTAAATCTTTGTGCATAGGGTGAAAGAGATCCTAGAAATTTCCCGATCGTTTCACGAAAGCAATGTATAGATCTCGATTCCTATTTTGACGAAGGTTTAAAATTCTTCTTTTGCCAAAACGACATTTAATGAAAATCTCATAGTTTTGGACAATTAAAACCAAACCTTTCTCATAAAGAATAAAGCTTTCTCGTGTATACCGAAAAGACATTCCGAAGCATACTCAAATTAAAACACACGATTTTCCCTAAAATCCAAATGACTCTTTCATACAAACTCACCACAACATTTACATAGGCACACACACACACACTACGCGCGCACCTACATACACATATTCATGAATTAAAGGATAGGAAAGCATTAAGATTGCGGGGGTAAACCGTGTTTCACGGAAGTCGAGGGGTGCCTAACACCTTCCCCTCACTTAAGCAAGCCCCCGAACTCTATGAATCTCAATTCGCAGACCAATTAATTCGGAGTCACACATGAGCCAGCGATTTATAAAAAGCGAAAACTCGGATGAGTTGGTACATCCATTTCAAATATACCAACTGGCGACTCTGGTTAATTGGCTCATCATAAAACGCGATCTTTCAAAACCCCGTCGACATCAATGCCGACCTTTTCCAAACGTCATCTAAATCAAAAGGCTAAAATTGGAAAAGGCAAGAAAGCGAAAACCCGGCGTCGACAGTGTGTCTTATTCATTGTCCTCAAGAATGGATGACTTGTTAGTATTTGGGATAGAGATATATCTAAATGTCGTGTGTAACCTTTATTAGATTACAAAATTAATGACTCCCTACACGGAGGTTCATTCGTTTGATGGGTAGATTGACTAAGATTATGTGGCGTGTGTCTTGTTGATTATTCATGGAATTGAATGGATTGTTCGCAAGTAGGATAAACATATACCTATGTGTCATGTATGGGTGATTTTCATATGACCATAGACTAAGGCTTATGAATAAGGTGAATTTCTCGATTAACAATTCTTGTGATTTAACTAGTTGAAAATGTGAGAGATAAGAGATTTAAATGAAGTGTTGGGGGAAATTGTAATCTTAGACTTGTTAATACTAGATTTTCATTATCTTAAAAGCTTGTCAATTAGTTAATCAAACAACTCAAGTTTTCATTGTTTAACTAAGATTGAAATGATAAAAGGTTAATACTTGGTAAACATTAGAAACAATTCCTCGTGGGATCGCTACTTTACTTACTCTTTATTACTTGTTGACCGCGTATACTTGCGCGTATTTTTCGGTTGCGAAACCTACCAACAAGTTTTTGGCTCCGTTGCCGGGGAATTATTTTTCTAGTGTTTTTTCCGATATTAATTATAATCAAATTGGTCTTAATTTAAACTTGTATATAAATTTGTTTTTTCTTTAGTTTAACATTTTTCTGTTTTTATGCTTTCTTCTTTGCGAGGCACACCATGGTTGGCTATAATGATCAATGGTCGTACACAAATATGACTCAACCAAAGGAGACGGGAATTGATGGACTTAATGTATTTTCTTCAATTTCAGCACAAATTAAGATACTTGAAAGGAAGATGGATGCTTTTGAAGCAAAAAGCACTCAAAATAGATCAATTACCTATGGTTATTATGTTGACAATCATCCGAGTCATCAATGCACTGTCAATTTTGAACCGGTACATTACGATGGTGATTTTTCCAACAGCTATGCTTATACCGATTATCACCAAGCTTGGGAGTATCACCCGGATTTTACATGGAGCTATAACTATGAAGATCAATACTATGCTCCAAATTCAACGTACACACCGGAATTCTCATGTCCACCTACAATGTTAGCACGAATTGAGACACTTTCGAGGAGGGTGGATATTGGCCAAGATAAGGTTTTGAAACTCCACGAAGATTTTAATATGAGGAAGGAAGCATTAATCAAAGTAATTAAAAATCTGATGGAACAAATCATTAATACCTCAACCAATAGTCCGCAATACATGGATTTTGAGACTGACGGTGAGCCCGAGCCAAATATACAACTGGATGCACCACAAGATGTCGACAAAGCGGAGACAAGTGGGGATATGGAAAATGAGGCCACCGATGATCTATCTGTAAGTTCTAACGAAGATGAGCCGATTGTATTAGTACCCCAAGTGCCTTCGTCACCAAAATTCAAGAATCCAGTCAGTTTTGCAAAACCATGCCCAATTAGTAGTCATGTCGTCGACAAAGCTCCTTTTAACATGAGAGCTAACATAAACTTGGAACAATGGTGGGCCGAGTAAAAGAAGAAAGAAGAAGAGCTTGTTGTGCTTGTCAAGCCCCAATGCCCCAATCTTATCATAGACACAACGGAAGAAGAAGCACCTAGTTTGTCAACACTCACAATTGGGCACTTATCTAAAAAGATTAAACTAGGTGATTTTGATACAATGACTCCTACTAAAGCGAAACCCTCAAATGTTACATCACCACCATTGGATGAAGCGGGCGGGGAAAGCTTCTTTGTGCCATTAATTGAAATTAAGTTTGGAGGTCGTCAATCAGGCATACATTCCATGCAAATTAAAGAAAGAACAGCGAGACGGCATGCTATGGTCATTCTTGCGATTGAGCCGGATTGAAATGAAATGGTGAAGTCGGGCGAACGACTATAAACCAAGCGCTTCTTGGGAGGCAACCCAAGTTTATTGTTTTACTTTTGTTTTTGTTTGATTAAATTTTGGTTTATTTGATTGCATTTTAATTTCTTTACTCAATTATTTTCAGGTGCCATGGCCAAGCAATATGGAGTGCGCCCCCAAGTTTGAGGACTTGGAAGATGATATAAATGACATTTGACAAGTTCTCAGGGAAGTCCTCTATTTTAATCTTTTCTATTTTAAACATCGAGGACAATGTCAATTTTAAGTTTGGGGGTATTTAATATACTAATACGTAATATTTGTGTTTTACTATTTAATATTTGTGTGTTTTAAGTATGTTTTCGTATTAAAAAAAAACAATAATTCCAGGGAGTTAGAAGATAGGCGCACCAGCGCAGCTTAGCCCAAGAGTACCTAATTTGCTTATTTTTAGGAGGTGTCTCTTGAGCATTGATTTAATTTGGCTTATCCATGGTCAATGATAGCAACTTGTTTGAATAGTTTCTAACTCATGGGAAACGGACATATGTTGCTTAGTCATTGTACTTAATTTTGTTGTTGGTTATTGTTTTGCTCATGCGTCCTTTCACTTTTATGCACTTACCCATGAGTAGTGAGCTAGTTGTAGGCTTAGAGAAGGATTTTATAACTGAATGCTTGTGGGAAATATCTATTAACTCTAGTACTCGTTTAAAACATCACTTGAAGTAAGGTATCCAAAATTGTTGTGCTTGATTGGTTGGTTATGTGGTGAGTTGAGATGGAGCGTAAAATACACTCACTCATGGACACATGCTTAGGAGAGATAGAGCGTAAAACGCACTCTCCTATTTTTGTGGGAAAAGAAAGAAATTGTTGTAGTGCAAAACTTGTAAGGGGTTGAGATAGAGCGTAAAACGCACTCGCCCACATGAGCGTGCTTAAGGATGAGATGGAGCATAAAATGCACTCACCTAGAGCCCTTGAGTCTCAAAATTTTTGGAATTGTGAGTTGTATACCTTTGTATCCAGTGATGTGTTAAGCATGTTGTTTTGGAGTTTATTTTGATTTTTTTCATAAGGTAATGTGGTTGCATAAGTTCATCCGAGCTATAATTGGTTTAGTGCTATGGGGTACTGACACACACACGGAAGGGACCTAAAGTAAACTATAACTAGCTAATTGTTATTCTAGACTTGCAACGGTTTAGGGTTTCCTTGAGTTTTCTTGTGTTGATGATTTTGATCATTGGATAGCTTTTTAATTTATTGCTCAAGATAGGTTTTATTTAGAAATGTGTAATTTTGTTAGTTGTGTATTTTGCTTGAGGGCAAGAAAAGGTTTAAGTTTGGGGGTATTTGATGAGTGTGTTTTATATACACAAATCAAGTACTTTTGAGTTTGATAATTTGTAATTCTTAAGCTATATCGTTTAGTTTTTATGTATTTTTCCCATATTGTTGAATTGTGTAGTTTTATATTGCTTTTATGTGTTTTTTATATGTTTTTATGTGTTTGCACTTTATTTTGTATAAATTGAAATAAAAGCTAGTTGGAGCGACATTCGGGGTTGCTAGATTCGCGTTTTCGGCATTCAATTTTCACTGCAGCTGCTTCCAAGCCACATTGAGCCTTCCTCTGGCCATTATCTCGACAAGCTCCAGTTATATAACTTGTAGAGCTACGTCTTAGCTTTCTATAGCCTACTTAATCGCCTTAATCCGAGTTCGGACGAAAACGTTATGACCATTTTCCCAACGGACGTCATAGCTGAAAATGCAGTAGCAGTGCCCGGCGCAGCTGCGCCCATTCCTAGTACAATTTCGGTGCAGCTGCGCCCTTCCTACAGAATCTGTGGATTTGGGCAGCGCAACTATGCTTGGATGCAAGCCAAAGTTAGCGCAGCTGCGCCCGGTATCCAGGGAGTTCAGTATACAGCGCATCCTTGCGCGCAGTTGCGCCCGATCCGCCTGATTTCGTGATTTCAGCTTATTTTTTGTCTAAATTCGTGGGTTAAGCTAGGTTTTTGCTAGGGGAACTATAAATACAATATGTAGCCTCCATTTTAAAGGGATCTAGACCCCAGAAATCAGATTCAAGAGGGGGGGAGCTACCAAATTCATCACCAAGGAGGGCTAAAGTGCTACAAATCAAGTTATATCAAGCAAAGGCCAAGGAGCTAAAGCATCAAGGATTGCAAAATGAAGGAGGAAATGGTAGAGATCATCATCAACCCAACAAGCAACTTCTGAATATCCATCAAAATTGGTTTTATCTCTAATTTCCCTTTTGATTTGTAATCCAACATGATGTATAAATTAAATATGATGTTAATTGTAGCTACCATGAACTAGATTTTTATTCTAAGATTTCAATGGAACCCAACACCTAGTTTGAATTAAATTATTTCTCTTTGATATTAGTTATCATTTTAGAATTGGATATCATAATTTGCGTTTCATGTATTAATTACTGATGAGTGTGTATTATACACACAATTTGGGTACTTTTGGCCTTAATAATTTGTAAGTCTTTGGGTACTTTATGTGGTTTTATTGTATTTTTATCATATTTTTAGATATTATGGTTTTCTATTGGTTTTATGTGTTTTGTATTACTTTTATGTGTTTTTACTTAGTTTTGTAGGAAATGGAGCAACTGCTATGTGAACATCAACGCTTGGTAGCCTTATTTGTCATTTTTGAGCTTTTGATTGACGCATTGCTGCTTGTTTCCCAATTTCACCCATGCCCCAATCCGAATCTCTCAAAACTCAAAGAACTAAAGTTGTAGATATTTATCTTAGCTTTCCAGAATATCTCGAATCATCCAATTTGAAGTTCGTATGAGAGAGTTATGGCCATTTTACCATCGGATTTGGCATAAATTTTACACAGCAATTTCTTCGGGCTCAATTTGCGCCTTCCTCCAGCCATTATCTCGTCAAGCTACAGTTATGAAAGTTGTAGAGCTACGTCTTAGCTTTCCATAACTTACTTAATCGCCTTAATCCGAGTTCGGACGAAAACGTTATCGCCATTTTACCAACAGACGTCAAACCAGAGTCGGGCAGCAGAAACCAGCCCGGGAGGGGCCAGCGCGCGGGCGCGGGCGCGCCCAGGTGCGTGCGGACGCGCTAATGGCTGTTGGGCAGCGTGTTTGGGTCCGTTTTTTAGCAATTTCAGCCCCCTTTTGGTCATTTTTGGTGGGCTAAGCTAGGGTTTTGCATAAGGCACCATAAATACAACATGTAGCCTCCATTTTATTAGATCCTAGACTTCTAAAATCAACATTCTTGGAGGGTGGAAGCTAACCTAGAGCAAGAAGGAGAAAAGGTAGCCCAAGCTCCCCAACGGGCAAGCTTGAGCAACCAACAACAATGGAAGGCTTGCTCCACCAACAAGGGCTGCAATACAAGGAAAGAAGAAGATCAAAAGGGAGTTCATCTCTAATCTTTTCATCTAGCTTTGTACTCCAAGGATGTTAGTTAGGCTTATTGCTTTGTTTATTTATTTTGATTTCAGTTTTTGGTTTGAAATTGTAATTGAACCCATTGCTTATTTGAATTGATTTCTCTTCCTTTGATTATTATTACTCTTATGAATTGGTTATCATAACCTATGCTTAAAGATTAATTACTTGGCTCGTAATTACCGTGGGAACCTATATGAACTTGACAAACGGATTATAGTGTTGAGACCTAGTTATGATATCATGTGAAAGTTAAAGATTATTGTGGGTGATTAATTGAGATTATTGTGGGTGAAATTTTGCGCGAGGCACATAGCATGATATATTCTGTTCATCTTGGAGGAACGAAGATGTATCGGGATCTACGACAACATTTTTGGTGGCCCAATCTGAAGCAAGAGGTTGCAGAATACGTCAGTAGATGTCTTACTTGCCAAAGAGTCAGAGCAGAACATCAGAGACCGAGTGGTCTACTTCAACCGCTAGAAATACTGGAGTGGAAATGGGAGCACATTACGATGGACTTCGTGGTGGGACTTCCAGTCACACAGAAGGGTTTTGATGCCATTTGGGTTATCGTGGATCGACTAACGAAGACAGCTCATTTTCTACCAATCAAGATTCGTTTTAACCTTAATCAATTAGCAAATTTATACGGGAAGGAAATAGTTTCGCGACAAGGAGTACCAGTGTCAATCATCTCCGATCGAGATCCGCGATTCACGTCAAATTTCTAGAAAAGCTTACAAGAAAGAATGGGAACACAATTGAGGTTGAGTACCGCTTATCATCCTCAGACAGACGAACAAAGTGAACGAACCATACAGACACTAGAAGATATGCTTCGAGCTTGCGTAATGGATTTTAAGGGGAACTGGGATGACCATTTAACCTTAGTAGAATTCGCTTACAATAATAGTCATCACGCGAGTATTGGTATGCCACCGTACGAAGCTCTCTACGGAAGGAAGTGCAGAACACCGTTGTGTTGGGATGAAGTCGGAGAGCGACGACTTTTGGGGCCGAAAATAGTTCAATAAATAGCCGATGTGGTGACAACAATAAGAGCCAGATTAGTAGCCGCTCAAGATCGTCAGAAGAAATATGCAGATTTGCATCGTCAGAACCAAGACTTTAAAGTCGGTAGTTTCGTATTCTTAAAAGTATCTCCCTGGAAAGGAAAGATCAGATTCGGCAAGAAAGGAAAATTGAGTCCGAGGTTCATAGGGCCATTTGAAGTTTTGAAACGGGTGGGCGAAGTGGCGTATATGGTAGCTTTACCGCCCGAGCTGGAACACATCCACAACGTGTTTCACATCTCCGTGTTACGTCCGTACAAACCCGACTATAAGCACGTGATATCCTATGAGTCGATTGAAGTAGAGAAGAATTTGACTTATGAGGAAATTCCTGTACAAATACTAGATAGGAAAGAGCAGACCTTGAGAAGCAAGAGTATATCTTCCGTAAAGGTAGTTTGGCGAAACCACGACGCCGAGGAGGCCACGTGGGAGTTAGAGAGTAAGATGAGGAGGGATTATCCCCATTTGTTTGTGTAACCTTGTATCAATTCCGAGGACGGAATTTTTATAAGGGAGGGAGGATGTAATACCCGAGAATTTTAAATAATATTATTATTAACTTTTCTATTTAAGTGTAATATTTATTCGAATATGAGTATGTGTAATATGTCACCATAATAGTGATGCAATAAAATGATTTCTTGTTTATTTAATAAAGGAGTGATTTAATAAGAAAAGAAGTTATTAATGTATCTTAATTAATTATTGTGTGGCTAATAACCTCCTTTTATTTAATTAAATGTTATGTGGCATGATATTTCTATGACATTAGCATGTGTGAGTATTCATATAATTCATTAAATAAGGTGGAATATGCGTGACATTTAAATTACATGAACATTCTATGTGACATCTTGGTGTGTGATGTGCATTTAAATTATATAAGATAATTAATATTTGTTATATGATAATTATTTCCATACTTAAAATGTTTATTGTAATAAATGTACTATGGAATAATAATGAATAGTAACTATCTAGGTGTTAGTAATTAATGAGATTTCACTTTAATTAATGTACATGGATTATATGACATGTGTACATGTGACTCTATTTGATACAATGTGGTAGCATTTAATTATTTTCATATGACCTAAGTTACATTTTAAATCATAGTCTGCTATTTAGGCTTGTTTAGAAGTGCTGAACATTTGTTCCCAAATTGAGTGTCCCCCTCTAGTAATAAGCCGTATATAGGCCATTGGTCTATCACCCACTTTGCTAAAAATTGGTAGAGAGCTAGAACTTGGTGATGATGGAGGAGAGAGTGGTCCAAACAGTGGAATTCACTATTAAATCTAGGACCATCATCTTCTTCCTTCTTCCAATGGGTTGAAACAAGGAGCCAATGCATTACCTGGGTATTTACCTTTCTATAAATTAGAGCTCATCCTCCTCCCAAACTTTCTTTGTCAAATTATCTGGTAAGTTTTTTTTTTTTTTAAAAAAGGGAGTGTTGTGAAGTAGAGGAGCAATCTAAAATTGGAGATCATTAGTTAGCAATTCAACTCCTAAAGGTAATATTAACTTCAGTATATTTTAAATTCAAGTTCTGCAAATTCTCATAAACGTACTAAAATGCATGCCTTGAATGTACAAAAATTGAGGAAGCTAAGTTGTGATAATCTGCAAATGGTTGTTATACATTGTTAGTATAGTCAAATACGAAAACAACGAAAGTTAAATGAACCAATTTGGTTTAGAAACGAGTTCGTAGCATGATCAATCGCTAAGTATGCGAAAATATGGAGAAATAACACGAATGTTGAATTTAATTCTTGAACTTAGTTATTTACTTGTTTTAAGTTATTAAAATCATGCTAGGTATGCTTAATATCATGGTTATAAACTTTATGTGAGATGGGTACGCACATATTATGGGTTGAATTGGTTTTGGTTTTGAAAATTTTGCCATACAGGGAGTTACCTGGTTTTGTCGAGGAGCAGCGCGGCCGCACTACTCCCCAGGCAAAACCAGGCGCACCGCGCCGTGCCCTAGATTGAAATTCACACTTTTGATTCTTCTGATGTCATGAGCATGTTAGTTTAGCTTAAATAAGCCTATGTGTGTATCGGGTATGTGATCTAGTATGGTCTTGCATGAAATGTGTTAGGTTTACGAGATTTTGAAATAAAACTTATAATTTGAAAACTAAACCTTATGAAAGTGATGCCTTTTTTTAACTCTGATCCTTTAAGCATATGTAACTAGCTTAGACATGTATGAAAACAAGTCCAATGTATTACCTAAGGTTACCTTGCATGACATGAGTTGTGTTAGCTCGGTTCCAACGACTTTTTAAAGGAGAACTTGAAGTGTTGGAAGTAAAACTTAGCGAACTTTGTATCTTTGATGTTCTGAGCCTACAAGAATGTATATATGATCTAATTATATGTGTGAATGCATACGAAAAGTCACGTAAAGATATTAAGCAAGTTTAGTTAGTCTAATGTGAAATTTTCAAGAAAAACTTAAGACGTGAGGACTATTGTTGTCAAACGTTGTGTAAATTTCATTCCAACCTTGCAAGCATTAATAATATGATTTATTATGCCTCTAGAACATGTTGACATGAGCACCATCTAGCTAAACATGGATTCTACCTATGTACGCATGTTCAAGAAAGTGACATTCCTATTGTAAACTATGTGATTAATGTGTACATGTGTTATATACGCACGAGCATGCTTATTAAGTATGGTTTAGTCTCGTTATGTGGTGTCATGACTATAATAGTTGATCCTTTGCGAGATGGATTTGACTGGTTTAAAATATAGAAGTTTCTAACATAACACCTTATAACTTTGGATTGAATTTAGCATGAGCATGTTAGGTTTTGAACTCAGACTAATAACCTTATGAGCATGTGTATTTGAGCTATATCAGTAGCCTGAATGTTGGAGAATAGGCTTGGATTTCCACCTAAATTAAATTGCATTTTTGGTCTGCCCAGAGGGTGGCGCGGCCGCGCCACTCCTAAGGCAAAAACCAGCGCGGTCGCGCTGGTCGCCAGAATTGCCCAGTTGTTTTAATTTGTAAATAGAGTCTTGCGCGGCTGAGCAAATTTGTTGCTCATTCTTGCTTTCCTTAAACCTTTCAGTTAAGGCAGAACGAGGTGAACCTTCAGGCAAGGACAAGGGAAATGGCAAAACTACGGAGTAGCTTTGTTCTTCCTTAAGAAGAAGATTATTTACTATGTTACTTTAAGTTTTCTAATTTGGTTATGTAATAAGCTTAGGCATGGATTATGTATTAGTACTATGTTCAGTTTAAATCAAGACTTTTGGATAGTAATGTAGTAACGGTTGCGCGACCTTGGGACGAGAATAATTATATTAAATCAATGTAATTTATTCTATCTTTTCCGCTGCATTAGTTTTATGTCATTATTGTGTTAGAACGTGATGAAGCAAATTCGAGATAGTGGTGTCAGAATTTGGGGGCATCACAGATACTGTCTGGGCGGTAAACCTAGTGCAACAAGCCCGCCGGGGCGGGGATACCGCCGGGTTGGTAAACCTAGTGCAATAAGCACGCCGGGGCGGTAAACCTGAATTCCAGATTCTGCAGTTCGCGAACTGCAGAATTCCCAAGCCCAAAAACACGAATTTTAGCATCAAACACCAATTCAAGCATACCCAATTATCATAAACCTCTTAGAAACATTACTAAGCATCCATATACCAATTCTAACAACCTAAAACAAACAAAACAACAAAACCCAAGGGATTTAAAACCAATTTTGTTTTTCTATTTTTTCCAAAAACTCATACATTTAGTGAAACAACTCACCATTTACTCAATTTTCAACCAAATCAATCCACTACACTTACATTGTTTTCATTTTTAAACATAATATCATAAAAAACTCTCAATTTGCAGATTAATATATGAGTGAATTATCAATTTTTGATTTTAAAACCACTATAACATATAAATTCCTCAAGAACACAAATTCCCCATTTAAAACTTGTTTTATAACAATCTAATTTCTGAAAATTGTTTGTAACTTACATACAACGAATTATAAACACCTCCCAACATATATATATATATATATATATATATATATATATATATATATAACAATCATTCACAAATTCATCAATTAAAACTCTAATTTTTACAAAACTCAAGAACACAAAAGATTAAGAGCAAAAGGGTTAAATTATTACCTTAAATACCTTGTTTATGCTTGTGTAGATGATGAGTAGATAATGAGAATTGCTCTAAGAACCTCTCTTGATTCACAGAACCTCCAATTCCTTTCAATTTTTCCTAGAACTTTCTCTTCCAACATCTTTGTATTTTCTTCTTCTTAGTCTAAGGTAACTTATACGTGAAAATAAAACTGACCCAACAACATAGTGTGTATTATTTAGTTTGGCAGTTATAAAATCAAGGAAATCAATTTTATCAGTTTTAAAATTCAAAAGCCACAAGGCTTTGTTTGGCAAAATACTTCTAAACTCCCTTTTAAGTTATTTTTATATTATTTATATAATATAGTTTATTTGTCACATTCTACTTATTCAAATTTCATTACTAAAACTCAAATAGACTAAACTCATTAAATTAAATCACCACATAAATTTAATAAAACACATCTAAATAAAACAATTCCATCACTTGTTAATTTAAACCAATAAAATCAACTAAAAATATTTATTCAACTTCAATGTATATTTTCGAATAATACAAAATTCCGGATTGTTACATCTTTCCCTTCTTACAAGAATTATGTCCTCAGAATCACAATGCACAACACACTTAATTTTATTGCACCTTTTTACCCTTCTTAAAAGGATTTTGTCCCAAAAATCATAGAACTAGGACTAAACAAACAACTCAAGATAATTCTTCATCATAGCAGCTTCGAGTTCCCACGTAGCTTCTTCAACATTGTGGTTCCTCTATATTACCTTAATAGAAGGTATCACTTTATTTTTGAGAACTTGTTCCTTCCTGTCTACTATCTGGATCGGGACTTCCGCATAAGTTAGGTCTTTATCAAACTGTATAGGTTCATATTCTATTACATGTTTATAGTCTGGCTTATAAGGCCTTAAAACAGATACATGAAAAGCATTGTGGATATGAACTAGCTCTGGAGGTAGAGCTACTTCATAAGCCACCTCACAAACTCGCCGCAAACTTCAAAAGGTCCAATAAATCTTGGACTAAGCTTACCCTTCTTTCCAAAATGAATTTTCCCTTTCCGGGGTGAAACTTTCAGAAAAACGAAGCTTTCCACCTCAAATTCTCGGTTATGACGATGTTGATCGACATACTTCTTTTGTTTGTCTTGAGCAGCTAATAATTGAGCTCTTATAACTTTCACGATCTCTGCAGTTTAGTGTACCAATTCTGGTCCTAGCAGTTGCCTTTTACCAACCTGATCCCAACACAGTGGAGGTCTACATTTTCGTCCATACAAGGCTTCGTATAGCGGCATGCCAATACTCGCGTGGTAACTGTTGTTGTAAGCAAACTCGACCAATGGTAAGTGATCATCCCAGCTTCCCTTGAAATCCATGACATAGGCGCGTAACATATCCTCCAAGGTTTGAATCATTCTTTCGCTCTGACCATCAGTTTGAGGATGATACGCAGTGCTCATTCTCAACTGAGTTCCCAAGCATTCTTGCAGACGCTTCCAAAAATTTGACGTAAATCTCGAATCTTGATTAGACACAATAGACACTGGAACATCGTGCCACGTAACAATTTCTTTAGTGTATAATTTTGCTAACTGATCTAGGTTGAATCTAATCTTGATTGGTAAGAAATGCGTTGATTTCATCAGTTTGTCCAAAATTACCCAAATCGCGTTAAAACCTTTCAGTGTAGTCGGCAAGCCTACCACAAAATCAATCGTTATGTGTTCCCACTTCCACTCTGGTATTTCTAATGGCTGCAGCAAACCACTAGGTCGTTGAGAACAGCTTTCACTTTCTGGCATGTCAAACATCTGGCAACACATTCTACTATATCACGCTTCATTCCTGACCACCAATAATGTTGACGATGATCTTGACGTTTCCAATAATGTTGACGTTTCCAAAAACTCATACATTTAGTGAAACAACTCACCATTTACTCAATTTTCAACCAAATCAATCCACAACACTTAATTGTTTTCATTTTTAAACGTAATATCATAAACAACTCTCAATTTGCAGATTAATACATGAGTGAATCATTAATTTTTGATTTCAAAACCACTATAACATATATATATTCCTCAAGAACCCAAATTCCCCATTTAAAATTTGTTTTATAACAATCTAATTTGTAAAAATCGTTTGTAACTTACATACAACGAATTATAAACACCTTCCAACATATATATATATATATATATATATATAACAATCATTCACAAATTTATCAATTAAAACTCTAATGTTTACAAAACTCAAGAACACAAAAGATTAAGAGCAAAAGGGTTAAATTATTACCTTAAATACCTTGTTTATGCTTGTGTAGATGATGAAAAGATGATGAGAATTGCTCTAAGAACCTCTTTTGATTCACAGAACCTCCAATTCCTTTCAATTTTTCCTAGAACTTTCTCTTCCAACCTCTTTGTATTTTCTTCTTCTTAGTCTAAGGTAACTTATACGTGAAAATAAAACTGACCCAACAACATAATGCGTATTATTTAGTTTGTCAGTTATAAAATCAAGGAAATCAATTTTATCAATTTTAAAATTCAAAAGCCACAAGGCTTTGTTTGGCAAAATACTTCTAAACTCCCTTTTAAGTTATTTTTATATTATTTATATAATATAGTTTATTTGTCACATTCTACTTATTCAAATTTCATTATTGAAACTCAAATAGACTAAACTCATTAAATTAAATCATCACATAAATTTAATAAAACACATCTAAATCAAATAATTCCATCACTTGTTAATTTAAACCAATAAAATCAACTAAAAACATTTATTCAACTTCAATGCATATTTTTAAATAATATATAATTCCAGATTGTTACACTAACCCTCTGTCAAAGGCTAAAGAGGTAATTCGTCTTGTTTAAGGTAGCCATTTCTGATAGTAATTCTTTATTTCGGCTCAATTGGGAACAGTCGAGAAAGAACAACTTTCTTAGTATGACATCACCATGGTGATTCATAACATCATCATCCTAGAAAAGAACATCATACTTGAAGCTCTAACATGTTCCTTGTGCTCATGATGCCAATCGGTGGCTTAAAAGCTTGCCTTACTAACTTCGGGCCTACTTTTGTGAACTTGGGGCCTACTTACACTACAAAAAAAGGGTCATTATCGACGGGTGTATTATCGACGGGCTATAGTCCGTCGGTAATGACCTTAATGGCGACGATGGTGCCGTTGTTAATGTATGTCGTCGACAGTGAGTCTTCCGCGCCAACTTTCTCACTTCGCGCACGCGGAAAGGTGCAGGGCGATGGGCTTAGTTTATTTGGCGACGGGAATGCCATCGGCAGTGACTTAATATTGACGGGAGTAAGATCGACGGGCCAGCCGTCGAGAATGGGTATGTATTAAATGAAAGTAGTATGCACACAAGCCAATCATATTTGATATGATGTAGCATATATTTTGTAATCTTATTCGTTTGTTAAAGACATTTTACTTTATCTACATGGTGCTGTTATATTAAATGTGATAAACTCATAGTTTTGAGCAATGCTTTTAGAATCATGATGGTGATCATGCTAATGAGATCTAAATTATAGATAGCTCACAAACTAAAATCATTCCTAATTGATGGATTACTAAAAAGGGGATTAGTGAATCCGGATAGATTAGTACATACGTTGCTTGCTCTTATGAAGAGGATGATTGATTTCATAATCATTTGTATGGAGACAGTAAAGCAAGTATGTAGGTGCTTATTAGAGAATAAGTTCACTGAACGTGGCTCGCTAAGGAATACCTAATGGAGTTTTACTCGCCTGTCAATAGGAATTCCTCTAGTGATAGTAGTACAAGTGATCCTTGGACTTGAGATCATCATAGTATCTTGTGTATGATGAGTTATACTTTGACATGTCCCTTAAGACCCTTAGGGTATATCAAAGGGTATGATTGGGTATAATAAGTTGTACATGGAGATAGGTGAATGGTCAACAAAGAATCTACCACTTCTAGTAAAAGGAGTGAATGTCCTATGTGATTTGATAAATGACAACTCAGAAGTCTTTGGCCAAAGCAGAATGAAATTAGAAAGGAGTTTCTAATTTGCATTAATCAGAGTTGTGCATTTGAGAATTGAAATACATATAATTAAATAAAATAAGACTTGGCAGTAATTCCATGTCTTATATTTAATTAGGACATTGTATGGTAGAATGATTGAATTGTACAGTAACTATGCACTGAAAGGTTCTTTTGTGATTAATGTTGAAATCTATATTATCTGGAAAGTCGTTAATCGCTAAGGGGGCTTACCCTTATTGTAGAATAAATATTATTTATTTAAATAAATTAAATAGTTTAATTTATTTATTTAAATAAGATTAGAATTGTTCTAATTGATTTATTCACAACCGGTTTAATATAGAGAACCTAAAGGGTCACACTGCAAAAGAAAAATATTTGTTTAAGAAGTAAATGACATAATTGTAATAATAAGTTAAGTGTATTTAATTTAATCTATGGAGATAGAATAAATTAAATAGCTTAATGTTTATTATTTAATATTTTAGAAATATTAAATATAAATTAATAAGAGGAGTCTTATTATTATTATTACTATTATTATTATTTAGTTCCTAAAAGGGTTTAGGAATTAATTAATAAAAATAATCTCATAAATTCCTAATTGGATTAGGAGTTTAATTAATTAAAGGAGTTTAATTAAAATAAAAACCCTAATCCTAAATAGTTTAGGAGGATTCCCTATATCTATAAATAAGAGGTGTCTTATCATGATTAGGGTTAGACAGTTACACACTTTTCCATAAGAATTGGAGAGAGAGAGAGAGAGAGTACTTGCAATTTCTATAGAGATAGAAACTAGAATTTTGCCAACACCCATCTTCTTGAACAAATATTATTCCTTGATGGATCACCTCTAGAGGCCAAACACTTGGGTGGCTAACGTTGATCAAAGGAAGGAATTTAATCGGTGGAATTCAAGGAGAACGCGAAGGAATTGGAGGTGAACTTGTACTTGAGGAAGCTTTGATTCACGAGGGTATAATTCTATATCTCTATCTCTTTTGTTTAATTGATAATTGATCACAAGGATGATCATAGTGATGGTTTGTATGAAAAAATCTAAAATCCGTTTTCTCGCGTTTTCGCACTATTTATGTAATTTGATTGCATGTTCGCGCTATATATAAACCTAACAGTGGTATCAGAGCCTAACCTTGTGCTAATTATCGATTATTATGATTCCATACATGTATGGGTATGCGATTGGATCGATTTTCTGGGCAACAGAAAAAAAATTTCGAAGTCTGCTACGCTGCGCGGCAGCGCCGCTTCCAGTTCATTCTGGAGCGCGGTCGCGCCCGAACCTAGAAATCGTTTCTGGGGGTACAGCGCGGCCGCGCCGCTCCTAGTTCATTTTGGAGCGCGGCCGCGCCGGTCTGCAGATTTTAAAATTTTTTTTACTTTGATTTTATTTATTTTCAATTAAGATAAAAGGTTTATTTTGAATTGGAATATAATTAAAATTAAAAATTTTATTTGAACTTGGAATTGGACTCTACATTAACTAGAATAAAAGAGTTTATTCACATATGGAATAGGATTCCATGTTTCCTTAAAATAAAGGAGTTTATTTTGAACTTGAAATTGATTTCCATGATAATTAAAATAAAGGAGTTTATTTTGATTTGAAATTTGATTAAAAATAAAGAAGTTTATTTTTATTCAAAATTGGATAAAATAAAATAAATAAGTTTATTATGATTTAAATTTTGATTAAAATAAAGGAGTTTATTTTTGTTTCAAAATTGGATTTCTAGTAAACTTTTAATTGCCCATTAAATGATATCAATGCATATATGGAATGGTTTTATTATTCATGAGATGAATGTTATTTATTGATATATATATGAAGATATGTATGATAATAAATAGGGATTGATTATGGACTACTGACCAATGTATGATTGGATTTATTTTAGTGGATGCTTGAATGAATGGGTTTTTATAAATGGGGTCTGCGTACCTCGTCTTCTCTAGTTTTTCTTGATGTAAACTCTATCTTCCTCCTATGTACCTCCCCTTGACTGCTGATCAAGATTTCTATTTATTGTAAATAGTTTATGTAATAGGTTTAGTTAGAATTACTTGAAGAATTGGAAACAAAGGAGCAAGGAGAGGTTGAAGACCCGTTTGTAATGGAGCCCGGGTTTAAATGTAATAGTTATATTTAAATTTTGTTCTTACACCCTAGGTTTGACCTTTTGATTCACTTGGTGGCTCTAGTGAACCAAACTAGAATAAAAGTCCATAATCAATCTGGGTAGAATATAGTATTCTATATGTGCATGTTTACTATATACATATTATATATGATACAACATGCTTCGCATGTTAAATAATATAACGCGTATTTTATATATATATATATGTGTGTGTGTGTGTGTGTGTGCATGCGCGCTAAACAAGATGAGACAAATAATAACAAACCTCTCAAAGAAATTATATTAAGTCTTAAGCGTTCAAAGATATTTGGAATATCGAACGTCGCCTTCTAGCATGGTAAAACAATAGAGTATTAAATATTTAATATGAGTTTGTTGTGTCACCACAAGGCAAGTATTAAATATTTAAGATGTTGCATTATCACATTTGATGCTTATTAAGGAATTGAATATTACTGTTTTGTTGTGTCACCATAAGGACGGTATTTTTCTTTTCACATATATGGAAGTGCTAGGTTGGACTTAACTTAGATAATTTTGATTCGGATGTGTCACCACTTGATCAAAATAATCTAAGAGGCAAAATACAAGGAGTTACATAGTGATGTAATTGACAATAGTTGTCTACCTATTTATTTATATATCATTTGTTGTGTCACCATAAGGCTATATACATTTGAAATGGGATCCTTATTCTCACTAGCAAATCTTTAATTAGAATTGTCGAACCATATATATTGAGGGTAATATAGTTTGATGAAAATAGTGAGGTACCAATTCAAAATAAAGACCTAATTTATTTTGATAATTAATTAAAATGAATGTATGCTAAAATGTTGTTAAATTACAAATTCATTTATAGAATTTTACGATGTCTAATTCACTATCACTGCATAGCATATTAGATGTTAATTAATTGGACCGTATTAAACGGACTGGTTAAGAAATTTGAGAATAGTTCTCAAGGCTGAAAAGCTATCTTATGTCTTTAATATGTCTATCCCTGCAATGGTTGCAGACAATGCCTCTAAGGAAGAGATTGCTACTTTTAGAAAGTAGTAAGATGATGCACAATTGGCTCAATGCAACATGCTAGCATCCATGAGTAACGAGCTTCAGCGTCAGCATGAAACTATGGATGCTCCTACTATACTTCTGCATCTTTAAGGAGTTGAAGGGTGAGGAAAGTAGGACTATTAGATATCAGATATCTAAGGAGCTTTTCCGATCTAAAATGACCGATGGCACTACAGTACAGACATATGTCCTAAAATGATCTATCTGATTGAACAATTGGGATAACTGGGTTTTAATGGATGGAGAGTTGATCCAAGATTTGATCTTGCAATCACTTTCGGACTCTTTCTCACAAATTGTTGTGAATTTCCACATGAACAAGCTATATGTCAGCCTGCCTGAGTTGCTTAAACATGTTAAAAACTGTAAAGAGTCACATTCCAACTAAGAAAGACCAAGTCTTACTGGTAGATGATTCTTCCAGGAAGCGGAAGAGGGCCAAAGGATCTTCTTAAAAGAAGAACAATTCAAAGAAAGTAAATGGAAAGGCAAAAACAAAGGACAATAAGAACAAGACTGCAGATAGCAAAGGAGTTTTCTTCCACTGCAATAAGCCTAAATACTAGAAAGGAAATTGTAAGGAGAATCTTACAGAGGCTAACTAGAAGAACTTTAGTGAAGCTTCGGTTACAAATACAGGTTTGTTCATAATTAAAAATAAATCTTTCTGGTAAGTCAAGGTTCTACTTGGGTATTGAAAATCGGTTGTAGTTCTCCTGTATGCAATCTAATGCAGAGACTAAGCAGAAGTAGAAAGCTAAACAAAGAGTAAGTAATCTTATGTGTGGGAATGGAGCAAAGGTTGCTGCATTAACCATAAGAACTTATAGTTTAGCATTGCCTACGGACAAGTCTATTAAGTTAATAAGTTGTTATTATGTTCCAGTTCTCATTAGAAATATTAAAACTTTCGTTGTTGGACAAGGAAGGTTCTGGTATTATATTTAAAAACAATTGTTGTTCTATTTATAATGATAATATTTTGTTTGAAACTGGAAGATTACTTGATAGACTTTGTATACTTAACTTACATGAAAAATATTTTGCAAATTAAATAAACTAATAAAAAAAAGGAGATGGTCATTCAAAGAGTTGAATGTGTGTATTTGATAAAATACAAGTCTGAATCATTTGAAATGTTCAAAGAATTCAGAAGTGAAACATATTGACAAAGTATTAAGATTCTTTGATCAGATCGAGCAAAGAATACTTGTACAATGAGTTTCTAGATCATCTCAAAATGGTATTTTCTCATAATAGACACCTCCTGATACGCAATAATTGATTAGTGTATCTAAAAGGAGAAATTGTACCTTGTTGGATATGGTGCAGTCCATACTGATTTTTACCGACATTCTAGTATCCATCTGGGGTTATGCCCTAGAAACGACCGCATATCTACAAAAATAAGGTAACCTCAAAAATCCGAGCCCAAGACTCCATAAAGGTTATTGATAGGAAGGACTCCTACTCTTAAGTATGTTAAGATAACGGGTTTTCCAACTTATGTGAAAAGGTTTCAAAGATAAGTTTGGGATAAAATCTGACAAGTGCAGACTTGTGGGATATCCTAAAGAAAGTTTAGGGTATTATTACTATAATCCTACACGCTGCCTTCTTACATAAATATGTTTATCATTGAAGGAGCTAGTGGGAGGGTAATAGATCTTAAAGGAGTTCAAGAACCACAAAGAACTTTAAGTCGAACCGAGGAACCTGTAGATAGACCTATTGTACCACAACCGAATCATAAATCTGGAAGAGTACCGAAGATACTTGGGAGATATGGATTCATCATAGAGGATGATGATGAGGTACACATCATAGAGGATGATGATCCAGTTATATACGATGAGGCTATGAGTAGAAGACACTCAGAGAAATAGCAGATGGCCATGAAATCCGAAATGAACCAAGTATAAACTTTGGTTACTCCACAAAAGGGCATAATGCCTAGAGGGTGAATATGGGTCTTTAAGAGAAAGACTGGGGCAAATGGCAAGGTGGAGACCTATAAGACCAGACCTGTTTAAAAGGTTTTTCAAGTCAAGGAGTTGACTGTAATAAAACCTTATTACCGGGTAATGCTCAAGTACATTTGGATTTCACTTGCGATTACAGCTTATTACGAAATCTGGCAAAATAGATGTGGAGACGCCCTTCCTCAATGAAGACTTGAGGAGAATGTATGTATGATACAGCCAGAGGAATTTGTTTCAAAGGTTGAAGCAAATCGTGTTTTAAGCTACAATGATCCATTGATGGATTGAAGCAAACTTCTCAAAGATGGAACATTCGTTTTGATGAGACAATTAAAAGAGTTTGATTTTATCAAAAACGAAAATGAACCTAGTGTTAGGTTTGTATATAGCGCGAACATGCAATCAAATTACATAAATAGTGCGGAAGCGCGATAAAACGAATTTTAAAATTTTATACATACCATCACCATGATCGATCAATGTGCTCAATTAACGATATAAACGAAAGAGAAAGAGAATAAGAATTATACCCTCGTAGAACAAAGCTTCCTCGGGTACAAGTTCAACTCCTAGTCCTTCGTGTTCTCCTCGAATGCTACGGTGTGATTCCTTTCTTTGATCAACGTTAGCCATCCAAGTGTTTGGCCTCTAGAGGTGATCCACCAAGGAAGAACAAGTATTCAAGAAGTTGGGTGTTTGGCAAAACCCTAGTTTCTATCTCTATAGAAATTGCAAGTACTCTCCACAATTTAATGCAAGAGTGTGTAACCCCAATCTATGATAAGACTCCTCTTATTTATAGATGTAGGAATAACCCTTCCCTAAACTATTTAGGATTAGGGTTTCAATTATAATTAAACTCCTTTAATTAATTATGCTCCTAATCCAATTAGGAATTTATGGGAGAGTACTTTTATTAATTAATTCTCAATCCCTATTAGGAATAAAATAATAGTAATAGTAATAATAATAATAAGACTCCTCTTATTAATTTATATTTAATATTTCCAAAATATTAAATAATAAATATTAAGCTATTTAATTTATTCTATCTCCATAGACTAAATTAAATACACTTAAATTATTATTACAATTATGTCATTTACTTCTTAAATAAATATTTTTCTTTTGCGGTGTGACCCTTTAGGTTCTCCATATTAAACCGGTTGTGAATAAATCAATTAGAACAACTCCAATCTTATTTAAATAAATAAATTAAACTATTTAATTCATTTAAATAAATAATATTTATTCTACAATAAGGGTAAGCCCCCTTAGCGATCAACGACTTTTCAGATAATATAGATTTCAACATTAATTACAAAAGAACCTTTGAGTAAATAGTTACCGTACAATTCAATCCTTCTACCATACAATGTCCCAATTAAATATAAGACATGGATTTACTGTCAAGTCTTATTTTATTTAATTATATGTATTTCGATTCCCTAATGCACAACTCTAAATAATGCAAATTAGAAACTCTTTTCTAATTTCATTCTGCCTTGGCCAAGGACTACTAAGTTGTCATTTATCGAATCACATAGAACATTCACATCTTTTACTAGACGTGGTAGATTGTTTGTTGATCATTCACCTATCTCCATGTACAACTTATTATACCCAATCATACCCTTTGATATACCCCAAAGGTCTTAAGGGACATGTCAAAGTATAACTCATCATACACAAGATACCATGATGATCTCAAGTCCAAGGATCACTTGTACTACTATCACCAGAGGAATTCCTATTGACAGGCGAGTAAAACTCCATTAGGTATTCCTTAGCGAGTCACGTTCAGTGAACTTATTCTCTAATAAGCACCTACATACTTGCTTTAGTGTCTCCACACAAATGATTATGAGATCAATCATCCTCTTTCTAAGAGCAAGCAACGTATGTACTAATCTATCCAGATTCACTAATCCCCAATTTAGTAATCCAACGATTACGAACAATTTTAGTTTGTGAGCTATCTAGAATTTAGATCTCATTAGCATGATCACCATCATGATTCTAAAAGCATTGCTCAAAACTATGGGTTTATCACATTTAATATAACAGCACCATGTAGATAATATAAAATGCCTTTTTAAGAAAATCAATTCTTTTATTAATAAATGAATAAGATTACAAAGTATATGCTACATCATATCAAATATGATTGGCTTATGTGCATACTACTTTCAATCTACCACTTGCACTAAAGCCAATCGCCATGGTATCTAATACCCATCTTCTCTAAGTGACGATCAAACTGCTGTTGAGTTAAAGTTTTAGTAAATGGATCTGCAATGTTGTCTTGAGAGTCCACACGTTCCAGGGTGACATCTCCTCTTTCAATGATCTCTCTAATCAAATGAAACCGCTGCAACACGTGTTTGGATTTCTGATGAGACCTGGGTTCTTTAGCCTGCGCAATAGCTCCGTTGTTGTCACAGAATAAAGGTACGGCTCCTCTAATGCTAGGAACCACTCCAAGTTCAGTTGTGAACTTCTTCATCCAAACAGCTTCCTTTACAGCTTCACTTGCAGCTATGTACTCTGCCTCTGTCACTGAATCAGCAACTGTTTGCTGCTTGGAACTTTTCCAACTCACTGCGCCACCGTTTAAGGTAAACACGTACCCTGAAACGGATTTATTGTCATCTTGGTCCGTTTGAAAACTTGAGTCTGTATAGCCCTCTAGTTTCAATTCAGACCCACCGTAGACAAGAAATACATCCTTAGTTCTTCTCAAGTACTTTAGGATGTTTTTCACTGCCTTCTAGTGCTCTTCTCCTGGATTTGACTGATATCTGTTTGTTACACTAAGTGCATGAGCGACATCTGGTCTAGTACATATCATACCGTACATGATAGATCCTATTGCGGAAGCATAAGGAATCTTACTCATCCGGTCTCTCTTCTCAAGTGTCTTTGGGGCCTGTTTCTTGGAGAGATGTATTACATGGCTCATCGGCATGAGACCTCTCTTGGAATCTTCCATGCTAAACTTCTTTAGCATCGAGTCAATGTACTTTCCTTGGGTCAAGCCCAGCATCCTTTTAGATCTATCTCTATAGATCTTTATTCCCAAAATATAGGATGCCTCACCCAAGTCCTTCATGGAGAAGTATTTAGATAACCATATTTTGATCGATTGTAGCATAGGAACATCATTCCCTATCAGTAATATATCATCAACATATAATACAAGGAATGAAACAGCGCTCCCACTAACCTTCTTGTACACACAAGGTTCATCCTCATTTTTGATAAAATCAAACCTTTTGATTATCTCATCAAAACGGATGTTCCATCTTCGAGAAGCTTGCTTCAATCCATAAATGGATTGTTGTAGCTTACAGACTTGGTTTGTTCCAACCGTTGAAACAAAACCCTCTGGCTGTATCATATATACATTCTCCTCAAGCTCTCCATTGAGGAAGGCCGTTTTCACGTCCATTTGCCAGATCTCGTAGTCATAATAAGCTGTAATTGCAAGCAAAATCCGAATGGACTTGAGCATAGCTACTAGTGAGAAGGTTTCATCAGAGTCAACTCCTTGTCTTTGTTTGAAACCTTTTGCAACCAGTCGGGCCTTATAGGTCTCTACCTTACCGTCCGCTCCAGTCTTTCTCTTAAAGACCCATTTACACCCAATAGGCCTAATGCCCTCAGGTGGTGAAACCAAAGTCCATACTTGGTTTTCATACATGGAGTCCATCTCGGATTTCATGGCTTCTAGCCATTTCTCTGAGTCTTCACTACTCATAGCCTCTTCGTAAGTTAATGGATCATCATCATCTATGATGCGTACCTCATCATCATCCTCTATGATGAATCCATACCTCTCAGGAATCTTCGGTACTCTTCCAGATTTACGAATAGGTTGTGGTATAGTAGGTTCTTTTACTTGATCAGGTACCTGACTTTGATCCGGAGTACTTTGTGGTTCTTGAACTTCTTTAAGATATATCTTACTCCCACTGACCCCTTCGAGGATAAACTCCTTTTCCAAGAAGGCAGCGTGTTTCGCAACAAACACCTTTTGATCAGTAGGATGATAGAAATAATACCCTACAGTTTCTTTAGGGTATCCCACAAATCTACACTTGTTGAATCTAGTCTTCAGCTTATCATGCTCAAACCTTTTGACATAAGCTGGACAACCCCAAGTCTTAACATACTTAAGATTTGGTTTCCTCCCTGTCCATATCTCATATGGGGTCTTTGGGACGGATTTGGTAGGTACCTTGTTAAGTAGGTATGTAGCCGTTTCTAGGGCATAACCCAGAAGGATATTGGAAGGTCGGTAAAACTCATCATGGAACGAACCATGTCCAACAATGTTCGATTTCTCCTTTCAGATACACCATTCAACTGTGGCGTCCCTGGTGGAATCCATTGTGAGATTATACCATTTTCTTTGAGATAATTGAGAAACTCATTGGTAAAGTATTCCCCTCCTCGATCCGATCGAAGAATCTTAATACTCTTACCAGTTCGCTTCTCTACTTCACTTCTGAATTCTTTGAACTTTTCAAACGATTTAGATTTGTATTTCATTAAATACACATATCCAAATCTAGAATGATCATCAGTGAAAGTAATAAAATAAGAATACCCTCCTCGTGCATTCATTGTCATAGGTCCACATACGTCTGTGTGTACCAATGCTAACAACTCTGTAACTCTTTCTCCTTTTCCAGTAAAAGGAGATTTAGTCATTTTACCCATAAGACAAGATTCACAAGTTGGATATGATTCGTAATCAGATAGCTCTAAAAGCCCATCTTTATACAACTTGGATAATCTTGTTTCATTGATATGACCGAGTCTACAGTGCCACATAAAGGTATAATTAACATCATCTCTTTTTTTTTCTTAGTCTGTTCAATTTGAAGTATATTTTCATGCAAGTCAAGTATGTATAGTCCATTCAGTAAGTTCCCAACACCATATAAAACATTTTTATTATAAATAGAACAACTGTTGTTCTTTATTATAATATCAAAACCATCCATATCCAATACAGAAATTGAAATAATGTTTCTAATGAGTGTCGGAACATAATAACAATTATTTAAACTAATGAACTTGCCCGAAGGCAGTGCTAAACGATAAGTCCCTACAGCTAATGCAGCAACCTTTGCTCCATTTCCCACTCGTAGGACGACTTCATCCTTGTTCAGCTTCCTACTTCTGCTTAGTCCCTGCATATTATTACATATGTGAGAACTATAGCCGGTATCCAATACCCAAGTAGAATTCTGACTTTCAGAAAAATTAATTTCAATCATGAACAAACCTAGATCGGAAGTCGAAGCTTCTCCAAGCTTCTTTTGGTCCGCAAGATACTCCTTGCAGTTCCTCTTCCAGTGTCCCGGCTTATTGCAATGGTAGTAAATTCCTTTGCTATCTAGATCAGGTTTCTTTTTATCCTTCCTCTTCGACTTGCCCTTAGCCTTATTATTTTTCTTCTTTTCAGAAGATACCTTGGGCCTCTTCCTTTTCTTGGAAGAATCATCCACTAGTAAGACTTGGTTCTTGTTGGATGAGAAGTGACCTTCAACAGTTTTCAACATGTTAAGTAACTCAGGCAAGCTGACGTCCAACTTATTCATGTGAAAATTCACAACAAATTGTGAGAAGGTGTCCGGGAGTGACTGCAAGATCAAATCTTGACTTAACTCCCCATCCATCACGAACCCAAGCTGTCCAAGCTGTTCAATCAGATTGATTATCTTAAGGACATGAGTCTCAACAGCAGTGCCCTCGGTCATACGAGATCGGAAGAGCTCCTTAGATATCTGATATCTAGCAGTCCTACTTTGCTCACCATACAATTCTTTGAGATGCAGGAATATAGTAGGAGCATCCATAGTTTCATGTTGACGCTGAATCTCGTTACTCATGGATGCAAGCATGATGCATTGAGCCAGGATTGCATCATCTTGCCACTTTTTAAAAGTAGCAATCTCTTCCTCAGAGGCTGTTTCTGCAACACTTGCAGGGACTGGCGAATTTAGGACATAAGAAATCTTTTCAGCAGTGAGAATAATTCTCAGATTCCTTAACCAGTCCGTGTAATTCGGTCCGGTCAGTTTGTTAGCATCAAGTATGCTACGCAGTGATAGTGAGTTTGACATTTTTAAATTCTGCATGTGAAATAGACAACATTTTAGCATACATTCAATTTATTAATTACCAAAATAAATTAGGTCTTTATTTTAAATTGGTATATCTCACTTTTTCATCAAACTATATTACCCTCAATATATATAGTTCGGCAAATCTAATTAAAGGTTTGCTAGTGAGAATAAGGATCCCATTTCAAATGTATATAGCCTTGTGTGACACAACAAACGATATATAAATAAATAGGTAGACAACTATTGTCAATTACATCACTATGTAACTCCTTGTATTTTGCCTCTTAGATTATTTTGATCAAGTGTGACACATCCGAATCAAAATTATCCAAGTTAAGTCCAACCTAGCACTTCCATATATTCGAAAGAAAAACACTGTCCTTGTGTGACACAATAAAACAGCATCGTTCAGTCTATGTATAAGCATCAAATGTGATAAAGCAACATCTTAAATATTTAATACTTGTCTTGTGTGACACAACAAACTCATATTAAATATTTAATACTCTATCGCTTTACCATGCTAGAAGGCGACGTTCGATATTCCAAATATCTTTGAACGCTTAGGACTTAATATATTACTTTGAGGGGTTTGTTATTATTAGTCTCATCTTGTTTAGCGCGCATGCACATATATATATAAAATACGCGTCATATTATTTTACATGCGAAGCATGTTGTATAATATATAATATATATATATATAGTAAACATGCACATATAGAATACTATATTCGACCCGGATTGATTATGGACTTTTATTCTAGTTTGGTTCACTAGAGCACCAAGTGAACCAAAAGGTCAAACCTAGGGTGCAAGAATTAAATTTAAATATAACTACTACATTTAAACCCAGGCTCCAATACAAATGGGTCTTCATGCGCTCCTTGTCTTTGTCTCCAATTCTTCAAAAAATTCATTCTAACTAGTCCTATTACATAAACTATTTACAATAAATAGAAACCTTGATCAGCAGTCAAGGGGAAGTACATAGGAGGGAGATAGAATTTACATTAAGAAAAATTAGAGAAGACGAGGTACGCAGACCCCATTTATAAAACTCATTCATTCAAGCATCCACTAAAATAAATCCAATCACACATTGGTCAACAGTCCATAATCAATCCCTATATATTATCATACATATCTCTATATGTATCAATAAATAACATTCATCCCATGAATAATAAAACCATTCCATATATGCATTGATATCAATTAATGGGCAAACGTTTTGCTAATATTTAGTTTTGAAACAAAATAAACTCTTTTATTTTAATCAAAAACCAAATCCAAATTAAACTCCTTTAATTTTAGCAATCTGAAATCATATTCCAGATAAAATAAACTCTTTTATTTTAAACTTTTATCAATTAAATAAACCATTTATTTTAATTGAGAAAAACAAAAAAAATTTCAAAGTCTGGACACCGGCGCGGCCGCGCTCCATTTTGAACTAGGAGCGGCGCGGCCGCGCTGCACCCCCAGAAACGTTTTCTAGGTTAGGGCGCGGCCGCGCTCCAGAATGAACTGGAAGCGGCGCGGCCGCGCCGCGATGCAGATTCAGAAAAAATTTTCTTTAGCCCAAAATCTGATCGTATCGCATATCAATTCATACATGGAATTATAAATATCGATAATTAGCACATGATTAGGCTCTGATACCACTGTTAAGTTTGTATATAGCGCGAACATACAATCAAATTACATAAATAGTGCGGAAGCGCGATAAAATGGATTTTAAAATTTTATACATACCATCATCATGATCGATCAATGTGCTCAATTAACGATATAAACGAAAGAGAAAGAGAATAAGAATTATACCCTCGTAGAACAAAGCTTCCTCGGGTACAAGTTCAACTCCTAGTCCTTCGTGTTCTCCTCGAATGCTACAGTGTGATTCCTTCCTTTGATCAACGTTAGCCACCCAAGTGTTTGGCCTCTAGAGGTGATCCACCAAGGAAGAACAACTATTCAAGAAGTTGGGTGTTTGGCAAAACCCTAGTTTCTATCTCTATAGAAATTGCAAGTACTCTCCACAATTTAATGCAAGAGTGTGTAACCCCAATCTATGATAAGACTCCTCTTATTTATAGATGTAGGAATAACCATTCCCTAAACTATTTAGGATTAGGCTTTCAATTATAATTAAACTCCTTTAATTAATTATGCTCCTAATCCAATTAGGAATTTATGGGAGAGTACTTCTATTAATTAATTCTCAATCCCTATTAGGAATTAAATAATAGTAATAGTAATAATAATAATAATAAGACCTCTCTTATTAATTTATATTTAATATTTTCAAAATATTAAATAATAAATATTAAGCTATTTAATTTATTCTATCTCCATAGACTAAATTAAATAGACTAAATTAAATACACTTAACTTATTATTACAATTATGCCATTTACTTCTTAAATAAATATTTTCCTTCTGGGTGTGACCCTTTAGGTTCTCCATATTAAACCGGTTGTGAATAAATCAATTAGAACAATTCCAATCTTATTTAAATATTATATGTTCTTCATTTAAACATTAAGTCTTACCGTACAATTTAAACATTAAGTTCTCCCTTTAGGTTCTTCATTTAAACATTAATCACAAAAGAACCTTTGAGTAAATAGTTACCGTACAATTCAGTCCTTCTAACATACAATGTCCCAATTAAATATAAGACATGGATTTACTGTCAAGTCTTATTTTATTTAATTATATGTATTTCGATTCCCTAATGCACAACTCTAAATAATGCAAATTAGAAACTCTTTTCTAATTTCATTCTGCCTTGGCCAAGGACTACTAAGTTGTCATTTATCGAATCACATAGGATATTCACATCTTTTACTAGACGTGGTAGATTCTTTGTTGATCATTCACCTATCTCCATGTACAACTTATTATACCCAATCATACCCTTTGATATACCCCAAAGGTCTTAAGGGACATGTCAAAGTATAACTCATCATACACAAGATACTATGATGATCTCAAGTCCAAGGATCACTTGTACTACTATCACCAGAGGAATTCCTATTGACAGACGAGTAAAACTCCATTAGGTATTCCTTAGCGAGTCACGTTCAGTGAACTTATTCTCTAATAAACACCTACATACTTGCTTTAGTGTCTCCACACAAATGATTATGAGATCAATCATCCTCTTCCTAAGAGCAAGCAACGTATGTACTAATCTATCCGGATTCACTAATCCCCAATTTAGTAATCCAACGATTAGGAACAATTTTAGTTTGTGAGCTATCTAGAATTTAGATCTCATTAGCATGATCACCATCATGATTCTAAAAGCATTGCTCAAAACTACGGGTTTATCACATTTAATATAACAGCACTATGTAGATAATATAAAATGTCTTTTTAAGAAAATCAATTCTTTTATTAATAAATGAATAAGATTACAAAGTATATGCTACATCATATCAAATATGATTGGCTTGTGTGCATACTACTTTCACCTAGTGTGTACAAAAGGGTCAGTGGGAGCGCTGTGACATTCTTGGTATTATATGTTGATATACTACTGATAAGGAATAACACACCAATGCTACAATCAGTAAAGATAAAATTGTCTAAACATTCCCTCATGAATGACTAGGGAGGAGCATACTATAAATTGGGGATATAAATCTATATAGATAGATTTAAAAGAATGTTCGGCTTGACCCAATGAACGTATATTCATTTGATGCTAAAGGCGTTTAGCATGGCAAACTCCAAGAGAGGTCTCATGATGATGAGCCATGGAGTGTATCTCTCTAAAATTGTCTCCAATTAAAAGAGAGATCGCATGAGTTACTATCATGTATGCAGTGAATATACAAGGTCTGATGTTGATCAGTCATATTCTGGAGAAGATCACTATAAGACAGTGAAAAACATCTTTAAGTACCTAACCGGTATTGAGGATGTGATCATGATACATGGTGGGTCTGAATTAAAACTACAGGGCTAAACAGACTCAAGTTTTTCAGACTGACCAAGACGATAACAAATCCACTTTAGGATAAATAGTTACCTCAAAAGGTGGTGCCATGAATTGGAAAAGTTCCAAACAGCAAAGAGTTGTTGGTTTAGTGACAAAGACAAAGTATATAGCTGTAAATGAAGCTGCAAGTTGATTATTTGGATGAAAAGTTCATTACAGAACAAGGAATAGTTCTTAAGTCTAATCTTGGATTCAAACAAGTGTTGCGGCACTTTCATTTCATTAGTGGAATCATTAAAAGAGGAAAAGTCACTATAAAGATAGTGGACTCTCGAGAACAACATTGCATATCCATCTACTGAAGCTTTATCCAACAGCAGGATGATCGTCACTTAGAGAAGAAGGGTATTAGATACCATGGCGATTGGCTTTAGTGCAAGTGGGAGATTGAAAGTAGTATGCACACAAGCCAATCATATTTGATATGATGTAGCATATACTTTGTAATCTTATTCGTTTGTTAAAGGCATTTTTACTTTATCTACATGGTGCTGTTATATTAAATGTGATAAACCCATAGTTTTGAGCAATGCTTTTAGAATCATGATGGTGATCATGCTAATGAGATCTAAATTCTAGATAGCTCACAAACTAAAATCGTTCCTAATCGATGGATTACTAAAAAGGGGATTAGTGAATCCGGACAGATTAGTACATACATTGCTTGCTCTTATGAAGAGGATGATTGATCTCATAATCATTTGTGTGGAGACACTAAAGCAAGTATATAGGTGCTTATTAGAGAATAAGTTCACTGAACGTGGCTCGCTAAGGAATACCTAATGGAGTTTTACTCGCCTGTCAATAGGAATTCCTCTAGTGATAGTAGTACAAGTGATCCTTGGACTTGAGATCATCATAGTATCTTGTGTATGATGAGTTATACTTTGACATGTCCCTTAAGACCCTTAGGGTATATCAAAGGGTATGATTGGGTATAATACGTTGTACATGCAGATAGGTGAATGGTCAACAAAGAATCTACCACTTCTAGTAAAAGGAGTGAATGTCCTATGTGATTTGATAAATGACAACTCAAAAGTCTTTGGCCAAAGCAGAATGAAATTAGAAAGGAGTTTCTAATTTGCATTAATCAGAGTTGTGCATTTGAGAATCGATATTGTATAACTTTTTGGCCATTTATACCTGAACCTTTTCTCGCATGGTAATCACTTTAATATGGATGAAATGAATGTAAAGACTTTACAGTTTTCATTGACAAATAGCAGTTATTTCTTGTGACTTAACATGTGCATATTTTCATATAGTTTAGGAAGCGTAGAAACCCGTTTAAAATACACTTAGTATGAGTGAATCTCAAATAGTCCCCGTTTTGGGACTGTTCCTGTATGTTTTGATCTCACTTAGGTCGGTGTTAATGACTTGAGCACGTCTTTATATTTTGAGAATTTTTGATCAGTATATATCTCTTGATGTTCTTCGGGTCCATATTTAGACTATGATGTGTTAGTCTATTTCGTGTACTTGAAGACCATGAGGAGGTGCTGCTAAAATTTCTTAAAAATTTAAAGATGTGTTCAAGTTGTTGGCATCACTAGGGCGACACATCTGGTAATGGGATAAAAGCCTGACCCGTTAGAGTGGGAGATGAAGTTAGAAAACTCATAAGCATGCATATACATTAACCCAGATACTTGATTGTGTTTGCTTAACTTTCCATATATATATATATAGTAGCCCATTATTCAAGATGTCTGTTGATCGAAGTTGGATGGAATATAGAGTAGCCACTGATAAGAGTGAGCTTAGCTCTGAGTACCATAGTAGGGTTGAATAGTTTCTCAATTTTGCATTTGAGCAAGTTAGCGGTGATAAGATCAGATGTCCTTGTAAGAGGTGTGTGAATGAAGTGTGGAAGGAAATGAGTGATGTCATGTGCGACCTATTTGCATATGGGTTCAAGTAGGGTTATAGCACCTGGAAGAATGAACATGAATCCGTGCCAGAATCCAGAGGTGACAAAACCTTTGACTGTACTAATATGATAGTCGAAGCTGTTGGTTCATTCTTCAAGTGGAATACAAACAGGGATGAGGATAGCATCGAACAAGAGTCGAATAACGAGGCTAAGGGTTTCTATCAGTTATTGCACGAATCAGCGACACGAAACCATAGACATAGCACCTCATAGATATTTGGAACATGTTACAACTTACGAGACTCGATTCCGAGATCCGAAGGCCGAGTTATCAGCTTATTTGCCGATCCTATTTAAATTAAATTAAACTTAGACAAATAGTCAAAAAACAGACCAAAACCCACCCCAGACGTCTAACCGAACAAAACCATAGACATAGTACCTCATAAATTTTGGAATACGTTACAACTTACGGGACTCGATTTCGAGATCCGGAGTGAAAGTAGTATGCACACAAGCCAATCATATTTGATATGATGTAGCATATACTTTGTAATCTTATTCGTTTGTTAAAGGCATTTTACTTTATCTACATGGTGCTGTTATATTAAATGTGATAAACCCATAGTTTTGAGCAATATTTTTAGAATCATGATGGTGATCATGCTAATGAGATCTAAATTCTAGATAGCTCACAAACTAAAATTGTTCCTAATCGTTGGATTACTAAAAAGGGGATTAGTGAATGCGGATAGATTAGTACATACGTTGCTTGCTCTTATGAAGAGGATGATTGATCTCATAATCATTTGTGTGGAGACACTAAAGCAAGTATGTAGGTGCTTATTAGAGAATAAGTTCATTGAACGTGGCTCGCTAAGGAATACCTAATGGAGTTTTACTCGCCTGTCAATAGGAATTCCTCTAGTGATAGTAGTACAAGTGATCCTTGGACTTGAGATCATCATAGTATCTTGTGTATGATGAGTTATACTTTGACATGTCTCTTAAGACCTTTAGGGTATATCAAAGGGTATGATTGGGTATAATAAGTTATATGGAGATAGGTGAATGATCAATAAAGAATCTACCACTTCTAGTAAAAGGAGAGAATGTCCTATGTGATTCGATAAATGACGACTCAGAAGTCTTTGGCCAAAGCAGAATGAAATTAGAAAGGAGTTTCTAATTTGCATTAATTAGAGTTGTGCATTTGAGAATCGAAATACATATAATTAAATAAAATAAGACTTGACAGTAATTCCATGTCTTATATTTAATTGGAACATTGTATGGTAGAAGGATTGAATTGTACGGTAACTATGCACTGAAAGGTTCTTTTATGATTAATGTTGAAATCTATATTATTTGGAAAGTCGTTGATCGCTAAGGGGGCTTACCCTTATTGTAGAATAAATATTATTTATTTAAATGAATTAAATAGTTTAATTTATTTATTTAAATAAGATTAGAATTGTTCTAATTGATTTATTCACAACCGGTTTAATATGGAGAACCTAAAGGGTCACACCGCAAAAGGAAAATATTTATTTAAGAAGTAAATGGCATAATTGTAATAATAAGTTAAGTGTATTTAATTTAGTCTATGGAGATAGAATAAATTAAATAGCTTAATATTTATTATTTAATATTTTAGAAATATTAAATATAAATTAATAAGAGGAGTCTTATTATTATTATTACTATTACTATTATTTAATTCCTAATAGGGATTGAGAATTAATTAATAGAAGTACTCTCACATGAATTCCTAATTGGATTAGGAGTTTAATTTAATTAAAGGAGTTTAATTAGAATAGAAACCCTAATCCTAAATAGTTTAGGGAAGGGTTTTCCTACATCTATAAATAAGAGAAGTCTTATCATAGATTAGGGTTACACACTCTTGCATAAGAATTGTAGAGAGTACTTACAATTTCTATAGAGATAGAAACTAGGGTTTTGCCAACACCCATCTTCTTGAACAAGTATTATTCCTTGGTGGATCACCTCTAGAGGCCAAACACTTGAGTGGCTAACGTTGATCAAAGGAAGGAATTTAATCGGTGGAATTCAAGGAGAACGCGAAGGAATTGGAGGTGAACTTGTACCTGAGGAAGCTAGAATTCTACAAGGGTATAATTCTTATTATCCATCTCTTTCGTTTAATTAATAATTATGCATAAAGAAAGATCATGGTGATGGTTTGTATAAAATTTTAAAATCTGATTTTATCGCGCTTCCGCTTTATTAATGTAATTGTTAGGTTTGTATAACGCGAACATGCAATCAAATTACATTAATAGTGCGGAAGCGCGATAAAATCAGATTTTAAAATTTTATACAAACCATCACCATGATCTTTCTTTATGCACAATTATTAATTAAACGAAAGAGATGGAGAATAAGAATTATACCCTTGTAGAATTCTAGCTTCCTCAGGTACAAGTTCACCTCCAATTTCATCGCGTTCTCCTTGAATTCCACCGATTAAATTCCTTCCTTTGATCAACGTTAGCCACCCAAGTGTTTGGCCTCTAGAGGTGATCCACCAAGGAATAATACTTGTTCAAGAAGATGGGTGTTGGCAAAACCCTAGTTTCTATCTCTATAGAAATTGTAAGTACTCTCTACAATTCTTATGCAAGAGTGTGTAACCCTAATCTATGATAAGACTTCTCTTATTTATAGATGTAGGAAAACCCTTCCCTAAACTATTTAGGATTAGGGTTTCTATTCTAATTAAACTCCTTTAATTAAATTAAATTCCTAATCCAATTAGGAATTCATGTGAGAGTACTTCTATTAGTTAATTCTCAATCCCTATTAGGAATTAAATAATAGTAATAGTAATAATAATAATAATAAGACTCCTCTTATTAATTTATATTTAATATTTCTAAAATATTAAATAATAAATATTAAGCTATTTAATTTATTTTATCTCCATAGACTAAATTAAATACACTTAACTTATTATTACAATTATGCCATTTACTTCTTAAATAAATATTTTGCTTTTACGGTGTGACCCTTTAGGTTCTCCATGTTAAACCGGTTGTGAATAAATTAATTAGAACAATTCTAATCTTATTTAAATAAATAAATTAAACTATTTAATTTATTTAAATAAATAATATTTATTCTACAATAAGGGTAAGCCCCCTTAGCGATCAACGACTTTCCAGATAATATAGATTTCAACATTAATCATAAAAGAACCTTTCAGTGCATAGTTACCGTACAATTCAATCCTTCTACCATACAATGTCCCAATTAAATATAAGACATGGAATTACTGTCAAGTCTTATTTTATTTAATTATATGTATTTCGATTCTGAAATGCACAACTCCTGATTAATGCAAATTAGAAACTCCTTTCTAATTTCATTCTGCTTTGGCCAAAGACTTCTGAGTCGTCATTTATCGAATCACATAGGACATTCTCTCCTTTTACTAGAAGTGGTAGATTCTTTGTTGATCATTCACTTATCTCCATGTATAACTTATTATACCCAATCATACCCTTTGATATACCCTAAGAGTCTTAAGGGACATGTCAAAGTATAACTTATCACACACAAGATACTATGATGATCTCAAGTCCAAGGATCACTTGTACTACTATCACTAGAGGAATTCCTATTGACAGGCGAGTAAAACTCCATTAGGTATTCCTTAGCGAGCCACGTTCAGTGAACTTATTCTCTAATAAGCACCTACATACTTGCTTTAGTGTCTCCACACAAATGATTATGAGATCAATCATTCTCTTTATAAGAGCAAGCAACGTATGTACTAATCTACCGGATTCACTAATCCCCTTTTTAGTAATCCATCGATTAGGAACAATTTAAGTTTGTGAGCTATCTATAATTTAGATCTCATTAGCATGATCACCATCATTATTCTAAAAGCATTGCTCAAAACTATGGGTTTATCACATTTAATATAACAGCACTATGTAGATAATGTAAAATGCCTTTTAACAACCGAATAAGATTACAAATTAATGCTACATCATATCAAATATGATTGGCTTGTGTGCATACTACTTTCAATCTCCCACTTGCACTAAGCCAATCGTCATGGTATCTAATACTCTTCTTCTCTAAGTGATGATCATCCTGCTGTTTGGATAAAGCTTCAGTAAGTGGATATGCAATGTTGTTCTTGAGAGTCCACTATCTCTATAGTTACTTCTCCTCTTTCAATGATTCCACTAATCAAATGAAAGTGTCGCAATACATGTTTGAATCCAAGATGAGACTTAGGAACTATTCCTAGTTCTGTAATGAACTTTTCATCCAAACAATCAACTTGCAGCTACATTTACAGCTATATACTTTGTCTTTATCACTAAACAAGCAACTCTTTACTGTTTGGAACCTTTCCAATTTACTGCACCACCTTTCAAGGTAACGATTTACTTTAAAGTGGATTTGTTATCGTCTTGGTCAGTCTGAAAAACTTGAATCTGTTAAGCCCTCTAGTTTTTATTCAGACCTACCTTGAATCATGATCACATCTTCAGTACCGGTTAAGTACTTAAAGATGTTTATCACTGTCTTACAGTGATCTTCTCCAGAATATGACTGATCAACATCAGGCCTTGTATATTCACTGTATACATGATAGTAACTCATGCGATCTCTCTTTTAATTGGGGACAATTTTAGAGAGATACACTCCACGGCTCATCATCATGAGACCTTTCTTGGAGTTTGCCATGCTAAACGCCTTTAGCATCGAATAAATATACGTTCATTGGGTCAAGCCGAACATCCTTTTAAATCTATCTATATAGATTTCTATCCCCAATTTATAGGATACTCCTCCCAAGTCATTCATGGAGGAATGTTTAGACAATTTTATCTTTACTGATTGTAGCATTGGTGTGTTATTCCTTGTCGGTAGTATATCAACATATAATACCAAGAATATCATAGTGCTCCCACTTACCCTTTTGTATACACTAGGTTCATTCTCATTTTTGATAAAATCAAACTCTTTTGATTGTCTCATCAAAATGAATGTTCCATTTTTGAGAAGCTTGCTTCAATCCATAAATAGATCATTGTAGCTTAAAACACGATTTGCTTCAACCTTTGAAACAAATTCCTCTGGCTGTATCATACATACATTCTCCTCAAGTCTTCATTGAGGAAGGGTGTCTCCACATCTATTTTTGCCAGATTTCGTAATAAGCTGCAATCACAAGCAAAATCCAAATGGACTTGAGCATTACCCAATAATAAGGTTTTATCACAGTCAACTCCTTGACTTTATTTGAAACCTTTTAAACAGGTCTGGTCTTATAGGTCTCCACCTTTCCATTTGCCCCAGTCTTTCTCTTAAAGACCTTTATTCACACTCTAGGCACTATGCCCTTTTTTGGAGTAACTAGAGTCTATACTTGGTTCTCATACATGGAGTCCATTTCGGATTTCATGGTCATCTGCCATTTCTCTGAGTGTCTTCTACTCATAGCCTCATCGTATATAACTGGATCATTATCCTCTATGATGCGTACCTCATCATCATCCTCTATGATGAATCCATACCTCTCAGGTATCTTCGGTACTCTTCCAGATTTACGATTCGGTTGTGGTACAATAGGTCTATCTACAGGTTCCTCAGTTCGACTTAAAGTGCTTTGTGGTTCTTGAACTCTTTCAAGATCTATTACCCTCCCACTAGCTCCTTTAATGATAAACACTTTTATCTAAGAAGGCAGCATGTAGGATTATAGTAATAATACCCTAAACTATCTTTAGGATATCCCACAAGTCTGCACTTGTCAGATTTTGCCCCATACTTATCTTTGAAACCTTTTTCACATAAGTTGGACAATCTCTTATCTTAAAATACTTAAGAGTAGGGATCCTTCCTATCCATAACCTTTATGGAGTCTTGGGCCAGATTTTGAGGTTACCTTATTTTGTAGATATGCAGTCGTTTCTGGGGCATAACCCCAGATGGATAATAGAATGTCGGTAAAAATCATTATGGACTGCACCGTGTCCAACAAGGTACAATTTCTCCTTTTTAGATACACCAATCAATTATTACGTATCAGGAAGTGTCCATTATGAGAAAATACCATTTTGAGATGATCTAGAAACTTATTGCACAAGTATTCCTTCTTCGATCTGATCAAAGAATCTTAGTACTTTGTCAATTTGTTTCACTTCTGAATTCTTTAAACATTTCAAATGATTCAGACTTGTATTTCATCAAATACACACATTCAACTCTTTGAATGACCATCTCCTTTTCCTTTTACTAGTTTGTTCAATTTGCAAAATTATTTTTTTATGTAAGTCAAGTATACAAAGTCTATCAAGTAATCTTCCAATTTCAAACAAAACATTATCATTATAAATAGAACAATAATTGTTCTTAAATATAATACCAGAACCTTCCTTGTCTAACAACAGAAAGAAATAATGTTTCTAATGAGAACAGGAACATAATAACAACTTATTAACTTAATAGACTTGCCCGTAGGCAATGCTAAACTATAAGTTCCTATGGTTCATGCAGCAACCTTTGCTCCATTCCCACACATAAGATTACTTACTCTTAGTTTAGCTTTCTACTTCTGCTTAGTCTCTGCATTGGATTGCATACGTGAGAACTACAGCTGGTATCCAATACCTAAGTAGAACCTTGACTTACAGAAAAATTTATTTCAATTATTAACAAACCTATATCTGTAACCGAAGCTTCACTAAGCTTCTTCTGGTTACCCTCTGTAAGATTCTCCTTACAGTTTTCCTTTCCAGTATCCAGGCTTATTGTAGTGGAAGCAAACTCCTTTGCTATCTGCATCAGTCTTGTTCTTATTGTCCTTTGTTTTTGCCTTTTCATTTACCTTCTTTGAATTGTTCTTCTTTTAAGAAGATCCGTTGGCCCTCTTCCGCTCCCTGGAAGAATCATCTACCAGTAAGACTTGGTCTTTCTTGGTTGGAAAGTGACTCTTTACAGTTTTCAACATGTTTAAGCAACTCAGGCAGGATGATATATAGCTTGTTCATGTGAAATTCACAACAATTTGTGAGAAAGAGTCCGGATGTGATTGCAAGATCAAATCTTGGATCAACTCTCCATCCATTAAAACCAGTTGTCCCAATTGTTCAATCAAATTGATCATTTTGAGGACATTTGTCTATACTGTAGTGTCATCGGTTATTCTAGATTGGAAGAGCTCCTTAGATATCTGATATCTAATAGTCTTACTTTCCTCACCCTTAAACTCCTTGAAGGTGCAAGAGTATAGTAGGAGCATCCATAGTTTCATGCTGACGCTGAAGCTCATTACTCATGGATGCGAGCATGATGCATTGAGCCAACTGTGCATCATCTTGCCACTTTCTAAAAGTAGCAATCTCTTCCTCAGAGGCATTGTCTGCAACCATTGCAGGGATACGCATATTAAGGATATAAGATAGCTTTTCAGCCTTGAGAACTATTCTCAAATTTCTTAACCAATCCGTATAATTCGGTCCGGTTAATTAGCATCTAATATGCTATGCAGTGATAATGAATTAGACATCGTAAAATTCTATAAATGAATTTGTAATTTAACAACATTTCAGCATACATTCATTTTAATTAATTACCAAAATAAATTAGGCCTTTATTTTAAATTGGTATCTCCCACTATTTTCATCAAACTATATTACCCTTAATATACAGTTCGACAAATCTAATTAAAGATTTGCTAGTGAGAATAAGGACCCCATTTCAAATGTATATAGCCTTGTGTGACACAACAAACGATATATAAATAAATAGGTAGACAACTATTGTCAATTACATCACTATGTAACTCCTTTTAATTTGCCTCTTAGATTATTTTGATCAAGTGTGACACATCCGAATCAAAATTATCCAAGTTAAGTCCAACCTAGCACTTCCATATATTCGAAAGAAAAACACTGTCCTTGTGTGACACAACAAAACAACATCGTTCAGTCTATGTATAAGCATCAAATGTGATAAAGCAACATCTTAAATATTTAATACTTGCCTTGTGTGACACAACAAACTCATATTAAATATTTAATACTCTATCGCTTTACCATGATAGAAGGCGACGTTCGATATTCCAAATATCTTTGAACGCTTAGGACTTAATATAATTTCTTTGAGGGGTTTGTTATTATTTGTCTCATCTTGTTTAGCGCGCATGCACATATATATATAAAATACGCGTCATATTATTTAACATGCGAAGCATGTTGTATAATATATAATATATACATAGTAAGCATGCACATATAGAATACTATATTCTACCCGGATTGATTATGGACTTTTATTCTAGTTTGGTTCACTAGAGCCACCAAGTGAACCAAAAGGTCAAACCTAGGGTGCAAGAATTAAATTTAAATATAACTATTACATTTAAACCCGGGCTCCATTACAAACGGGTCTTCAAGCGCTCCTTGCTCCTTTGTCTTCAATTCTTTAAAATTAATTCTAACTAGTCCTATTACAAAAACTATTTACAATAAATAGAAACCTTGATCAGGAGTCAAGGGGAAGTACATAGGGGGGAGATAGAATTTACATCAAGAAAAAATTAGAGAAGACGAGGTACGCAGACCCCATTTATAAAAACTCATACATTCAAGCATCCACTAAAATAAATCCAATCACATATTGGTCAATAGTCCATAATCAATCCGTATTTATTATCATACATATCTCTATATGTATCAATAAATAACATTCATCCCATGAATAATAAAATCATTCCATATATGCATTGATATCATTTAATGGGCAATATTAGTTAGTATAAAATTCAATTTCAACTCCAATTAGTTATCATGGAATGCAATTCCAACTCTAATTAGTTATCATGAAATCCAATTTCAATTAAAATAAACTTCTTTATTTTAATCATATTCCAAATCAAAATAAACTCTTTTATTTTAATTTATCCAATTTTTTTGAATAAAAATAAACTCCTTTATTTTTAATCAAATTCCAAATCAAAATAAACTCCTTTATTTTAATTAATATGGAAACCAATTTCAAGTTTAAAATAAACACCTTTATTTTTAACTTAAAATTGTAGGAAAATAAAATATGTTGAATCCTATTCCTTATCAAAATAAACATCTTTATTTTTTAAGGAAACATGGAATCCTATTCCATATGTGAATAAACTCCTTTATTCTAGGAAACATGGAATCCTATTCCATATGTGAATAAACTCCTTTATTCTAGGAAACATAGAATCCAATTCCATGTTCAAATAAAGCTTTTAATTTTAATTATATTCCAATTCAAAATAAACCTTTTATCTTAATTAAAAATAAATAAAATCAAAATAAATAAAATAAATAAAATAATTTTACACAAACAATTATGCCCAATTAAATTGTTCTTAACACATATCAATGTATATACAGAATCAAAACAATTAATAATTCGCATAAAGTTTGGCTCTTGATAGCACTGTTAGGTTTGTATAACGCGAACATGCAATCAAATTACATTAATAGTGCGGAAGCGCGATAAAATCAGATTTTAAAATTTTATACAAACCATCACCATGATCTTTCTTTATGCACAATTATTAATTAAACGAAAGAGATGGAGAATAAGAATTATACCTTTGTAGAATTCTAGCTTCCTCAGGTACAAGTTCACCTCCAATTCCATCGCGTTCTCCTTGAATTCCACCGATTAAATTCCTTCCTTTGATCAACGTTAGCCACCCAAGTGTTTGGCCTCTAGAGGTGATCCACCAAGGAATAATACTTGTTCAAGAAGATGGGTGTTGGCAAAACCCTAGTTTCTATCTCTATAGAAATTGTAAGTACTCTCTACAATTCTTATGCAAGAGTGTGTAACCCTAATCTTATGATAAGACTTCTCTTATTTATAGATGTAGGAAAACCCTTCCCTAAACTATTTAGGATTAGGGTTTCTATTCTAATTAAACTCCTTTAATTAAATTAAATTCCTAATCCAATTAGGAATTCATGTGAGAGTACTTCTATTAATTAATTCTCAATCCCTATTAGGAATTAAATAATAGTAATAGTAATAATAATAATAAGACTCCTCTTATTAATTTATATTTAATATTTCTAAAATATTAAATAATAAATATTAAGCTATTTAATTTATTCTATCTCCATAGACTAAATTAAATACACTTAACTTATTATTACAATTATGCCATTTACTTCTTAAATAAATATTTTCCTTTTACGGTGTGACCCTTTAGGTTCTCCATATTAAACCGGTTGTGAATAAATCAATTAGAACAATTCTAATCTTATTTAAATAAATAAATTAAACTATTTAATTCATTTAAATAAATAATATTTATTCTACAATAAGGGTAAGCCCCCTTAGCGATCAAACGACTTTCCAGATAATATAGATTTCAACATTAATCATAAAAGAACCTTTCAGTGCATAGTTACCGTACAATTCAATCCTTCTACCATACAATGTCCCAATTAAATATAAGACATGGAATTACTGTCAAGTCTTATTTTATTTAATTATATGTATTTCGATTCTGAAATGCACAACTCTGATTAATGCAAATTAGAAACTCCTTTCTAATTTCATTCTGCTTTGGCCAAAGACTTCTGAGTCGTCATTTATCGAATCACATAGGACATTCTCTCCTTTTACTAGAAGTGGTAGATTCTTTGTTGATCATTCACTTATCTCCATGTATAACTTATTATACCCAATCATACCCTTTGATATACCCTAAGAGTCTTAAGGGACATGTCAAAGTATAACTTATCACACACAAGATACTATGATGATCTCAAGTCCAAGGATCACTTGTACTACTATCACTAGAGGAATTCCTATTGACAGGCGAGTAAAACTCCATTAGGTATTCCTTAGCGAGCCACGTTCAGTGAACTTATTCTCTAATAAGCACCTACATACTTGCTTTAGTGTCTCTACACAAATGATTATGAGATCAATCATTCTATTCATAAGAGCAAGCAACGTATGTACTAATCTACCGGATTCACTAATCCCCTTTTTAGTAATCCATCGATTAGGAACAATTTAAGTTTGTGAGCTATCTAGAATTTAGATCTCATTAGCATGATCACCATCATTATTCTAAAAGCATTGCTCAAAACTATGGGTTTATCACATTTAATATAACAGCACTATGTAGATAATGTAAAATGCCTTTTAACAACCGAATAAGATTACAAATTAATGCTACATCATATCAAATATGATTGGCTTGTGTGCATACTACTTTCAGTAATTTGATTGCATGTTCGCGTTATACAAACCTAACATGGAGACCGAGTTATCAGCTCGTTTGCTAAACTTGTATAAATTAAACTTAGAAAAATAGTCGAAAAATAAACCAAAACCCGCCCCTGGCTTCGAAATGGTACGAAACCATAGATATAGCACCTCATAGATATTTGGAACCCGTTACAACTTACAGGACTCTATTATGAGATTCGGAGGCCGAGTTATCAACTCATTTGCCGAACTTGTATAAATTAAAGAAAACTTTGAAAAGTAGTCGAAAAAAAGACCAAAACCCGTCCCGGGCGTCGAACCGACACGAAACTATAGACATACCACCTCATAGATATTTGAAATATGTTACAACTTACGGGACTCGATTCCGAGATCCGAAGGCTAAGTTATCAGCTCGTTTCCCGAACTTGTATAAATTACAGAAAACTGAAAAAAATAGTCGAAAAAGAGACCAAAACCCGGCCCGGGTGTCGAACTAACACGAAACCATTGACGTAGCACCTTATAGATATTTGGAACATGTTATAACTTACAGGACTCTATTCCGAGATCCGAAGGTTGAGTTATCAGCTCGTTTGCCGAACTTGTTTAAATTAAAGAAAACTTAGAAAAATAGTCAAAAAAGAGACCAAAACTCGCCCCAGGTGTCGAACCGACATGAAACCATAGATATAGCACCTCATAGATATTTGAAATATGTTACAACTTACGGGACTCTATTCCGAGATCCGGAGGCCGAGTTATCAGTTCGTTTGCTAAACTTGCACATATTAAAGAACACTTAGCAATATGCAGATCAAAACTCGCCCCGGGTGTTGAAACGACATAAAACCGTAGACATAGAACCTCATAGATATTTGGAACATGTTATAACTTACTGGACTCAATTCTGAGATCTGGAGGTCGAGTTATCAGCCCATTTGCTGAACTTGCATGTATTAAAGAACAGTTAGAAGAATTATTTAAATATGTTCTCTTTTGGACTTCATAATTAATATTTTAATTTTGTAGGGTCTTGTTGATGAGCCTCGTAGGGGTGGAGGCTGCGGCGAAGGCGATGGCGAAGGCGATGATCGTGGAGGAGCTGATGAGGGCCTCAGAGGAGATAATGAGGACTGCCGAGCTGATGCTGATGATGCAACGGATGGTGGAACCGGCGGTGGCACGATATATGGCAATGATGATGTTGGTACTCCTGATCTGGGGATATAGTTAGTTTATGTTTATATTTTTACTTTCATGCATGTACTTATACAGTTTTTGGGTTGTACAGACTAGGGTTTTGTATCTAGTTAGGTTGATGGTTTATATATCTAACTAAATTGTATCTACTAACATTTTATACCTTATCTATGTGATTACGTTGTCTACGTATTTGAGGGTTGATAGCAAAAGATTCGATGGTTATTGATTTGCGTTTGTGAAGAATTAATTATTTTTAGTTTATAACAGGTACAATTATGTATATGTGAATGAAAAGGGGGTTTTGCAATTTTCCAAATTTTGTTTTTTGAAAATATCATTAGGACAGGGGCATTAGCTATGGCACGTCCGTCGCTAATGAACTATAGCGATGGTCTCAACGACGGATTTATAATATATTAAATAATAAAAATAAATACCCATTACCGACAACCCTCAGTCATTGGCATCGGCGCGACCGTCGCTAATGACCATTTAATAAATAAATGTGTATACTCATTGGCGACGGACAGTCCGTTGCCCCTATCATCGCTAATGACTCATTGGCAACGGACGACCGTCACCAATGACCCCATTACCGACGGCTGTCGATGGGAACCAGGGCAACGACCTCTGGGGTGACGGGAATGCCGACAAACATTGTCGTCACTAATGACCTCATTGCCGACGGTAGAGGGGTTATTGGCGACGGCAATGCCCGTCGGGAATGACCCTTTTTTTGTAGTGTTATATGAACTTGGAGGTACATTCTTCTTTTCACTTAAAATCTCCTTGGTTGGAAACATATCCAAATTTTAGCTAAGTGCCTCCATGAGGGGGAAGCCCACCTTGGGGCCGACCCTAGGGAGATTGGGGTTAACCCTAAGGTGGCTACCTTCCTTATGGTGGCCTTCTTCTTACTCTTTCATGCTTTGGTCTCCTTTTTCATAACTTACTTCAATTTGGCTAAGTGTTGAACATAAGAGGTGATAGAAAACATAAGGGCAGCCCCACCATGGGAGGAGCACTCTTGGGGACAACCCTAGAGAGATTGGGGCTAACCCTAGGGTGTGGTCTGTAACCCATTGTGGCTTCCTCTTTGGTCTTCCTTTATTCTAATCCTTCTCTACACACCTTCTTGCATTTGGCTAAGTGTTGGGGATAGTAGAGCATGCGAGGACCTCCACCATGAGGGAGGACATGTTAGGGCCGACCCTTGGTTGGTTCCCACCTCATGGTGGTGTTTCCTTGGTTCCTTCTTGCTTGGGTGATTCTTTGTGCAACTTTCTTGAATTTTGACTAAGTGTTGAGGTGAAAGACCCTTAGGGCAGCCCCACCATGAGGCCAACCAAGTTGGTGTTGACCCTAGGGAGGTTGGGGTCGACCTTATGGGGTTGCCCTAGCTTCATGGTGGTTCCCCCTTCATTTTCCTCTCATTTTGGCCCTTCCTTGCATCCTTTCTTGAATTTGACTAAGTATTGGAAGTAATATGTATGAGAAACCATTAGGGCAGCCCCCCAACATGTTAGGGCCCTTGTGAGGGTTGGGGCCGATCCCATAAGGTGTTCTCAACCTATGGTGGTGCTTTGCTCAATTTCCTCTCATTTTGCCCTTTTCTTGCACTCTTTCTTGAACTTGGCCAAGTGTTGGGGGTGAGATATGTTGAGAAGCCTTTAGAATAGCCCCAACATAAGGGGAATCATGTTGGATCCAACCCCCATAGAGTTGGGGCCGACCCTAGTGGTTCTCCCTTTTCATGGTGGTTTCCGTCTTCATTTGTACTCTATTCTTTAGCTACTTCATGTATTGCTTGTATGATCTCCCCTCTCCTCATTCTTAATCCTTGCTTATGACAATGTGAAGTATGTGACATGTTATGGCATAGGACCTCTCATCATATTCATTCACATAGTGAGGATTCCCATACTTAGCCATTTTCTTGCCAATTTCTCATACTTAGCCAATTTTGGCCTTCTTGGGTGGAAATGGTCAATGCTTTGCCTTGGCTCTCTCTTAGGCACTCATGATAGATGGTGAGGGATTTGAATGAGGGTGTTAACCCCTTGGGAGTTGACGTGCCCTAAGGTGCCCGGGTGGCCTCGCGAGTGAGGCCGATCGGGAGCCATTTTCTGGCGGAGGTTATATTTCTTGATATAGACAAATCCGGGAGTTAATTATCACTAACTATGATTTAATTAAGATAATTAACCTCCTAGTTTATACCCAAAATACAGAGACAACATATGAAATTTTGATTTCCAAGCTTCATTTTTGTTGGATAATAAAGAGAAGAAAAAAGAAATGACCGAGAATACTACGTGTCATAATAAAGGTTAATTTTTTTATGAAATGCATTTTTATGAGGAATTAATTTGTACATATATGTATATGTAATGATATTTAAGCAAGTTAGTGAATTTATTTTATATTGACCGAGGAATGAAGCCAAGATGAATGATTAACTAAGATGAATGAGAAGGAAGCAAGATAAGCGTATGTTATGAATTAACATAGCTTGAATGTTAGCCTTGAATGGAAAATGAAGAGAATAATAATCATTAAGTGATTAACTAGTATGATTAATGAAGCGCTTGCATGAATATGGTTAGATATATATATATATATATATATATATATATAATAATTTGTTGATCGATCGATAAACATTTTCAAGCCAATTAGGGCTAATTGAGTCAAAGAATTGATAGAACAAAAAGAAAAACCAAGAGATAAGAATTTATTGAGTTAAGCTTATTTTACTAACTAACTAAGCTTGAAATGATAGCCTCGTATGATAATATATGATAGCTTAAATGAATTATGCAAACAAGTTAGTAAATTTTATTAAGGGTCGAAAATGAGTTTAGTAAATGACCTAGACGACAAACCTTAACGCATTGTTGTTTTGGGTCGTCTAAGAGATGGATTATTAAGGCCTAAACCAAAGAACATGGAAAGCCCTAGCAAACTTGGTAGGAGGCCCAAGTCCAAGCCCAAGTGATGGCCCAAAAATGGATGGTCGAATATGGGAATTGAGGACATAAGCATTCAAATAGTAGTATGATGTCATAAATGAGATAAAAGAAAAGCAAAAATGGAGGATATTAGAGGGATATGGCCGGGTATATGGGGCCCCATATGGGATGAATTTTGTGTCCTAGTGGGTCCCACATGAAGAAAAAAAATGAAAGGAAGGATTGCTTGCAAAATTTATTTACCATTTCTTCACTCCATCTCCTTAAACTCATCATTTTGGTTGACAAGTGTTGGCAAGTAAACTCTTCGAATTTAACTTCTAAGCTTGGTCAATTAAGAGGTTGGATGATTAGAGGAGAGATAAGTAAGGTTACTTGAGCCTATAAATAGAAGTGGCATGGAAAGTTTGCTAGAGTTACAAATTTTCACCATTTTTCACTTTGGAAAGCTAGAGAGAGTTTAAGTGAGAAAAGCAAGTTGCTTAAGTGGGATAGAGAGAGGGAGACCCACAACTGATAGGGAGCAAGGAGGGAAGGTTTAGCAAGACCATAACCAAGAGGGAACAACTCATCTTCAACCTAGAGCAAGAAAGTATAACAAACACAAACCCACCCTAGTTTCACTTTTCTTCACTTAGTTTATGTTTTTGCATGATTGGTTGTGGGAGATTGTTTGTGGCATAGATCATGGTAGATCCTATATTCTAAGGAAGGTTATGAATGAGTATATATGCTTGTTATATGTTTTATGTATGAGAAACCATGAAAATACCAAAGTTTATCAAGAAAACCTAAATGTCGGAAAGACTAAAATTTTCATAAACGGAACCTGAGATTCCAACAAGCATAAATCCTAGCCTATTTCGATTTTTTGAGTGAGGCCAAGTCCTGGAGTTATATATGGAAGTCCCCTAAAACCTCCAAGTGCAATTTCTAGAAAACATTTGTAGATTTTCGTGGGGACATATTTTGCCCAAACAGTCCAGAACTGAAAATCGCCCGAAACCCCCTCGCCAAAATAATCTGACCCTATTTGGACAGGTTAAACATTGAAATAAATTCAAACCTTTTGGGACATAAAACTATATGATATAATGTAACTCCTGTCCGAATTTGAACATATTCCAACTTCGGACGAGTGAGTTATGGCTATTTTACTTTTAGGATTTTAAAGACGAAAACTGCCATAACTTGATGTCTACAACTCCGATGGCCATGAAATTTAAAATGAAACTTCATGTTATCATATGTGAGATTCTGACCAGAGATGGGAATTTTTGAAGTTGAGGATGATGTAGTTAATTTTGACAAGTTACGAACTAAAACGGATTTTTGAAAAATACCAAAGGAAGTTGAAAAATTCCAGAAAAATTATATTTGTGTGTAGAGTGTATATATATGTGTGTGTGGGGGCGGAAAAGAAAAAAAATAATAAAATGGTTAAGGAGGCTTAATGAGGAAATTAGGCTTCGAACGAATTAAAAACAATTAAAACTGTAAAGTCGGGAATTACCGAAGTAATTCCTACTGACTGAATGTATTTGTTTATGGCGTATGAGTCTAAATACATGTTAATTACATATTTTTATAGAATATTATATGTATAATGTGAGGGAACATTTACGTTCGGATTAAGTCAATAAGGTGATTATCGGGTTAGATTACGATAATCGTCGGTGATGTTTTTACAAGGGTAACGATTAAGCGGATATTTATGGATGTTTTAGGCTATTTAAGTAATGACGTACTAAGGCTAAGCATAAACAACGAGACAGACAAGTATCCTAACTTCATTTGATTTTCATATTAAATGCAAGTTTCCTAAGATTACTCGACTTCTTGTAATTAAGCAAGTTTTCTATTCAAACTCTTATTTGATGTTTTCTAAATGATAATTGCATGCTATATCCGCACTAAGGTGCCTTTGAGAAATTCGTTTAGATATTGAATCGTTAAGCATGAAACGTTCTAGTATGCATGAATTGCTTTGTTAATAAAAGTCTATGCCACTTGTTTCGGCTAGACTGATATCGATGTAATATGTTGAAATCATAGAATTTCTTTGAAGCTAATTCAAACCATATTATTGTGGTGCAGACTCATGATGTAAGACTGAGATGAACAACCCTTATAAAAGGGGAACTTTATTATCGAACCTCCGACCATACGCACTATGTTTAAATGTTATGCATAATATGAAGTACAATAAGGCTGATCACCTTACGTACTGGCAAAGAGTATAATTAGTCCTTGATATTAACTTATACTCTCGAGGTATTCAGTTAAATGACTGATAATCCCTCTAGCAGTTCACGATCTTTAGCAATCACTCAGCATGAAATTTTAAGAAAAATCCTCTTTGTTAAAAGTGATGTAGTAATGCTATCACTTCCTAATAAATTGAATATTGTTAGAAATTTCAGAATATTTAACTCCTTTATTCATGATATGTTATTCAACATGAGATTCAGGAAAATCCTTGTAATTGAAAATGATTCATTGTTTCAGTTACTTCACAATCCTTTGAATATTGTTGAAGTTCTAGAAAGTTAAACTCTTTTATTCATGATATGTTATTTATAGTATGCTTTAAACTTATTGAGCAAATTAGTAGCTCACTCTTGCTTTAAATAAAACTTTTCAGCCAAGATCGAGGTAGCCGAATATTCTAGGAAGGACAAACGCAAAGCGAAGGCGACCGAGTAGTATCATTTGTGTACTATTTATTATGTTATGGATTAATATAAATATTTTGTATTATTGGATATATTTTGTAAAGGTTTGTTGAACCTAGGATAATAATGTTATATTTTGTATTAAGTTAATGTAAGAAATGATGTAATTCATATTGAATGGGTAGATAGATGTGATGTATATGTTGTATCGTGAGCACCGAACTCGTGGTTTAAGGGACCCAGATTTGGGGCCGTCACAGGTTAGTATCAAAGCTGATAGGTTATAAACCTTAGGTGGGGGGAAAAGCCTTAAGAATATGACCGTAAGAAAGATAGTGTGACACCCCCAAATCCGGGTACTTAATTTCCACAGATTTGGTGTTCACTATCTCATTCATTCACATCTAACTACCCATAATTAAGAACAATTAAATAAACTTAAAGAAACATCTTCCCAAAATGGGTTACATTTCCAAACTCTTAAACAATCAAATCCCAGGTTATCTAAACCTTAATACATCAATGCGGAATAAAACATAAATTAGATAAGTCTTGATACAATCGATCATCAAATAAATAGCAGGTCGTTAGCTATTTATGCATCTTGCCCTTGCCTTTGCTCGTGGACGGCTCGTCCGACTTCTCAGTCTTAGCTGCAATGATTAGTGCAAGAGTGAGCAAATAATTGCTCACAAGTACGATAACAATAATATCTAAATGAAATAATTTCAGCTGAGGAATAATAGTTTTCTGATTCTCAACCAATAAATGATTAAAGTTTAAAAGCTCGTTAGAATGCTTGATTCCAAAAAATATAGAATTCAAGATTTAGAAATTATATCTGAGGGTCACAAGACCTCGAACTATGTCCTAGGTTGACAAGTATTTCTACTGTAACCTTTAACAGTCATATAGACTATGGACCAACATCTCGTACTCAGGGAGATTAGCCCTTTGTACAATGTATTGTGCACAAACATTTTAACGCTGTCGCGTAAGTAATCCCCTATATTAGGGTTGTTCATCTCAGTTTATCGTCTGAATCCATACCAAAAAGGAAATTGGCTTGGAACAAGTATAGAAAACATTCTAAGTCTTTGAAACGCTCATCAACTAAGGACTAGCTGAATCAATAAGGGTTTGCTAGTCTAATTCAATAGAGTTTGTTCAATAGAAACTATACTCGAAGTTTGAATAATAACAATGAATGGAATAAAGCTTGAGTATATAATCATGATGATAACCTTGCTTGAATATCAATAAGCTAAGGTCAATAAGCTTACTCAATATAAATAAACTTGTCTTGAATAAATTAACAAGTTAAAAGAGAACAACAACTTGCTATAAATAATTCTCAAGCTTAAGGAAAGAAAACTTGCTCAACATAAAGTAATAAGTTGAGATAAGGAACTTGCCTCAAGCGTAGATTACAAATTAAATATCTCACGATCCTTAAACAACCTATACATTTAATTATAAAATGGTAACATAATTAGTTACAAAATAATATACACTTTAAACTTGCTATTATCCTTTTTATTATAACATTTCACTTAGCATATCATAGTCAACAAGTACTAGTTTAACAATCATCTTGGCAATTCTTTAGTCACTTAATACATTAATATAAGTTTTAAACTTGTTTATAGCATCATAACAAAAGCACAAAGAAAATAAAAATTAAAAATAATTTTAGTACTGCTCCCTCGCCGAGGCGAGAATTTACTGAACAAAAAATCTCGCCGGGGAGAGCCTATCCTTAACAAAATTTCTCGCCGGGGCGAAGATTACTAGCTCATTTTTCTCGCCGGGGCGAGACACCCGGCAGTCGTCTCCTACAGTTCGCGAACAGTGAAAACTTAGGCCAAATTTGGCCAAATTTTCCGAATTCTATCATCTAGTACACAAACTAGATATACCCAGACATCAAATATGTTAGAAAACAAATACCCAACATGTTTCTAACTAATTTAACTATTATAAAACACATAATCAACTAATCTAAAACCAAAAATTCACTGTTAAACAATTTATTCATGCTTTGACCATTTTCATGAAATCAAACTCTGTAAATTCATTTTTCAACCAATTAAAACCATTCTTCTTGCATTATTCATGTTTTTCATCATACAATCATAAACAATTATTAATTAATCAATTAATAACCAAATGGAATCATCAATTTTCATACAACTATGCCATACATGAAATAAAGCTCTGTAAAAACTAAAATTAAATTCTAAAATATATTTTCATGAATTAAAACCTTCAAATAGAGTTTTAATCATCATATAATCATCACGTAATCATCTATTTCACATAGCTATAAAAAAAATCACATATTAAGCCAATGAATATTTTTACAGAGAACCAAATATTGATATACAGAGAAGGGTATTATACCTTCTATTTGATTAAAAGAAAAGCTTGATTAACACTCTCCTTGCTTGAACTTCTACCTTCAATCTCCTCTTTTCAAAATTCACAAGCTCTCTTCTTTCTCAAATTTCACAGAACTCTCTATTTTCTCTGTAGTTCTTCTTTCTCTTTTCTCTCTGTTCTTCTCTTTTCTTTTCTTTCTTTCAACTGACGTTCTTTTACAAAATGAAAACTGATATAACTTAAAAATATAAACTGATGATTTTAAAATAAAAACTGTTGTTTTAAATAATAATAACGTAAAATCCTTAAATTGAATCATCAGTTAGGATTTTCAAAAGCCATAAGGCTTTGTTTGGTAAACACTAATAAAAATAACCTATTATTCTTATGTCTTGTTTGGTAAAACACAATTAAAATAACTCATTTTTCCAACCAAAGGTCATAAGGCCTAGTTTGGAAAAACTAAATTAAAACTCCTTTCATTTATTTTAATAAAACATTATAACATATAGTTTTAAATGTCACACATTTAATTTAATTGAACTTATTATTATTAAATAAATTCAATTAAATATTACTAACTCAAATAATAATTTTATTTAACAAAAACACCAAATAAATTATATTATTCAAATAAATTATTTATTAACATAAATCATTTATTCAAATAATTCTTTTCATCATCTAATTTAATTAATAATTAAATTAGAATAATCATCACAAATCATATTCAAGTAACAATTAACACAATTAACTCAACATAAACTTATTTCACAATAGCTTAATAAATCATCTATTAACTCAATAAATTAACAAAAATATTTATACAACTCAATAAATATTTTTATTAATTCTCAAAATTGCATTCGTTACATCTTTCCTTCCTTAAAAGGATTATGTCCCCAGAATCACAACGCAATTAAAGTCGTCCGTTACATTCTCCCCTCCTTACAAAGATTCTGTCCCCAGAATCGTAATATAACAATTAAACAAACAATTGAGGGTAATTCTGCATCATTTGCTCTTCGAGTTCCCACGTTGCTTCTTCAGCACTGTGGTTCCTCCAGATTACCTTAACAGAAGGTATCACTTTATTTCTAAGAACTTGTTCCTTCCTGTCCATTATTTGTACAGGAACCTCTTCATAGGACAAATCTTGCTCAAACTGTATCGGTTCATACTCTATGACATGTTTATAATCAGACTTATACGGTCGTAGCACCGATATGTGGAAGACATTGTGAATGTGGTCTAACTCAGGAGGTAAAGCTACCTCATAAGCTACCGCACCCACCCTTTTCAGTACCTCAAACGGTCCAATAAATCGCGGACTCAGCTTACCCTTTTTACCAAATCTAATTTTTCCTTTCCAGGGAGATACTTTGAGAAACACAAAGCTCCCGACTTCAAATTCGTGATTTTGTCGATGTTGATCAGCATACTTCTTCTGCCTGTCTTGAGCGGCTATCAGTCTGGCTCTTATCACCTTGACAATTTCAGCAGTTTGTTGTACCAGCTCGGGTCCCAATAGTCGTCCTTCACCAACCTCATCCCAGCATAATGGAGTTCTGCATTTCCTTCCATACAATGCTTCGTAGGGCGGCATGCCGATACTAGCGTGATGACTATTGTTGTAAGCAAACTCGACCAGAGGTAAATGATCATCCCAGTTGCCTTTAAAATCCATAACGAACGCCCGAAGCATATCCTCCAACGTTTGAATTGTTCTTTCGCTCTGGCCATCGGTTTGAGGATGATAAGCTGTACTCATTCTCAACTGCGTTCCCAAACAAGCTTGCAAACTAATCCAAAATTTTGATGTAAACCGTGGATCTCGATCTGATACTATTGATACTGGAACTCCATACCTTGAGATAATCTCTTTGACATATAACTTTGCCAGTTGATCCAAAGTGAATCTGATTTTGATCGGCAAGAAATGCGCTGATTTTGTCAATCTATCCACTATGACCCATATTGCGTGATAACCCTTCTGAGTAGTCGGAAGCCCTACCACAAAGTCCATTGTGATATGCTCCCACTTCCATTCAGGTATCTCCAAGGGCTGTAACAAACCACTTGGTCGCTGATGCTCCGCTTTGACTTTTTGACAAGTGAGACATTTCGCAACACATTCAGCAACCTCTCCTTTCATGTTTGGCCACCAAAAATGTTGTCGAAGATCCTGGTACATTTTTGTGCTTCCCGGGTGAACCAAAAATCTTGAACTGTGAGCTTCATTCAAAATCTCCTCTCTAATTGCCAATACCGACGGTACCCAGATTCTGCCTTCAAATCTCAGCAACCCTTCGGTATCGATTTTATATTTAAGCTCTTCACCTTCAAGCACTCTTTTTCGTATCTTAATACACTCCTCATCCTGGAGTTGCGCTTCCTTCACTTTTTCCACCAAAGTTGGTTGAGTTTCCATCTGGAACAATTTTTCATTAGACTCTGGCAGACACTTCACTTCTAGCTCCAATTTAGCCATTTATGCTACGAGCTTCTCTTGATCAGTTAACATAAATAGTTTCTCCCGACCTTTTCTACTCAAAGCGTCAGCAACCACATTAGCCTTTCCCGGATGGTATAGAATTTCACAATCATAATCTTTGATCAATTCTATCCATCTCCTCTGCCGCATATTCAAATCCTTCTGCGTGAAAATATACTTCAAACTCTTATGGTCTGTATATATTTCACACTTCTCCCCATAGAGATAGTGCCTCCAGATTTTTAAAGCAAACACTACGGCTGCTAACTCCAAATCATGGGTCGGATACCCTTTTTCATAGTCTTTTAGTTGGCGCGATGCATATGCAATAACTTTACCATTTTGCATCAACACACAACCAAGTCCTTTATGTGATACGTCACTGTACACCACAAAATTTCCTGTATCATCTGGCAAAGACAACACAGGTGTCGAACTTAGTTTCTTCTTGAGTTCTTGAAAACTCTCTTCGCACTTCTCCGTCCAAACAAACTTCACTGATTTTCTTGTTAAATTCGTTAACGGAGTGGAGATCCTGGAGAAATCTTGAATAAAACGTCTGTAGTATCCTGTAAGACCTAGGAAACTCCTTACTTCTGACGGTGTCTTCGGCTGATCCCAGTTCATGACAACTTCCACTTTCGTTGGATCTATCGAAATCCCGTCTTTATCAATCACATGTCCAAGAAATTGAACACGCTCCAACCAAAATTCACACTTTGAAAATTTTGCATACAATTTCTCCTTCCTTAATGCCTCCAATGTCACCTTCAAATGCTCCACGTGTTCTTCTTGAGTTTTGGAGTAGACCAGAATGTCGTCTATAAATACCACCACAAACTTATCCAGAAATGGTTTGAACACCCTATTCATTAAATCCATGAATGCTGCAGGCGCATTCGTTAAACCAAATGACATAACCAAAAACTCATAGTGACCATATCTGGTTTGAAACGCCGTCTTTGGTATGTCCTCTTTTCTCACCTTCAATTGATGGTATCCACTTCGCGAGTCTATCTTTGAAAAGTACCTTGCTACCCTCAGCTGATCAAACAGGTCATCAATCCTTGGCAACGGGTACTTGTTTTTGATCGTGACCTTGTTCAACTCTCTATAATCAATGCAAAGACGCATTGATCCATCCTTTTTCTTAACAAACAATACCGGCTCTCCCCATGGCGAAACGCTCGATTGAATATACTTCTTATCTAGCAGCTCTTGTAGCTGCACCATCAACTCCTTTAATTCTACCGGAGCCATTCGGTACAGGGCTTTCGATATAGGGGCCGTTCCCGGTGCTAAATCAATTACAAACTCGATTTCCCTATCTGGCGGTAATCCTGGCAAATCGTCAGGAAACACATCCGCAAAATCCCTAACTACTGGTATCTCCTCCAGTTTTGCACCCACCTTTCGGGTATCAACTATGTAGGCTAGATATCCTACACATCCTTGTCTCAACATCTTTCTGGCCTGCACCATCGTCAGACAACTCGTTTGTCTAGGCGACTTGCTGCCATAAAACACTACCTTTGACGGAGTCATAAGGTTTACACACTTCTTTTGACAATCAATAACTGCCCCATGGTTGAACAACCAATCCATTCCCAGAATAACGTCAAACTCCCCAAGACGAATTGGGATCAAGTTGACAGTCATTACATGACCCTTAATATCTACCTGACAGTTCTTGTGAACAAACTTAACAGGAATCACCTCCCTATTCGTAATTTCTATATTCATAGGGTAATCTAATTCTTCCTGGGGTAACCCTAATTTCTTAGCAAAATCATCGGATATAAATGAGCAAGTATCACCCGAGTCAAACAATACGTAAGCATTAACATTATTGACTGGAATGATACCTGACACTACATCCTTTGACTGCACAGCATCCTGCACCGTCATGTTGAATGTTCGAGCGGTAGGTCGGTTGGGCTGCGTGGGTCCTGTGATAGTCAGATTGCCTCCACCACCGCTGTTTCCCTTTCCTGAACTGGCTCCACCTGTAGTTGCTTTCTTAGGGAAATCCCGAGCAAAGTGATCCTTCGACCCGCAGATAAAACATGCTCCTTTCTTCGGATTAGGGAAATTTGGTGAAATATGACCCTCTTGTCCACAGTTGAAGCATACCCGCTTACCCTTCAAACAAGCACCCATATGGCTCTTTCCACAGTTGCTGCACACCTCTATCTTCTTCTTCTGATTACCCTGCTGACTTCCCGCAGAGTTACTATCATTCCACTTCCTTTTCTGGCTACTGCCCCCATGGCTACCACTTGCCTTGTTTTCACTCTCATTCTTCTTCTTCCTCTGCTCCTGATTATACTTGGACAGAGCATCACTACCTCCTTCAGCGATAATCGCCCTTTCCAGCACTGCCGCAAATGAGTTCAGTTGAAACAACGAAACTCGACTATATAACCAGGGTTTCAGTCCCTGCTCAAATCTCCTAGCCTTCCACTCATCCGTGTTGACCTGATATGGCGCAAATCGCGCCAGCTCATTACACTTTGCAGCATATTCAGGTACCGTCATGGTACCTTGCTTCAGTTCCAAAAACTGCACCTCCATTTGATTTTGAGCACTTGCCGGAAAATAGGTCTCGAAAAACATCTCTTTAAACCTCTCCCACGGAATAATCCCTTGGCCACCTCGAGTCTTATTTCCTTGCCACCAGTAGCTAGCTTCTGATTTCAGCATGAAGGTTGCAAATGCCGTCTTCTGGTCCTCGCTGACTCTAGCGACATCAAACACCTTCTCCATTTCCATAATCCACGTCTGTGCTTCAATCGGATTCATGGAACCGTGATACTCCGGAGGTCCGACTGCTTTGAAGTCTTTAAAGGTTGTAGCCTGAGCTTGTGGTTGATTTGCAAAGGCTCCCATTAGCAGATTCACCAACTGCTGCATCGGATTAACGTTGGCTTCTTCGTTATTGGTAGATCCCTCAGGGGTCTGTTGACGTGTTGGTTGTCTTCTTGGCGGCATTTTACTGTTAAGAATTCTCGTTATTAGACTATTGCTCAATTACTTAAACATTTAAGTCTCAACTTAAACATTTATAAACAACACTTAACACATAGTACAACTGATAAACTTTCACATTTTATTCATTAACTACTTCAAAACATAATAGAGATAACATCATAGTTATTTACATCAAATCATCTATCCTGAAATTACAAAGTTCCAGGATTACATCATTATTCTATCCCATTATAGAAACTGGGATTTACAATTTATTCACTTCATAGTTTCATAATAACATAATTAATCATAATCTATGATGACATCCCACGACGCACAGCTTCCTAGCGTTCCTGCTCCATAATACGAGTCACCATCCTTCGATCCACCATATCTGGATGACGATGAACTCGATCCAGAGCTCTATTCACTGTGGAGTGAAAAATATACTCCATATCATGAATCTTGGCCTTCTTTGACCGCACCTCACACTCAACACGATCTGCGCGATCAGCCTCCCTCAGCCAAGCTGTCTCAGCTCTCGCCCGCTCAGTTGACTCCTTTTTCAACTCATCTAGCGCAATCTCATTCCTGGCTATCAACTGTCCTCGTCGATACTCAGACTCTGCTAACCTCTGCTCAGCCTCTGCGATACGTGACGAAAGATCTTGGATCTCAGCATCCTTCTGTTCTAAAGTGGCTTGACGTTCCGCAGCCTGTTCCTCTAACTCCTCCTTTTCACTCTCTACATGAACCAGCTTCCACTCCACGTCTCTAAGACGTATGTCTAGCTCCTCAATCTCACTGTTCTTCTATTCCAAAGCAGTCTGTCATTCAGCCAGCTACCCCTCTAACTCCTCCACTCTGTCCTGCAACTCTATGTTGCGATCATACACCTGCTCGTACATCTGAACACCCAAAGTACATAGTGGTATCTCTTCAGGGTCCTCCTCTTCCTCCTCCTCAGGATCCTCCTCAGGGTCCTCCTCAGGATCAGTCTCAGGCTCATACTCGTGGCCTGTAACTGTAATCAATGGAGATGGCTCCCTCTGCACTAGCTGCTCACTGATTACGTGAATATCTCGGGGCTCCTCCTCCCTAGCCTGGCTGGGCTCTCCTCTATCAGTCATCCTGATAACAAAATTTAAGTTTTAATTACTAATCGATAATACTCGCGAGCACATAAGTTTGTTATCAAATAAGCACATAGCACATAATCATTTTATTGTCTTTCATGAATTTCCGTAATTCATTCCTTAGAACTCGATAAGAGTTTATCACCTCTATATTCTCTATCTTCTAGAAGGCTACTACCCTAAGGTTTTCCCCACCTAAAGGTTCATAATCTATCAGCTCTGATACCAACCTGTGACAAAACCCCCCAAATTCCGGGTACTTAATTTCCACAGATTTGGTGTTCACTATCTCATTCATTCACATCTAACTACCCATAATTAAGAACAATTAAATAAACTTAAAGAAACATCTTCCCAAAATGGGTTACATTTCCAAACTCTTAAACAATCAAATCCCAGGTTATCTAAACCTTAATACATCAATGCGGAATAAAACATAAATTAGATAAGTCTTGATACAATCGATCATCAAATAAATAGCAAGTCGTTAGCTATTTATGCATCTTGCCCTTGCCTTTGCTCGTGGACAGCTCGTCCGACTTCTCAGTCTTAACTGCAATGATTAGTGCAAGAGTGAGCAAACAATTGCTCACAAGTATGATAACAATAATATCTAAATGAAATAATTTCAACTGAGGAATAATAGTTTTCTGATTCTCAACCAATAAATGATTAAAGTTTAAAAGCTCGTTAGAATGCTTGATTCCAAAATATATAGAATTCAAGATTTAGAAATTATATCTGAGGGTCACAAGACCTCGAACTATGTCCTAGGTTGACAAGTATTTCTACTGTAACCTTTAACAGTCATATAGACTATGGCCCAACATCTCGTACTTAGGGGGATCAGCCCTTTGTACAATGTATTGTGCACAAACATTTTAACGATGTCGCGTAAGTAATCCCCTATATTAGGGTTGTTCATCTCAGTTTATCGTCTGAATCCATACCAAAAAGGAAATTGGCTTGGAACAAGTACAGAAAACATTCTAAGTCTTTGAAACACTCATCAACTAAGGACTAGCTGAATCAATAAGGGTTTGCTAGTCTAATTCAATAGAGTTTGTTCAATAGAAACTATACTCGAAGTTTGAATAATAACAATGAATGGAATAAAGCTTGAGTATATAATCATGATGATAATCTTGCTTGAATATCAATAAGCTAAGGTCAATAAGCTTACTCAATATAAATAAACTTGTCTTGAATAAATTAACAAGTTAAAGGAGAACAACAACTTGCTATAAATAATTCTCAAGCTTAAGGAAGGAAAACTTGCTCAACATAAATTAATAAGTTGAGATAAGGAACTTGCCTCAAGCGTAGATTACAAATTAAATATCTCACGATCCTTAAACAACCTATACATTTAATTATAAAATGGTAACATAATTAGTTACAAAATAATATACACTTTAAACTTGCTATTATCCTTTTTATTATAACATTTCACTTAGCATATCATAGTCAACAAGTACTAGTTTAACAACCATTTTGGCAATTCTTTAGTCACTTAATACATTAATATAAGTTTTAAACTTGTTTATAACATCATAACAAAAGCACAAAGAAAATAAAAATTAAAAATAATTTCAGTACTGCTCCCTCGCCGAGGCAAGAATTTACTGAACAAAAAATCTCGCCGGGGCGAGCCTATCCTTAACAAAATTTCTCGCCGGGGCGAAGATTACTAGCTCATTTTTCTCGCCGGGGCGAGATACCCGGCAGTCGTCTCCTACAGTTCGCGAACAGTGAAAACTTAGGCCAAATTTGGCCAAATTTTCCGAATTCTATCATCCAGTACACAAACTAGATATACCTAGACATCAAATATGTTAGAAAACAAATACCCAACATGTTTCTAACTAATTTAACTATTATAAAACACATAATCAACTAATTTAAAACCAAAAATTCACTGTTAAACAATTTATTCATGCTTTGACCATTTTCACGAAATCAAACTCTGTAAATTCATTTTTCAACCAATTAAAACCATTCTTCTTGCATTATTCATGTTTTTCATCATACAATCATAAACAATTATTAATTAATCAATTAATAACCAAATGGAATCATCAATTTTCATACAACTATGCCATACATGAAATAAAGCTCTGTAAAAACTAAAATTAAATTCTAAAATAATATTTTCATGAATTAAAACCTTCAAATAGAGTTTTAATCATCATATAATCATCACGTAATCATCTATTATCACATAGGCTATAAAAAAAGATCACATATTAAGCCAATGAATATTTTTACAGAGAACCAAATATTGATATACAGAGAAGGGTATTATACCTTCTATTTGATTAAAAAGAAAAGCTTGATTAACACTCTCCTTGCTTGAACTTCTACCTTCAATCTCCTCTTTTCAAAATTCCACCAGCTCTCTTCTTTTCCTCAAATTTCACAGAACTCTCTCTCTTTTCTCTGTAGTTCTTCTTTCTCTTTTCTCTCTGTTTCTTCTCTTTTTCTTTTCTTTCTTTCAACTGACGTTCTTTTACAAAATGAAAAACTGATATAACTTAAAAAAATATAACTGATGATTTTTAAAATAAAAACTGTTGTTTTAAATAATAATAACATAAAATCCTTAAATTGAATCATCAGTTAGGATTTTCAAAAGCCATAAGGCTTTGTTTGGTAAACACTAATAAAAATAACCTATTATTCTTATGTCTTGTTTGGTAAAACACAATTAAAATAACTCATTTTTCCAACCAAAGGTCATAAGGTCAAAAGGCGTGGGATTGTGATATTCCGAATGTTTATGAGTTTAGTAGATCACGATTGTGAATACAATGATCCTTAGAAAGAAAGTTTATGAATTAAAGAAAGAATAATACTCGAAAGATAATGGAGTTTAATGACAATTACGAAATGAAACCTATAAGAAGTGATTAAGGAAAAGACAGGAAATAGGTGATATAAAACCTAAGCGATAAGTTGAGGTTATTCAACGATAAAGCTACGAGGTAAAATAGACTTAAATCGAGTAGGAAAGGTTCGATGTTGTGATTCCGGGGACGAAATCCTTATAAGAGGGGAAAAATCTGATGACCCGAATTTTCAGAAAAATATTAAAATAAGAATTTAATAAATAATATTCTTATTTGGTGGTATATGATGTGATATTATATTGCATAAGTGAATACGTGCTATGCAATATGGGATTTTTGTGAATAATAAATATATTATTATATATTTATTATTTTATGTAAATAAATTGTACAATCAATTTATTAAGAAGAAATGAGATGGGTAAAAATTTATGATGAAAGAAATTATTAAATTAAATTATTTTAATATAGTAAATTGGTGGCATTGAATATATTTAATAACCTCCATTTTATTGGGTAAAATGTATGCATGTTTTTTTATGTAGTGAGTATATTATTATATTCAAAACAATTTATAAAGAGAAAAAAAATAATTAAATATATTATTATATATTTGATTTGGTTTGAAATAAATTATGAAAATCAATTTATTTAAAGAGATGTATAACTTTAAAGATACAAAACTTTTGTATCTATTAATGAGCAAATTAAAATAATTTGTAATATTAAATTATTTTAATAGGAATATAATGTAAATAAATGGTTAGAAGTAATTAATAAATGGAGATTAAATTAAATTAAATTATGAAATGATATAATTTGGTTATGAAGTCTTGTAATGAATTCGCTATGAATTAAATTTCATGAGCAAGTTAATTCATTTAATTAAATCGGTGAATTAAGGTAATATTTAAATTATGGTTAAATATGTTAAAGTAATATATTTAATGAATAGGAATAAATTGTTGAAGATAATTTATGGGAAGAATAAGATCATTAAATTTAAATATACAAAATTATTGTATATATTAAATAATTAAATTAAAATAGTTATTTGAATATTAATTATTTTAATTGGTCTGTTACATTAAAAAAATTCTTACTTTATGATATATATTGATATTGTACTGCATAATTGAATATATGTTATGCAAAGTAATGATTTGCAAAGTGATAAATATATAATACTATTATATATTTATAAATTGTTGATTTTAATATAGTGAATTTGTGGCAACCGAATATTTTCGAATATTATTAAAATAAGAATGGTAATAAATAAAAATTTTATTACGTGATATGTGAGTATAAATGCATAAATGTATTTATGATGTGAATAGTTAAATGTGTAGATAAATGTGAAAAACTACATTTATTTGAAAAGTTATATTTAATAGTTAATTAAACTATTAAATAAGCTAGCTTGAATTAGCTATGAAATGGAATGAGGAAGTTAATTCACTAATTAAAAATTTATGGATTAAAATATTTATTTTATTGAATAATGAAATTTATTAAATGTAACATGAGTAATGGTATAATATTTAATATTATGCCAAGTGGATGTAAATTTAAAACGTATGATGAGATCCAATATGTTTGATATGTATATTGGTATCATGCTAGTAATTAAATTCATATTGAATAAATGATTGAATATATTAAATTATATATTTAATAAATAAATAAATTGTTTGAAACAGTTTATGAAAAGGGATAATTTTGATTTATTTATACAATATTAATTGTATAAATTAAATGAGTTACTTAAAATGATGAATGAATTAAATACTAATTATTTGAAATAATAGTTGTTTCGTTACACTAAAACGTGATAAATTTAATTATGGATTGATTCCATAATTAAATAATTTTTTACATATTATAAATGTGTAATTTTCTTAAATTATAATTCATATATTGGTATGAATATAATTTAGTACATGTATTGGTGAGAATATATAAATATGATATATATTATGGAAACTAATGTATATATATTACGCATATATGCCAAGTATATGTATTTGTATGTAATATGTCATTATGCTAGTAGTTATGATATGAATTAAAGCATACGGGGTTCCAGCATAGCTGCTAATTCATTCTAAAAGGAAAAACATGAGGTGTAGTCAATTGAGCTTGAGAAGAGACAACCTAATTCTTATTATTCTAAAAGGAAAATCATGAGGTGTAGTCAATTAAGCTTGAGAAAAGACACCTAATCTTATTAATAGGGTGAGTAAGCTGCTTATGGAATATGTAAAACATTACATACTCCATTTCCGATTCCCTACTTTAACTTTCATCCGTCCCCAAATTAGCTAAGAATTAAATGGGTTGCATATATATATATATATATATATATATAATATATATATATATATATATATATATATATATAACTCCTTCTATTGTCGGCTGGAACTAGCGAATTCATTAAGAAATCGAAGTTAGTAACTGAAGATGAAGGAGAATTAAAGTAGAAACATTGGCGAGAAAAGGAGAATCAACCCTTAGCACTGCTATATGTTCCAAAACAAGAAAGAAAAAAAAAAAGAAATAACAAATAAAAGGTATGTTATATTTTCTTGAGTAATTAATGAAATTATAGTAAGATTACATTATGTACTATTGTGATTAGGGCTGTGATTTGTGGCTGTGATTTTGTTAAGAGGGACTTGTGCAGGTTATTTGAAGTGATAAAGGTGGAATTTCTGGGTTAAAAAAACCATACTTAAATGTCCATGAAACCTGTTTTTCTAAGCTACGCACATAACGTGTTTGAGAATATGCTCTCTTAGAGGCCTGGTAATCTTAAAAATCAAAAATAAGGCGATGTTTGGTTTTTGATCAAGGAAACCATCATATATATTATATGAAGTAATTCAAGAGGTTTGGATAGATTAAACTGGGTTTAAAACCTGTTGTGTGATTAATGAAACAAGTTGGGCTTAATCAAAATTTGGTTCAACAAGGCAGTTTCAAGACTTGTAATTATTATGTAAAATATTTGTTTTGGTTGGGATATATTTTTATAAAATAGTATGTAATACCATCTGGATTGTGTCCAAGTTTGGTAGCAATTAGATATATGGATTGCAAATTATAAAATTTCAAAGTGGCTAGGAAAATAAAAGGGGGTGCAGAGTATCTGGGGTCTGGGCACGGGCATGACTGCACCGCTCCCAGGCTATTTCCAGGCGTGGCAGCGCCGACTGCTAGAGTTACTTTTAATTTTTGGTTTCAATTTTGATTTTTGACACCGAGCATTAAATGATTACGATCAATAATAAGATGTATTTTATACATAACTAACGTATAATTCGATTGATAAATCTAGCTTGATTGGTTAGTGTAAGATGAAGTTATTAAACTTTGAAAGTACGAGTTTTGATCAAAATTCATAAAAAGCCGTTATGTGATAACTCTTTCTTTATAAATATAGGTCAAATCACGAATTAGCTTAACTATATATGACCTTAGCGAAGAAATGGGATTATAACGATGCATGTTCGATTAGCGTTTTCGGGATAAGCAAAACTAGAGGTAAGTCTTTCAGTTCTTTTGTGTGATATGAATTTGATATTGATTATATATAATCTTTATCGTATTGTGAATTTGATCTTCAGAAGCATATTAAATTCTATACTATGCTTTATGAATTATGAAAGTCAAATTATGACTAAGTTGATTAAGTTAAGGAACTCGTATTATTTAGAGTTATAATCTATGTATGATATGCATAGTAGAATGATGATGATATATGAACTGAGTATGAAATTCTGTGCTACGTGAAGCATGAAAACTATTGGATTTGTTAGGTTGTCGAATTCAGTCTTGCAAGAAAATACTTTTGCAGGTTAAAGATACAATGAGCTATTACTTGTCGTTTGGATGGTAAGGATTAGCAGACATGCGAATGATTAAATTTTCTTGAATTAGAAGTTGTATATAACTATGTTGATAGTTTTAATATATATAATTGACATATGTGTAAGTTTCTAGGATATTTAATAACTAAAGAATATATGTTCTGATTATGTTGTGATGATTGCTTTATAATATAAAGTTCTATAGTGATAATACTATATAAGAAAGAATTCGTATTGAGGATTGAGTTGAACATACTCATGACTATTTTGATGAGATGAATCATAATAAAGTAAATATGATTCTGAAATATAGGTAATCGTAAAGGTTGCGATTCGGGGAACGAAAGAAAGAAAGAAAGATATAAAAAGTTTTTAATTATTCGCATTTTCAGCTATTATTTCATCTTAGTATGATATAAAGCTGAATCAAGATATTATCTAACGCACAAGGTCGGGATTAAGATTAGTCCTAATTTTGGATTAAGTTAGTCCTGATTTTGAGGGCGTTACAGTTGGTATCAGAGCTATGGGTTATAAACCTTAGGTAAGAGTACCCTAGGCTATAACCATAAACAAGGTAGATGAAAAAGAAAAGAAGATTCTAAGCATAAACTCGAACGAAGTTTAAATGATATTAAATGAATTTAGAAAATTCATAAAGAATGAATTGAAATAGATATGAACAGATTCAAAGAAGAATCTTAAGGAGCTTGAGGACCAGGCAACACCTGACTCGAATTAAAGATAGTGATGGATAGAAGAAGAGAAGTATAAGTAAAATCATAATAGAACATGATTTAAGAGAGAAATAAGAAGATTGTAAAACAAAACGATCATAAGATAGAAAAGAATCGTAATATAACATGATTATAAGATAAGATCACGACATGATCTGATTGAGTCAACGAAGGGCAGATAATCAATTGAATAATTGAAAATTTTTGCTTAATGCTATAAATAGAAGGTACTATGAGATAGTACGAGTAAAACTCAGAAAGAGTTATAGATGATGGAATACAGATAAAGAAAATTCGTGTTGAGCAAAGAGTAAGATAATATTTGATAGGATTTGGTGGGATTTCAATTGAGGACTCATGTGATAGTTGAGTTGTACAAACCTTTGTATGGGCAGAGGTTTTATGCTTGGTTTAACGACCACTTAGTTTATCATATTGATAATTGTTGAAATATTGGTGTCGCGCTATCGGTATACGTATGGTGAGAAGGTGATTCTTTTCTCATATATATATATATATATATATATCTGATAGTTAGAGATACTAAGATTAGGTGTGAGTTCTTAAAACTCATACTTATGGCAAGTTTGTGATTCATAATCATATGGTATGGTTTTAAGCCCCTAAGCGTATGGACAGTCCCTGATTGGTTTTTGGACTACGTATTGCTAGAACAAGTTTTTTAAACTCATATCTTTATGGCAAGTTCCTGAACACATAAAGTGTGGTAAGTTTGATGAACTCTACCAGGGTATAGGGTATAGGGTATACCAGGGTATAGGGTATAGGGAAAGTTGAAGCTGATGAAGGAAGAAATGGATATTCTCAAATCTTCTAGCTATGCAAGATTTCGAAGTTTATTGAAATCGTGTTGGTAGTTGCACTGTTGTGTTTTTGAAAAATATATTGGGTCAAATCATTGAACCAATAGGTTTTAAAAAGTTCGGTTGTTTCTTATGTCTATGCTAATTGTTTCGGCTAGACAAAGTTGAAAATATCAAAAGGTATTTTATACAGTCATCAATGCATTATTAATATGATGTAGATATGATAAATGATGGAGTCATTAACGTAACTTAATCTTATGTTGGATGTGATCTAAGGATTGTCATCCCACTATAGCATGATGTAGTATGACAAAGCCATAAAATGACGGCATCCTCAATGTACTGTTAAAACAGTGCGATACTATGCGTCATAAAATAATTTTTAGTACTTTAATAGTTAAAGAGTTGTCAAATGCCATTTGAATCGACTAGACACAGATTAAAATATTTTATAGAACTGTCCAACTAAATTTATTTGGTATGGACTCCAAACTCGATATGAACATCCCTGAATTATAAAAAAGTTTATGCGCCAAAGGCGATGATGATGAATGCAAATGTCGTTCTTGCAAGCTAGTGTTGATCAACACAGGACAACCCTGAATTGGGAAATTCTGTTACGGAAAATAACGACAAAGATAACATGGATCAACATAGGGCATAACAGGGTGATCACCTACATGCCCGTAAGCAGATGGTTTACAGATGAATGTTTGTTAAAACCTTTTCAAAAACATGAAAAAGAAAGTCCATGGTCTTTATGACCTTTGCATGGGACAGAAAGCTCCTCCTAAGCGAATCTTTGATATTCCTGAATTATTCATCCTATTATTCTAGAAGTTGGAGGTAGAAAGCATGATGTTCCTCAGAAGAAAGTAGGTCATAGAATACGACAATATTTCAGCGAATCCTTAAAGATGGAAAAATGTAAAGTCATGAGAATTAAAAATTTCCTGATCATGAAATTGCTAGAAATAGACTCTTGACAGATATTCCGATATTTTGGAAATTGAATGATAAGAAGGTATGAGCTTCTTAGAGAAAAGTATGAATGTAAAGGTTAGTATGAAAACCTAGTTATGATGTGTAACACCCCGAACCCGCTATAGGCCCGAAATGTTACACGTCGCAAGCCTAAAGACCCACAAGACAACAATATCAATAGCGCAGCCCAAATAAAATAATTCAACAATAATCTTAAATTAAACTTAACAATAAACATCTTTTAAATCCATTTCAAAGTGAAATACTACCAAATATCAAAAACGTAAAATGGAGACGCATCTCCTCAAAACTAATAGTTTCTATCAAAATTCAACATTAAAGGAAATGACATTTTAAACAAATCTTCAGCTATCCAAAGTGCATCAAATAAATGGAACCTGTAAAAATTTGTAAGGGGTGAGCGATGAAACTCAGCAAGTAGCAATCCTCCCTATCTAGTCGAATCAAGTACAATTTGAAAAAATATTTTTTTCGAATTATCTTTTTGTTCAATAACAATAGTATAGATGCTTTCAAAACTAAAACAATTCAAAAATGATTTCAATGTATACAATATATCTTTTAATCCATAGTCCTAGCGACTATGGTTACAATAGCCCTGTAACACGGCCCAAAAGTTCGATAGTGTCAATGTTCACGTACCCTACTAAGGTATTTATAAAAATGCACGCTCCCCAAAGAGCATCTAAAAGGTGTACGCCTCAGTAGGTCCTATATTAGCTCCGGAACTAAACGTAAACACTAACGGGTTCTATACATAGTCAGACTGAGAATTTCAAAAATCTTTTCTTAATATTATCGATATTCTAAACAATACTTTTCTACAGTTCAAAATTATATAATCTCATTTCATAGTTCAAAATAAATACTTAATCCGAATTTTTGAAATAAAAGAACATAACATCTAATTTAAATGGAAGCCTTAAATAAAACATAACGAATTTTGAAACCATACATTTAGGCATCCGAGTAATGACTAAGGCAAAAATAAACGATAATTTAAAAACACTAAATAGTTCGGAAAGCCACTTACCTCGATTTTGCGAAATACGAAAATATTAGCCGAATAAATCCTAAATATAAATTTATAACAAACATAAATCATTAGAATAAAATATCCTACCTCAAACGTATTTTTACATCATATCTTATACACATTGATACTTATTATTTATCTATTAATTCAGTTTGTATTTAGTTAATATACTAAAATTATAATATTTTCGTGAAATTATAATTACTTAGATACTATAACTTTACAATAAAAATAAAAATTATTTTATGTAATTAGCTTATAATCCATTTTGTTATACTTACAAATCAATATACCTACCTAACCAGGAAAGTACCAATAATACACATAATTACAACAACCTGCCATGCATGATCCAGAATTTATGATATAAACTTACATACATACATACATATATATATATATATATATATATATATATAATATATATATATATACACACACACACACACGCAACTCCTACTGACTTCGCATATATATATATATATATATATATATCCAAGTCCAATGTGTTTGCCACACATCGATATATGTAAATATAGTGTTAATAAAAAATCCATCAGCACATATATTAAATATAGTATACATATATTGTTTAAATAAAAAAAATAAGACTCATTAAAATTGAAATATGATTCTGCTGCTTGGTTGGTTAAAAAAACAGTGACTGAAGGTTGCATGCTCGGTCCAAATCAGGACCATAATATCAAAAACTATTTACCATATATTGTTAAAAATAAGAAAACTGACTTACTAATTCCTGTTATCACATAAATTATGTATACTAATCTTTATTTTCATAAATTTATTATTATAATCATTATTTGCAAAATATTTTATTATACATATGAATCAACCTATAATTGAAAAAGAAGGGTTTAAGTTTACCTTTGAGTTTTCTTCTTTTCTTTTTCTCTGTTCTGTAGTACTCCAAAGCCAAATAATTTTTACGTTTTTCTCTCTCTAGTTGTTTAAATATATGCAATTCCTTTGCAAACTAGGTTACTAAGTAAAAGAGTCCTTTTAAAATTTAAAAGATTATTATAACTTAAATAACTTATCTTAATCCTTATAGGTTTTAGATATGTATAAATAATTATCAATTACACTTCTATTATCTAATTATATTAGATAATTAGCACTGCTATATGTTCCAAAACAAGAAAGAAAAAAAAAGAAATAATAAATAAAAGGTATGTTATATTTTCTTGAGTAATTCATGAAATTATAGTAAGATTACATTATGTACTATTGGGATTAGGCTGTGATTTGTTAAGAGGGACTTGTGCAGGTTATTTGGAGTGATAAGGGTGGAATTTCTGGGTTAAACCATACTTAAATGTCCATGAAATCTGTTTTTCTAAGCTACGCACATAACGTGTTTGAGAATATGCCTCTTAGAGGTTGTTAAGCTTAAAAATTTAAAATAGGGCGATGTTGTGATCAGGGAAACCTTCATATATATTATATGAAGTAATTCAAGAGGTTTGGATAGATTAAACTGGGTATAAAACTTGTTGTGTGATTAATGAAACAAGTTGGGCTCAATCAAAATTTGGTTCAGTAAGGCAGTTTCAAGCCTTGTAATTATTATGAAAAATATTTGTTTTGGCTAGAATATATTTTTATAAAATAGTATGTAATGCCATCTTGATTGTGTCCAAGTTTAGTAGCAATTAGATATATGGACTACAAGTTATAAAATTCTAAAGTGGCTAGGAAAATAAATGATTAAGATCAATAATAAGATGTATTTTATACATAACTAACGTATAATTAGATTGATAAATCTAGCTTGATTGGTTAATGTAAGATGAAGTTATTAAACTTTGAAAGTACGAGTTTTGATCAAAATTCGTGAAAACCCGTTATGTGATAACTTTCTTTATAACAAGGTAAAATCACGAATTAGCTTGACTAGATATGACCTTAGTGAAGAAATGAGATTATACGATGCACGTTTCGGGATAAGCAAAACTAGAGGCAAGTCTTTCAGTTCGTTTGTGTTATATGAATTTGATATTCATTATATGTGTTGGTTCCTAGGAACACAATGTGGATCTAGAAGGGGGGGGGTTGAATAGATCTTTTAAAACTTTTTCATTTATTAATGAAAGTATAACCGTTATGAGATAGAGAATCAATTTATGCACAGCGGAATAATCATTAGTAACCCCTTCATGGATACAAGCATAATCTCAGTTCAATGTACAAATCTATGGTATGATTGATAACATATATAGCAGTTCATTGAGCATAAAATAAATGACAGAAAGTAAATAACATAAGAGATTTTAAGCGGTTTGGAGACTGAATAACTCCTACTCCTACTTCAACAAATAAGAATCCACTAAATGTTTTAGTCACAAAGACAAGGACTCTACGCCCTCCTCAAGTCCAGCAGACAAGAGTTGTTTTTAGCCACATAGGCAAGGATCCTACGACCCTCCTCAAACCCCGCAGACATGGATTCTCTGACCTCTCTTGAGTCCCGCAGACTTGAGTTATTTTTAGTCCCTCAGATAAGGATCCTATGACCCTCTTCAAGTCTAGTAGACTTGGAAACCTAGTTCACAAAGAACCCTTCAAGGCCAACAGCCTTGGAACCTGTAGACTATGCCCAACAGACTTAGAATCTCTTATACCCTCCGGTACTCAGCAAATCCAGCAGACTTGACTTTGTTTAGTCACTTAAGACAAGGACGCCTCGCCCTCTTTGGTGTGTTGATTGTTTGTTGGGTTGTGCTGCCAAAATGAACTTTGATCTCCTTCATCTTCTAGTACTTGACAACTGGTTGTGATCTTCTTCTGGATGCTGCTAATGATGGTCATTTAAGCCCTTTCTTCTTCTAGTACATAGCAGACGCAGATGATCACTTCCATTGAACACTAGTTGACTTATCCAAGTCACCTCTTTATCTATTCAGCACATAGTGTTCCTTGCTTGATCATAGAGTTGTCCATTCTAGATTTGGTTACTCTAGATCTTGGCTTCTCGGTCATTCGACTCTTAGCTCATATGCCTTCCCTTTGGTATACCTCTTTGTTGCAGTGAAGCTTCTAACTGATTCTACAGTTTGTGTTCTTGCTCTCTTGCTTACTGCATACCAACACTACACTCATATTTGAGTGTTGTTTTTTTCTTTTGTAGTTCTCCATTTTCTTCCCGTTGAAAGCTTACCGTTGATATCTTCTCGTTGCATTTCTTTCCGTTAGAGACTAACTTTTTGCAGACTTGTTTATTGTATCACTGAGTATTTTACTTCCCTAAGTCTGCAAGTGATGGCTGAGTCAGCATCCATTAGCTGTTACCAAGATAGTGGAGTCACATGCGTTGTTTGTTGACTACTGTAAGTATGACTGTTTGAGCTCCACTCACAGTGGTTACATATTATACTCCTTTATTTTACTCAGCCGCTCATCTTGGGATAACAACCCTGAGTGCCCTAATATTTTTAATCCAGCTGACACTTACTTACTTGCTCTATGATCATCTTAGATGTAGCCTGAATCTTTGATCGTAGAGTGAACTGCTTGCTTCTAACTGAAGACTGTTGCCTTTGATCGTAGAGTTTACTGCTACCTTTAGTTGTGGCCTTGTGCTCTCTTGCAGTTCATAGAGTAGCTGACTGTACTTGCATTGCGCTTGGGTATGCTTCTTACTCTATTGCAGTCTGTGCTTCCTTATGCTCTATGATCTCTATTTAGCTTTTCGTTCCAGAGTATAGCATTTATGATCTTTATTAAGCCATTGCTATAGTGTGCTTACCATAGAGGACTGCTCTATATTCTTTAGGTGTTGGCTCTGCTACTGTGTCATAGATGACTGCTCTATGATTTTCTTACTTGTGGCACCTTTAATGTAGAGAATTGCTTTACTTAATCTTCAAGCATTCTTCCTTTTGTCATAGAGTGTTGCTCTATGATCCTTTTTGCTTTGTTTCGCTGATACTGCTTAAGTGCTTCTATTATCTTAGACTTAGCTCTACGATCACTTTGATCTTGCTGAACTTTCCTGCCTTACGACTGTCGACGCCGGTTTTTCGTCTTTTCCAATTTTCAGCCTTTTGATTAAATGATTTTTTGGAAAAGGTCGGCATTGATGTCGACGGCGTTTTGAAAGATCATTTTTTATGATGAGCCAATTAACTAGAGTCGCCAGTTGGTATATTTGAAATGGATGTACCAACTCATCCGAGTTTTCGTTTTTTATAAATCGCTGGCTCATATGTGACTCCGAATTAATTGGTCTGCGAACCGAGATTCATAGAGTTCGGGGGCTTGCTTAAGCGAGGGGAAGGTGTTAGGCACCCCCCGACTTCTGTGAAACACGGTTACCGCAATCTTGATGTGTTTCTATCCTTTAATTCATGAAATGTGTGTGTATGCGCGCGTGTGTGTGTGTGTGCCTATGTGAATGTTGTGGTGAGGTTGTATGAAAGAATCATTTGGATTTTTTAGGGAAAATCGTGCTTTGGGAGTGCTTTATAATGTCCTTCGGCTTATACGAGAAAGCTTTATGAGAAAGGTTTGATTTTAATTGTCAAAAACTTATGAGATTTCATTAGGTGTCGTTTTGGCAAAACAAGAGTTTTCTAAACCTTCGTCAAAATAGGAATCGAGATCTATACGTTGCTTTCGTAAATAGCATGATGGGCAACTTCTAGGATCTCTTTAACCCTATGCACAAAGATTTAATAAAACGTTACTTATTTTTATAAAATCATTTTTGTGATGTTTGAAAACGATTTTCCTTTAGCCTTCTCGTTAAATAGGAATCGACATTCATTAGCATTTCCAATTTTTAGCCTCGTGATCCTAATAGCCTAGTTTGATTGATTTTATGAAAATCTTATCATTTAGCTTTGAAATCAATTTCGTGTCATAAATCAAATCAAGCATTAAAATGCGTGGGGGCTATTAATGGGCATGTAAGCCATCCGAATAACCCCAACGTCCACAATCACATATTTCACTATTACGGGGCCTTAAACCCGATTTTAGACTTGATATCGTTTTAAGGCCCGACAATTACATATTTACAATGAAGGGTACATCGGCCCTATTACATACATCCAAAAATGTCCATCATCGGATTTGGACCACGGGGTCGCGTTCCTAGGCTCACATTCAAAATTGCTACATCACTATAACGAGCTAAAAATCATCAAATGGATATCATCGGGCCATTAGGAAGAATTTCGTTCCAATTGGAACCCTCACTAATAGTCCTCAATCCATGGATCCACAACAATATACAAGAAAAACTACATTTCACATAACCCAATTGACAAGAAGATTAACAAAATTATATAACAAAAATGCTATAAAAGAAGGTTTTTCACCTTGCAAATGACACCACGATGCGTATAAAATTCGTATATTGAATAGTGTAGGAGTTGTATGTTATACAATCTAATCAAAAGAGTTTAATTCCTCTCTTTTTTCCCTCTTTTCTCTCCTTTCCCGAGCTCTTTTGCTGCTGTTTTCCCTTCTTTTTCTTTCCAAAATGCTACTGTTCGTCTGCTAGATGAAGAAACTGCATTGATAAAGCCATCTAGAGGCAGCCGCAGATTGATCTGCGGCTAGCCTCGGTTTTTCCGCGCCCGCCGCGCACTTCAGCCGCTCAGTCGCCCGCCGCGCACTTCAATTATTTTAATCATTGGCCGCAGATTAATCCGCGGCTGGGTGGGCTACTTTTCTCGATTTTCGGACCGCACCTCGGTTCTCGTATCGCGACGTCGGTTTTTGCCGACAGACCTGTATTTTGCAGTCCGGGAATTACTGGGAGACGTGCCACATCCCTCGGGAATGCTTATTTCGGACAACCATGTTGTCACGTCGGTTTCGGTTGTAAATCGTCGCGGTGGCGTCGAGTGTCCGTACTTGTCCATCCTTCGCTCTCGCAGGCCGGTTCATTTGCCGAATTTTCCCTCCTGTCAAGGTTAGTATACGAAGTGCAAAATTTGGGTGTCTACAGCTGCCCCTCCTTATCATGTTTATGAAATGTTAAATGAAATGAACAGGATAAAGAAATAGACACCCGATGCATGAATGACAGTTCACAAGAATGACAATACATACATGATGTAACACATACAACTTATGATGCAACACAAGATGTAAGGCATGCAAAACATTCGTAAAGGTGTCAATGCATCAATCCCCGACCGCACTGTTAGTCGTCGGGTTTCGTCTTCTAATCGATCACCTCGCCTGCGCTGGGTCTCGTATCCGGTCGCTCGTCTCGTAATCACCGGGTCTCGTCTCCGGTCGCCCATCTCGTAATCGCCGGGTTTCGTCGCCGGTCACCCATCTCGTAATCGTCGGTTATCGTCGCCGGTCGATCGTCTTGTCGGGGCCGGGTTTCGTCGCCGGTCACCCATCTCGTAATCGCCGGTTATCGTCGCCGGTCGATCGTCTCGTCGGGGCCGGGTTTCGTCGCCGGTCACCCATCTCGTAATCGCCGGTTATCGTCGCCGGTCGATCGTTTCGTCGGGGCCAGGTTTCGTCGCCGGTCCCCCATCTCGTAATCGCTGGTTATCGTCGCCGGTCGATCGTCTCGTCGGGGCCGGGTTTCGTCGCCGGTCACCCATCTCGTAATCGCCGGTTATCGTCGCAGGTCGATCGTCTCGTCGGGGCCGGGTTTCGTCGCCGGTCACCCATCTCGTAATCGCCGATTATCGTCGCCGGTCGATCGTCTTGTCGGGGCCGGGTTTCGTCGCCGGTCACCCATCTCGTAATCGCCAGTTATCGTCGCCGGTCGATTGTCCTGTGAGTGCCGGGTCTCGTCTCCGGTCGCTCGTCTCGTAATCGCCGGGTTTCGTCTCCGGTCGATTGTCCTGTGAGTGCCGGGTTTTCTGGTCGCTCGTCTCGTAATCGCCGGGTCTCGTCTCTGGTCGATTATCCTGTGAGTGCCGGGTCTCGTATCCGGTCACCCATCTCGTAATCCCCTTATTCCATCGTATTGACATCAAAGGAAGTTATTCTCCTGACTAGCTTGAAAGGCATCTTTGGAGTTCGTCCTCGTACATCGTTCTTGGCAGTCATCGCTTTTGACTCAGATAGGCTAGGACCTTGACACCTAACCTGCATGGATCACGTACAAAGTTATCATCTATTCAATTCATGTGAAATAACATTTAAAATGCAAATTTGATGAAAAATGACCCTTGTACAGTCTCTTGATATTGTTCTACAGATGTCATCATTTGTCGGGGTTTGCTTGGATCTCAGCCCCTCCCCGGGATCGCTCACTTTTTGGATATTGGCCCTTCCCAGGGGTTGTTCACCATCTTGTTGGGGTTCGTTTGGATGCCTTCCCAGGTTCACTCACCACCTTGTTGTGGTTTGCTTGGATGCCTTCCCAGGGTGCTCACCACTTTGTTGTGATTACTTGGATGCCTTCCCAGGGTGCTCATCACCTTGTTATGATTTGCTTGGATGCCTTCCCAAGTTCACTTCTTGTTTGGATACCAGCCTTTCCCAGGGGTTGTTGATTGTTTGGATCTTAGCCCTTCCCAGGGGTCGTTGTTTGTGTGGATCTCAGCCCTTCCCAGGGTGTTAGTTGTTTGGATCTCAGCCCTTCCCAAGGTGTTAGTTGTTTGGATCTCAGCCATTCCCAGGGTGTTAGTTGTTTGGATCTCAGCCCTTCCCAGGGTGTTAGTTGTTTGGATACCAGCCCTTCCTAGGGTGTTAGTTATTTGGATACCAGCCCTTCCCAGGGTGTTAGTTGATTTGGTTGGATACCAGCCCTTCCCAGGGTGTTAGTTGTTTGGATCTCAGCCCTTCCCAGGGTGTTAGTTGTTTGGATACCAGCCCTTCCCAGGATGTTAGTTGTTTGGATACCAGCCCTTCCCAGGGTGTTAGTTGTTTGGATACCAGCCCTTCCCAGGGTGTTAGTTGTTTGGATACCAGCCCTTCCCAGGGTGTTAGTTGTTTGGATCTCAGCCCTTCCCAGGGTGCTCACCATCTTGTTGTGGTTTGCTTGGATGCCTTCCCAGGTTTGCTCACCACCTTGTTGTGGTTTGCTTGGATGCCTTCCCAGGTTTGCTCCTTGTTTGGATACTAGCCCTTCCCAGGGATCATTGATTGTTTGGATACCAGCCCTTCCCAGGGGTCGTTGATTGCTTGGATACCAGCCCTTCCCAGGGATCATTGATTATTTTGGATACCAGCCCTTCCCAGGGATCGTTGATTGGTTGGATACCAGCCCTTCCAAGGGGTCATTGATTTGAGTGATTTTTTTTTATTTTTTTTTGAAATGGGATGTGTGATCGGCTTCATGTCCTGGATCTCCCACCAACATCGTCCATGTACCATGCCGCAAAAGCCATCATAGTCTGATCATTCGTGAGGTTGAAAACGACGTGCTTGTACTTTCCTGAAGATTTTCATTTTGATCGTACCTGTATGCATGAAAAAGATGTTATGCATGATCTGGCAGATATGTTATGGACAGATGCATGTGCACAACATATGTTTTAGATAGAAATGACCCCTGTTCAGTCAAATGATACGATTCGACAGTCGTCGTCGTTTGCCAACATTTGATTAGATCACGCCTCGTCGTGCAGTGTAGTTTCTAGAATTCAACATTGGTTTGGTACTCTGCCTGTTCTTGGTCGTCTTCATTTCATCGAGTTGAGGCAGTCTGTTTCGCTCTCTGTGCTGACCGACAGCTATGTTGGGCTCCTTGGCCTTTTGATCATTTCTGACGGCCGATAGGCTGTTGTCCCGCATTATATCATCCTTGTATATGCTCATGCACGTGGATCATTTGGATGTAGAGGCAGTGATAGTCAGGATTGGGGAGAGGCCCAATGATGGGAAGTTCTGTGCAGCCTCAGCTTCCTTCCATTTCACGATTCTTAACTGCCCCTGCCTTGGCGCGTGTCGCTACCAAGAATTTCTATCGAAAACTCGCGATGTTGACCGTGCTGAGTTATCCACATCTCTGTGAGATCCTGCATATCAGATGACTAACAAATGCCAAAACCTAAAGGCTCGGGCCGTTAGTGTTAGTTCAACACAAAGATATTATAATCTCGACAAAAGAGTAAATGCAGTTAAAGCACATGAAATTGAATATCTGTTGATCGCACAATCTAGCAAGTTGTGAACCGTGAATGTACTAGATTGGAAGTTATTTTCGATCCTTCGTGAGTTGATGATTTTCTATTTAACGAGTTATGAAATCGTAAGAACACCTTCAAGCATTCATGGTCATTGTACGTGAGTAAGGTTGAATTCAAAAGAACTACCTTCCCTCGTCAAAGGTATTCTGTCTCCATTCTCGACAACGTCCTTAGCAGGATTGACGTCATATGACAAATGCACTGTGCGATGCAGCATTCAGTAGGGGTTTTTCTTTCATGACTTGTTGTTTAAGGCTGAGAGTTTTTTCATATTATCTTTTCTTTTTATCAGCCCACTTCACTTGTCTCATTTTCTTAGGCTATTCAAAGGTACCCATTTAACGAGTTTTGGACCAATGACTCCCAAACCAGACGGTTTTGGGGCATTAGGTGTACAGACACCCCTTCGAATTTATTTACTCGAGTAACAAAGGCCGCGGTTCGAGACAAGCTGGTGGTCTGCACCATTCATTCTTTGTTTGACCTTGCGCAAGATTCGTTTTCTTAGGCTTGAGTTACCCATGTAGCGAGTGTTAGGCCGGTGACTCCCAAAGCAGACGGCTTTAGGGCACCAGATGCAGAGACACCCCTTAGGCTTAATTACTCGAGTAGCCCATGCCACGATTCGAATCTGCTCGGGCCTCCTCTACTGTAATGCTCGTTTTCTTAGGCTCTAAGTTACCCATGTAACGAGTGTTGGGCCAGCGACTCCCAAACCAGATGGCTTTAGGGCACCAGGTGTAGAGACACCCCTCGGGCTTAATTACTCAAATAACCCAGGCCACGATTCGAGACATTAGCTTGATAATCATTTATCGTCTGCCTTCTTGATATTAGCTTGATAATTATTGACTGTCTGACTACGTGTTAATCGCCATCAACGTCGTCATAGTTTTATACCCCACAACTGAAAGTTTGTGCAAATGCAAAGTAAAGGCTGTCACATGAGGTCGATTCTGTCGCAAACGTTGCTTTGAATTAAGGCTTTGTACCCGATCAAAAGGTTGAATAGCCTTTTTCATCTAATCATACTCACGATCGTGCTCCACGGTTGTTTGTCAGAATTAATCCGATTCCTATCAAGCCAAATAAAATCCCCTTTCACGCGGATCATCGTATCCCGAGAAAACTATGCTTGACAAATGCCAGATGATCGTACCGTTGAAGATTGAATTGACATGAGGTAGCATTTGATGATGATGGTGCATGTTGATGGGATTGTTGCATGGGTGCCAATTTGCACGTCATCATTTCCTGGGTAGTGACAAATGCCCCAGTGTTAAGTTGCTTTTCTTGTGATCTCCCTCGTACTGGTTGCATCGGTATCTCGCTGGGCTGACAAAAGATCCGGTCCTTTGACTTGTTGAAAGGTTTGGGGGATTTTTGATTTTTTTTTAGGGTTCTCTAATCTTATCCTGCAAAACAAGGTCAGTGTTTGATGACAGGATAGCATTTAGAAGTTTTAGAAAACCTTGGTACGTGGTACGGATTGCCTTCCTGCAAACACCATGTCAGTATTCTCTTTATATATGCAGGTGATGTAATCACATGATACATGACATATTTATGACGGTATGACAGTTGTATGCCATTTACATGACATTTATTTATTAGACTGAATGATAAAAGGGCATGAAGAAGCTTCCCTTTCGTTAGGTTTATCAGAGGCTGACCTACCCTAGGGTTACTCTCGCGGGCTTTTCAGCATGAAGGTCCCCAAATCTTCGCAATCTACTCGTCTGAATCCTTTCGATTCGAGCGGATTTGGGTGGTGCGTTTCCTGAGCAATCTCCGGGGAGCAGCCCCTTCGAGTCCAGTAATAAGCAACCGACAGGTTCGCCTCAGGAGGAGGTACTCTCTCAACATACATTCACATTCATCGTCCTCACCGCATGCAATGATTGCTTTTAAAGTAAAGTCATTCCATTCAACCATTCATTCATTGGTAAAACACATTCACACAACAACAGGTCAAAATATCGCATACACACACATTCATGAATTTTAAAGGATAGGACAGCATCAAGACTTGAACGCGGCTTAAGCCCTCTAATGTCCCCAGCAGAGTCGCCAGCTGTCGACGCCGGTTTTTCGTCTTTTCCAATTTTCAGCCTTTTGATTAAATGATTTTTTGGAAAAGGTCGGCATTGATGTCGACGGGGTTTTGAAAGATCATTTTTTATGATGAGCCAATTAACTAGAGTCGCCAGTTGGTATATTTGAAATGGATGTACCAACTCATCCGAGTTTTCGTTTTTTATAAATCGCTGGCTCATATGTGACTCCGAATTAATTAGTCTGCGAACCGAGATTCATAGAGTTCGGGGGCTTGCTTAAGCGAGGGGACGGTGTTAGGCACCCCCCGACTTCCGTGAAACACGGTTACCGCAATCTTGATGTGTTTCTATCCTTTAATTCATGAAATGTGTGTGTATGCGCGCGTGTGTGTGTGTGTGCCTATGTGAATGTTGTGGTGAGGTTGTATGAAAGAATCATTTGGATTTTTTAGGGAAAATCGTGCTTTGGGAGTGCTTTAGAATGTCCTTCGGCTTATACGAGAAAGCTTTATGAGAAAGGTTTGATTTTAATTGTCAAAATCTTATGAGATTTCATTAGGTGTCGTTTTGGCAAAACAAGAGTTTTCTAAACCTTCGTCAAAATAGGAATCGAGATCTATACGTTGCTTTCGTAAATAGCATGATGGGCAACTTCTAGGATCTCTTTAACCCTATGCACAAAGATTTAATAAAACGTTACTTATTTTTATAAAATCATTTTTGTGATGTTTGAAAACGATTTTCCTTTAGCCTTCTCGTTAAATAGGAATCGACATTCATTAGCATTTTCAATTTTTAGCCTCGTGATCCTAATAGCCTAGTTTGATTGATTTTATGAAAATCTTATCATTTAGCTTTGAAATCAATTTCGTGTCATAAATCAAATCAAGCATTAAAATGCGTGGGGGCTATTAATGGGCATGTAAGCCATCCGAATAACCCCAACGTCCACAATCACATATTTCACTATTACGGGGCCTTAAACCCGATTTTCGACTTGATATCGTTTTAAGGCCCGACAATTACATATTTACAATGAAGGGTACATCGGCCCTATTTCATACATCCAAAAATGTCCATCATCGGATTTGGACCACGGGGTCGCGTTCCTAGGCTCACATCCAAAATTGCTACATCACTATAACGAGCTAAAAATCATCAAATGGATATCATCGGGCCATTAGGAAGAATTTCGTTCCAATTGGAACCCTCACTAATAGTCCTCAATCCATGGATCCACAACAATATACAAGAAAAACTACATTTCACATAACCCAATTGACAAGAAGATTAACAAAATTATATAACAAAAATGCTATAAAAGAAGGTTTTTCACCTTGCAAATGACACCACGATGCGTATAAAATTCGTATATTGAATAGTGTAGGAGTTGTATGTTATACAATCTAATCAAAAGAGTTTAATTCCTCTCTCTTTTCCCTCTTTTCTCTCCTTTCCCGAGCTCTTTTGCTGCTGTTTTCCCTTCTTTTTCTTTCCAAAATGCTACTGTTCGTCTGCTGGATGAAGAAACTGCATTGATAAAGCCATCTAGAGGCAGCCGCAGATTGATCTGCGGCTGGCCTCGGTTTTTCCGCGCCCGCCGCGCACTTCAGCCGCTCAGTCGCCCGCCGCGCACTTCAATTATTTTAATCATTGGCCGCAGATTAATCCGCGGCTGGGTGGGCTGATTTTCTCGATTTTCAGACCGCACCTCGGCTCTCGTGTCGCAACGTCGGTTTTCGCCGACAGACCTGTATTTTGCAGTCCGGTAATTACTGGGAGACGTGCCACATCCCTCGGGAATGCTTTTTTCGGACAGCCTTGTTGTCACGTCGGTTTCGGTTGTAAATCGTCGCGGTGGCGTCGAGTGTCCGTACTTGTCCATCCTTCGCTCTCGCAGGCCGGTTCATTTGCCGAATTTGCCTTCCTGTCAGGGTTAGTATACGAAGTGCAAAATTTGGGTGTCTACAACGACCTTTGTCTTTAATGCGGGTCTAGAGCCTTGATGGATCATAGAGTGATTTTTTTTTTTTTTTTTTTTTTTTTTTTGCTAAATTTGTTTGTATATTAAAAGAGCAAAAACAAAGGATATTACAATGAAGATCAGAACATAGTCCACTTCTCCCGAGAGGACTAAAACACCTAGAAGACTAGGAGACCAATACCTTACCTAAATAAATATTCCTCACAACCCGAGGTTAGGCAAAGGAAACAGCTAAAAAAACACTATCTAAATTAAAGTACAATCTAAATTAGATAATGATAAAAGTAACAACAAAGTGGGATCACAAGTAGAGAATGCTGCCTGTGAGTCCCGCTCGTAAAAGATCAAAACCAAGATCATTCCATCCAAATCAGCCCATCAGAAAAACCACTTAGCCAGCAGCTAGGAACCCATATACCAAACCAATAAAACGTGGCTTGGTAAAATAAGCAGCCCAAAGACCCAAATTTAAATAAAATCCGCAAACAAACCGATTCGGGCCCATGCACAAGAAAAGACCAGCCATAAAACAACCAGCAAAAGCACCAAACCCACACATAACGTGGGCCAAAGCAAAATCATCAACAAATTCTAGGCAGCAGTAGAACATTCAGCAACACCAGCGATAAAACTAAGAACCGTGGGCCCCCAAAAAACCCCAGCTCATTGTCCCCGACACTGTAACCAAGGTTCCACCACCAGCACCGGTCAAGACCGGGAAACAAACCACCAAAAAGAATCGCTTAAGGTCAGCAGAATGAGATCCGATGCCCAAACCCGCGGCAACCAACCACCAGTAGATACCCCCAATCAACGACGGCAGGAAGCCCACCGGCTTGAGACAACAAACACCACCAACCTAGAGACCCAAGTAACAACCAAAGACCTAAATGGCCACGCAGACGGCAAAGTATGAGTCGGAAAATCCAAGACACCCATAAACCAGCCGCTAGACATCTCTGACAAAAGAACACCATAGCATACGGCCGAAACAAACCATAACCATGAAATATGAAATGAAATTCAAAAGCAACAGAACACTGCAACAACCCACAATGCATCCATAAATCTGAAACCGAGTGTCCCAAAGCATCAGCCCGTGACAGCAAGCCGCACAAACACACTGCCCCAAACATGATGTGCAGCACCAAACACTAGCGTAACATGGGACCCGTTCCAGCAAAAAGATCAGCCCATCAATGTTAATGGATAAAAAAGAGCAATAAGCTGAAAATCAGCAGCCCAAAACAGCCACCCACGTGACAACTCAACAAAAGCAGAAACAACAGTCCACAACGTGGACTACAACATTGCTATGGAATGCACAACCCACACAGCAGCCATGCATGAAAAAAGGTGGCCATGCACAATACCAGCAAGACATGACGCACAACTAATCCAAAAGGAGGAAAGCCAAACCAAATGAAAACAATCAGTCCGAACAAGTAAGGCGCAAAAACCAAAAAGATTATCCGCCAAGGCAGCCCAAAGAGGACATACAAGAACAACGAACGAGGCATGCCTCAGCTATGAATCAAAGCATGGACATGCAGCAAAACACATGCGGATAATGCATGGGACTTCCCACCCAAGAAAAGACGTGGAGGGGAACACAAGCGAAAGACAAGAACAACGAGGCATGCTTCAGCCATGAAACAAAGCATGGACAAGCAGCAAATCACATGCGGATAATGCATGGGACTTCCCGCCCAAGAAAGACGTGGAGGGGAACGCAAACGAAGATTATATCCCATCAAGCGGAATGTCCGGAGGTTTGGGTTCCATAGTTCTTAAGGCTGGTCTGTAAGATGTTACTTTTAAGCAAGACTTGAGAGCAGGAAAAGGAATAGAAGATATGGCCGCCCTTTGGGCAATATGGACCTTACCAAGCAAGAGAGCAGTCTTTTCCAAAACGAAACTCTCTTTGAAGCACTAGATTCTGGCGTAGGTTCCCTTATGATTTGATACAAACCAGATTGCTAGAAGCATTAGAAACAGTAGGTTGTTCCATTCCTAAAGATCCCAAAGGGCCAGGGGCTGGAGTAGAAGGAGAAGGAGGACAAGCTGCATCCATTGTAAACCCCCACCTCAACCAGATTGCTAGAAGCATTAGAAACAGTAGGAAGTTCCTTTCCCTAGAGAACCCAAAGGGCCAAGGGCCGGAGGAGGAGAAGAAAAACTAGCTGCTCTGACGTTCCTTAGTATTCCCCACCTCGTTCCATTTGGACTTACGTTTCACACTATTCTGCGTCGGTTTGGATGAGCAGGAAGCAAAAGAGTGCCCGTAAGTATTACAATGCGAGCATTTACGAGGTTTGCCAAGGGATTTCCACCTTGATTTCTTGAGGAGCACAATTCTCAACTTGAATTTTGAAAGAACTAGGAACGGTAGTAGCAGCCTCGATATCCACACATACCCTAGCGAATGCGAGTTTGTTACCTTTTTTGGTATGTTCATCAAGATGCAGAGGTTTACCAAAGTGACTAGCGAGGAAAGCAAACCCATCCTCGTGCCAAAGAGCAAGCGGGATGTTATGAAGATTGACCCAGATAGGAACAGAAGAGGGATCAGCCTTAACCAAGTCCATACCCGGCTGCCATTGTTGGAGGATAATAAGAGATTGACCAAAAAAGATAGGGCCAGAGTTTAGGATCAGTAGCATGTCATCCTCATTCTTAAAAGTGAAAACGTAGAGGCCATTACCTTTGAAAAACACTTTATCAACCCGAGAGCCCCATATTTTGTTAGCCCAGTAAGTAGCAAAGTGAATAGACTTCTTTCCACCAACAAAAAAACCCACAAGTGAAAGAGACCAAGCAGCTATTCCCGGTTGTGAGATTTTAGAGGGGATAGAGAGAGTATCGTGTTCCTTGAGTGGACTGACCTTATGATGGAACAGGGAGTAGCCAACAGAGGCGGCATGAGCAGCCCTAGTGGGAGTCTGGAAAACCCCCCCGGCAAGGGATTCAGCCCCATTACGTTTCCCTTGAGAGGAACTAGCAGAAAGGGATTGGGAAGTATGGGCTGGAAAAAGTTCAGCCACACCACGCGAAGGCAGATAGCATGGGTGCACGGTGTCATGGGTTGGAACCTGTGCATTATCCCCCACCCGCGATAGTGGGCATACCTTTTGAGTAAAATTCTCAACATGTGAAACACAACCAAATGGGAGCTGCGAATTTTGAGGAACATGGTCAGAGGCCAGCACATTACCCACTAGCAGCTTTGAATTGTTAAGATTAAGTATGCTGCCTTGATGTTCTATTGCAGGCACACTCAAAGTGCGGGGCCCAGGGCAAAGATGCACACCGCCAGCAACAGGAGAGTGTGAAACACGCACATCAAGGATTGGATCAGCAGGACCAGTGAGCAAATAATCATCATCCTCACCGGAATGGCTAGACTGATCGGAAAGATCAGAATCTGCAGTGATACTAGAGGAAACAATATCCTTAAAACTAGCAGACCCAAAAGAGCCATGCACCATCGTAGACCGACGCTTTTTGGATGCAGAGTTTTGTTTTGTTTTGGAACGAATCAGCTGCTTACCCATAAGGGAAAGAGAATGGAACAGGTCCTACAAACCCCAAAAACAAATCGGAAGACAAAGTTCAGGTTGGAAACAGCGTGAACCAAGATCAGCCGAGCAAGAAAGGATGCTCAAAAACAAATCAAAGACAAGATTCGATATGAACACAAGGTTCAGATTTAGACATTGGATGAAAACTCTAAAAAAAAAAAAAAAAAAAAAAAGAAATTCACTAATCAAAGATTAGAACAAGGAACAAAGATCAGATCGGGAACAGGGAATGGAAGGCTAGAGAGAAGGAGGAGCTTCTCTCACTAGAACCCATCCCCCATAGAGTGATTACTTGACCTTGTCCTTTGATCTCTATTATGGCTTGATGCTTTGGTTGTGCTCAGAGATCTTGCTATGTCTGATAGCTCATGCTCAGCTTGCTTGGTAGTCTTGAAGATTGCCATTTTAACTTTGAGTGCTTCAGCGATGACTGCTCTACGTTGTTGCTTGATTGCAGACTGATCGTAGGAGTCGTAGAGTGGCTGACCTTAGACTGACTCTACGAACCCATATTAGCACACTGATTTCCTCTTTGCATTGTATACTCTACGATTCTAAGTGAGCTTCTTCTTCTGCCGAGTCACTCTCTACGATTGTTTTGCAAGCTTTGCGTTGTCATGCGCAGCTCTACGATGCTCAGTAAATGCTGCCTCGTGAGCTCTACGTTCTGCCGAGCCTATTATTGTACTTGCCTGGCAGACTCTACGATCTTAGATTTAGCACTGTAATGCCGAGGCAACTCTTCGTCCTGCCGAGAAAACTTTACGTCCTGCCGAGAGGGCTTTACGTTCTGCCGAAAGAGCTTTACGTCCTGTCGAGTTTTATTCTACGTTTTCCTAGCAAACCCTGTGATGGCATACTTGGCTCTGCGATATTGACTGACTGCTCTACGATCTTTCACTTAGTCAGTGCAATGTTCTGCGATCAGTCTGGCCCTTGTTTGTACATATGTCATTTCAGTGCATAAGATAAACCTAACACGTTTGATCTTCTTCTATTCTATTCTAAGTCCTTGTACATCATATTTAATTAAGGACTTTGAAAGTAGTATGCACACAAGCCAATCATATTTGATATGATGTAGCATATACTTTGTAATCTTATTCATTTATTAATAAAAGAATTGATTTTCTTAAAAGGCATTTTATATTATCTACATGATGCTGTTATATTAAATGTGATAAACCCATAGTTTTTGAGCAATGCTTTCAGAATCATGATGGCGATCATGCTAATGAGATCTAAATTCTAGATAGCTCACAAACTAAAATTGTTCCTAATCGTTGGATTACTAAATTGGGGATTAGTGAATCCGGATAGATTAGTACATACGTTGCTTGCTCTTAGGAAGAGGATGATTGATCTCATAATCATTTGTGTGAAGACACTAAAGCAAGTATGTAGGTGCTTATTAGAGAATAAGTTCACTGAACGTGACTCGCTAAGGAATACCTAATGGAGTTTTACTCGCCTTTCAATAGGAATTCCTCTAGTGATAGTAGTACAAGTGATCCTTGGACTTGAGATCATCATAGTATCTTGTGTATGATGAGTTATACTTTGACATGTCCCTTAAGACCTTTGGGGTATATCAAAGGGTATGATTGGGTATAATTAGTTGTACATGGAGATAGGTGAATGATCAATAAAGAATCTACCACGTCTAGAAAAAGATGTGAATGTCCTATGTGATTCGACAAATGACAACTCAGTAGTCCTTGGCCAAGGCAGAATGAAATTAGAAAGGAGTTTCTAATTTGCATTATTTAGAGTTGTGCATTTGGGAATCGAAATGCATATAATTAAATAAAATAAGACTTGACAGTAAATTCATGTCTTATATTTAATTGGGACATTGTATGGTAGAAGGATTGAATTGTACGGTAACTATTTACTCAAAGGTTCTTTTGTGATTGATGTTGAAATCTATATTATCTGGAAAGTCGTTGATCGCTAAGGGGGCTTACCCTTATTGTAGAATAAATATTATTTATTTAAATGAATTAAATAGTTTAATTTATTTATTTAAATAAGATTAGAATTGTTCTAATTGATTTATTCACAACCGGTTTAATATGGAGAACCTAAAGGGTCACACCGCAAGAGAAAAATATTTATTTAAGAAGTAAATGGCATAATTGTAATAATAAGTTAAGTGTATTTAATTTAATCTATGGAGATAGAATAAATTAAATAGCTTAATATTTATTATTTAATATTTTGGAAATATTAAATATAAATTAATAAGAGGAGTCTTATTATTATTATTATTATTATTATTACTATTACTATTATATAATTCCTAATAGAGATTGAGAATTAATTAATAGAACTATTATTTATTTTCTAATAGGGATTGAGAATTAATTAATAGAAGTACTCTCTCACAAATTCCTAATTGGATTAGGAGCATAATTAATTAAAGGAGTTTAATTATAATTGAAACCCTAATCCTAAATAGTTTAGGGAAGGGTTATTCCTACATCTATAAATAAGAGGAGTCTTATCATAGATTGGGATTACACACTCTTGCATAAGATTTGTGGAGAGTACTTGCAATTTCTATAGAGATAGAAACTAGGGTTTTTGCCAAACACCCAACTTCTTGAATACTTGTTCTTCCTTGGTGGATCACCTCTAGAGGCCAAACACTTGGGTGGCTAACGTTGATCAAAGGAAGGAGTCACACCGTTGAATTCGAGGAGAACACGAAGGACTAGGGGTTAAACTTGTACCCGAGGAAGCTTTGTTCTACGAGGGTATAATTTTTATTTTCTTTCTCTTTCGTTTATATCGTTAATTGAGCACATTGATCGATCATGGTGATGGTTTGTATAAATTTTTAAAATCCGTTTTATCGCGCTTCCGCACTATTTATGTAATTTGATTGCATGTTCGCGCTATATACAAACCTAACAGTGGTATCAGAGCCTAATCTTGTGCTAATTATCGATTTTGTAATTCCATGTATGCTTGATATGCGATTGGATCGAAATTTTTGGGCAAAATAAAAAAATTTTGAATCAGCGACACGGCGTAGCTGCGCCACCTCCAGTTCATTCTGGAGCGCAGCTGTGCCGAAACTCAGAATCGGTTTTTTCTGGGGAGCAGCGCAGCTGCGCCGTTGTCCAGTTCATTCTGGGCGCAGCTGTGCCGGCTAGCAGAATCCGAAATTTTTTTTTTCCTTCAGTTGAAATAAATGGTTTATTTAATTGATATAAGTTTAAAATAAAGATATTTATTTTATCTGAAATAGGATTTCAGATTGCTAAAATTAAAGGAGTTTAATTTGGATTTGGTTTTTGATTAAAATAAAAGAGTTTATTTTGTTTCAAAAACTAAATGTCGACGCCGGTTTTTCGCTTGAAGATGCGATTGTTTGTCCTTTTCCGATTTTAGCCTTTTGATTAGATGATTTTTTGGAAAAGGTCGGCTTGAATGTCGACGGGGTTTTGAAGTATCGTTTTTTTTGATGAGCCAATTAACCAGAGTCGCCAGTTGGTATATTTGAAATGGATGTACCAACTCATCCGAGTTTTCGTTTTTTATAAATCGCTGGCTCATATGTGACTCCGAATTAATTGGTCTGCGAATCGAGATTCATAGAGTTCGGGGGCTTGCTTAAGTGAGGGGAAGGTGTTAGGCACCCCTCGACTTCCGTGAAACACGATTACCGCAATCTTGATGCTTTCCTATCCTTTAATTCATGAAACGTGTGCGTGTGCGCGCGCGTGTGTGTGTGTGTGTGCCTACGTGAATGTTGTGGTGAGTTTGTATGACAGAATCATTTGGATTTTTTAGGGAAAATCGTGCTTTGATTTGAGAATGCTTCGGAATGTCCTTCGATTTATACGAGAAAGCTTGATTCTTTATAAGAAAGGTTTGATTTTAATTTGTCAAAACAATGAGATTTTCATTAGGTGTCGTTTTGGTGAAACAAGAGTTTTAAACCTTCGTCAAAATAGGAATCGAGATCTATACGTTGCTTTCGTAACTCAAACGATGGGCAACTTCTAGAATCTCTTTAACCCTATGCACAACGGTTTAATAAAACGTCAATTATTTGACAAAATCATTCCTTATGATATTTGAAAACGATTTTCTTTAGCTTTCTCGTTTGAAATAGAAATCGACATTCATTAGCACTTCCCATTTATTAACCTCGTGATGCTAATAGTCCTAGTTTGATTGATTTTATGAAGATCTTATCATTTGGCTTTGAAATCAATTTCGTCTCATAAATCAAATCGAGCATAAACACGCGTCGGAGCTATTCATGGGCATGTAAGCCATCAAAATAACCCCAAACGCCTACAATCACAAGTTTCACTATTTCGGGGCCTTAAACACGATTCTCGCCTTGGCGTCGTTTTAAGGCCCGACGATTACATATTTACAATGAAAGATACATCGAATTTATTACATATATCAATAGATGTCCATCATCGGATTTGGACCACGGGGTCGCGCTCCTAGGCTCACATCCAAAATCGCTACACACCCACAAGATCCTAAAAATAGCAATCTAAACAATCTATGCACAATACATCATTACAACGAGCTAAAAATTCACCAAATGGATATCATCGGGCCATTAGGAGGAATTTCGTTCCATTTAGAACCCTCACTAATAGCCCTCAATCCGTGGATTCACAACAACATACAAGAACAACTACATTTAATATAATTTGGATGACCAAAAGCTTAACAAAAATGGTAAAACAAAATGCTAAAACAAAGGATTTTTCACCTTGCAAATAATCCCCACAATATGTATGAATTTGTGTATTGAATAGAGTAGAAAATATGAGATGTAATCTCACAAAATGGGTACAATTTCTCACTTCTTTTCTCTCTTTTCTCTCTATTTTTCTTGCTGTTTTCTCCTTCTTTTTCTTTCTTTTTCCGCCGCTGCTGCTGCTGCTCCTTCTTCCTTCACATTCTTCCAACCTCCTGTATGCTGCCCGAAGCTGGGCTTAAATAGGCTGGCCAGCTGGCGCGCCTCCCATCGCACTCAGCTGGTAGTGCTGATTTCCTGGTTTCCGTGCTGGCGCACCCACTTGGCCGCAGATCTATCCGCGGCTGGCGGCCTTGACTTTCTCGATTTTCGTGCCACGCCTCGATTTTCGTGCCGCAACGTCGGTTTTCGCTGACAGGCTCGTATTCTGCAGTCCGGGAATTTCCGGGAGACGTGCCACCTCATTCGGAAATGCCTGCCTCGGACGGCTTTATTGTCACGTAAACTTGGGTTGCCCAAAACATTGCGGCGGTGCCGGGCGCTTGCCCTTGTGCCCGCTCCTTTGCTCCCGCAAGCCGGTTCAATTGACGATTTCGCCCTCCTATCATGGTTAGTAGAAGGAAACGCAAAATTTGGGTGTCTACAGTTGCCCCTCTTTATCATGTTTATGAAATGATAAATGAAATGAACAGGATAAAGAATAGACACTCGATGCATGAATGACAGTGCGTAAGAATGACAGTACATACATGATGCCATACATATAGCTTATGATGCAACATAAGATGTAATGCATGCAAGACATTCGTAAGAGTGTCAATGTATCAACCCCTTGACCGTGTTTGTTAGTCTTTGGGTTCACTCTTTCAATCTATCGTCTCGTTCGGGGCCGGGTATCGTCGCCGGTCACCCATCTCGTAACCCCCGGTTATCGTCGCCGATTGGTTATCTGTCGGAGCCGGTTATCGTCGCCGGACATCCATCTCGTGATCGCCGGTTATCGTCGCCGGTCGATCGTCATGTCGGGGCCGGGTATCGTCGCCGGTCACCCATCGCGTAACCCCCGGTTATCGTCGCCGGTTGGTTATCTGTCGGAGCCGGTTATCGTCGCCGAACATCCATCTCGTGATCGCCGGTTATCGTCGCCGGTCGATCGTCATGTCGGGGCCGGGTATCGTCGCCGGTCACCCATCTCGTAACCCCCGGTTATCGTTGCCGGTTGGTTATCTTGTCGGAGCCGGTTATCGTCGCCGGACATCCATCTCGTGATCGCCGGTTATCGTCGCCGGTCGATCGTCATGTCGGGGCCGGGTATCGTCGCCGGTCACCCATCTCGTAACCCCCGGTTTATCGTTGCCGGTTGGTTATCTTGTCGGAGCCGGTTATCGTCGCCGGACATCCATCTCGTGATCGCCGGTTATCGTCGCCGGTCGATCGTCATGTCGGGGCCGGGTATCGTCGCCGGTCACCCATCGCGTAACCCCCGGTTATCGTCGCCGGTTGGTTATCTGTCGGAGCCGGTTATCGTCGCCGGACATCCATCTCGTGATCGCCGGTTATCGTCGCCGGTCGATCGTCATGTCGGGGGCCGGGCATCGTCGCCGGTCACCCATCTCGTAACCCCCGGTTATCGTCGCTGGTCGGTTATCTTGTCGGAGCCGGTTATCGTCGCCGGACATCCATCTCGTGATCGCCGGTTATCGTCGCCGGTCGATCGTCATGTCGGGGCCGGGTATCGTCGCCGGTCACCCATCGCGTAACCCCCGGTTATCGTCGCCGGTTGGTTATCTGTCGGAGCCGGTTATCGTCGCCGGACATCCATCTCGTGATCGCCGGTTATCGTCGCCGGTCGATCGTCATGTCGGGGCCGGGCATCGTCGCCGGTCACCCATCTCGTAACCCCCGGTTATCGTCGCCGGTCGGTTATCTTGTCGGAGCCGGTTATCGTCGCCGGACATCCATCTCGTGATCGCCGGTTATCGTCGCCGGTCGATCGTCATGTCGGGGCCGGGTATCGTCGCCGGTCACCCATCGCGTAACCCCCGGTTATCGTCGCCGGTTGGTTATCTGTCGGAGCCGGTTATCGTCGCCGGACATCCATCTCGTGATCGTCGGTTATCGTCGCCGGTCGATCGTCATGTCGGGGCCGGGTATCGTCGCCGGTCACCCATCGCGTAACCCCCGGTTATCGTTGCCGGTTGGTTATCTTGTCGGAGCCGGTTTTTGTCGCCGGACTTCCATCTCATAATCGCCGGTTTTCGTCGCCGGACGATTTGTCTTGTCGGGGCCGGTTTTCGTCGCCGGACACCCATCTCGTAACCCCCGGTTATCGTCGCCGGTTGGTTATCTTGGATCTCAGCCCTTCCCAGGGTTTGTTGTTTTTTTGTCTTTTTTTTCTTTTTGTAGATATCAGCCCTTCCCAGGGGTGCTCACCATCTTGTTGTGGTTCGCGTGGATCTCAGCCCTTCCCAGGGTTTGTTGTTTTTTGTCTTTTTTCTTTTTGTGGATATCAGCCCTTCCCAGGGGTGCTCACCATCTTTGTTGTGGTTCGCGTGGATCTCAGCCCTTCCCAGGGTTTGTTGTTTTTTTGTCTTTTTTCTTTTTGTGGATATCAGCCCTTCCCAGGGGTGCTCACCATCTTGTTGTGGTTCGCGTGGATCTCAGCCCTTCCCAGGGTTTGTTGTTTTTTGTCTTTTTTCTTTTTGTGGATATCAGCCCTTCCCAGGGGTGCTCACCATCTTGTTGTGGTTCGCGTGGATCTCAGCCCTTCCCAGGGTTTGTTGTTTTTTGTCTTTTTTCTTTTTGTGGATATCAGCCCTTCCCAGGGGTGCTCACCATCTTGTTGTGGTTCGCGTGGATCTCAGCCCTTCCCAGGGTTTGTTGTTTTTTGTCTTTTTTCTTTTTGTGGATATCAGCCCTTCCCAGGGGTGCTCACCATCTTGTTGTGGTTCGCGTGGATGGATCTCAGCCCTCCCCAGGGTTGTTTTTTTTTTGTCTTTTTTCTTTTTGTGGATATCAGCCCTTCCCAGGGGTGCTCACCATCTTGTTGTGGTTCGCGTGGATCTCAGCCCTTCCCAGGGTTTGTTGTTTTTTGTCTTTTTTCTTTTTATGGATATCAGCCCTTCCCAGGGGTGCTCACCATCTTGTTGTGGTTCGCGTGGATCTCAGCCCTTCCCAGGGTTTGTTGTTTTTTGTCTTTTTCTTTTTTTTCTTTTTCCTTTTTTTTGGATGGGATTGTTGATCGGCTTTTGTCCTGGATCTCCCACCAATATCGTCCACATATCATGCCGCAAAAGCCATCACAGTCTAATCATTTGTGAGGTTGAAAGCGACGTGCTGGTACTTTCCTGAGATTTTCATTTTGATCGTACCTGCATGCATGAAAAAGATGTTATGCATGATCTGGCAGATATGTTATGGACAGATGCATGTGCACAACATATGTTTGGATAGAAATGACCCTTGTTCAGTCAAATGATATGATTCGACAGTCGGCGTTGTTTGCCAACACTTGATTGAATCACGTCTCGTTGTGAAGTGTAGTTTCTAGACTTCAACCTTGGTTTCATACTCTGCCTGTTCTTGGTCGTCCTCATTTCATCGAGTTGAGGCAGTTTGTTTCGCTCTCTGTGATGATCGACAGCTATGTGGGGCTTCTTGGCCTTTTGATCATTTCTGCTGGCCGATATGCTGCTGTCCCGCATTATATCATCCTTGTATATGCTCATGCACGTGGATCATTTGGATGTTGAGGCAGTGATAGTCAGGATTGGGGAGAGGCCCAATGACGAGAAGTTCTGTACAGCCTCAGCTTCTTTCCATTTCATGATTCTTAACTGCCCTGCCTTGGCGCGTGTCGCTGCCAAGAAATTCTATCGAAAACTCGCGATGTTTTGACCGTGTGCTGAGTTATCCACAGCTCTGCAAGATCCTGCATATCAGATGACTAACAAATGCCAAAACTTGAAAGCTCGGGCCGTTAGTGTTAGCTCGACACAAAAGATATTATAATCTCAACAAAAATGCAGTTAAAGCACATTTATTTTTTTTATTTTTTATTTTTTATTCTTTTTTATTTATCCCTCGCGAGTTGATGATTTTCCATTTGACGAGTTATGAAATCGTAAGAACACCTTCAAGCATTCATGGTTATTGTACGTGAGTAAGGTCGGATTCAAAAGAACTACCTTCCCTCGTCAAAAGTATTCTGTCTCCATTCTCGACAACGTCCTTAGCAGGATTGACGTCATATGACAAATGCACTGTGCGATGCAGCACTCAGTAGGGGTTTCTCTTCTATGACTTCTCGTTTAAGGCTGAGAGTTTTTTTTCATATTATCTTTTCTCTTTATCAGCCCACTTCACTTGTCTCGTTTTCTTAGGCTTTTCAAAGTTACCCATTTAACGAGTTTTGGACCAATGACTCCCGAACCAGACGGTTTTGGGGCATTAGGTGTACAGGCACCCCTTCGGGTTTATTTACTCGAGTAACAAAGGCCACGGTTCGAGACAAGCTGGTGGTCTGCCCCACTCATTCTTTGCCTGACCTTGCGCAAGATTCGTTTTCTTAGGCTTGAGTTACCCATGTAGCGAGTGTTAGGCCGGTGACTCCCAAACCAGACGGCTTTAGGGCACCAGATGCAGAGACACCCCTTAGGCTTAATTACTCGAGTAGCCCATGCCACGATTCGAATTTGCTCGGGCCTCCTCTACTGTAATGCTCGTTTTCTTAGGCTCTGAGTTACCCATGTAACGAGTGTTGGGCCAGCGACTCCCAAACCAGATGGCTTTAGGGCACCAGGTGTAGAGACACCCCTCGGGCTTAATTACTCGAATAACCCAGGCCACGATTCGAGACATTAGCTTGATAATCATTTATCATCTGACTTCTTGATATTAGCTTGATAATCATTGACTGTCTGACTACGTGTCAATTGCCATCCACGTCGTCAGAGTTTTATACCCCACAACTGAAAGTTTGTGCAAACGCAAAGTGAATGCTGTCACATGAGGTCGATTCTGTCGCAAACGTTGCTTTGAATTAAGGCTTTGTACCCGATCAAAAGGTTGAATAGCCTTCTTCGTCTAATCATACTCACGATCGTGCTCCACGGTTACTTGTCAGAATTAATCCGATTCCTATTAAGTCAAATAGAATCCCCTTTCACGCGGATCATCGTATCCCGGGAAAACTATGCTTGACAAATGCCAGATGATCGTACCGTTGAAGATTGAATTGCCATGAGGTAGCATTTGATGATGATGGTGCATGTTGATGGGATTGTTGCATGGGTGCCAATTTGCACGTCACCCTTTCCTGGGTAGTTGACAAATGCCCCAGTGTTAAGTTGCTTTTCTTGTGCTCTCCCTCATACTGGTTGCCTCGGTACCTCGCTGGGCTAATAACAGATCCGGTCCTTTGGACTTGTTGAAAGGTTTGGGGGATTTTTGATTTTTTTTGATTTTTTTGATTTTTTTGATTTTTTTTTTTTGACGGCTCCTTTTAATTTAGAGCGAAATTCCCCATAGCTTCGTCCTGGCAGGGCGCGACCCTCTTGAGGACTAAATCGTTTATTTCGAATTTCTGGGATCGTACCCTCTTGTCGTATGCCCGGGAGATGCGTAAGGGGCTGCCCCTGCAAATGTGCGAACTGAGGTTCGATAGGCAAACAGGGTGAGCGACAATAAATCCGGCCATCCCCGATGATTGGCAGACATTCTTCCCATGATCGTCTTTGTGTTTTATTTGCAGCCCCCACTGCCCCATTCATTTTGGGCCGGTAAATGACTGAATCAAAATGTTTGATCTTGAATTTTGTCGCATATCTCCTCCTTGAGGGCATCGTTCAGATTTCTATAGTCGATGCGGCCCCTCACCTCTCCTCTAGGCTGTGGCACTGGGATTTTGTCGGAAAGCCATTCAGGGTAAATAGGCTCCGTGATGATTCCTGCTTTAAACCGCTTGACAATCTCGTCCTTTATTTTCATCCTCCATTCAGGCTTCAACGTTCTCAACTTTTGCTTAACTGGTCAGAACCCTCCTTGATGGGCAGTCGATGTCCTATAACGTCTGTGGACAATCCAATCACGTCGCCACGGGACCAAGCGAACATATCTCCATACAGGCTCAACAACTCGGCTATTTTTTTTTTTTTTTTTTTTTTTTGTGTTCGAATTTGCCCCTACTCCGGGTTCTTTGTGATCCTTAGGGGCTCTGACGTTTGATGGCGATGGTTTGGTCTAAACTGGGTTTGGGTTTACCCTCGACCCATCCTTTGATCTCACCAGGCGTATTGTCGATATCTGTCTCGTCCTGCTCGATCCCCATCAGATTGAAATCTAGCTTTATACCAAAAATCGTGATCCCCCTTCAAATTTGGCCTATCGCTTGTCAGGCTAGAATGCCTCAAATCGGGGTACCTGACATAAAACAAAAATGCTTGTCATATATATAAAACGTTTCAGCACATGATCCCTTTTTTTTTTTTTTATTTATTTTTTTTTTTTTTTTTTTTTTTATTTTTTAGATAACATGACAAAATGACATGAGCGTGCAGGGATTTGAAATAAAACTCAGAATTTCAAAACCCATTGATCTCCCACTGGCCGGGATTCACTGCCACACTCCTGGATTTTACCCCTTCTTGGATATCACCTGCTGCCCGGTTCAACTGGCCACGGTGAGGTCAAGCAATGAGCTCATTAGGAGGTGCATGGATCGTATTGGCATGGATCTGGCATTGATGGCATTTCCTGACATGAACATCGCAGTCAGTTTTCATGGTTAGCCAATAGTGATCCGTTCACATGATTTTCTTTGCTAAAAATGCTCTGCGCATATGGGTTCCGCACATATCGCCATGTACTTCGTTCATTTGTCTGTGGGCTTCTTTGGCTTCCAGATATCTCAGCAGTCCCGTAGCTAGGTCCCATTTATGCCCTTTGGTGCCGTATATTCCCATGGCCTGCCGGATGACCAATTCGAGTCCTCCAACTACTATCATCTTTTTGATTCACAATTCCCAGGGCTAATCCCAGTCCTAGGATGAATCCCCTCGTATTTCGGCAGAACTATAATTTCATGGCTTATCGGCCTCTGCCATTTAGATGGATGGAGTGTGGACTTTACGGCCTCTTAGTTGGGTTGTAGGGGCAAATCTCGCAACAACAAACAGGGCCGTAGTTCAGTACTGTGCCAGTTACAAGTTGGCAGATGCATGTCAACACTGATGCATGATTTTCTTGTTTTCTTTTTCTTTTTATTCATTTTTTTTTTTTTGTGGATCGAATATGCCCCTACTCCGGGTTCTTTGTGATCATTATGCCACGCTTTCACGGTTCTCTTAATCTTATCCTGCAAAACAAGGTCAGTCTTTGATGGCAGGATAGTATTTAGAAGTTTTTAGAAAACCTTGGTACGTGGCACGGATTGCCTTCCTGCAAAACCATGTCAGTAGTCTCTTTATATGTGCAGGTGATGTAATCACATGATACAGGACATATTTATTACGATAATGCCGGTATGACAGTTGTATGCCATTTACATGACATTTATTTATTCGACTGAATGATAAAAGGGCATGAAGAAGCTTCCCTTTCGTTAGGTTTATCAGAGGTTGACCTACCCTAGGGTTACTCTCGCGGGCTTTTCGGCATGAAGGTCCCCAAATCTTCGCAATCTACTCGTCTGAATCCTTTCGATTGGAGCGGATTTGGGTGGTGCGTTTCCTGAGCCATCTCCGGGGAGCAGCCCCTTCGAGTCCAGTAATAAGCAACCGACAGGTTCGCCTCAGGAGGAGGTACTCTCTCAACATACATTCACATTCATCGTCCTCACCGTATGCAAATGATTACTTTGAAGCAAAGTCATTCCATTCAACCATTCATTCATTGGTAAAACACATTCACACAACAACAGGTCAAAATATCGCACGCACACACATTCATGAATTTTAAAGGATAGGATAGCATCAAGATTTGAACGCGGCTTAAGCCCTCTAATCTCCCCAGCAGAGTCGCCAGCTGTCGACGCCGGTTTTTCGCTTCAAGATGCGATTGTTTGTCCTTTTCCGATTTTAGCCTTTTGATTAGATGATTTTTTGGAAAAGGTCGGCTTGAATGTCGACGGGGTTTTGAAATATCGTTTTTTTTGATGAGCCAATTAACCAGAGTCGCCAGTTGGTATATTTGAAATGGATGTACCAACTCATCCGAGTTTTCGTTTTTTATAAATCGCTGGCTCATATGTGACTCCGAATTAATTGGTCTGCGAATCGAGATTCATAGAGTTCGGGGGCTTGCTTAAGTGAGGGGAAGGTGTTAGGCACCCCTCGACTTCCGTGAAACACGGTTACCGCAATCTTGATGCTTTCCTATCCTTTAATTCATGAAACGTGTGCGTGTGCGCGCGTGTGTGTGTGTGTGTGTGCCTACGTGAATGTTGTGGTGAGTTTGTATGACAGAATCATTTGGATTTTTTAGGGAAAATCGTGCTTTGATTTGAGAATGCTTCGGAATGTCCTTCGATTTATACGAGAAAGCTTGATTCTTTATAAGAAAGGTTTGATTTTAATTTGTCAAAACAATGAGATTTTCATTAGGTGTCGTTTTGGTGAAACAAGAGTTTTTAAACCTTCGTCAAAATAGGAATCGAGATCTATACGTTGCTTTCGTAACTCAAACGATGGGCAACTTCTAGAATCTCTTTAACCCTATGCACAACGGTTTAATAAAACGTCAATTATTTGACAAAATCATTCCTTATGATATTTGAAAACGATTTTCTTTAGCTTTCTCGTTTGAAATAGAAATCGACATTCATTAGCACTTCCCATTTATTAACCTCGTGATGCTAATAGCCTAGTTTGATTGATTTTATGAAGATCTTATCATTTGGCTTTGAAATCAATTTCGTCTCATAAATCAAATCGAGCATAAACACGCGTCGGAGCTATTCATGGGCATGTAAGCCATCAAAATAACCCCAAACGCCTACAATCACAAGTTTCACTATTTCGGGGCCTTAAACACGATTCTCGCCTTGGCGTCGTTTTAAGGCCCGACGATTACATATTTACAATGAAAGATACATCGAATTTATTACATATATCAATAGATGTCCATCATCGGATTTGGACCACGGGGTCGCGCTTCTAGGCTCACATCCAAAATCGCTACACACCCACAAGATCCTAAAAATAGCAATCTAAACAATCTATGCACAATACATCATTACAACGAGCTAAAAATTCACCAAATGGATATCATCGGGCCATTAGGAGGAATTTCGTTCCATTTAGAACCCTCACTAATAGCCCTCAATCCGTGGATTCACAACAACATACAAGAACAACTACATTTAATATAATTTGGATGACCAAAAGCTTAACAAAAAATGGTTGTTTTAAAAACAAAATGCTAAAACAAAGGATTTTTCACCTTGCAAATAATCCCCACAATATGTATGAATTTTGTGTATTGAATTAGAGTAGAAAATATGAGATGTAATCTCACAAAATGGGTACAATTTCTCACTTCTTTTCTCTCTTTTCTCTCTATTTTTCTTGCTGTTTTCTCCTTCTTTTTCTTTCTTTTTCCGCCGCTGCTGCTGCTGCTCCTTCTTCCTTCACATTCTTCCAACCTCCTGTATGCTGCCCGAAGCTGGGCTTAAATAGGCTGGCCAAAGCCAGCCGCAGATCTATCTGCGGCTGGCCGCAGATGGATCTGCGGCTGGCCAGCTGGCGCGCCTCCCATCGCACTCAGCTGGTAGTGCTGGATTTCCTGGTTTCCGTGCTGGCGCACCCACTTGACCGCAGATCTATCCGCGGCTGGTCGGGCCTTGACTTTCTCGATTTTCGTTGCCACGCCTCGATTTTCGTTGCCGCAAACGTCGGTTTTCGCTGACAGGCTCGTATTCTGCAGTCCGGGAATTTCCGGGAGACGTGCCACCTCATTCGGAAATGCCTGCCTCGGACGGCTTTATTGTCACGTAAACTTGGGTTACCCAAAACATTGCGGCGGTGCCGGGCGCTTGCCCTTGTGCCCGCTCCTTTGCTCCCGCAAGCCGGTTCAATTGACGATTTCGCCCTCCTGTCATGGTTAGTAGAAGGAAACGCAAAATTTGGGTGTCTACACTAAACATTAGCAAAACTTTTGCCCATTAATTGATATCAATGCATATATGGAATGGATTTATTATTTATGAGATGAATGTTATTTATTGATACATATAGAGATATGTATGATAATAAATAGGGATTGATTATGGACTATTGACCAATGTGTGATTGGATTTATTTTAGTGGATGCTTAAATGTATGGGTTTTTATAAATAGGGTCTGCGTACCTCGTCTTCTCTAATTTTCTTAATGTAAATTCTATCTCCCTCCTATGTACTTCCCCTTGACTGCTGATCAATGATTCTATTTATTGTAAATAGTTCATGTAATAGGAATAGTTAGAATTAATTTTGAAGAATTGGAGACAAAGGAGCAAGGAGCGTATGAAGACCCGTTTGTATTGGAGCCCGGGTTTAAATGTAATAGTTATATTTAAATTTAATTCTTGCACCCTAGGTTTGACCTTTTGGTTCACTTGGTGGCTCTAGTGAACCAAACTAGAATAAAAGTCCATAATCAATCCGGGTAGAATATAGTATTCTATATGTGCATGCTTACTATATATATATTATATATTATCCAACATGCTTCGCATGTAAAATAATATGATGCGTATTTTATATATATATATATATATATATATATGCATGCGCACTAATCAAGATGAGACTAATAATAACAAACCCCTCAAAGGAATCATATTAAGTCCTAAGTGTTCAAAGATATTTGGAATATCGAACGTCGCCTTCTAGCATGGTAAAGCAATAGAGTATTAAATGTTTAATATGAGTTTGTTGTGTCACCACAAGGCAAGTATTAAATATTTAAGATGTTGCTTTATCACATTTGATGCTTATAAATAGACTGAATGATGTTGTTTTGTTGTGTCACCACAAGGACAGTGTTTTTCTTTCGAATATATGGAAGTACTAGGTTGGACTTAACTTGGATAATTTTGATTCGGATGTGTCACCACTTGATCAAAATAATCTAAGAGGCAAAATAAAAGGAGTTACATAGTGATGTAATTGACAATAGTTGTCTACCTATTTATTTATATATCGTTTGTTGTGTCACCACAAGGCTATATACATTTGAAATGGGATCCTTAATCTCATTAGCAAATCTTTAATTAGAATTGCCGAACTATATATTGAGGGTAATATAGTTTGATAAAAATAGTGGGAGATACCAATTTAAAATAAAGACCTAATTTATTTTGGTAATTAATAAATTGAATGTATGTTAAAATGTTGTCTATTTCACATGCAGAATTTAAAAATGTCAAACTCACTATCACTGCGTAGCATACTTGATGCTAACAAACTGACCGGACCGAATTACACGGACTGGTTAAGGAATCTAAGAATTGTTCTCACTGCTGAAAAGATTTCTTATGTCCTAAATTCGTCTGTCCCTGCAAGTGTTGTAGAAACAGCCTCTGAGGAAGAGATTGCTACTTTCAGAAAGTGGCAAGATGATGCAATCTTGGCTCAATGCATCATGCTCGCATCCATGAGTAACGAGCTTTAGCGTCAGCATGAAACTATGGATGCTCCTACTATATTGCTGCATCTCAAAGAGTTGTATGGTGAGCAAAGTAGGACTGCTAGATATCAGATATCTAAGGAGCTCTTCCGATCTCGTATGACCGAGGGCACTGCTGTTGAGACTCATGTCCTTAAGATGATCAATCTTATTGAACAGCTTGGACAGCTTGGGTTCGTGATGGATGGGGAGTTAAGTCAAGATTTGATCTTGCAGTCACTCCCGGACACCTTCTCACAATTTGTTTTCAATTTTCACATGAATAAGTTGGACGTCAGCTTGCCTGAGTTACTTAACATGTTGAAAACTGCTGAAGGTCACTTCTCATCCAACAAGAACCAAGTCTTACTAGTGGATGATTCTTCCAAGAAAAGGAAGAGGCCCAAGGTATCTTCTAAAAAGAAGAAAAACAAGAAGGCTAAGGGCAAGGCGAAGAGGAAGGATAAAAAGAAACCTGATCCAGATAGCAAAGGAATTTGCTACCATTGCAATAAGCCGAGACACTGGAAGAGGAACTGCAAGGAGTATCTTGCAGACCAGAAGAAGCTTGGAGAAGCTTCGACTTCCGATCTAGGTTTGTTCATGATTGAAATTAATTTTTCTGAAAGTCAAAATTCTACTTGGGTATTGGATACCGGCTGTAGTTCTCACATATGTAATAATATGTAGGGACTAAGTAGAAGTAGGAAGCTGAATAAGGATGAAGTCGTCCTACGAGTGGGAAATGGAGCAAAGGTTGCTGCATTAACTGTAGGGACTTATTGTTTAGCACTGCCTTCGGGCAAGTCCATTAGTTTAAATAATTGTTATTTTGTTCCAACACTCATTAGAAACATTATTTCAATTTCTGTATTGGATATGGATGGTTTTGATATTATAATAAAGAACAATAGTTGTTCTATTTATAATAAAAATGTTTTATATGGTGTTGGTAATTTACTGAATGGACTTTACATACTTGACTTGCATGAAAATATACTTCAAGTTGAACAAACTAAGAAAAGAAAAAGAGATGATGTTAATTATACCTTTATGTGGCACTGTAGACTCGGTCATGTCAATGAAACAAGATTATCCAAGTTGCATAAAGATGGGCTTTTAGAGCTATCTGATTACGAATCATATCCAACTTGTGAATCTTGTCTCATGGGTAAAATGACTAAATCTCCTTTTACTGGAAAAGGAGAAAGAGTTACAGAGTTGTTAACATTGGTACACACAGACGTATGTGGAACTATGACAACGAATGCACGAGGAGGGTATTCTTATTTTATTACTTTCACTGATGATCATTCTAGATTTGGATATGTGTATTTAATGAAATACAAATTTGAATCATTTGAAAAGTTCAAAGAATTCAAAAGTGAAGTAGAGAAGCAAACTGGTAAGAGTATTAAGATTCTTCGATCGGATCGAGGAGGGGAATACTTAACCAATGAGTTTCTCAATTGTCTCAAAGAAAATGGTATAATCTCACAATGGACTCCACCAGGGACGCCACAGTTGAATGGTGTATCTGAAAGGAGAAATCGAACATTGTTGGACATGGTTCGTTCCATGATAAGTTTTTCCGACCTTCCAGTATCCTTCTGGGGTTATGCCCTAGAATCGGCTGCATACCTACTTAACAAGGTACCTACCAAATCCGTCCCAAAGACCCCAAATGAGATATGGACAGGGAGGAAACCAAATCTTAAGCATGTTAAGACTTGGGGTTGTCCAGCTTATGTCAAAAGGTTTGAGCAAGATAAGTTGAAGACTAGATCCGACAAATGTAGATTCGTGGGATACCCTAAAGAAACATCAGGGTATTATTTCTATCATCCTACTGATCAAAAGGTGTTTGTTGCGAAACACGCTGCCTTCTTGAAAAAGGAGTTTATCCTCGAAGGGGTCAGTGGGAGTAAGATATATCTTGAAGAAGTTCAAGAACCACAAAATACTACGGATCAAAGTCAGGTACCTGACCAAGTAGAAGAACCTACTGTACCACAACCTATTCATAAATCTGGAAGAGTACCGAAGATAACTGAGAGGTATGGATTCATCATAGAAATTGATGATGAGGTACACATAATAGATGATGATGATCCATTAACTTACGAAGAGGCTATGAGTAGTGATGACTCAGAGAAATGGCTAGAAGCCATGAAATCCGAGATGGACTCCATGTATGAAAACCAAGTATGGACTTTGGTTTCACCACCTGAGGGCATTAGGCCTATTGGGTGTAAATGAGTCTTTAAGAGAAAGACTGGAGCAGATGGCAAGGTAGAGACCTATAAGGCCCGACTGGTTGCAAAAGGTTTCAAACAAAGACAAGGAGTTGACTATGATGAAACCTTCTCACCAGTAGCTATGCTCAAGTCCATTCGGATTTTGCTTGCAATTACAGCTTATTATGACTACGAGATCTGGCAAATGGACGTGAAAACGAACTTCTTCAATGGAGAGCTTGAGGAGAATGTATATATGATACAGCTAGAGGGTTTTGTTTCAACGGTTGGAACAAACCAAGTCTGTAAGCTACAACGATCCATTTATGGATTGAAGCAAGCTTCTCGAAGATGGAACATCCATTTTGATGAGATAATCAAAAGGTTTGATTTTATCAAAAATGAGGATGAACCATGTGTGTACAAGAAGGTTAGTGGGAGCGCTATTTCATTCCTTGTATTATATGTTGATGACATATTACTGATAGGGAATGATGTTCCTATGCTACAGTCGATCAAAATTTGATTATCTAAACACTTCTCCATGAAGGACTTGGGTGAGGCATCCTATATTTTGGGGATAAAGATCTATAGAGATAGATCTAAAAGGATGCTGGGCTTGACCCAAGGAAAGTACATTGACTCGATGCTAAAGAAGTTTAGCATGGAAGATTCCAAGAGAGGTCTCATGCCGATGAGCCATGGAATACATCTCTCCAAGAAACAGGCCCCAAAGACACCTGAGGAGAGAAACCAGATGAGTAAGATTCCTTATGCTTCCGCAATAGGATCTATCATGTACGGTATGATATGTACTAGACCAGATGTCGCTCATGCACTTAGTGTAACGAGCAGATATCAGTCGAATCCAGGAGAAGAGCACTGGAAGGCAGTGAAAAACATCCTAAAGTACTTGAGAAGAACTAAGGATGTATTTCTTGTCTAGATGGGTCTGAATTGAAACTAGAGGGCTATACAGACTCAAGTTTTCAAACGGACCAAGATGACAGTAAATCCGTTTCAGGGTACGTGTTTACCTTAAACGGTGGCGCAGTGAGTTGGAAAAGTTCCAAGCAGCAAACAGTTGCTGATTCAGTGACAGAGGCAGAGTACATAGCTGCAAGTGAAGCTGCAAAGGAAGCTGTTTGGATGAAGAAGTTCATAACTAAATTTGGAGTGGTTCCTAGCATTAGAGGAGCAGTACCTTTATTCTGTGACAACAATGGAGCTGTTGCGCAGGCTAAGGACCCAGGTCTCATCAGAAATCCAAACATGTGTTGCGGCGGTTTCATTTGATTAGAGAGATCATTGAAAGAGGAGATGTCACCCTGGAGCGTGTGGACTCTCAAGACAACATTGCAGATACATTTACTAAAGCTTTAACTCAACATCAGTTTGATCGTCACTTAGAGAAGATGGGTATTAGATACCATGGCGATTGGCTTTAGTGCAAGTGGGAGATTGAAAGTAGTATGCACACAAGCCAATCATATTTGATATGATGTAGCGTATACTTTGTAATCTTATTCATTTATTAATAAAAGAATTAATTTTCTTAAAAGGCATTTTATATTATCTACATGATGCTGTTATATTAAATGTGATAAACCCATAGTTTTTGAGCAATGCTTTTAGAATCATGATGGTGATCATGCTAATGAGATCTAAATTCTAGATAGCTCACAAACTAAAATTGTTCCTAATCGTTGGATTACTAAATTGGGGATTAGTGAATCCGGATAGATTAGTACATACGTTGCTTGCTCTTAGGAAGAGGATGATTGATCTCATAATCATTTGTGTGAAGACACTAAAGCAAGTATGTAGGTGCTTATTAGAGAATAAGTTCACTGAACGTGACTCGCTAAGGAATACCTAATGGAGTTTTACTCGCCTTTCAATAGGAATTCCTCTAGTGATAGTAGTACAAGTGATCCTTGGACTTGAGATCATCATAGTATCTTGTGTATGATGAGTTATACTTTGACATGTCCCTTAAGACCTTTGGGGTATATCAAAGGGTATGATTGGGTATAATTAGTTGTACATGGAGATAGGTGAATGATCAATAAAGAATCTACCACGTCTCGTAAAAGATGTGAATGTCCTATGTGATTCGATAAATGACAACTCAGTAGTCCTTGGCCAAGGCAGAATGAAATTAGAAAGGAGTTTCTAATTTGCATTATTTAGAGTTGTGCATTTGGGAATCGAAATGCATATAATTAAATAAAATAAGACTTGACAGTAAATTCATGTCTTATATTTAATTGGGACATTGTATGGTAGAAGGATTGAATTGTACGGTAATTATTTACTCAAAGGTTCTTTTGTGATTGATGTTGAAATCTATATTATCTGGAAAGTCGTTGATCGCTAAGGGGACTTACCCTTATTGTAGAATAAATATTATTTATTTAAATGAATTAAATAGTTTAATTTATTTATTTAAATAAGATTAGAATTGTTCTAATTGATTTATTCAAAACCGGTTTAATATGGAGAACCTAAAGGGTCACACCGCAAAAGAAAAATATTTATTTAAGAAGTAAATGGCATAATTGTAATAATAAGTTAAGTGTATTTAATTTAATCTATGGAGATAGAATAAATTAAATAGCTTAATATTTATTATTTAATATTTTGAAAATATTAAATATAAATTAATAAGTGGAGTCTTATTATTATTATTACTATTACTATTATTTAATTCCTAATAGAGATTGGGAATTAATTAATAGAACTATTATTTATTTCCTAATAGGGATTGAGAATTAATTAATAGAAGTATTCTCTCACAAATTCCTAATTGGATTAGGAGCATAATTAATTAAAGGAGTTTAATTATAATTGAAACCCTAATCCTAAATAGTTTAGGGAAGGGTTATTCCTACATCTATAAATAAGAGGGGTCTTATCATAGATTGGAGTTACACACTATTGCATAAGATTTGTGGAGAATACTTGCAATTTCTATAGAGATAGAAACTAGGGTTTTTGCCAAATACCCAACTTCTTGAATACTTGTTCTTCCTTGGTGGATCACCTCTAGAGGCCAAACACTTGGGTGGCTAACGTTGATCAAAGGAAGGAGTCACACCGTTGAATTCGAGGAGAACACGAAGGACTAGGAGTTGAACTTGTACCCGAGGAAGCTTTGTTCTACGAGGGTATAATTCTTATTTTATTTCTCTTTCGTTTATATCGTTAATTGAGCACATTGATCGATCATGGTGATAGTTTGTATAAATTTTTAAAATCCGTTTTATCGCGCTTCCGCACTATTTATGTAATTTGATTGCATGTTTGCGCTATATACAAACCTAACAGACTTTACAAAGCCTAATTTTTCATGCATGCTTTGATCAGATATATATTCATTAAGCTTAGATCAACCTAACATATTTGATCTTCTGTAATGTCCAGGAATTTTTAAACATTGTATCAAATTATCTTGATATATGAAATTCATTTTATATAATTTTTCGAATTTAATTGAATCCATGTAGGTATTATTATTTAAATATATCTAAATATATGGCCCAATAATTTTCTTTGCATTAAAGGGGGGTTCATTAATAGTTTCAATAAATTAATGAGTTAACCCTAAGATTTGATTTGCAAGAAATTCGGGAAAAGTTAATAACTAAATTCATTTTACTATTATCAGATTAAATAATTCGAATGAGGAATTATTGGTGAAATAAATATTTAAATAAATAATTAATTGAATTAGTTATTTAATTGAAATGATAGGAGCATGAGATTTATAATTTATTTGGGCCACCTCTTTTATTTTATTGTTAGCTGACCCAAATTTTTAATTGGACTAAGCCCAGATCCCTTTTTAATTTCCTATTGGGCCGACCCAATTTCATTTATTTTCTTGTTGGGCCAATCGGGTTGGATCGGTGCAATCAGGGCAAACGCGTTGGGTCCATTTCTAATTAAATTGGGAAATTGGTGGGATTAGATTGGGGATAACCGAGCAAGGACTCAATCCTTCGAACCAGACAGAAATGGGAGAGAAATAGGGGTTGCAGAACCTAAGGGTCCAAGCCCTCAATCGGACGGAATAAGGGAAAGGGGGGGAGGTCGCGTCAGGTCATGCGCCGGCGATAACACGAGACAATCGATTGTTTGGACTGGGGAAAGGGCCTAGCGACCGGCGGTTCAAGGATTCAAGGCGGACAAACGAGCGACGGCAGGGGCGACCGAGCGGCTATCGATCGGACCAAAGGATTTTAAGCACGGCGATTTGACCGGTGGGAGGTACGCGGCTCGAGGGTTTGCCGGCAATTTCACAGCTGGGCTCGGATGGATTGATGAGACCTGCCGTCGGTTAATGACTCAGTCGTTAGGGTATTGCCCAAACCATTTGGGTAAAGCTTTATCTATAAATTGGAAACCCCCACACAAATCCTAACGCGAGCTACTAATTTTGTGAGCTAAATTAGAGAGAAATCGCAGCAGGGAAACGGTTGTGGATGTCTGCCGGTCTTGCCACCTATTTTGGGAGAAGAAGGAGAAGGGCAATCCGATCGACACCAAGGTATAGCCATGGTTCTATGTTACACCGAGCCGCTGTGACAGTTTTTTTTGGATTGGTTTTACTTTTCTCTTTCTTCTTTTATGTTCTGGGATTGTGTTGTTTCTTTGATAGAATCTGTGTATTAAAGAACCCTAAGAGGTTTAGGTAGCTTGAGTTGGTACTGTGAATGGGTCAGTGTAGAGTTTTAGAATGACCAGCATGTGTTTGTTGAAATGTCTGAATAAGACTGTGATTTATTTTGGGTAGTAAGAGTTCTGTCAATAACATGTTTATATAGAAAATCACACTTTGGTTTATTATATGATAGTATCTTGGCTGTTCTCAAAACTGAAATTAGTATTATTTGCATACCAATTGTTAATTAAGGCTTGCTGCTAGGAGTCTTGACTGTGGATTTTGTGTGAGTGCTGTGGGCAATGGTAATGCCTTAAGCGATTCGGAGCAGTGTAGGCGGAGCCACGACCAGCTATGGTCCTTGGCGTGGCTCTGATAAGCCGAGACCTAACATACTATTAACAAAATTTTGGGAACATTAATGGGTAATTGTAGTATCATACTTAGCAACGTTAGTATATCTTGAGTACCTTTTGATTGGAATAAATGACCAGGAAATTGAACCTAATCAATAACAGGTAACAATTAAGAGGTAAAATAAAAGTATGAGTAAAGTGAATAAATAAAATAAATTAACAATTAATATTTAATTATTATTTAATAATAATTAAGTATGAGTGAGTAAATAACTAATTATTTATTATTTAACATTAAATAATAAATAAAGTTAATAATTACTTAATTGTTATTGAATTATTATTAATAATGTATGGTTAAAATTAATAAATTAAATATTTATTATTTGATATAAATAAATAAAGATAATAAATATTTAATTATTATTTACTTAATACTAATTGAGTATGAATAAAATTAGTAAATAATTATTTATTATTTATGAATAAATAATAAATAAAGATAATAAATATTTAGTTATTATTTAATATTAAAATAATAATTAAGTATGAATAAAGTTAGTAAAATAATTATTTATTATTTAGCGATAAATAATAAATAAAGATAATAAATATTTAATTATTATTTACTTAATAATAATTGAGTATGAATAAAATTAGTAAATAATTATTTATTATTTATCAATAAATAATAAATAAAGATAATAAATATTTAGTTATTATTTAATATTAGATAATAATTAAGTATGAATAAAGTTAGTAAATAATTATTTATTATTTAGCGATAAATAATAAATAAAGATAATAAATATTTAATTATTATCTACTTAATAATAATTGAGTATGAATAAAGTTAGTAAATAATTATTTATTATTTAGCGATAAATAATAAATAAAGATAATAAATATTTAGTTATTATTTAATATTAAATAATAATTAAGTATGAATAAAGTAAGAAAATAATTATTTATTATTTAGCGATAAATAATAAATAAAGATAATAAATATTTAATTATTATTTAATTAATATTAAATAATAATTAAGTATGAACATAGTTAATAAAATTATTATCAATAAAGATAATGGTTGCTTAATTATTATTTAGTAATAATTAAGTATGGGTAGAGTTAATACATTACTTATTTAATGACTAAGGGGTCATAATTACTTAATTACCCTTAAAAGTGAATAGTAGTTAAGTGTAAATAAAATTTAATGACTTATTAATTATTAAGTAGTCACTATTAGATAGTAATGCATTAATAAATTTATTATTTACCTTTATAAATAATAAATAGGATTATTAACCAAATAAATTAAAGTTACCAAAATGAATGGCCAAGAAATAAATAAACATGATTTATATCTAGCCGCAGTTAAATAGAAATTGAATTAGTAGAGTAATATTAAGTGTTAGTAAATGTGTATCATTTAAGAGAAACATTGTTAGTAAATAATTTCTCAGTCTACAGATCAATTAGGTATCCTATGGATTGAGACCGATCTATTGACTGATATGCTATATGAATTGTCTATCTGCTAAATAAATAGCATAAGTGGGTGCATCGATATACTGCTATACAAATGCTAATGGATAAATCGACTTTATCAAATGATAGGTCACCCAAGATCAATTAATTAAAGCTAAACTTTATTTGTAGCTGAGCAAACAGGCAAGTTCCCTAACTTCATTCTTTCAGTATATTGAATGCAAGTTCATCTTACTCAAATTTTACATTGAGCAAGTTCTTTATATCGAAACTTTAATTGTTGCAAGTTTCCTTTCATTCGAGCAGGCTACTATTGCATTATAGCTTGAAATTTTATTCCAAGAATGCTTAAGTGGTTTAATTAATTTACAGTTAATCCACATCGATGTTATTGGCATTCACACTCGGTGCATTTGAATTCATACAGTCTTGTATTTGTACATTTATTAAAGCTCGGTAATTCACGAATTATTTAAGAATGAGTCTGTACCCTTGTTCGGTCAGGCAAGCATGTGAAAATTTATAAAAGCTATCCGAACCAATCAATGGTAAGGATCCTTAGACTGAATGAACACCTCTTTTATTATAAGGGAGTACCCTAGGTACCGTATATAAGGTACAAACAACAGAGTTAAATGTTGTGCATATACATAGCGTACGCGAGGTTGATCCCCTCAAGTACTTATTTTGTAGCCAATAACCAGAGGGTCAACTAGCTATTGACTCCTTTGGAAGTTATTGTTCAAAGTCTACTTGACTATTAATTGTTCTAAAAGCAATTATTGTTCTTGCTTCTGATAATTATATTGTTAAAATCTCTTTCTATATTCCCTTCATCATGATATATCCTTTATTGTTGTACTTTAAACTTGCTGAGCAAACTCGTTGCTCACCCTTGCGATATCATGACTTTCATTACAGCTAAACCCGAGACATCAGGAAAGAGCAAGGGTAAAGAAAAGATGAAGTGATAGGCTTCACGTAGCTGATTTGATCTTATGTAGTTAATTACTATTAGTGTAATTTAAACCATGATATTTATTTGGGGTACGGATTTGTGTTAAGTATTTAAGGTTATTGTATCTTGGGACTAGTAACACCTTTCTAATGAACAACATATATTTGCTATATTTCGCATTTTAGTCAATGTATGTTGTTAGAGGTGAATGTTGTATTGGATCGTGATGACCGAATCCGGGTAGTTGGAGACCCGAATTTGGGGGCGTCACAGGTTGGTATCAAAGCCATAGGTTATAAACTTTAGGAACGTTAAACCTAGGTTATGACCTTAGTTTTAAACTCGTATTGAGTACGCTAGGATTTGAATCAGGGAGATTCGGATAATGGTCTTGTCTGGGTGTGGATCGTGGAAATCTGCTAAGCCGAGTTGTACATGATAAAATATCCTTTCATTTTATCAATGAATGTATTTTATTATGATACTGACATTGTTGTCTCTGTCTGTGTTTGTAGGAGTCCAGGAGGAGGTATTCACAGATATACCTATGGTTACCGAGCAGTTAGTGGGCTATGCACCTGTTGCCCTAGGAGTACCACAGGATGAGCCCGAACCAGAGGAGGACTATCAGGGGGATTTACCAGAGCCTGTTATAGGTAGGGTTATGAGATCCAGCAGTCAGGACCCGGATGATAGTGAGGAGGACCCAGAGACTGACAGTGATGAGCCACCTGCTTATGCTGATGGTATGGGCTCTACTGCAGATGATATCATAGAGGGACTGACCAGTAGGAACGAGGAGCTGGAGGACTGGGTAACTCATCTGGAGGAGCAGAACCAGACCCACCAGATCAGGGAGGATCAGTATAGGGAGCTAGCTTATCAGCTGGAGCATGAGTTGGGGGTGGTGAAGGTACAGCTGCAGGGTTATGAGACCTCAGCGCAGCAGATTGAACCACTGCTACATCAGATGGTGGCCAGGAATGCTGAGCTGAGAGAGAGACTGGAACAAAAGGATATGGAGATCGCTCATCTGAAGGCCAAGCAGGAGGCTATGAGGTTCGAGTTCGGGCTTGAGGTTGCTGAGAGGACTCGGGTTAGAGATGCTTGGGTTAGAGAAGCAAGAAGAGTTGATCAGTTGGAGAACAGGTTAGAGGCAGGAGCTGTGAGGATAGAGACCTTGGGATTTGCTTTGGATGCAGCCTATAGGAGGCCTCGGACCGAGATGGGAGAGTCTAGTCACTCGGTTCGTCGCCGAGTCACGGGTGGAGCATTTTCTTCAGATCAGCAGGCGCGGATTCGTCACGACATGTAGTGACGTGTTAGGATGGATGTCTTGTCTTGTCTTGTCATGTTTATAGGAACAGTTGGTCCCACATTTTGTTATAGTAGGGACATATATGTGTTGTAAACCCCGTATTCGTAGCATGCTTGGGGTAGCAGTTAAACCCCAACTTTTGTTTGATAGAGGGGTAGAAGGTTATCATTTCCCCACTTTTGTCTTAGGGGATGTTTAATGTTTAATAGGACATGCCAGGGCGTATTTATAGAAATATGCCACAAGTTGAGTTCAGTTGTACTTAAACACTCGTATATAAATATAAATACGGTTGTTTTATTTAAATCAAGTATGTTTGATAGATGTTTCTATTGTTGATTGCTGATTTCAATACCCTACTGTGTAAAACGTAAAACTATAGGTAAAAGTCAGCAGTTTTCCTTCATCACACCATGCCGCCGAGAAGACGACCGCGTAACCAGCAGGTCAAAGAGTCAGAAAGCGAGGTGGGGGACCACCCCAATCCAATGAGGGTGTTCGCAGAAATGCTGGCGGAAGCCATGCAATCAAGACCGCCACATGTAGGGACCCAAGCAGCCCCCGGGCCAGCACATCATTTGGCAAATTTTAAGGATTTCAAACTGGTTGGACCACCCGAGTTCAAGGGAACTCTTAACCCAATCGAAGCACAGACCTGGATCGAAGAGATAGAGAAGGTCTTCGAGGTCGCACGGGTGGCCGAGGAACAGAAAACAGGATTTGCCACATTCATGCTGAAGGGCGAGACTAACTATTGGTGGAAGGCCAATAAGGGACGAGCAGGTGAGGGAGTCATCTCTTGAGAAAGATTCAAAGAGCTATTCTTCGAAAATTACTTTCCGGAGAATACACAGCAGGATATGGAAGTGAAGTTCCTGGAACTGAAACAGGGGAATATGACTGTCGTAGAGTACGCGGCAAAATTCAATGAGTTGGCCCGATTTTCCCCACACCAGGTGGACACCGAGGCCAGGAAGGCAAGAAGGTTTGAGTTGGGACTGAAACCATGGGTTCAGAAGTCAGTAGCGATACTGAAAATTAAGAATTTCTCGGAACTGCTGGAAAGAGCTATCATTGCAGAAGGAAGCAATGAAGCAGTGGCACAATTCAATCAGGACAGGAAAAAGAGTCAGGAAGTAGCCAAGGCGGGGAGCAGCAGAGGCAGCAACCCCAATAAGCGCAAATGGAATGAAAGCCAATCGTCCGGGAGCAATAAATCTGGGGGAGAGGCTAAGAAGGGTGGAAGGTGCAACAACTGCGGGAAGAATCACTCAGGGGAGTGTATGAAGGGGAAGAGTGTATGTTATCGTTGTGGACAACCGGGGCACATGGCTCCTCAGTGCCCTAACAGACAGAAAGGAGGATGCTTCTCTTACGGATCACCCGACCACCAGATTAAGGACTGTCCAAAGAGGAAGGGCGACGTCGGGAGTGGCAACCGGAGCAACAACAACAGCGGGAATAACAACCGGTTGAGCTATGGGGCACCAGCTAGTCAAGCTAACAGGCCAACGGCACGCACGTTCAATATGACTGTCCAGGATGCAATGGAATCCAAGGACGTGGTGTAAGGTATCATCCCAATCAATGATATAAATGCATATATGTTATTCGATTCGGGTGCTACCTGCTCTTTTGTTTCCGAAGAATTTGCTAGTCAGTTAACTTTACCTCGTGAAAAGTTAAGACACCCTATGAACGTAGAAGTAGCAAACAAGGAAATTATCCCCGTAGAATGCATTCATAGGAATTATTGTGCTGAATTGCGAGGATTTAAGCTCAATGTGGATTTGATACCAATTCGGTTGGGAGAGTTTGATGTAATCCTGGGAATGGATTGACTATCAATTCACGGAGCAGTTATTGACTGTAAGAAGAAATGTGTACACCTGAAGACTCTTAACAAATCGAAGGTGGTATTCTATGGTAATAAATCACCAAGATAATCTTGTTGTCTTACTATGATGCAAACTAAGAAATTACTTAAGAAAGGTGGCGTATGTTATTTGGCCCATGTGGTTGATACTCGTCAGGACGGGGATGAGATGAGTCAAATACCAATCGTGAGGAATTTTGCCGATGTCTTCCCAGATGAGCTTCCGGGACTGCCACCGGACAGGGAAATTGAGTTCGTAATCGATTTGGTACCGGGAACCGCACCAATATCGAAGCCGCCGTATCGGATAGCACCTGTTGAAATGAAAGAATTGATGGTTCAATTGCAAGAACTGTTAGACAAGGGTTATATCAGACCGAGCGTGTCCCCGTGGGGAGCGCTAGTTCTGTTCGTAAAGAAGAAGGATGGTTCTATGAGGCTTTGTATCGACAACCGGGAGTTGAACAAAGTTACGATTAAGAATAGGTATTCGCTTCCTAGGATTGACGATCTGTTTGATCAACTTAAGGGAGCGAAGTACTTTTCAAAAATCGACCTAAGAACAGGATATCATCAGCTGAAGGTGAGGCAGGAAGATATCCCGAAGACTGCATTCAGAACTCGTTACGGGCACTTCGAGTTTCTGGTGATGTCATTTGGATTAACGAATGCGCCAGCGACATTTATGGATATGATGAATAGAGTGTTCAAGCAGTACTTGGACAAGTTCGTAGTCGTATTCATCGATGATATTTTGGTGTATTCAGAGTCGGAAGAGGAACATGCTGAACATTTAAAGATTGTATTGGAAGCTCTCAGGAGGGAGAAGTTGTATGCGAAGTTTTCTAAGTGCAAGTTTTGGTTGCAGAGGGTACAATTCCTAGGTCACGTCATCGATAAAAATGGTGTTTCGGTGGACCCAGCAAAAGTAGAAGCGGTTATCAATTGGGAGCAACCGAAGACGCCAACGGAGATCAGGAGTTTCTTGGGATTAGCGGGATACTATCGGAGATTCATCCAGGATTTTTCAAAGATAGCATCGCCGTTGACCAATCTCACCAGAAAAACAGTTAAGTTCGTTTGGTCGGAGAAATGCGAGGAAAGTTTTATGGAGCTGAAGAAGAGACTTAGTCAGGCACCGATGTTGACCTTACCCGACAACACTGGGGGTTTCGTAGTATATAGTGATGCGTCACACAAAGGTCTTGGCTGTGTATTGATGCAGCACGACAAGGTTATTGCGTACGCATCACGTCAGCTGAAGGACTACGAGAAGGGTTACCCGACTCATGACCTAGAGTTAGCCGCGGCAGTTTTCGCCTTGAAGATTTGGAGGCACTATCTATACGGGGAGAAGTGCGAGATATATACAGATCACAAAAGTCTGAAATATATCTTCACTCAGAAAGAGCTGAACATGAGGCAGCGCCGATGGTTAGAATTGATCAAGGATTACGACTATGAGATTCTGTACCATCCGGGCAAAGCAAATGTAGTGGTTCCTTAAGCAGAAAAGGCAAGGTAAAATTGATGCAGCTGACAGTTCAAGAGGAGTTGATAAAGGACTTTGAACGTCTGGAACTGGAGGTCAAGTATCCGATGGAGACGGACGAAAAATTGTTCACCGTAACAGCAGGTCCGACTCTACTGGTTAAGATAAAGGAGGCTCAAGAATTTGACGAGGAGTGCATTGACATTAAGAAGCAACTATCGAAAGGAAAAACTTTGAAGTACAAGGTTGACAACACAAGGTTGCTGAGATTCGAGGGAAGGATCTGGATACCCTACGTACCAGACTTAAGGGAAGAAATATTACAGGAGGCCCATAATACGAGATTTTCAGTACATCCGGGTAGCACCAAGATGTATCAAGATCTTCGTCAACATTATTGGTGGCCGCATTTGAAAGGGAAATTGCAGAATTAGTCAGCCGGTGTTTAACTTGTCAGAGAGTCAAGGCAGAGCACCAGCGGCCGAGCGAATTGTTGCAACCTTTGGAAATTCCGGAGTGGAAGTGGGAGCACGTCACAATGGATTTTGTGGTAGGACTTCCGACAACACATAAGGGTCTAGACGCCATCTTGGTGATCGTAGATCGTTTGACCAAGTCTGCCCATTTTCTACCGATCAAGATCAGGTACAAATTGGAGCAGTTAGCGAAACTTTACGTAAAAGAGATAGTATCGCGACATGGAATGCCAGTATCGATTGTATCTGACAGAGATCCGCGCTTCACGTCAAATTTTTGGAGAAGCCTACAGGAAAAAATGGGAACGCAGTTGAGGTTGAGTACGGCGTACCATCCTCAGATTGATGGTCAGAGCGAGCGAACGATTCAGACCTTGGAGGATATGCTCCGAGCAGTCGTGATGGACTTAGGAGGCAGCTGGGACGATCATTTACCACTGGTAGAGTTCGCTTACAACAACAGTTATCATGCTAGCATCGGCATGCCTCCGTACGAAGCATCATATGGAAGGAAGTGTCGAACGCCGTTGTGTTGGGATGGGGTTGGTGAGCGGAGACTGTTGGGACCAGAGTTGGTACAACAAACCGTGGAAATCATTAAAGTAATAAGACAACGGTTAGTAGCAGCTCAAGATCGTCAGAAGAAGTATGCTGACTTACGTCATCAGAAACGAGACTTTGAAGTTGGTAGCTTTGTGTTCCTGAAGGTATCTCCCTGGAAAGGGAAGATCCGTTTTGGGAAGAAGGACAAATTGAGCCCTAGGTTTATAGGACCTTTTGAAATATTGAGGAGAATAGGCGAAGTGGCGTATGAGGTGGCGTTACCTCCTGAACTTGAGCACATCCACAACGTGTTCCATGTATCTATGTTACGTCCATATAAACTAGACTACAAGCACGTTATTTCTTATGAGCCAATTCAAGTCGAGAAGGACTTATCATATGAGGAAATTCCTGTTCAAATATTGGATAGGAAGGAGCAGAAGCTGAGAAATAAAATCATTCATTCCGTTAAAGTTCTCTGGAGGAATCACGCAGTGGAAGTAGCCACGTGGGAACTCGAAGAGAGGATGAGAGTAAATTACCCGCAGTTATTTGAGTAACCTTAGATTGAAATTCCGAGGACGGAATTTTTATAAGGGGGAGAGGAAGTAATGTCCAGGAATTTTTAAACATTGTATCAAATTATCTTGATATATGAAATTCATTTTATATAATTTTTCGAATTTAATTGGATCCAGGTAGGTATTATTATTTAATTATATCTAAATATATGGCCCAATAATTTTCTCTGCATTAAAGGGGGGCTCATTAATAGTTTAAATAAATTAGTGAGTTAACCCTAAGATTTGATTTGCAAGAAATTCGGGAAAAGTAAATAACTAAATTCATTTTACTATTATCGGATTAAATAATTCGAATGAGGAATTATTGGTGAAATAAATATTTAAATAAATAATTAATTGAATTAGTTATTTAATTGAAATGATAGGAGCATGAGATTTATAATTTATTTGGGCCACCTCTTTTATTTTATTGTTAGCTGACCCAAATTTTTAATTGGACTAAGCCCAGATCCCTTTTTAATTTCCTATTGGGCCGACCCAATTTCATTTATTTTCTTGTTGGGCCAATCGGGTTGGATCGGTGCAATCAGGGCAAACAGGTTGGGTCCATTTCTAATTAAATTGGGAAATTGGTGGGATTAGATTGGGGATAACCAAGCAAGGACTCAATCCTTCGAACCAGACAGAAACGAGAGAGAAATAGAGGTTGCAGAACCTAAGGGTCCAAGCCCTCAATCGGACGGAACGAGGGAAAGGGGGGGAGGTTGCGTCAGGTCATGCACCGGCGATAACACGAGACAATCGATTGTTTGGACTGGGGAAAGGGCCTAGCGACAGGCGGTTCAAGGACTCGAGGCGGACAAACAAGCGACGACAGGGGCGACGGAGCGGCTATCGATCGGACTAAAGGATTTTAAGCGCGACGATTTGACCGGTGGGAGGTACGCGACTCGAGGGTTTGCCGGCAATTTCACAGCTGGGCTCGGATGGATTGATGAGACCTACCGTCGGTTAATGGCTCAGTCGTTAGGGTATTGCCCAAACCATTTGGGTAAAGCTTTATCTATAAATTGGAAACCCCCACTCAAATCCTAACGCGAGACCAAGGCTTCTTGGCTCAAGTGGTAAAACAACTACTCAAAAGGCTCTTGAGTCCAAGAGGTCGGGGGATCCATTCCTGCCAAAGGCAGGAATGTTAAGATTTCAGCTAAACTTAGCAAAAAAAAAAAAAAAAAAAAAAAAATCCTAACGCGAGCTGCTAATTTTGTGAGCTAAATTAGAGAGAAATCGCAGCAGGGAAACGGTTGTGGATGTCTGCCGGTCTTGCCACCTATTTTTGGAGAAGAAGGAGAAGGGCAATCCGATCGACACCAAGGTATAGCCATGGTTCTATGTTACACCGAGTCGCTGTGACAGTTTTCTTTGGATTGGTTTTACTTCTCTTTCTTCTTTTATGTTCTGGGATTGTGTTGTTTCTTTGATAGAATCTGTGTATTAAAGAACCCTAAGAGGTTCAGGTAGCTTGACTTGGTACTGTGAATGGGTCAGTGTAGAGTTTTAGAATGACCAGCATGTGTTTGTTGAAATGTCTGAATAAGACTGTGATTCATTTTGGGTAGTAAGAGTTCTGTCAATAACATGTTTATATAGAAAATCACACTTTGGTTTATTTTATGATAGTATCTTGGCTGTTCTCAAAACTGAAATTAGTATTATTTGCATACCAATTGTTAATCAAGGCTTGCTGCTAGGAGTCTTGACTGTGGATTTTGTGTGAGTGCTGTGGGCAATGGTAATGCCTTAAGCGATTCGGAGCAGTGTAGGCGGAGCCACGGCCAGCTATGGTCCTTGGCGTGGCTCTGATAAGCCGAGACCTAACATACTATTAACAAAATTTTGGGAACATTAATGGGTAATTGTAGTATCATACTTAGCAACATTAGTATATCTTGAGTACCTTTTGATTGGAATAAATGACCAGGAAATTGAACCTAATCAATAACAGGTAACAATTAAGAGGTAAAATAAAAGTATGAGTAAAGTGAATAAATAAAATAAATTAACAATAAATACTTAATTATTATTTAATAATAATTAAGTATGAGTGAGTAAATAACTAATTATTTATTATTTAACATTAAATAATAAATAAAGTTAATAATTACTTAATTGTTATCGAATTATTATTAATAATGTATGGTTAAAATTAATAAATTAAATATTTATTATTTGATATAAATAAATAAAGATAATAAATATTTAATTATTATTTACTTAATAATAATTGAGTATGAATAAAATTAGTAAATAATTATTTAATATTTATCAATAAATAATAAATAAAGATAATAAATATTTAGTTATTATTTAATATTAAATAATAATTGAGTATGAATAAAATTAGTAAATAATTATTTATTATTTATCAATAAATAATAAATAAAGATAATAAATATTTAATTATTATTTAATATTAGATAATAATTAAGTATGAATAAAGTTAGTAAATAATTATTTATTATTTAGCGATAAATAATAAATAAATATAATAAATATTTAATTATTATCTACTTAATAATAATTGAGTATGAATAAAGTTAGTAAATAATTATTTATTATTTAGCGATAAATAATAAATAAAGATAATAAATATTTAGTTATTATTTAATATTAAACAATAATTAAGTGTGAATAAAGTTAGAAAATAATTATTTATTATTTAGCGATAAATAATAAATAGAGATAATAAATATTTAATTATTATTTAATTAATATTAAATAATAATTAAGTATGAACATAGTTAATAAAATTATTATCAATAAAGATAATGGTTACTTAATTATTATTTAGTAATAATTAAGTATGGGTAGAGTTAATACATTACTTGTTTAATGACTAAGGGGTCATAATTACTTAATTACCCTTAAAAGTGAATAGTAGTTAAGTCTAAATAAAATTTAATGACTTATTAATTATTAAGTAGTCACTATTAGATAGTAATGCATTAATAAATTTATTATTTACCTTTATAAATAATAAATAGGATTATTAACCAAATAAATTAAAGTTACCAAAATGAATGGCCAAGAAATAAATAAACATGATTTCTATCTAGCCGCAGTTAAATAGAAATTGAATTAGTAGAGTAATATTAAGTGTTAATAAATGTGTATCATTTAAGAGAAACATTGTTAGTAAATAATTTCTCAGTCTATAGATCAATTAGGTATCATATGGATTGAGACCGATCTATTGACTGATATGCTATATGAATTGTCTATCTGCTAAATAAATAGCATAAGTGGGTGCATCGATATACTGCTATACAATGCTAATGGATAAATCGACTTTATCAAATGATAGATCACCCAAGATCAATTAATTAAAGCTAAACTTTATTTGTAGCTGGGCAAACATGCAAGTTCCCTAACTTCATTCTTTCAGTATATTGAATGCAAGTTCATCTTACTCAAATTTTACATTGAGCAAGTTCTTTATATCGAAACTTTAATTGTTGCAAGTTTCCTTTCATTCGCGCATGCTACTATTGCATTATAGCTTGAAATTTTATTCCAAGAATGCTTAAGTGGTTTAATTAATTTACAGTTAATCCACATCGATGTTATTGGCATTCACACTCGGTGCATTTGAATTCATACAGTCTTGTATTCGTACATTTATTAAAGCTCGGTAATTCACAAATTATTTAAGAATGAGTCTGTACCCTTGTTCGGTCAGACAAGCATGTGAAAATTTATAAATGCTATCCGAACCAATCAATGGTAAGGATCCTTAGACTGAATGAACACCCCTTTTATTATAGGGGAGTACCCCAGGTCCTGTATATAAGGTACAAACAGCAGAGTTAAATGTTATGCATATACATAACGTACGCAAGGCTGATCCCCTCAAGTACTTATTCTGTAGCCAGTAACCAGAGGGTCAACTAGCTATTGACTCCTTTGGAAGTTATTGTTCAAAGTCTACTTGACTATCAATTGTTCTAAAAGCAATTATTGTTCTTGCTTCTGATAATTATATTGTTGAAATCTCTTTCTATATTCCCTTCATCATGATATATCCTTTATTGTTGTACTTTAAACTTGTTGAGCAAACTCGTTGCTCACCCTTGCGATATCATGACTTTCATTGCAGCTAAACCCGATACATCAGGAAAGAGCAAGGGTAAAGAAAAGATGAAGTGATAGGCTTCACGTAGCTGATTTGATCTTATGTAGTTAATTACTATTAGTGTAATTTAAACCCTGATATTTATTTGGGGTACGGATTTGTGTCAAGTATTTAAGGTTATTGTATCTTGGGACTAGTAACACCTTTCTAATGAACAACATATGTTTGCTATATTCCGTGTCGACGCCGGGGTTTTTCTTCGTGTGTCCTTTTTAGTCTTTTCCAATTTTAGCTTCTTGATTAAATGATTTTTGGAAAAGGTCGGCATTAATATCGACGGGGTTTTGAAAGATTATTTTTATGATGAGCCAATTAACCAGAGTCGCCAGTTGGTATATTTGAAATGGATGTACCAACTCATCCGAGTTTTTGTTTTTTATAAATCGCTGGCTCATATGTGACTCCGAATTAATTGGTCTACTAACCGAGATTCATAGAGTTCGGGGGCTTGCTTAAGCGAGGGGAAGGTGTTAGGCACCCCCCGACTTCCGTGAAACACGGTTACCGCAATCTTGATACTTTCCTATCCTTTGACTCATGAAATGTGTATACATGCGGGTGTGTGTGTGTGTGTGTGTGTGTGCTTAGGTGAATATTGTGGTGAGGTCAAACATTTGGCTTTTATGAAAAATCGTGTTTTATTTCGGGAATATTTTAGAACGTCGTTTCCATTAATACGAGAGAGCTCTTTTGTTCGTGCGAAAGGTTGGATTTTATTTGTCAAAAGCTATGAGATTTTATTAGGCATTTGTTTTGGCAAAAACAAGAATCTTTTAAACCTTTGTCACGATAGGAATCGAAATCTATACATTGCTTTCATAAAATGATGGGCAATTTCTAGGATATATTTAACCCTATGCACAAAGATCTAATAAAAACATTTCGTTCATTCATAAAAACCATTTTTGGTGATGATCGAAAATGATTTCCTTTGGCCTTCTCGTTTAGTAGGAATCGACACTTATTAACACTTCCGATTTTTAACCTAGTGATTCTAATAACCTAGCTTGTTTGATTTTAATGAAAAAAAAACCTTCATCGTTTAATCTTTGAAATCATTTTTGTGTCACAAAATCCAACCAAGCATAAACACGCGTCGGGACTATTAATGGGCATGTAAGCCATCAAAATATTCCCGAATGCCAACAATCACATATTTCACTACTACGGGGCCTTAAACCCGATTCTCGCCTTAGCGTCGTTTTAAGGCCCGACGATTACATGTTACAAAAAACGAGCACCTTGAATCTATTACATACATCAAAATGTCCATCATCAGATTTGGACCACGGGGTCGCATTCCTAGGCTCACACGAGATTGCTACATGCCCACGGAATAAATACTACATAACTAACCAACCCGGATTTATCTAATATACCATGATATCCGAAAATGACAATCTAAATAAATTACACCAAATGAATCACCATAAACAAGCTAGAAATTTCATCAATTGGATATCCTCGGGTTATTAGGAAGACTTTTGTTCCGATGGAACCCTCACTAATAATCCCTAATCCATGATTGTTCAACAAAATACATGAAAGTTACATCTAATTTACCTAATCAATATGATATGAATTGCTAGAACAAATAGAATTTTTCACCTTGCAATTGATCTCAAATGGATATGAACTTGTGTATTTGAATAGGATAAGGAGTGTATTTGATACAATCAAAATCAAAAGAATAAAATTCCTCCCTTTTTTCTCTCTTTTCTTCCTATTTGAATGCAAAATTTCTCTCTTTTTCCTCTCAATTTCCGTGCTCTCTTTGCTGCTGAAATCTCCTTCTTCTTTCCAATTCTTTCCAATTTGCTGAACTCCCTGTATGCTGCACGAAGCTGAGTTGAAATAGGCTGGCCAAAGCCAGCCTGCCTTCCACTCACCCCGATTTCGAGTTCCGTGTTTCGAGTCCCGTGTTTTCAAATGGCGCACTATTTGGCCGCAGATCAATCCGCGGCTGGACGGTTTGACTTTCTCGTTTTTCGTGCCACGTCTCGATTTTCAAGCCGTAACGTCGGTTTTCGCTGACAGGCTCGTATTCCGCAGTCCGGGAATTTCCGGAAGACGTGCCACCTCATTCGGGGATGCCCGTTTCGGATGGCCTTATTGTCACGTCAGCTTTGGTCGCCAAACATTGCGGTGGTGTTGGGCGTTCGCATTGGTGCCCATTCCTTTGCTCCCGCAAGCCGGTTCAATTGACGATTTTGCCCTCCTGTCATGGTTAGTACAGGGAACGCAAAATTTAGGTGTCTACAGCTGCCCCTCTTTATCATGTTCATGCAATGCTTAATGAAATGAATAGGATAAAGAATGGACACTCGATGCATGAATGACAGTGCACAAGGATGACAATGCATACGTGATGCAACACACATGATTTATGATGCAACGCAAGATGCAATTGATGCAAAACATTCAGAAAAAGGGTGTCGAGGCTGATGATCGTCTCGTCGGGGCCGAGTATCGCTGCCGGTCACCAATCTCGTACCCCCCGGTTGTCGTCGCCGGTTGGTTATCTCGTCGGAGCCGATTTTCGTCACCGGACATCCATCTCGTAATCGCCGGTTATCGTCGCCGGTCGATTGTCTCGTCGGGGCCGGGTATCGTCGCCGGTCACCCATCTCGTAACCCCCGGTTATCGTTGCCGGTTGGTTATCTTGTCGGAGCCGGTTTTCGTCGCCGGACATCCATCTCATAATCGCCGGTTTTCGTCGCCGGACGATTGTCTCGTCGGGGCCGGGTATCGTCGCCGGTCACCCATCTCGTAACCCCCGGTTATCGTCACCGGTTGGTTATCTTGTCGGAGCCGGTTTTCGTCGCCGGACATCCATCTCGTAATCGCCGGTTATCGTCGCCGGTCGATTGTCTCGTCGGGGTCAGGTATCGTCGCCGGTCACCCATCTCGTAACCCCCGATTATCGTCGCCGGTTGGTTATCTTGTCGGAGCCGGTTTTCGTCGCCGGACATCCATCTCGTAATCGCCGGTTATCGTCGCCGGTCGATTGTCTCGTCGGGGCCGGGTATCGTCGCCGGTCACCCATCTCGTAACCCCCGGTTATCGTCGCCGGTTGGTTATCTTGTGGGAGCCGGTTTTCGTCGCCGGACATCCATCTCGTAATCGCCGGTTATCGTCGCCGGTCGATTGTCTCGTCGGGGCCAGGTATCGTCGCCGGTCACCCATCTCGTAACCCCCGGTTATCGTCGCCGGTTGGTTATCTTGTCGGAGCCGGTTTTCGTCGCCGGACATCCATCTCGTAATCGCCGGTTATCGTCGCCGGTTGATTGTCTCGTCGGGGCCGGGTATCGTCGCCGGTCACCCATCTCGTAACCCCCGGTTATCGTCGCCGGTTGGTTATCTTGTCGGAGCCGGTTTTCGTCGCCGGACATCCATCTCGTAATCGCCGGTTATCGTCGCCGGTCGATTGTCTGCGAGTGCCGAGTCTCGTATCCGGTCACTTAGTCGAATCGAGAAGCCGTGTTCGACACCTAATTCATCAAAATCTCGTATTTTATTATCACACTATGAGTCCAATAGGCTTTAGAATCGATTAAGCTTGCAATGGACCAATGGGGGAGCACTGGGCCCAGCCGCAGATGGATCTGCGGCCAGCCGCAGATTGATCTGCGGCTAAGATCGGGCATATAGGCGGCCAGCCGCCTCCCAGATCTGTCACTTTCATTCGTGCCCCACACGATTTTTCAGACTTTTTAACGCCCTTTTGCCGATTTTTCCAATCCTTCTGCAAAAACCGCTCCGGTAGGATTGATCTACGCGTAACAGGTAACACTTTGACCGTTCACTTTTCAATTTCGTCAATGTTTTGCTATACATTTGGCTATTTGCATGTTTAGAGATAAAAATGTATGCTTTACAATGCTATGCTATGTATTATCATATATACATGCTATGTATCAACTGTGTGAGTCCTATTTTATGCTCATGATGCGGTCCCACATACTGTTATTCCTTTTCTGCAAGAAAATCATGCATTATGGTACTTTACATGCTGTAATTACACATACGAATGCAATTTTGATCTATTTGAGGCTTGGATTGATCGCAAACATGTTTGGCTTATGACTGGGATGTCCATTTTACAAACGGAACTCTGCCGATTTTTTTTTTAATGTAGTAAACATGCATCATGCTGCATTAATTATATGATGAGGGTAGGAATTTAGAATATTCGCGACATAATTCAAAAGGGAACTTACCTTCTCCTCGCTTGTTCTATTCCAGCTATGGATCCCGACGCTCCCAGTAGCTCTTCTGCGTCACGGACCTCGGGTGTTCGCCGTCGTAGGGCTGCACCTGCCCCCGTTCTTCCTCGGACCCGTCAGGCTCGTCGCTTGGCGGAGGCTGTCATCCGTCCCGATCATCCGGACGTTGAGGAGGCTGTCCCTCCGGAGGTCGCGGTAGAGGGCCCATCCTCCAGCACACCGGCTCCATCTACTCATCAGGCTTCTTCTGGCGCCCCTGTGCAGATACCCGATCTTCTGGGTCGGGATCTCAGTCGTCACCCCTCAGCATCTCTCGTGGCTAACGAGGTATATTCAGTTCTATTCTGATTTTATTCTCAATTTCTCAATTCTCCTTTTATCCGGACTGACCCATTGGTGATTGCCCCAGGTACTCGAGTTTACTCAGCCGAGGGGCAACTGGTTCAACATCTACTCCCTTTACACAGCCTTGCACAACGACTACCGGGCGGTGGTGGATTCTTGGGGCTTCCGTCACTTTTTCACTATCATCCCCCGTCAGTGCCCCTGGGGTTATATGCGGGCTTTGTCCGAGAGATGGTTTCACCAGACCCAGTCCCTTCACCTTCTGGACTGTGAGGTTGTGTTGACCCCCTGGGACTGGAGGTATATTACGGGCATAGAGTTTACCGGGTCCCGCGTTCCTCTAGATCTCGACATCACTCCTGCGGAGGTCCGGGCTTTATTGGGCTTCGCTGCTGAGGACCGGGTCTTTAAGGCCCGTAGTATTCAGTCCGGTGCCTTGGCTGTTGACGCTGTCGGGGGTCTGTACGCGCTGCCCATTCCAGCGGATCAGGGTACTCGGGACATTCTGCTCCGACGCCTGTTCCTGACCATCATGAGGGGTTGTTTCCTAGGGAACAACTCCTCCACCATTCATTTCAGCGTCGTAGGAGCGGTCAGAGACGTGGACCGCATCAGTGACTATGACTGGGGGTCATTCACCTTTGCCTATTTCCTCCACGGTATGCGTCTACGCTCGGAGGGCCAGACAGATGCTTGGCTTGGATTTTATCACTTCCTGCTGGTGAGGTTTCTCTTTCCCTCTTCTTATTGGACTTTCCTTCATTTATTTCTCTTTTCTGCATTTATAGGTTACTCATGCTTTTCACTGTTTCTGTTCGCAGTTCTGGGCTTACGAGCGTCTCCCATGTCTGAGGCCTGTCACCACTCTTGGCTTGGACACCTATCCCCGGGGTCGGCGATGGCATCATAGTACCCTGGAGGAGGTTCCAGTATCTAGCAGCTTTGCACACTGTCGCATCCAGCTGGAGCTGATCACGGCTGCAGGGGTCGTCTGGAGGCCTTATCTTTCTGAGCATCTGGATGTGGGGTTTATAGATGGGCATCCTACCGGCCCGGAGTTTGCACTTTCCACCCGTCGCCTCACTTTGCAGAGTGTTAGAGGATGGGTGATATACCTGGGGGAGGGCGCCTTCAGATGCGTTACTGGAGAGATCCGCATCCCGCACTCCCTTCCTTTCACCACTTCCTGGCCGCTGGATTCTCAGCCTTCAGAGATCATGCTTGCAGGGGAGGACGGCCGGATGCTTTCGACGGGTCCCAGTACCAGTGACGCCTTCCGTACTTGGTGGGTGCCCCGCACCACCGGTCCTCAGACCCGGGCCACATTCTTCCTCGGGGATATGGTCCCCGGCTCGGTGATGATGACTGACTGGGCAGCCTGCGTTCGGACTCCCACTCATGCCGAGCAGATCGCCACCTTGACCCGGCAGGTAGACCAGTTGTCTCTATATCTTTGGGTGTTGGGCCGGACTCCAGAGGATGCTTATGCCTATGACCCTGACGGTGCGGGTTATGATGCGGGCCCGAGCTCGTCTGATGCCACTGCGCAGCCATACATTCCCGACATGAACTTCGGGCCTTCGACTTCGGCGACTCCGGGGGACCAGTTTGAGGATCCCGCTTTCATAGACGAGATTGATTTTATTTAGACCAGGATAGGATAGGGCCTTTGTACCTGTACCTGTTCAGTTTTATTTTTTATTTTATGCACTATGTACCGAACTCATTTTCATTTATGCACAGTTTTTTTTTTTTTATCTTTTATATCTATGAAATTCATTTGCTCTATTATTAACTGTATGATGCATGCTTTTTACTAATGGATAGAGAATGACCCCTGTACAGTCTTTTTGATACTATTTTCTCCACAGATGTCGTCCACAGATGTCGTGGTACGTTTGAATTCCATTCCTCCTACAGTGTTGGTCAGCAGTCTCCTCCGTTGGTTGGACAGTTTATCACCGGCCGACAGGGTTATCACAGATGGCCTTTTGGGACATTCTGGGTCCTTATTATCTTTTCAGGTGCCAGCGGGCTTTGTGGATGGTATTCTGAGATATTGGGCGCCTGCCCGTCAGGTGTTCAGGTTAGGGACGGTAGAGCTGACCCCCACCCTCGAGGAGTATGCTCGTTTCACCGGCTTGCCTTTGGATAGACCTTGTGCCAGGGTTACAGTTGGTTCCATGCGCCGATAATTCTTGACTTTCACCGGTTTGCGGAGGGCTGTCTTGTTACCGGTGATCACATCCGACCATATGGTTCCCCTTCAGTTCTTGATTGACCGATTTGGCTCACCTGACAGTTTTCGTCTTTTCCTCGGTGATTTTTCTGTGTCCGAGGAGCGCTGGGACGCCTTGAGAGTGGATGTTCTGATGGCCTGTGTCGTCTCAGTTTTGTACTTGCCCGCAGGACCTGATCAGTTGGACATGCGGGTTGTAGCGGCCGTTCGAGCTCTTCAGGAGGATCACACCATTCTTCCCATGATATTGGCAGATACCTACATGTCAGCCTCATATTGCCAATCCTTCCGTGGCCGAGTATTCAGAGGGAGCTCGACTTTGTTGTACGTGTGGTTCATGAGTCATCTCAGTCCCATCGGCCACTTCCGTCGCCAAGGGTTTTGCTTTAGCCATGACATAACCACGCAGTTTTCGTTTCGTCCCGTGAGCTGTACTGATGTGGCCTCTTGGACATCATTCTTGTCGGTCATTGAGGATCCTTTTCATCTATTGGTCTACTCGGGCTATTGCTCCTTTATGAGCTTCTTGACTCATGTGCCTGACCTGGACTTCATCCCCATTGCTGGCTTGAGGGGCGTGACGACTTATCATCCCCTGGCGGTTATGGGGCAGTTTGATCAGACACAGGATTTATACCCTTTCGCGGGTGCAGCCGCCTATCGATTCCTTATATCATCCCAGACAGAGAGGGAACTATTGCGGGTATACGACCTTTGGTCTCGCAGGATATCCGCCGAATATAGTAAGAGCCGTCCCATCCAGACATTTGCTTACGTGCAGTGGTTGCGCGGAGACTTGGATCCGGCCGGTTTGAGTCAGATTGGGGCCTTTGATGACTCTGGAGTGATTTTCTCAGAGGATACCACAGGCCGCCCCATCTCAGCTGATTCTGCCCCAAGTCGGGTTACTGAGGATACCCGACTCCGCCTGGCCCTGATTACCGCTGAGGCCGAGAGGGATGCCGCTCTCGTCGAGAGAGATGATGCCATTCGGGCTAGAGACGCTGCCATTGCTGACAGAGAGACCATTATATTTCAGACCAGGGCAGTTGTAGATGCTCATTTTGGGACTGTCAGCCGAGCCACTGCTTTACTGGATTGCATTGATATGATGGGGCAGCAGACTGCAGGAGATGCTGATGCTTCAGATCTATCCACCACCCTGTCCATCCTGCTTCAGCTAGTTTCAGATTTGTAGATTATTTTATTTCCTGCATAGACTATGTTAGTTTCATCGGTTTATCGAAAGGGAAATCTTGTAATAAAATGACTTATATATATAGACATGCATTTAAATTTAGTCATTTTCCCTTTTGTCGTATCATTGCTTTTCATTGGATCCTCATTTTATCCAGTTGGCCACGATTTTGATATTTCGCCTTCTTTCTTTTCTCAAGTCTTGATGGAGATTTGACAGATATTGCCGCACACCTTTTGATTTCATCGGATTGAATCTCAGATTTTGGATAACTGTTTGGTTGGATCAGGGTTATGTCCTTTGGGATGAAGCTGGTTAGGCAGCTGGTTTCGGGAATGTTTTGAGGGTGTAAGAAGGTTTTATTTGGTTATCGAAAATTGGTTTTGGTTAGGGAAAGGATCATTTTTTTAAGGGATCGGACCGCGCCATGATGGTTGCCTACGTACCCCCACAAGTTGGGAGATCAGGTCCTACGTAGTTCGCTCTCAAAGGAAAAAGGAAACTGATGGTTCAAGCGTAGAACCGCTTCACCGAGTCAGAATTGAGAGGTTGTGGAAATACCTCACCATCCACTTCTTGCAATATGAGGGCCCCTCCGGATAACACTTTCTTAATCACAAATGGCCCTTCCCAGTTCGGGGCGAACTTCCCCTTGGCTTCGTCTTGACAAGGCATGACTCTTTTCAGCACCAAATCATTTTCTTTGAATTTTCGAGGTCTTATCCTTTTGTCATATGATCGAGAGATCCTTTGTTGATATAGCTGACCATGCCAAACGGCAGCCACCCTTCTTTCATCAATTAGGGCCAATTGGTCGTATCGACTTTGCATCAAATCCTCCTCGCTTATCTGAGCATCGATCACTATTCTGAGGGACGCCATTTCAACCTCAACTGGCAGAACGGCCTCCATTCCATACACCAAAGCGTAAGGGGTTGCCCCTGTAGAAGTACGCGTTGATGTTCGGTATGCCAGCAGGGTGAGGGGTAACAAATCCGGCCATCCCCGATGGTTAGCAGACATCTTCACCATGATCTTCTTGATGTTTTTATTTGCAGCCTCCACTGCCCCATTCATCTTAGGACGGTAAATGACGGAATTGAGGTGCTTGATCTTAAACTGGTCACACAGTCCCTTCATGAGGGCGTTGTTTAAATTCTTGGCATTGTCGGAGACCAAAACCTCAGGTTGCCCGTATCGACAAATGACATTATTCCTGATGAAACTGACGACGACCTCCTGAGTTACCTTGGGGAAAGAAGCTGCCTCTACCCATTTGGTGAAATAATCGATCATGACGAAAATGAATCGGTGCCCGTTGCTTGCTTTGGGCTCTATTGGTCCGATTACATCCATTCCCCACATTGAAAATGGCCACGGGGAGGTCATACCGTGCAGTTCATTGGGAGGCGTATGGATCACATTACCGTGCGCCTGGCATTGGTAACATCGTTTGACATGATCATCGCAATCGGCTTTCAGCGTTAACCAATAATGCCCTGTTCTCAAGATCTTTTTGGCCAGCATCGGTCCACTCATGTGTGGCCCACACACTCCACCATGTATTTCATTCATAATCCTTTGGGCCTGCGTTTCATCTACGCACTGCAACAGCCCCAACCCAGCATCCCTTTTGTAGAGTGAATCTCCACTTAGGTAAAATTTCATCGCCATCTTTTGAATTCTCATCCTCTCAGTTCGACTCGCCTGGTTGGGAAGGGATCTATCTCTCAGATATTCCCCTATGTCGTGATACCAGGGCTGCTTTGTCAACACCACCTCTTCTGATAACACTGCCACATGTTCCTCATATGCCGGGGCATTCTGTATGGCTATCTCAATATGTGGACTGTCCCTGTTCTTGATTACGTGGATTAAGGAAGCCAGAGTTGCCAATGCATCGGCAAAGTCATTCCGTCCCTGAGGAATATGGCGGAAGGCGATATCTTCGAACTCTTGCATCAACCGGGTAACACAACGATGGTATGGAAGTAACCGAAGCTCTTTAGTGTTGTACACCCCGATCGCTTGTCTGATTACCAATTCTGAATCCCCAAACACCGCTAGTCTCTTCACTCCCATGTCGCGGGCCAAGCGGAGTCCCAAGATACATCCCTCGTATTCAGCGGTGTTGTTCAAATTGCTGAAATGCAGTTTAGTGGCCACGGGGTATTGCTCTTCGGTGATAGAGACCAGGACCGCTCCGGCCCCTGCCCCTTCGGCATTCATGGCACCATCAAAATACAGCTTCCAGAACTGTCCCTCGTCATCACATTTCTCGCATGATACCCAAAATATATCTTCGCCCGGAAGAGGAGTTTCCAATGGCTCCATCCCTCCTGACGGGGTTTCTGCCAACTGATCTGCAATTCCCTGCCCTTTCATGGCCTTCTGAGTCACGTACACCATGTCGAACTGTTGTAAGATTAACTGCCATCTTGACAACCGACAATTCAGCATGGGCCTTTCAAAAATATATTTCAGGGGATCCATTCTTAATATCAGGTACGTCGTATGCCCATGGAGGTAGTGCTGTAATCGCCCTGCGGCCCAGGCCAGAGCACAACAGGTCTTCTCGATGGGAGTGTAATTTTGTTCACATTGGCTAAATCTCTTGCTGAGGTAATAGATGGCCTGCTCTTTACCTGCCTCATTTTTCTGTCCCAGCATACATCCCATCGCGATGGCATTGACCGATATATACATAAACAGAGGGATCCCGTCCTTCGGGGGTACCAGCACTGGTGCCTCTGTCAGTTGCTTTTTAATGGTCTGAAAAGCCTTCTGACATTGCCCATTCCACTCCTGGGAAGCCCCCTTTCTTAACAGTTTGAAAATGGGCTCACATGTAGTTGTCAAGTGGGATATAAAACGGCTGATAAAGTTTATCCTTCTGAGGAATCCTCTTATCTCCTTCTCTGTGTGAGGCACCGGCATATCCACAATGGCCTTAATCTTTGCCGGATCCAACTCAATGCCCCGATCACTAACCAGGAATCCCAAGAGCTTACCCGACTGCACTCCGAAAGCACACTTGGCTGGATTGAGTTTCAAATTATACTTTCTGAGCCGATCGAATAGCTTTTTGAGATGGGTTATATGATCAGATTCTACCTTTGATTTCACAATAATGTCATCCACGTAGACTTCTATCTCCTTATGCATCATATCATGGAACAGGGCCATCATGGCTCTCTGATAAGTAGCCCCCGCATTTGTGAGACCAAAAGCCAATCGTTTGTAGCAGAAAGTGCCCCAAGGGGTGATGAATGCGGTCTTTTCCCGATCTTCTTCCGCCACCATTATCTGATGATATCCCGCGAAGCAATCCACAAAAGAGTACATTTCGTATTGGGCTGTGTTATCCACCAGGATGTGTATGAAAGGCACCGGAAAGTTATCTTTGAGACTGACCTTGTTTAGATCTCTATAATCTACACATACCCTCACCTTTCCTCCAGGCTTAGCCACTGGGACTACATTGGACAGCCATTCCGGGTAAGTGGACACCATAATGATTCCCGCCCTGAACTGCTTGATGATCTCTTCCTTTACTTTTAAGCTCCATTTCGGTTTCAACTTTCTTAATTTTTGCTTGACAGGCCTGAAACCCTCCTTGATGGGTAATCGGTGTACCACAATGTCGGTGGACAATCCGATCATATCCTCATGAGACCAGGCAAAGACATCCTCATATTGTTTTAGCAACTCAGTCATTTCAGCCTTTTGGCTAGGGGTAAGGTCCGTCCCTATCTTGAGTTCTTTTGGCTTGTCAGGGGTTCCAATATCAATGGTGACGGTTTGGTCCAAGTTGGGTTTGGGTTTATCCTCGACCCATCCTTTGATCTCGTCAGGCGCGTCGTCGTAATCTGTCTCGTCTTGCTCAATGCCCATTAAATCGAAATCCAGCTCAATGTCAAAATCATAATCATCATTCAAATTTGAAAGACCGTTTGTTAGACAAGGATTACTCAAATTGGTACACCTGACATGAAACAAAATACTTGTCATATATAAATCATTTTCCACGACGATCGCATTTTCAAATAACACGAAGAAACGACATAATTATGCAAAAATAAAACAACAACAAAAATAAACTTCTTTATTCCCCCATCCTCTGGGGTCTAGCACCCTGACGTCGGTTTTTACCCTTGTTTGGATATTACTGGTTTCATGGTCCAGTTGTCGACGGTCAGGTCAGATGAAATGCGCTGGATAAAAGGGGGCTTCACATCGGACACTTCCCCGATGATTATGGATACGTCGCCTGAGTCCTCCTTCCTATTCTCTCCAGGAATAATCAGCCCTGCCCAATCGATGCCAGGCACAACTTGTTGGGCTCCCGGTGGTGTGATAATATTCGTCCCCTCCCTATTGCTTGTTGATTGTCCGGGGATATAGCATTTGGTTTCAAACTCTTTTGCGACCTCCTGCAGGAAATTCTCCCTCCTGGCCGATTCATCATTTGCGGAGGTCAATTCTTCATCCCCAGACTCAATTACGGGCTTGTTGATCCCTTGCTCACTGTTAACCCCGGTCACCAGATTGCCAGCCAGCCGAACCGGAGCCGCACCCTGACGGTGTCTCCGTACTACGCCTTCACGATATCCCAATCCCGCTTTGCCTATCTGCTATGGTAGTTGGATGGGCTTGGTGATTCCTTGACTGCTCCTCCCCAGTCCTTGTCCAGGCTGGAAGTTCATTTTTATCATTTCCTTTGCCACGAAGGTAAGTTCTGGAGAGACCCTAGGTTTCACAGCTGGAGCTCCCAGGCATCTATAGTGGGGAGTGCTAATCTCCAGTGCTTGAAAGCTGGCAGGTGCCACCGACTCACCCACATTGATCACTGGTAGGCCACTCTTGGGAGGAGAAGGGTCATCACATTCGGCCGAGATTGTCACCACATTCCCGTCGATGATTAGCTTGATTTGTTGGTGGAGTGTGGAAGGAACTGCCCCGGCCATGTGTATCCATGGCCTCCCCAATAACATGTTATAACTGGCTGCAATATCTAGGACCTGGAAAGAGATATCAAAAGTATAGGGTCCTATCTCCACCGGCAACTCAATTTCTCACATTGTATCCCTCCGGGAACCATCGAAAGCTCGTACCACCACATGACTGGCTCGTAGGCGCTTGGGATTGATGTTCATCTTCTGTAAAGTACTGAGGGGACAGATATTCAATGCCGATCCTCCATCAATCAGCACCCCATTCATGATATAACCCGAGGAGATTACCGCAATATGTAGCGGTTTTCGGTGTCCCCTTCCCTCTTTGGGGATGTCCTCATCTGCAAAGGATATTACATCGTTCTCCAATAGGTGGCCCACCAGCTGGCCGAAACCTTCCTCACTAATTTCCTTGGGCACGTATGCTTCCTCCAGAACCTTCGTTAGGGATTTGCAATGCTCATTGGATGACAACACCAAGTCCATGACTGATGTTAGGGTTGACTCCTCATTTAAAATCTGGATTCCCCTTATTTCCGGGTGATCCATCCTTTTCAAGAATTCGATGGCCCTTTCCTCGGAAATCTCTTCATTTTTTCTCTTTTGGCACTCAAGGACTCGCCCGGAAAGATATAAGGGGTTCCCCTTTGCCGTCACAGAAGCACAACTGGCCGCTTCCTCTGGCATTCCCCCATAATTCCAGGGTACAGTCTTTAGACTACTGATAGGGATTTGCGGCCTTGCCGCAAGGATGATGGGCCTCGGAGCCGTCAACTTGACAGGTCCCTCCGTGCTATTCGTACTTACCCCTATCAACCTGATGGGCGTTCCCCGTGCACTCCCATGATCATGTATCACGTTGATCATGTCCTCAATTTTCTTCACATAGTTCAACCTTGGCGGCCCCCCAGCTTCACTCGCCTCCGTCGCATTGACTCCCCCTCCATCATGTCTTGGCAGGGGATTTGCCTTAACATTCGGGGAGTTAGGCTGTTCCACTACAATTTCCCCACTGTCAATCAGGTTTTGGATTCGATGCTTCAACGTCCAACAGTCTTGTGTATCATGGCCAGGGGAACTGGAGTGGTATGCACATCGCTTGCTCGGGTCAAACCTTCTACCCTTTGGGTCACTCGGGGGTGCCAAACCAACTATCTTCTTTTGGGCTACTAATACCGCTAATACCCGTTCAAGCGGCTCCCCGAGCGGGGTGAATACTCGATTTTGCGAGGCCTCATATCTTCTTCACCCCTCTGCCCTTTGATCTGTGAAGTTTGGCTGTCGGGATGGCCCTACCCTCTGCACCTGTACCAGAAGATGGCTTTCTGTTTTTCTGGATGACCCCTGTAGGATGAGGGAGACATCCTCTTCCTTCTTCTTTTGGACCCTCCGGGAAGTGCTGCCATAGTTTCCATTCTGTATTTGCTCGGCAGCAGTTTCTAAAGCAGTAAAATCCCAGATTTTACCCGATTTCAACCCCATATCTACCATCTCTCCATGTTTAATCATTTCAGCAAAGGGTCATCCAATCCCCGAAATGACTCGTTCATAATACGGTGCCTCCTGAATGTCTACAAAAGTCATCACCATCTCCGATTCGCTCATTGGGGGGTTCACCTGTGCGGCCATGCCCCTCCATCGTTGCGCATATTCCCTAAAGGATTCCCTAGGTTGCTTCTTAACCTTTGTCATTTGGTACCTGTCAGGGGCCATCTGGGCCTGAAAACTGTATTGGGTTAAGAAGGTATGGGCCAATTCCTCCCAGTTGTGGATTCGGGTGTTGTCAAGGCGGGCATACCAAATTCTTGCCTCCCCCGTTAAGCTTTTCTAGAACAGCTGCATTCTCAACCCTTCGTCCTCGGCATAAGACCCGAGTTCTCCAATGTATATTTTCAAGTGTGTGTAGGGGTCACCCTTCCCATTGTATTTTTCAAACTCGGGGATTTTAAATTTCTCCAGGTATCTGGCTCCGGGGAAGACACATAAATCTGAATAGTTAACCCTGCCCAGGGACCCTATGCCCTTCATAGATTGGATGGTTTCCTCCATTTGTCTCATTTTCTTCCGCAGGTCATCTGTATCTCCCTCTTCCGGGATAGTAATCACTGTTTTGTTTGGTACGGGAATGGCCTTTGGGACGACTGGCTCGCCCTTAAGTTGAGGTGGATCCTCCTTAGGTGGTTCCTGTCTGGGCATCAACTGCTCCCTTAGCATTATGGCCATTTCTAACATCTACTTCTTAAAGTCATCAAATTCCTCCCTGGATATGGAACCGGAATTGGTAGATGGAATATCAGCCATTTCAGATATAGAGTTTTGGGCCCTTTTAGATTGCGAACGGGTTTGAGGAGCAATCCTACAGAAACCAAGGTTCGAAGTTTAGTCTTGGGGAGTAAAAAATGTGGATGCATGTTGAAGCTGTAATTTTTGTGTTTTGGGGTTTTTTAATCTTTCCCTGCAAAACAGAAAGTTAGTAGTCCTCTAATGCAATGACAAATGCTAAACATGGCTTTATTATGTTCCTCAGCCGTTCCCTGCAAAAGATAGAGGTTAGTAATTTCTTCTTGACGAACAGGGAGGCATATATGAATGAGATCATGACATTTACGCGTGCAATGTAAAAAGGCATGAAGAAACTTTTCCTGCGTAGGGTTAATCTGAGGCTGATCTATCCTAGGGTTACTCTCACGGGCTTTTCGGCATGAAGGTCCCCAAATCTTCGCAATCTACTCGTCTGAGCCCTTTCGATTGGAGCGGATTTGGGTGGTGCGTTTCCTAAGCCATCTCCGGGGAGCAGCCCCTTCGAGTCCAGTAATAAGCAACCGACAGGTTCGCCTCAGGAGGAGGTACTCTCTCAACATACATTCACATTCATCGTCCTCACCGTATGCAAATGATTACTTAAAAGTAAAGCAATCCCACTCAAATATTCACTTATTGGACAAAACGCACATTCACACAACAAAACGTACAAAAGATCACAATATCGCACACACACACATATTCATGATTTTTAAAGGATAAGGTAGCATCAAGATTTGAAAGCGGCTTAAGCCCTCTAATGGTCCCCAGCAGAGTCGCCAGCTGTCGACGCCGGGTTTTTTCTTCGTGTGTCCTTTTTAGTCTTTTCCAATTTTAGCTTCTTGATTAAATGATTTTTGGAAAAGGTCGGCATTAATATCGACGGGGTTTTGAAAGATTATTTTTATGATGAGCCAATTAACCAGAGTCGCCAGTTGGTATATTTGAAATGGATGTACCAACTCATCCGAGTTTTCGTTTTTTATAAATCGCTGGCTCATATGTGACTCCGAATTAATTGTTCTACTAACCGAGATTCATAGAGTTCGGGGGCTTGCTTAAGCGAGGGGAAGGTGTTAGGCACCCCCCGACTTCCGTGAAACACGGTTACCGCAATCTTGATACTTTCCTATCATTTGACTCATGAAATGTGTATACATGCGGGTGTGTGTGTGTGTGTGCGCGCTTAGGTGAATATTGTGGTGAGATGAAACATTTGGCTTTTATGAAAAATCGTATTTTATTTCGGGAATGTTTTAGAACGTCGTTTCCATTAATACGAGAGAGCTCTTTTGTTCGTGTGAAAGGTTGGATTTTATTTGTCAAAAGCTATGAGATTTTATTAGGCGTTTGTTTTGGCACAAACAAGAATCTTTTAAACCTTTGTCACGATAGGAATCGAAATCTATACATTGCTTTCATAAACTGATGGGCAATTTCTAGGATATCTTTAACCCTATGCACAAAGATCTAATAAAAACATTTCGTTCATTCATAAAAACCATTTTTGGTGATGATCGAAAATGATTTCCTTTGACCTTCTTGTTTAGTAGGAATCGACACTTATTAACACTTCCGATTTTTAACCTAGTGATTCTAAGAACCTAGCTTGTTTGATTTTAATGAAAAAAAAACCTTCATCGTTTAATCTTTGAAATCATTTTTGTGTCACAAAATCCAACAAAGCATAAACACGCGTCGGGGCTATTCATGGGCATGTAAGCCATCAAAATATTCCCGAACGCCAACAATCACATATTTCACTACTACGGGGCCTTAAACCCGATTCTCGCCTTAGCGTCGTTTTAAGGCCCGACGATTACATGTTACAAAAAACGAGCACCTTGAATCTATTACATACATCAAAACGTCCATCATCGGATTTGGACCACGGGGTCGCATTCCTAGGCTCACACGAGATTGCTACATGCCCACGGAATGAATACTACATAACTAACCAACCCGGATTTATCTAATATACCATGATATCCGAAAATGACAATCTAAATAAATTACACCCGATGAATCACCATAAACAAGCTAGAAATTTCATCAATTGGATATCCTCGGGTTATTAGGAAGACTTTTGTTCCGATGGAACCCTCACTAATAATCCCTAATCCATGATTGTTCAACAAAATACATGAAAGTTACATCTAATTTACCTAATCAATATGATATGAATTGCTAGAACAAATAGAAATTTTCACCTTACAATTGATCTCAAATGGATATGAACTTGTGTATTTGAATAGGATAAGGAGTGTATTTGATACAATCAAAATCAAAAGAATAAAATTCCTCTCTTTTTTCTCTCTTTTCTTCCTATTTGAATGCAAAATTTCTCTCTTTTTCCTCTCAAATTTCGTGCTCTCTTTGCTGCTGAAATCTCCTTCTTCTTTCCAATTCTTTCCAATTTGCTGAACTCCCTGTATGCTGCACGAAGCTGAGTTGAAATAGGCTGGCCAAAGCCAGCCGCCTGCCTTCCACTCACCCCGATTTCGAGTTTCGTGTTTCGAGTCCCGTGTTTTCAAATGGCGCACTATTTGGCCGCAGCTCAATCCGCGGCTGGACAGTTTGACTTTCTCGTTTTTCGTGCCACGTCTCGATTTTCGTGCCGTAATGTCGGTTTTCGCTGATAGGCTCGTATTCCGCAGTCCGGGAATTTTCGGAAGACGTGCCACCTCATTCGGGGATGCCCGTTTCGGATGGCCTTATTGTCACGTCAGCTTTGGTCGCCAAATATTGCGGTGGTGTTGGGCGTTCGTATTGGTGCCCATTCCTTTGCTCCCGCAAGCCGGTTCAATTGACGATTTTGCCCTCCTGTCATGGTTAGTACAGGGAACGCAAAATTTGGGTGTCTACATTCCGCATTTTAGTCAATGTATGTTGTTAGAGGTGAATGTTGTATTGGATCGTGATGACCGAATCCGGGTAGTTGGAGACCCGAATTTGGGGGCGTCACATCTTCTAAGTCCTTGTACATATATTTCATTAAGGACTTTTCAAGGCTTTAACAGTATGAATGTTTTTCTTATCATTTTGTCATCAATCAAATCACATAAAGGTAATCACATGCAGATCTTATAACGTTCTCCCCCTATGATAATGGGCTAGATGATCGCATGCATATTCCCAACAATCTCCCCTTATTTGATGATGATAAAAATACTTATAGCATAACATTCAATTCTAGCAATACATGCAGATGTATGAGTGACGATGTGACTTAAGATACAGTAAGTCACTGTATTGCTAGATAAAATAAAGTGTTGTGCATTCAAGATAGTCATTTACATCATATCAAGAAATTTAAACATATGCATTTCACAAGCTATAGTAATCTAACAAGGAGATCCTAGATACTTAGCATAAGGCAGTTAATTCCTCCTTGTTTGTTAGAGATATACATCCTCTTCCTTGTTGATGCCTTGTGACTGCTGCTTTCTTCTTCTTATTCTTAGTTCTTCTCTGGCATATGCTCCCCCTCATTTCTTGCAGTTGTTTCTTCATCTTCTGCTTCTTCTCCTGGCTCCCCCTCAGCTGTTGGTGTCCTATCTTTGTTCTTCTTCAGCTTCTTCAGCTCCTTGCTTTTCATGCCAGCTCTTATCCTCTTGTTGTTCTTCAACTTCTTATGCTGCATCTTTTTCTCCCCCTTTTTGTCATCAATCATTTGGGAGAGATACTGAACATGCGTAATGAGCTGTTCAACTAAGTAGGAGATATTACCCACTTCCATTTTCACCTCATGTTGACCAAGCTCCATTTGTTGGGTGAGAGACTGACTGAGGTTTTTCACTTTGGCTGACAGAGTCTGAATAGAGCGTTTATTCTATTGTTGGAGTTTCAAAGCTTTAGTTCTCTGCTGCTCAATGGATTTGAGATATATTTGATCTTGTTGATGAAGCTTTGCAGACATGTCAGTGAATGAGACTTGCAACTTCTTGTAGAAATCATTGTCTACTCCTCTAGTTATCTTATTTGCCTCTCTAGTGACTGCGGAAATGTTCCCAAGCAATTCTTTTGAGTTTTTCAATAACTCTTGGTCAATCGAGAAATCTTCAAGGATTGGGGTAGTTGACTTGGACTTCTCACTCTTGTAGATGTTCTCAAGAGTAGTGACGATATCAAATGGCTCTTTGTTAGATGAGGAAGGGATATCAGAAGGTATGTCAGTGGCGATATCAGGGCATTTGGTACTTGGCTGAGTTTGGAAGGCTGCAGTCGTAGAGTTGGGGGGTTTCTTAATCACTGACTCTACGAAGTGTTTTGCTGGTTTGCCTTTATCACTGGTTTCCAACACATAATATGGAATGTATATACCTTTAGCATGGCGGTAGACTTTGAAATGCTGAGTGTCTTTGATCAGCAACTTTGGATAAGATTGAACTCTTGGGAAGTACTGAGAAATCAGCTTCATATTTGGGAATTTTGAGTAACACCAGCTGATGAAGCTTGTATCTCCAAATTCCATGGCTTTTAACCAAGGCGGAATAGATTGTAGCATGTCAGTTGCTCGCCTTCGGGATCATATAGAATTGTAGTATGATCAAGTTCAATGTCTTGAAAGTTGTTGAAAAGATCTTCCATGGTCATTGATACCACCTTTATTTGACCGTCGCCATGATCAATCCATCTTATTGGCAACACAGCTCCTGGCTTATCACAGGCTTCCAGCACTATTCTCCTTCGAATTCTTGTGGTGACTGGCCTGAAGTTGCTTTCTGTTGCACTACTCTTAGAATCAGAATCCTGTGGTACTTCATCACTCTCTACTTCTCTGTGTCCTTTCCCAGTATCTCTGGTACTCTTTTCCTTCGAACTTGCTTCTTCCATAGATACTTCCTTTGATTCTTCAACTGACTCATCAGTTGGCTATTCTTCATAACTTGCTTTCATGTCATCATCATCTTCTGTTGATTTATTGAGACTATTTTCAACAGACATGGCTACATCCTCACTTTCTGACTTAGACATATGTGTGGTTACATCTTCTTCAGCAGATTTATTGCTAGATGTCACATGTTTACTTATCTCTGCATCCTCAGCTTTGTCACTCTCATCATCATCTTCAAGATCAACTATCACTGGTGTACTTTCTTCATTACTCTTATGGCCTGGATGTTTTATCATCAACCTCAGTCTTGCACTCTGTCTCCTTGCGGGTTTGACCATTGATGCTTCAGATGCTTCTTTTTCTTCTTTAGATTTTTTTTGGGAGGAAGAGGAACTTCTTTCTGGGGCTGCCTCAACTTTCACCTTCTTCTTGAGTGACTTTGACGGAATGGGTTCAGGAGATGAAGAGTTTTCAGATTTAGATGATTCCTTTTTTAGTGTGCTAGTTTTCCTCTTTCCTTTGCTAGCCTTTGAAGTCCCTTTGCTGCTGCTACCAGGTGTTCTCAACTTCTTGTTCTCTATGGGGTTCTTCTTCCAATTATCAAATAATTTGGGTGACATGATTTTTTGGACATTTAGGGTTTCTCCTTCATCATCCCCAATTTTGCTTTTCAGCCTTTTCTTCAGTATGATGCTCAAGAACCTTCCATAGTAAATCTTTAGTGCAGGTTTATCTGATGTCTTCACTTTCCTGGCTTCTTTTACTATCCAATTAGATAGCATAGCTCCAAAATTTATCTTCTTTTTTATGACAATGGCAATCATGATCTTCACTTGTAGATCACTTACAGTGTCATGTGCAGTATCTTTGCACAGAATACACTTGCCTACAATCTCAGCTAGGAATTCAAACTTCTCAGGAAACTCCTTTTTCTTCATTCCTTTCACATGGGGATTCTTCACATAGCCCATTAATTTCTTTCCTTCATTAGAATCAATTCATTCTAGGGATGACAGACCTTAGTTGGTAAACCCCAAACATTGATTGATTTCCGCAACATTTATCTTTAGTTTGATTCCACGAACTTTAGTAGTCAGAACATCAACATCGATTATTGCATTCTGGAAGAATTCCTTGATAAGATCAGAGAAGATCTTGGTGTTTGATCCTAAACATTTTGAGAATCCTGCCTGCTTCACACTTTCTAGAATCTCCTTGAATTTCTCATCTGATTCTCCAAATTTGTCGAAACCAAGTTGAATACCTGATACGACTTGACAGTTTTCCATAATGAGGGTGCTTGGAGAGAAGGATGCTTGACTGAGGATGGAGATTTGAAGTGATTAGGGTTTTAAGAGATCAGCACAGCTTTATGAGAGGAACGATATTGATAACTGATAGGAAAGAGCAACCGTCAGTATTTGAAATCTTACTTATATCAGTTCCTCTTTTTGTCAAGTACACATGTGAGAAACCCATTTGCTGAACGTGGCCAACTGCGTTGAAACTTCCATAACTGCTGCACATCAATTACTAAGAATATGGCCCATGTCCTTTTGACTCTTGACTTAGCCCGTTCATAGAGTGACCTGATGTCATTGCCCTTTACTCTATGATCATGTCCTTTTTGAGAATAGAGCTTGGTCATACCTACTGCTGCTCAGATGCTGACTTGCACTTACCTTAGTGAGTGCAGACTTGATGAGTGAGTCCATTTAGGCTTGTAGTGGCTTCCTTCTAGAGTAAGTAATCTTTGAAGGAATCTTGTTTTCTCTTGACATCCGAGATGACACTCTTCATGCTTTGTATCTGTTCTTGTAGTAAAGCAGAGTCATTTGCTAGGTGAAGATTTTCCCTTTGTACAAGCTTCTGTTTCTTCTAAAGAGCCTCATGATCAACTCTTTTCTAAGAGATTAGCCTTTCTCCTTTGATTCTTTTACACTTTAAGCTCTAGAGAATTGTTGGTGATGCATTCTCATTTAGTCTTTCGACAGGACTAAGGAAGTTCAAAAAGGGCTGTAATGCCCGTGAATTTTGAACGTCCTTATTAATTAAATCGAATTTAATTCAATGAGTTAACGTTGTGTTCTATTTAAATCAGCTTGGGTTAATTGGTGGGAGATGTATAAGATGTGTCTATACTCGTGTTGGCAGGTATGATATAACTATGGTTAAGAGATAACCATAGGTGAGTCAAGTGTAGGAATTGGTGGGTAATGACTAAAATGGCCAAGAGTGGTTAATAACCAAGGTAATTATGTAAGGGCAATAACCATTGTATATCCAAGTGGTTAATAACCAATGAAATGATGGCGGGATAATAACCATTGTGTTTAACCAATGTAATGATGGCAAGATAATAACCAATGTCTAATAACCAATGAAGAATGGGTAATAACTAATGGATAATTAAGATTTTGCGAAAAGACTATTTTAACCTTGAAAGAGGTTGGGAAAGGACTAAAATACCCTTGAGGAAGTTGCTAGGAAACTTCCTACTATTGATGAATTGACCAAATTGCCCTTGCCTAGTCATGGTTAATGACTATTTTGCCCACGGTCTCTACTTTTCCTATAAATAGGACCCCTCACCAATGATAGTGAGGTTGGTTCATTATTCACCAAGTATAGAGAGAGTGTTAGAGAGAGAGTTTGAAGAAAAAGCAAGAAACAAATCTTGTGGGAGAAAGAAGAAGGTCTTGATTGTTTTAGGCCATCCCCATTCACAACCTATTTTGGGAAGGAAAAGAAGAAGAAGAAATCAAAAAGGTATAACTCCAAACTTTAAGCTATTTTAATGTGTTTGGGACATAGATCCTTGAAGTTTTATATTCTTGATGGCTAGAACCTTATGATAAGGTTAGATCTTGAATGTATAATGTTTTGCTTGTTCATATGTGTGAGTTTATGTTGGAAAAATTTAGAAGAAAGGAAGTAAAGGAGATTTTCGGAAATTTTGTTTGAAAAAGGTTGTTATATGCTTGTCATTTTGAAATCTATAAAGGGATCTTTTGATTTTCTTTCTTGATATGCTAGATCCATAGGTTAGGGACAAAATCCCTTTTGAATCACTCAAATATGTTGAAAAATGAGCAAACCATGAATTTATTACCAAAGCATGCCAACTGTTGAACAACCTTGCTGACCCCTGACTTTGAGCCTGTTTTCCGAGGCCTAGACATAACCAAATTTGATGTTTGATAAATGAAAAGTGTACTTTAGGAAGATACGAATCCAACAAAATCGACGGATCGTAAATCGAAGTTGTAGATTTCGTTTTATGAAGGTTTTGGTGAAAGACCCCAAATCTGGAAATCAAGAACGAAAATTAGAAAAAAAATTAACTATTTGTTATTTAATTATGTTTAAATAATAAATAAAGTTAAGTAATTGATTAATTATTATTAAATAATGATTAAGGATAATTAAGAATTGTAAATTAATTATTTATGATTTGATTAACTTTAAAAATATAAATAAAACCTAAATTAGTTATTATTTATTATTAAATAATAACTAAAAATAATTAGTACTCACTTATTAGTTATTTATTATTTGATTAACATTAAATAATAAATAAACCTAATTTAGTTATTATTTATTATTAAATAATAACTAAAGATAATTATTACTCACTAATTAATTATTTATTATTTGATTAACTTTAAAATAATGAATAAACCCTAACTAATTATTATTTAAATCTTAAATAATAATTAGAGACAATTAAAATTTATAATTCGATTATTATTTAATTAATAATTTAAATAATAAGTTAACTGTTAATTAGTTATTAATTACTATTAATAATAACTAAAGATAATTAATTAATTACTATTTAATAGTAATTAAATGGAAGATAGAGTTAATAAAATAGAGAGAGGTTTAATAACCCATTAATTAAACAATCATAACAAATTGTTTAAGGGTTTAATAAATGAATTATTACTTAAGAAAGAGTAATGTTAATTAATTTAACAATTATAATAAATTGCTTAAAGGTTAATAAGTGATTATCACTTAAGGGAAACATGGTTAAATTAATTAAACCATCAACCTAGAGATCCATTAAAGTGTCTTATAGTATTTATGATAGTTTATTAACTTATGTGTGATATGTGAATTGCTTAATTGTTAAATAAATAAGCATAAGTAAGCGTATCGATATACAAACTACGCAGTACTAATTGATAGCTCAACATTATCAATGTTAGGTTCTTCAAGGCCAATTTAGTTAAAAGCTAGAATTATTTGTAGCTGAGCAAACAGGCAAGTTCCTAACCCTAACTTCTTACATTATTGCAAGTTCCCTAACTCAATCTCGAGTTTATTATTTTTCGAAGCATGTTAGTGAATAATTATTGTCGATTATTCACATCTATACTGATTATTGAGATTCGCACATTGTGCAATTGAATTCCTATCCTATTATGATTGAACTGTAAATTTAATTAAAGTTCTTTCAAGTATGAATTGTTTATGAGATCGATCTATGCTATTTGTATCAGCTAGATCCAACATGTCTAAATTGGTTAAGACAATGGTATTTTAAAAGCTGTTCTTATTAAATTATTGTGGTAAGAACTCTTGGCTGAGAAAAGGATAAACTTGTTTAAGGCATGATATCAATGATGGTTATTAAGTGTTTATGCATAAATCACGGGGTATGAGAGGCTGATCCCCTCGATTACCAAAACTTTTTAAGAGGTCCAGCTTACATGCTGAGAACCTTGGAAAACGTCCTTGGTTATTTCAAACCACTCAGTAATTGTCATTCAATTATTCGAATATTCAACTGTTGTTTATTAATTCAATGCTCCTCCACACTTTTATACTGTTGTTGAACATTGAAAGCGAAATTTCCTTCTATCATGATATATCTCTTTGTGTATATACTTGCTAAGCAAATTAGTTGCTTACCCTTGCGATATCATGATCTTTATTTCAGCTAAGGCAGAAACGTCTAGGCGAGACAAAGGAAAAGGGAAGGTGCAAGAGTAGATGCCCGTTAGTGCCTATGTACTAGCTATTTCCGAATGTGGTTTGATTAAGTGAACCCTTATTTGTATTAAGAGTACGTTTTATGTTAAGGTTAAAGAACCTTGGGACCAGAATTGTAAGACTTTATTTCCATTCGATAAACACTGTATGTTTATTATTCCGCATTTAGTTAGATAGTATGTTTATCGTCGAATTATCGTGAGCACCGAATTCGAGGTTTGGAAACCTGGATTTGGGGGTGTCACAGGTTGGTATCAGAGCTGTAGGTTATAAACGTTAGGAACAAGAAACCTAGGTTATAACCTTAGTAGAAAACTCATATAGAGTATGTAGGTAAGGGGTTGAGGAGATTCATCGAGTTCTAGTTGTACCGAATAAAATATCATTTCATTTTATCAATGATTGTATTTTATTATGGTACTGATGTTGTTTATGGTGTGGTGTATTGTAGGATGTCGAACGAGAGTCAAGATAGGTAATCAGTGAACCAGGAACCCATAGAACCTAAGGTGATAGGAGAATTGCTGGCGAGGGACGCCGAGCTAGAGGTTAAGGCTGAACAATTAGAGGCGCAGAACCACATCCACCAGATTTCTGGATAGCAGTACAAGGACGCTGCTTATCAGGCCCAGGCTGAGTTAGCCGAGTTTTGCGAGGAGGTTGCTTGCTAAGGGAGCTGCAGTTAGGACAATTGAAGGACGAGGTAAAGGCTAAGGATGCGAAGATAGTTGATTTGGAGCGAGCCTTAGACATCATCTGGATGCAGTTCGACGCCAGATGGATGGATCTGTCCTCTAGTAGCAAGGGCAAGCGTTGAGTTGTATTCACCTTGTGTCCCTTAGAGGATAGTTGGAGGTGGGCCGTTATGCCTTGAGCAGTGAAGTTGGTACTACTTTTGATTTACTAGAGTTTGTATTAACCTTAGCAGCTGCGAGGTAGTTCGTATGTAGGATGTACTTCCATTTATGTAGGTAGAAAAAGAATGGTTTAAGTAAATCCCATCTTTGGTTATTTTACTGGGATGGTAGCATTTATAGCAATATACCTGTGATAAACGTGTAAAACACTAAAGTTGGTATATGAATATAGATGCCTTATTATGGTATGTGCTTAAGAATTCTACTTGGTATACCATTTATGCAATGATTATGTTAATTCAGTGAGACTGAATCGGTATCTTAGTAACTTAAATCACTAATCGGGAAAGCAGAATTTCCAAGGTTGGGTAATCTAAAACTCCCACACAAAAGTCATGTGATTTTTACATGCTGAATACTTATGTTTTAAGGAAGCCGAGTAACGTGTTAGGGTTTGCTTAAACAGATAATGCCGCCCAGACGAATCCTACGAAACCAAGGGATCGAAGAGTCAGTTAACAATGCAGAGGGAACTCAGCCAAACCCAATGCAAGACTTTATCAACATGATGGCCGAAGCTCTGCGGAATCAAACGACTACGGCAGGAAACCAGACGGGCAACCACTTAGCCAATTTTAAAGATTTCAAGGGCAGTAGGGCCGCCGGAGTTTAGGGGAACAGCGGACCCGATAGAGGCCCAGTCGTGGATAAAGGAGATTGAAAAGGCCTTTGTCAATCGCTAGAGTCGCTGAGGAGCAGAAGACAGTTTTTTGCTACTTACTTAATGAAAGGTGAGGCTAACTTCTAGTGGGAAGCCAATCAGAACAAAGCTGGAACTGGAGTCGTGGCGTGGGAAGCTTTCAAGACGTTGTTTTTTTCGAGAATTACTTTCCTGAGAGT